>OX031011.1:134303-1334303 GCA_943735925.1 Pollenia amentaria | reverse complement strand
TCTCCATTTATTTGTAATTTACAATCGTTAAATGTTATAAGTTTATTTCCATTTAAATTGAACTGTCTGTTATTACAACTACTATTAGCTATTGAATTTACATGATTTTGTATGATTATTAAGCCTGGTTTTATTTCTATAGTTTCCATTTGTTTTTTCTTTTTCTATAAACAATTATTTGTGAAAATGCAAAGGTTAGACTTTTTTAAATTGCTTCTTTTTTACTTGGTTATTAAATTCATACATTGTACTGTTTATGTTTAAAATTTCTTTGTTGTTAAAAATTAGTTCTTCTTGGTTTTCGTTAAGCATAGATACAAAAAATTACCTTTTTTCTTTTCGTATATCTTTAGGTATTTTAATTACAAAAATTATTTTATTTTCTTTGTATTGGGCTGCACTTAATTTGGTATTTTGCATTTTATAAAGATCGATATTGAAGCGGACTATTTCTTCACTTGTTAATGCATTATTATTCAGTGTTTGTTTTTGCGGCTACAAAATTATTCTGTATGTGTTACACTTAATTTTCACGATGATTTTTTCCCCTATTTTAAAATCATGTCTTTTTTTGTTTGATAGTGAGCGGGGTAGAGAAGTAAGCAGGGTAGAAAAAAAGACATGAATCGTATTTCTGTGTTTCTTTTTTGACATTCCTCTTTGCACTTATTTGTGTTTTTTAATTTCTGTTTTATTCTTATTTCAAAATGACATGTGCTTATTAAAATATAGAAATATAAAAAATTTTAATTAAAAAAAATTCAAAATATATCAAAATTATGTGCAATAACGATATTTTAAATATTGTTACGAATAAGAAACTAAGAAAAAATCAGCTCTGACTGCAAAGAAAAGAAACATGGTGAAAATTTAACAAGTTTTTGGAAGTTTCTTTAAAAAAGAAATACAAAAAAGACATGTCTTTTAAATCATCGTGAAAATTGGGTGTTATACATTATCTTGCATATTTTTAACAATATATCCAGATATAGAAGCTTATTTTATAGATCTTCGTTATTCTTAGATATTTGATTTAATTTTAAAGTAATCTGTGTCCTGTCGTTTTTAGCTTCGAAATTGACTTGTTGAATACGTAATTTATTTTAATATTTTTGTTAAGGTCTTCTATTATTGTTAAACTGGTAATATGAATACTATGAATACAATTAGTCAATTCACAAGGTATCCTAACATGTCATATTGTCAAAATGTCCTAATATTTCAGAATGGTTTAAAAATATTGTTGTACGGCTCAGCCGCTCAGCGCTGGACTTTTCTGATTGATTACGACAGCACAATAAACACAGCAAGCAACGTTCTATTTATTTAAGACACTTTTTGTTAACAAACCAACAACAATATTTTTAAACCATTGCGAAATATTAGGACATTTTGACAATATGACAGTTAGGATACCTTGTGAATTGACTAAATATTGTTATTGTTGCCAATTAATGGGAAGGGAATGTATTGAGCTATTGGAATGGGTGGTTGTCGTAACTGGCGCGCTCTGTAGACCTCTGTCAGAAAAAGTTAAGCTAGTGTTTTTTCATACAACAAGCTATATAAAAAACTTTTTGACGCGTCAAAAAGTTTGTTAACTTTGAACTTTTTAACGCGTTGTTTATTTTTGGCAAGTAATCAGCTGACACCAAAAAATAATAATTTAATAAATTTGTGAATCATGGAGAAAAAACTTATTGAAGAGTTTATTAAACATATAGTATCGTATAAAAAAAGCTAAAGCTTGGAATTCTATAGAAAAGTGTTTAACAAATAAAAAACAGCTGATGGAAAACGTTTTTATAACGCGCGTTGTGTAACTTGCAATTTTTCACGCGCTAAAGTTTTTAAACGCATGATAATCCTCGACGAATTAACAAGTGTTATGTACTTTTAACTTAAAGGCGCCCATTGCTTACTACCCGTCTCCACTATCTATCAACTTGGCAAGAACTGAACAAAACATATGTCGCAAATAAATTCTGCTAGTGTAGACTGTTCATATTTTGTTCATCTGCTGCCATCGTTACTCCACGTCTCCATGCGCTATCGATTTGTACAAGACATGAACATAACGCCGGCAGAGCAACGGTATTAATTTGTTCGTGTTGTATGTGGCGAATACGTTTTGATGTTCATGTTCTGATTTACCACAATTTTTGTTGTGCGTTTGTTTGGTCGCATTGTAAGGCGACCATCATGGCGAACATGGTTTCTAAGACATATGTTTAGCCAACGATGACAGCACATGGACGAAACATGAACATGAACAGTCTACACGAGTAGAATTCATTGCAGCATGATGTTCTTACCAAGTTGATGGATATTGGAGACGGGTAGTTAGTTAAACATTTGTCATAGCCACCATGTTTGCCGTACAATGTCATTTTCTGTCTACAACCGCACAACACAAAAAAAAAAAAAGGAAAATAAACAATAATGCGAACACTAACAAAGCTTACAAAAATCAGAACATTAACATCAACATGTATTCGCCACATACAAGAATATGAAAAAATTTATACGTTGCTCTGCCGGCGTTATGTTCATGTCTTGTTATGTTCATGGTATTGCTCAAATCGATAGCGCATGGAGACGTGGTGTAGAGCTGCAAAACAATCGTTGGTACAATCGATAGTTTTATTTTTGGCTGAATATCGATAGTTTTTATCACTATCGATACTATCGTAAAAAATTTAAAGTTACTACAAAGTTGATTAGATGTTAACGAAACATATTTAACAACTCATTTGACGCAAGTTTTTTTCCAGACAAACTTTTTTTATACTGTGGCAAAAAAAAAACGAAAAATTACTTTAGTCGGCTTAACCTAAATATGAGTTAATGGCACCTTAACGTTCAAAACAACACACGAGTTACACAGGGTCTCCACCTGAGATAAGATATAAGATTTTTATATCAGCAAACGTCAAATTCAACCGCAGAGAGTATTATCTTACGTGTGGACTCTCAAATAGTGTTAGTATTAATATTATAATAAATGCTATGAGACAGTTGTTATGAGAAATCTTATAACAACTATCTTATAAGATAAGCTGTCAAAAATACACATTCATACATACATATGAATTAATATTAAGACACTATCATTAAAATGTTTAATATTGTTAATGAAAATAGTGTAAATCTTGTAAAAAGTGGTTGAAAAACAATATTAAATACTAAAAACAAAGAAAAAAACTAAAATATAATAAAAAAACGACACAAGTTTACTGTACGAAAATCAGTAAATTATGAAATATTATAAGATACATGTTCCCCTTGTTTAAGATTAAGATTAACATGAAGAAATGTGCTTTCTCATTCTGCCGACGTTCTCTCACATATTATATCAGATATTATCTCAGGTGGAGACCCTGTGTAAAGTTGCAAACATTTTGTACGATATTTTAGGAAGTTGTAGCAAAATGACTTGGTGTATCTTTTTGCAATGTAAGCAATTAATGCCAGCCAGGGTTTTTAGATGTGTTTTCTCGCCAAATGTGGCGACTTTTTAAACCTGCCTGTAATTTTTTCTTTCTTAACGAAAAATCTTAAAAATATAAATGGGGTTATTTTATAAAACACTTAGGCCCTAATCATAGAAAAAACAACGCAACACCAAAGCATAACGTTGAAAGCGCAAAAAATTGCATACATATTTTGTTGTTGCTTCCTACAGAATGTGGTGTTTTCTCGCCAAATGTGGCGACTTTTTAAACCTGCTTCTAATTTTTTCATTCTTAACGATAAATCTTAAAAATATTAGTGGGCTTATTTTGTAAAACACTTAGGCCCTAATCATGGAAAAAACAAGGCAACGCCAAAGAATAACCTTGAAAGCAAAAAAAAATGTCATAAATATTTTGTTATTTTGTTGTTGCTTCCTACAGAAATTCACATTGCGTTTTAAAATTTCAAACGCTTCATTGCTTGTGTATATGAATTTCTGTAGAAAGCAACAACAAAATTACAAAATATTTATGGCATTGCTTGTGCTTTCAATGTTATTCTTTGGCGTTGCGTTTGGTTTTACATGATTAGGGCCTTAAGCTCCATTGCAAAATATTTTTATACACAATTTTATATGAAAAAATTTTCAACGCAAGGTGATGGGATTTACATAATAACCTTCGAAATTAAAAAAAAAAAAACTGACAACACTACTGCCATATAATCGTCTCTATAGCTATGTTCACATTATATGTATTTGTCATGTGGAATGTCACTTTTCTACACACATGTAATTTCATGTATATTGCAAAATTTTAGTAATACATAAGGTTTATAATTTTCATGTTCAAATTGTATGGTATGAAAAGTACATTTGATATAACCAATCAAGAAAAACAATTTTAAAACAGCTGAGTGGTTATATGTACAAAAATTAATAATTATTTGTGTATTTTAATTTTTTTATTATTTATTTACTATTATTATTAATATTTGATAAAATTTCAATTCATTTTTGCCGCCACAAACAATTTTAATACGAACCAGCTGATGTCAGATGCTTTGTCACTTGAAAATAGAACTCGCCTTAAATCAAAAATGTCATATGTACTGTACACAGAAAAATAACACATGATATTGTTTGGAGGTGTTCAGATGATATGTAAAAATTTAACATGTGAAAAAGTGACAATCCACATGACAAATACACATATGGGGGATTCACATAGTGTCATATGTCTTAAAATAATAACATGAACAAATACGACTGTTGTGAGCAACCCCTCATAATTTAATGTGCTATTAATAACGACAGCACAATAAAAATAGCAAGCAACGTTCTAATTATTTAATACACTTTGTTTACAAACCAACAACAAATTTTTAAACCATTGTAAAATGTTAGAACATTATGACAATAAACCATGATGCACACCTTGTGAATACCCCAATAATGTGAACATGGCTTATATCGGTATAAACTACAGATGATCCTGAAATTTAAAGTGATTATGCTGGTATTTTATACCTGTAAAACGCGTTCTGTAAATGCAGCTTTAAAACTTTTTCATTGGTTACCAGCCTTATTCCCTACCCTGGCCAGAAGTGACACACAAAAAACATTTCGATACTTTGAAACTTTACAGGAGAGCCTTTTTAAGATTCCAACCTATTATTTCTCACCTTCTCTTTCACTAAAATGCAGTTATAAAATCAAATGTTTCTTTTTTGCTATAAAGAAAACCACATGTACAAGAGGAATGCCAAACACAAACTGAAATGTGACCTTGGTGATGTTAATTGCTCAAGTTTATTACGAAAGGTCATAGCGTCACAAGCATCTGTATTACCGTTATTTTTTCGATAATTCTCTCCGTTCTTAGATCAATTTGTAGAGATTTAAGAGAAGAACATTTCTGCATTACAAACTCGAAAATGCTAAATTTTGAGTTGTGAAGGTCTTGCACGAAATGAGCGATATGTATCGATGGTCTCAAGTAGAATGGCCCTAACTCGCATTTTTTACAAAATTGAGTTTTCCAGTGATTCCAATAAATTTTACACAAATATACCTCGTCACAAAAATTCATTGCAATGTTGTAAAGAATAACGGCTTTGCAAGCAATTGTATGAGCAAGTTTACATTATGATACATACAGTTTCTATTATGTTTTTACCTTCTACTATACAGTTACAATTATTTGAGTTAGGGCCTTTCTACTTGAGACCAACGGTATGTACTGTAGGTATTTTAAACCATAGTATAACTAAACATAAAATCTTTTCAGTTTACAGGAGACACTTTATAAATTTAATAAAACAAATTGTTTGCTTATTTCAATAAACAAACAAGAAATTTGATAGATACAGACTAATAGATTTTTATAGAACGATCTTAAATCGAGGGTTCTGGACCTCCTTTTTTTTTTTTTTTTTTTTTCTTTTTTTTTTGTAAATCAGCTTATCCTTTTAGAAAGTTTAGATTTATTTTTTCCCATTTCGAGGATAAATATTTTCAGCGATTTATAATAAGTATTTTAAATAAAACAAAAAAATCTTTAATTATAAAAAAAATCATTGTAGTGTTCTTACTACTAAAGTAATACTCCCAAAACTTGTCTTGCTTGTGATATTCATTTTTAGCCCTTTACTTACATACATACAATACTTAAACATATTTAAAAAAAATCAATATATATGTATACTACTTGCACAAATTTATACAGTTATAGGTAGTGTATTTTGTAAGTGGTATATATGCATAAACCGAACCTGGTATTTTTAGTTTTGTATATATCATTTTGTTATACTTTTTCTTAAGCTTCCTCTTTAATATTTATTATATTCACAACAAATCAAAAAAAGTTTAAAGAATTTTATTGTTTGGAATATTCGCCTAAATAGTGTTAATATTGTATGTAAATATTATACATAATTTAGTTTTTTATCAATAATTTTAAGATTTTTTTAAACGTGTAATAATGATTAAAGCAAAATATATTAAAAGATTTGTAGGAAGTATGAACCATCACTAAAAACTTATTGGTGGTATTAAACTACAAAATCATAAAATGAAATTATAGAAAAGAAATATACTCAGTATGAATTTTAATTTTTTGTTTAAAGTAAATTTATTAACATAAATGGTAAGTAAACTAGGTATGTAAAAATTTTCGAAAGCAATTTCCGATTCGAAAGTAAAACCGTACTGCGTAAATCGTTTGAAACAATGACAGAGTCGTATTTATAAACAAATTGGATATTTGATTAATAGTTTGTAGCGTTGCTATTAAAATGGACGAAAATATCCTAAAACAAAAGAAATATTAAATACTATTCAATGTGTGAAAAATATTATAATTGTGTTGTTTTAATCATTTTAATCCCTGTGGCTTGAAGAGTCCAAAGAAAAAGTTAACCATTTCTTTATACTGCTTTTTATTTACATGTAATTTTTTTTTCAATATTTTTTGAAAATTTCAAGACCACAAATATTAAAACCGTTTCAGTTTCAATAAAAGAACTAGTAATCATTTAGTTTATATCAAATCTACCATTATTTGGTTTAATTTGTTTGTTTTACAATTTAATTTATCTTGAAAGATTTAAATACATACTTACATTTTTTGTTTTTCTTTCACTTTGTCACCAACAAAATAGCTTTCGAAGAATTTCCTAACGGTTTTTGCATAACTGGCGCTTTTTTCGTAATACGGAGTTGGAGTTTCGAAAGGGATTTTTATTGTTCCTAATAGAGAGTTGCCGTTTCGATAGGGACTTTTTGTATTCGAGAAGGAATGAACAACTTCCGTTCATTCGAAACAAATAGTACGAAAATTGTAATACACAGTACACGAACTCGTAAATTATTTCTTTCGAATGGAAATACGCGGTAGCCTCCCAAGCTGTAATTATTTTTTATTTAGTACTTCTTTTCCTAAAATTCATAAAAAGTACATATAAATATATAAAAGAAAAATAATAATACAACAGAATAAAATTTTTCTTCAGTTTTTCACCCTTATTTATAAAAAATAATTTAAATAGTGATTAAAAAAATTTGTTATGAATTTAGTTTCATAAACCTTTTATAAACCTAAATATTTTTCATAAATAAGGCCTCTAGTTTTTAAGATAAATAAAAGATAACAAAAATGAGAAGGCAAAAGTTAGTATGTAGTGTGCACATACATATAGCGTAACACACTTAGTCGATAACGCAGGCACACTGCATAATTGTAACTACAAGTGTCAACTACAATAAAATAAATATCAATTTACATCACTTGTAGTTGAAGGCATGTTAACCAAACATTGAGTGACTTACTTATTATTGAGTGAACATAATGAAAGACTCATTGTGATTGGTTAACGTGCAACTGTATTGATATTCCTTATATATCTACACGGTACCGAAAGAGTCAAATGTATAATTATGATAAGCTAGAATAAGTTAGAAAAACTAATCGGTATTCTCATAAGCAGTATATAAACCTTAGATTTTACATTAATAAAGCAGACTTAAAACATACAACCAAATCGGCACTAGCTGCCTTAGTTTTTTGTCTCAGAAGCTTTTGGCAGTTCTTTCGGACGCCTAATTTATTGGCTGGAACCCCTACAGCTTGTAATAACCGAGGGTTATAGGGAATTTAAGTTCTTTATACACACCACATGACAGAAGGAACACCTATAACACCACAAGTATATACATATCTACGTTTATATATATTTATAAAAAAATTGTTTGAATTTAATTTTATGGATTAATTTTAACAGCATCTCTAAAGTAGTTCACTTCAGGCATCGGACTCATAGTGTAGCTTATTTTTAACATTTAAAGCAAAGTCGCGAATAACGTAAGTGACAAAATAATTTTTTTTCAGGAGAACAAAAACATCTTTAAAAGGCAATATTTTCTATTTTTTAGTTACCTTTTGAGATTATCAACAATGATAATAAAAAATCTTTTATGCTGAAAATCAAGGAATTTAAATTTTAAATAACTGTTATATATATATTTTTTTTAGCGGAAGAGAAAAGTAATAGATGAGACCAAAATTGACGTTAACCAACTACCTACTGAATTTTCAAGAATACCAAAGCCTGATGCTAATACACGTACAATGATTCTACTAACGGCTTTTGTAATACTAGCACTATAAATTACGAACACCAGTTTAGATTTAAGTTCATGAATACTACCCAGGATAATGTCCTAAAATCTATTTTGATACCCTTTACCGATTTTGATATAAAGTCAGATTCGGTTGGGCATAGTTTAGGCAGATTGAAAATTCGGAAAAGCAGTACAATAAATACAAAACAAGTTAGAGTACTATATTCGGCTGTGCCGAATCTTTGATACCCTCCACCAACAGAAGTGGGCTCAATATGATAAATACATACATATAGATTATTAACTTAGCTTCACAAAAACGAACGTAAGCATTAAAATTGGTTGCGGTTTACAGAAAGTTTATATGCGTTTCTTGTTAAAACTTTGAAATGAGTTGGTAAAATATCATTATTTGCAACAGTTTTAGCCGAACTGAAATTATTTTTAGGAGGGTAATTTGTATTGGACCTATGGTAAGTTATAGACCAATAATGCCAAAATCCTGAAGACTGATTTCTGGTATTTCAAAAAATAAATTAGAATAAATTTCAATACAGCAGTGTAAATAGTTTTAGCGTTAACAGTGAATTTCACAAAATTGCACGATATTTGTTCTGGCCATATGACTCAAAGTTGGAAGAAATTTATCGCAATAAATATATCTGTTATGGTTTTAGGCGAATTTAATTATTTCCCAAAGGGGGCTTTATTTGGTTTAGGTTAGGTTAGGTTAAGAAGGGTTATGCGGTTAGGGCGCACCTCCACTCGGAGACCAATGAGGTCCATTGTGAATCCCTTCAGTAGAGGAGAAAAGAGGAAAAAGAGAAGTAAAGAAGAATAGTAGAAAAAATAGACCTAAGGTTCGGCATATTTGTAGAAGCGCAGGACAAATTCCCCCCTACGACCCCCCCAACAGAAACAGCCGTCCTACTTCCCTGACAAACCCCAGCAGATCGGTTGGATTACATCCAGCGATACACCCCCAGTTCGTCGTGAAACCTAGCCCCTAGCCATTTCTCCCTGGGGCCGTGCATCCTAGGACAGTGGCACAGTACATGCTCAACCGTCTCCAGCTCCTCGGCATCTCCGCACAACCTGCAGAAGTCCGGTCTCGCAATGTCCCATTTACCCATAAAAGCCCTAACAGAACAATGCCCCGTCAGGAACCCTATCATAGTCCTGAGACTACTCCTATCCAGTCCTAATAGAACCCTGGTTGCACCTGCGTCCAATCCGGGCCATAAGGATTTATTTCGTTTTAGGCGCAATAAACTGTTTTCCGAGAGTAGGGTTTATACGGGGCGTATGGTAAATTATGGACCGATCTTCTCGAAATTTGGCAGTGTAATTTCTCATCCTATAAAACTGTGACGTACTGAATTTCATTATGATTGCATTATTTATTACGGCTTTAGGCGTACTAAACGGTTTTCCGGGAGTAGGGTTTATATGGGGCCTAGGGTAAATTATGGACCGATCTACACGAAATTTGACACTGCGATTTCTAGTCTTATAAAACTGTGATATACCAAATTTTATTATGATAGCATTATTTTTAAGGGTTTTAGGCGTACTAAACTGTTTGCCGGGAGTAGGGCTTATATGGGGCCTAGGGTAAATTATAAACCGATCATCACGAAATTTTACAGTGTGATTTGTAGTCACATAGAACTGTCACATAGATCTTCAAACAATTTTAGAGTGTGATTTCTGGTCTTATAAAACTATGACGTTGTGACGACCACTGTGGCTGATTTGAATTAAGCGTTTTTTTTTTTTTTGTACACTAGAAAAGTTAAGTGTATCCAGCTCTGAGTGCTATCACTATTTTAAAGGTATAAAAATACATTCTTACAGCATACGAAAAAAATATCGCCGTGAACATAACAAAGTAGATAACAACCCATTTACGACTTCTGACTAAGTTCGGTGAATTGGGTGCTATAGCGCTCTACCTTAGCTACAATTTAATAAATATTTCATTTTGGGCGGTAGTTTTTGTGGAACAAAGCTTTCAAAAAACTATTTCTAGCCCATTCACTAAATTTACTAATTTGACGCTGGGGCCAAATTTAGGACTTCTGACTAAGTTCGCTGAATTGGGTTTTATAGCAGTCTACCTTAGCTACAATTTAATATGTATTTAATTTTGGGCGCTTGTTTTTTGTGACGAAAGTGACGAGAACGACGAGGGAAAAAGAAGCGAGCGAGTACTCAGCTTGATGTACTCGTCATAAACGTTGTTTTCTCATTCGTAATATAAAAAACGCACACATATGTGTGCACTTCATACATCAAAAAGTAGAGACGGAACGATACCGATATTTCACGTTTGCCGATATATCGGTATTGGCGATATCTTACTGTCGATACACAGATACTTTTCTTATAGTTTTTCTGAACAAACGATTTAATTTTCAATGCTTATTTTTGGATACCAGCTAAGAGGAAGAAATCAAACAGAGTAATAAATTGTTTCTTTTAATTTTTAATCAGGAGGTCGGCCCACACCACGCGTTCTTCCTTTTTTCGAGACGCATGCTAAAGTAAAAACTAATCCTACTTCATGCGTTTTACGCGTTTTCTGTGTAACTTGTGAATACAATTTTACACTACAACGTTTTGGACTGATGCATAAACGCATTGAACGCTTGGTTTGGACCTGAAACAGAACTTTCTACTAATTTTTTTAATGATTTTTGTGAAAATAAAAATCTCGTCGCTACAACTTTGGGGTAACTTCGAAACAGTGTTGCCAATTTAGCCATTAAGTGGCTAGATTTAGCCATTTTTCACCTTGGTTTGTCATATAAAGATGAGTTTAGCCATTAGCCATTTTTTTTTAGCAATTTTCCAACTTGTTTAGCCCTAAAAATTTTTCCGTTTTTTCTTTGAAAATAATAATTTTTATTTTATTATAAATATGTATAATATTGCTAAAAGTAAAATAAACATTTTTCACAATTAAAACGCATTTAATTTAAATCACAACTTTTAAAAATGTTGAAAATCGCTATAAACGATCAGATATCACAAAAAGCAGCATCTCTTAGCGTCAAAAACTGCAACATTGTATTATGTTCAGGTCGCAACAAGAAAATTTTAGAAATATCGGAATTTACTTCATAGTTGCTCTCACTTCCATGGCCTAGTGCTGAAGTAGAGAGGGTATTTAACCAAGTTAACATTGTTAAAAGTTATTTGAGGAAAAGGTTACATTTAGCAACCGTTAATTCGATTTTATAAATTATCGTATTTTTTTAATGCTAAAAAAGTATTTAATTTTCGTTTACTTTTAAGTTACAAATTGACCTCAATTTACAATTGTATTGCAAAATGCTTTTAATGAATTATTTTTGTTTTGTTATTGAATTGTTAATGTGTTTTTATTGTTTTCCGTATTGTGTTTAGCCATTTGTTTTCCGTAAATTTAGCCATTTTTGGTCACCAAGTTTTGGCAACACTGCTTCGAAGGACCACAAAATCCATTAGCAAAGACACTGCTACATTTCCTGACGCTATTTCGCTAGTTAACAGTCTTCGAGCATTAATAGAAATTTCTATCAATAAATAAACTGAGATGCAGAATAATTACGAGTCCCAAAAATTTTCGATATCGAGTGTTTAGAGAATAATGAAATTTATTGTTCATCTACAATTCTCTACCTTCGACACAAAAGTAGAAAATTTCAAAGACAATAGCTTGAAAAAAGTCATTGATCTTCACAACATGACTCTACATTTCGAAAGTGCCAGTAAAATAAATTATCTGAAATCTAAATTAAACTGCTGATTGACGAGTTTATTTGTAGATCTCCGAAAAAGCGTAATAAAAATTGCACTATAGGGGTCTGTACACTGTCAAAATTTCTCATCAAGCGCTATGGAAGCATTAGTGAAAATGCGTTTGTATGTGTCACACCGACAATGCTGGTTTGAAAATTAAAAAATATTACGTCCAGCATACGTATAAGACTGAATTCACAGACCCCTTAAGATGTGAAATAAATACAAAATTTTAATACTTTTTTATTTCTTATTTTTATTTTAAAATAAATATATAAGCATTGTACAATGAAGTTGTACTTGTTGTAGTACCGAGATTATCTGTAGTGAATTCGCCTTGGGAACATATAATAAAGAATTTAAAAGAACATAGACAGGAAAAAGTAAAAATGTATTGAAAATCAAAATCCTGAAAACGACATTATTGATTTCAAATCGCTTGGTTTTCAATATCCTTTTCCATCATAAGCATGATTATAAACCAATTGTAATTGTTCTTTTTTGTTTAGTTTATTAAGATGCTTTATTCAATTATTGCAAATCTTAAGCAAATATTGTTGTTCTTTAAAACCACCAGAGGAAGCTCGGTTGTGCTGGTGGAAAAATTATTTTCAAATATTTCTTCTTTTAAATGAAGTCCTGGTGGTATCAAGATGCAGGTATATTAACTGCCTGGCCAACAATGTATACAAAAACATTTATTTTTATTGAAAACAATAATACAAATTAAAATATTTTTTTGTCTTCAATATAAAAATACGAAAATTTTCTTTTCGAAATTGTGGGCCAGGGAGTCAGCGTCTTGAAAATAATTGTTAACGCCACAATCCCACCTCTGATTGTCGACATTAAAAGTTCAGTACAAAGTTTTTTCCCTTTGTAATTAAAGTACATATATCAAGGCTGAATGCTACAAATGTTCGCGCTTTCTCCCTTGCTCATAATGCCTAAATCAACCGTCAACTTGGACTTATTGTCAAAAACGCCGTTTCCGGTTTTTCTTAATTTTTTATCCTTCTTGTTTTTTTTAGCAGCCGTAGTGAAAGGTAATCCCCCACAGAAATCTAATTAATAAAGTTACTTAAATAAGCCATAATCCTAATACTTGTTTTATTTTCTATTTTTATTTCCATTCCTGCAAATATTTCCTATTGGGCTTTTGGCAAATTCTGAGTAAACAAAATAAATAAATTATTTTGTTTATTCGCTCGGCTCAGAGAATAATTAACATATTCCCATCCAGCGCTCCTTCCAACTTCTACACACAAACAATAATATACAGATATTACAACAGTTGTACTTAAAATGTATAATTTTATACTTTCCCTGGACAAAATTCTTCATATTCATGTTTTAAACTTTCCGTTTCATAGATACATGCTGACAAAGCCGTACGGACTTCACACAGCAAAACCATATCGGAATGTAGCTCAATACAATTAACCGTATATTATATTAAAATAAGTAATAACTTTGAATTCAGGTATGGCCGGCTCAAGTGCTTTTACTTTACGTTGTCCTATATTTGCTCATAATTTAATTTTTTATGATCTTAATGATACACCAGTGCCACGTTAATCGGAACAATTCAATCACTTGTACCAAGGCAAAAACTTCACAAGGCACACCCACCGAACGTTAAGAGTGACCATTTACTCTGTATAATTACAAATAGTGACATTCTAAGAACTAAAAGGATTTCGTATAACTATTTTTCAAAGTTTCGTTTCTTGGTCGAAAGAAAAGGGTTCATGAGTAATTTCAGGAGTGTTAGGTAGTTCTATATCAAAAATATATCTTAAATTAGTTGTTATATTGTCTTTAAACCACAATTCTTAAAATATTGTAGTTAATATTTCTGACGTTTTCTAGACTGTTTGTGTTGGTCTCACATGTGTTATGCATTAAACACATTCGAGACAGCAGGCAACACGAAAGCACGACTACAAATGCTGCAGGTTTCAATTGTAGTCGCGTAATCAGCTACTGAATTATATTGAAGACGACAGCTACAATTGAAAAAATATAAACAGCTGTGTTTTTTATTATGTATTTACATTTCAGTGGTGCCACTATCATTTTTAATTTTTATAAATTTAACAACATGCATAATTGCAGACTCGTACACAAACTTAATTTAAGCCTACAAAAATATAAATACTTATTTATGATAAATTTTTTAAAGTAAAAACAAATGAATTTATTAAAAAACATTTAAAATATTTTAATTTTATTGTTTTTGGAACTCACAAAGAATATCATCTTCATGGCAGGTTGAATAAAAAAATCCTAATTTACCGTATAATCGCGAAAAAGTAAACTGAAATGTCCTAAGGGTTGTTAACTTTTTTGTCTTATTTATTAACTTTTTTAAATTGTAAAAAAATGCAATAATAAACATATGTACCTATATTTTTTTCAATACCTTAGTTTTCATCTGTACAAAAAAGAAACTTAGATCTAATTTGTACCGGCCACAATTTATAATTAATAATCATACAATCAGTCATGTATTATGTATTAGGTGCTACATATGACGTTTGTCAGAAAATTAGTTCTTCAAAAATTTTCAGATAGCGAATTCTGGGTATTTTCTAAACATTTGCCAGCCATCCATTACTGACATTATTGTCTTTTCAGGTTGCAGAACTCGCGCTTAGCTATTGATATTGAAATTAGAACAGTGATTACGTTTTCGATGCTTCAAGAAAACATTTGTACAAACTTGCTTTAAGATCGGCATATTTTGGTCTATGTAATGTTTTCCTGTATGCTTTTTCCTATGTATTCTTCAAAGCCTCGAAAATTTTGTGACGTTTCGTTTTTATTTTTGAGATGGCAACTTCAGATATACAATAATACAACGCCGATAGTTTTTCTTTAATGTATTTCTCAATTTTGTTTAAACTCTCAACTTTCAGCTTAAAATTTAATCTAATTTGTTATCGTTTGTAAAAATCAGTACTTTTACTAATACGATCTGAAAAGTTAACTTTTAGAGCGGCACAGAAGCGCTAAAATTTGGTTAACTTGACCGCAAGATTACTGTATCGCGATTCTACTGTAATTTTTTGGTTCAACGCACTAAGTTTATGAATTATAGGTCGTAAAGGTTTCAGAGCACTTTATCAATAGTATAGGAAGAAAAATATAATCTGAATCTTTAAAGTATTGGTATCATAATAAAGTGTTTCGAAACACATTTCATATGATGTATTAAATATACCGATTTATTAACCCCTTAAGAGGATTTATCTGCAAATTTTGTCTATTTTATTATGTATAATAATATTTTCTCAAATATAATATGTTATTGAGAACACCCCAAGTTTTTGTATGCTATATTTTTAGAAACTCCATCATATAAAATTTTAAGTTATTAGGGTTAAAAAAATTTTATTTTGGAAAACTTCACAATTTATTTATAAGTTTGAGTTAAAATATATAGTGGTAATAGTTTATGCACTTGTTACATATTGAAATATAGTAATATGTAAATATTTGAAAAGTGTTTCGGAAGGCTGGAAAGCCGCAATACAGAAAAACTTTATTAATCAAAGTCCTAATAACTTTGGTAACATGTGTATATTATTGTTAAATAATTATTATTATATCGACATAATTTAAAAGTCAGTCAAGAAGTATGAGCATTTGAAATAGGCTCTAAATGGGTTAAAAAATCGGTGTGCTTTAAACACCATGTGAAAAGCACTTTCAATTTTTTAATGATACCCATACTGCTAAAACTAAGAGCGTTGGCGTGACAAACATCTTCCTATATAACTTCTTTTAAGGATACTAAAAAGTAATAATAATATAGATTTGGTGGTTAGCCGCGCTTATATTCTTGTTTCAATCCGGTTCTTTGCTGTTTAACCAAAAAATTATTATTATATATTATAAGCACTAATTCTTCTAATTTTTGATTATATTACCAGCACTTTTTCTGTTTTGTAGCGTACAAAAATAGAAATTAGTTTATGCTAGGAACACAACTGGGGCGAACGACGAATTTTTGGCCGCGAATATTCGTCGCCAAAAATAAAAGACGTTTGAGTATATGAAAATGCACACAATCAGGGCGGCGGCGAAAATTCGCCAGACGCGGCGAACTTTAAATAGATTTAATTCTATATCAGACGCCGGCGAACGACGAACAAATCAGTACTAGGTGACCATGTTTGGTTTTAGTTAAGAAGTAGTTTAGTAAATAAAGTTACTTGTTACTTTAATAATTGTTTTTTTTTATTGTATAATAAATAACATAAGTATACAAAGTATTTTGCTATAAAAATAATTTTGAGTTGTGTTTTTGATTATGTTTTTATTTTTAAGCATTATTTTTTTGAATATGGTCACACTATTTCTCTCTCTTTACACAAACAGCATTCAACTCTCTCAATTATAAAAGCTGCTTTTTATTCGTCGTTATTGTGCTTCATACGACGAATTTACTCAGCGAATTTTTACGGAAAAGTTCGTCGTGTTGGGCGAAATTCGTCCTTCGTCTCAGTTGTGTTCCTAGCATTAATTTGACTACAACGACAAAATTAGCATAGACAACAACCTGCAGACATTTTGCCGTGTCGTCGCTAAAATAATCATTTCCATATACACACATGTATTCTATTGTTGACATATTGAAGTCGGTAGTCTGCTGTCTCGAATGTGTTTAAACTTTAAAGCAACACGGTGCTTACATTTGCCAGTACTGGCAAGACCAAGGCCTATCCAATAGGTCTGCGCAAGGAGCCAGATGTTTATTTTGCTTATTCCTTTAGGCTGTCAAAATTGTTTACATTTTGCTTATACATGTATATTTTTGATTACGTTTTTTTTTGTTTTTTGTCACACATAAATGCATACAAAACACGTTTTTTCTTTTGTTTTCTCTATGTAGTAGTAAGATTTTGACAAATGCGAGGAATTTTACACAAACAAAATGCCTGTTATTTTTTGTACTGTACCAGTCAGCATTTTTTGAAATTATTGATCATATTCTAGTCTTTTTTGACTCCTCTGCGCGATTAAAATAATCATCTATGCGCTCGTTTTTAAGTGGAAAATTGCTGTTTATTCGGGAGAAAATTGTACCCCACCCGCGACTCTTTTAAAAGTGTCTTTATTGCCTCGCGTTTCTGATCAATTACGACTCATTTTCGAGACAGTTTGTGCTAGTACTAACAATCAAATGCGAAACTTATCCGAGTCATTTTCCAGTTCTATTATTAGACATTTAGGAGAATCGAATTTTTGCTGTAGCAATACAAGCATTTGTGTGTTGGAGGTTGTTAATTTTGATTTTAATACATTATTATATGTGTCTAATTCATCATCAAACTTTACATAAACCAATATGATTGGACTTATATATGTTCTTCCTCCTTATCTCGCCTACAAACTTCGTCTGTCTGCCTTTCACTTGCCACATTGTAAAAGGGGACTGTGGGAAAGTGAATTGTCTTAACTAATGTCTGGACGCCTACGCCACGAAGACAGTAAGAAGTGTTTTTTGGCAACTAATATGTATTTTCTGAGACCCTTTTTAGACTCGGCGAGTTACTTGATCAAGTCTCTTACGCTACTCTTGGTTTGTAGTAAGGATGCCAATCCCGAAACCCCGTTCCCGAAAATCCCGGGATATTCGGGATGCAGCGATTTGAATTTTTTAATCCCGGGATTTTCGGGACTTATGTGCTGTTTTCACAACATAAGTGATTGAACGTGTGAAAATTTATATGAAAAGCACTCAGTTTTTTTAGTGTTTTTCATATAAATTTTACTACACGTTCAATCACATGTGTTGTGTAAACAGCACATTAGTCATACCCGAAATCGTTAACTCAATATTTTTGTTTTACGTTTTTTATAAAAAGAAATTAATTAATACATTCTCCCTTGAGAAATATTGGGAAACACAATATTGATCTTTTTTTTTTTATTTATTTGATTAACTCTGTTAATACTGTCATTGAAAACGAAGAAAAAAGTTAAACTTTGTTATTATTTTTAAGCATGCCTAGGAATTATAATGAAATTTTAATGTGAGAAGTGCTGAAAATGATTAAAGAACAAAATTAATTAAAGAAATAAATGTCTTTTGAAATGCACAAAACAAAAAGAAAAACCGTGTTACGTGTGGTTTTATTATCTAATTGATTCAACTGGTGCACCAAGTGTAAAATTTGAACTTTACTCTCTACAGGTTTAGGCTTAATAAAGTGTTTTCCCTGAGTGGGCATGGGACCCAAGGAAATTTATGGAGCGATTTAACGAAATTAAGTAGTGTTATTTATACACTACATAATTCCTACCACTAGTGGTGGTGAGTATAAAAATTTGTTTTTGTTAACTAAAAAAATTGATTTTGTTAATTAAAATCGAATTCTAATTTCAATTATTCATCTTAATTCATTTAATAAAAATTCTAATAGAACCTAACATCAATTACTAGTTTTCTCTATTCAATTACTACATATATTAATAATTTTTTATTAAGTTTGATGTACTCGGCAAGTAAATTGCGCAACTAACTTGCCGAGTCTGAAAGGGGTGTTAATGTGTTGCCAGTACTGTCAAATGTAAGCGCTGTGTTAGTCCCAATTTACATTGTACGATTTTTGATGTTTCTTCTTTGATGTCGGTCTAGTGTGTACATTGTATGATTTTTGTCGTTACAACTTCTTGTGTATACATATATTTTTACACATCGAATGAATGAACAAAATGAATCGAAGAGTACACTCGCTTGTGTACCCCTTTTAATGCCTCTCAAACGACGCAACGACAAAAATCGTATAATGTAAATTGGGACTTAATTAAAAATACTATTCATACTGTGATGATAGCACAATATGCTGCCAAGTTTACAATAGTACTAAGAGTTTTACATTTTCTGCGCATTGCCAGACTTACACGTGCTGATATATTAGCGGATTTAAGACCTAAAATATTTATGTAAAATTTTGTTTATAAAAAATTCATTAGTTTTTATCAACATATTTTTCACCTTTCTTTTTGTTGCACTTTTTTGATGCATACAAAAATAGACTGTGTATGTTTTTTGATGTTCATATATTTTTTCACATAAAGTAGTGTTGCTTACAATAAAAAATTTGCAAAATACCATATGCGTTTACTATGTCATACACATATTATTTAAACTTTAAACTTACAGCTTGTATAATATATTCTTTTATAGTTGTCATATATTAATATAAAAATATATTAATATAAAAAAAATGTATAACAATTTTATAAAATTTCAACCAAGTCCTTTAATTGAAAGTATTTCAGCAAAAAACAATTTTCTGTGCATAGTTTCCGAGTTATTAACCTTTTGAAGCTTTCAGATATATATGCAATTTACCATTACACTTCTGAGCGTATGTGACCAATATTATTATCATTTAAAAGATTTTTCATAGAACTTTATGGATATACAAAATATATTTAAAAAAAAATTAGCTATTTAGCTCCCAATACAATTTAAAAAAAACTTTACATTAAAATGTTATGGAAGTGCATTAGAAAAATATGTAGTTTTTTTAATTAAAAGTGGAATACAAATTTAACTAAATAATAAACACCGGCTTTGTTAACTTAAGTTATCCTGCATAGTGCTTAAGTTTTTTTTTTTTTTAGTTTTGTAGGAGAGCAATTAAAATTGTAAAAGTGATTTTTGAAAATGTATTCCTATTCTAATAAAATTGTCATTTCTTTTAGTATATTGTTTTTTAAAGTTTTTATAACTCAATATTTGTAATGTCACAGATTAGAACTAAACTTAAGTTTTTAATTGAAATATTATTGTACAATGAAAAAGATAAGCTGAACGTAATTTTTTTAATTGTATAATTTATTGAGCTTGCGGTTTTTACTTATATAGGTATATGTATAAAAAACAATAATTAGTATTGTAAAATAAATATGAACATTTGGACTAAAAATATATAAAATAACTTTCAACATTTATTTCATTAAGTATCCAATATTTCGATACAGCAATGTGTATCAAAAAAGAAGACCAAGCAGCTTCCGAGTCCCACAGAAGTCGTGATATGTACAGAATAACAAAAAATTAGGAAAATTGTGTGCGAACGTTTACGTTTGAAACTGCTGTTAATAAAAAAGTAAAGGTTGAATAAAATAAAAAATCGTACAAAATAACTGAAACTTTTTCCATGGGTACTTTGAACATGAAGATCCCAAAGATTTAGGAAAGTTCACATTCGACTGATTTAACTGTTCCTAATTTGTTTCTATGGGGTTACCTAAGGGCAAGGTGTAAGCCAATAAGACAAGAACCATCCAAGTGAGATTCTAAGAAAATTTATTGGAAATCTACGTCAAGTAGAAACAAACATTTTGAAAGATGTTACCTTTAAAACATAATGAGAACATATTTCCAAGCAATAATCTAAATTTTAATATCTGTCAATGCTTAATTAAATCAAAAAGAAAGAAATTTTATTGTTATTTTAATATAAATTCCTAAGCGAAAATTTTTATATTATTTTGGAAAAACCCAGTAAGTTTTAACCAAATAATATATTATAAATTTTGGAAAAATTATATTTTATTTACAAAATCATCAAAAATATGATAAGTTAAGATCATTATGTTAAGTACTAAGAATAATTTAACTTGGTAGCACTTTTTTAGGAATCACTCATTTATAAATAGACAATTTTTTGAGTAACTCTACTAAAAAAGAGAGGACTTTTATATTACTCTCTTCAAATTGAGTACTTTGATAACTTACTTTCAGCCAATTCACATGGAGGCTTTTGCGACGTCTCTTTTGGTTTGATGGCGAGCAGTGTAGAGAAGAAAGAGGGGTAACCAAAACGACTCGTTTTGTGTTTTTCATGTCGTTTTCTTATATTCCTCTTCAAACTTATTTCTCTTCTTCTTGTTTTGTTTTAGTCTTTTTCTTACTTTGAAGCCTCAGGTTGCAAACAAATACGGAAATAATAAAAAAGAATATAAAACAAAAGTTTGTGTTTAAATTTAAACATACATATTTCTTACATATTTCTTATTTAAAAAAACTTTTTTATATTTTTGTTAATGAGAAAAATCAACTAAAGCAGATTTACCGAAAAGGCAATAAAATTTAACCATGGTTGCAAATAAAAATTAAAATTGAAAAAAGCGACATGCCACTAAAAATCATCGTATAAACGCAAGAGGTTGTTGGAAGTTGCTTCAAAAGGGAATTAAGAAAAAACGACGTCGTAAAAGCCTCCATGTGAATTGGCTGTTTGTTATCTTCTCGGCCGCAAAAAATACCACTTTAGCACGTGGGGATACACAATTTTTCGAGCAGGTCATTCAACAAGTGGCAGTTGATGTGAAAAGTGATTTTTTTTAAATAAAAAAAAAGTAGTGAAGTTTTTGTGTCCGAGGTGTTTGGTGCTTAAGTGTTTTTTTCCAAAAACTGTATCTCACAAGCTGAATACTGTCAAATATAATATAGTTTGCTAAGGAAAAAAAGAAAAGGAAACGTAGTTAATTAATTTAAAACAGCGGAATTGTGAATAATAATCTTTATAATGTCATTTTGTGGAAAAAGAAAAATCAACCTTGTCCCAAGAAATTGTCGTGCTGCAACATTAAAACGCAAAACATTGGCTCAAGGGATATAGGAAAATGTGAAATCGAAATCACGTGGGTCATATTGACCTTGGCGCCGAAAGTCTGATATGTATAACCCCAAATTAGTGCAAAAAAGTCAGCACGTTTTTCTGACCAACTTTGGCTGCAAAATTAGATACGTATAATCAAGCCCAAACTAGTGATTAAACAAAAAGAAACAGCATGTTTTTCAAACCATCTATGGGAAAATCCGCCGCATTCATCCTAACCACAAATTATGTACTACCTCTAAAACACCACGTTTGCTTGGACACTGGGGCGGCAAGGAAAGTTCACTATAACCTCAACAGAACCTCAGCTGAAGACGTTCACCGGCCTTACCAACACCACGTGCCAACTTTTTAAACGTTTTTGTCGCTTGTCATCAACTCTTTAAAAAAAAATTCTTTAATATTGTTCACCAACAAACAAAAACCTCGTTACATCGCTTCACAACAAAAAGCATCAACTTTACCTCATCTTACCACAGAAGAATCCACCTAAAATCATTTCATAGCAAAAAAAAAATCAACCTACACCGATCCACAGCAAAAGAATTAACTTTTCCACATTTCACCACCAAAAGAATCAGCATTACATCGTTTTCAACAAAAGGAATCAACTTACCATCGTTTTAGAACAAAAGGCCACTCTACAAACAACGTGACTACAAACACTATCCCCGGCCCGGTAAAGAAAATCTCCAGAACAACAGGTAAAACTTATTTGACCCAGGGTCACAGTCGTTCTTAGGGAGAAATACGTCAGCTCATTTTATTACTAGACTTTAGTAGAATTTGAAATAGGATTGTAAACGTTTAGAAGCTATGCAAACTAAATTCAATTTGGAAATCTAAAATACACTTTATATAGTAAAAAAATATTCAAACCAAAGTTAGGCAACTAAACTGAAATTAGAAAAAAAGAACAAAAATACTAACTTAAAGATTGGAAACCAAAATCCATGATTTAACTAAATTTTAAATGGTTGAGAATAATTTGAACACGAATTTGATTAGTTGAATCCAAAGGTAATTACTTAAATATTCAATATGGCTATTCAAATAAATATTTACATGAATATTTAATTAAATATTCTAACAAACTTTTCCTTAAATATTCGAATAAATGTTTGAAAACACATTCCAACGGATTTTCAAATAAATCTTAGAATAAACAGATACATGAACGTTTAAGTAAATATTCGAATATATTGAAGAAATATACAAACTAATTTTTAAATAAAAATTCGAAATAAACCTTTGCTTAAACATTCAAGACCAATACTCAAATCAATATATACTTGAATATTCGAATAAATTTTTGAACAACTATTCAAGCAGAGTTTTAAATAAATATTCAAAATAAACCTATAATTAAACATCCAAAAGCAATTAAATCGAAACGAAAAAAAAAATCGATTTAACAGTTACATGAATATTCAAATGCATAATCAAATCAACATTTGCTTAAATATTCGAACAAATGTTTGAATACACATTCCGACGGATTTTTCAAATAATTATTCGAATAAACATATACATAGATTTTCAAATAACTGCTCAAATAAATGTTCACATGAATATTCGAATAAGTATTCCAAATAATAAATGTTCGAGTAGATATTCACTTGAATATTGAAATAAATCGTCCGATAAGTATTCAGAATTAAATTAAGATTAAACTAAATATTCTGAAAAATAAATACTCGAATAAATATATAGGTAAATATTCGAATAAACATTTGTATTAATATTTAAGTAAATATTCGACTAAACATTTATATTACTATTAAGGTAAATATTCGAATAAACATTTATATTAATATTTAGGTAAATATTCGTATAAACATTGCATTAATATTTAGGTAAATACTCGAATAAACAGTTTTATAAGGTATCAAATAAATATTATATAAACATTGAAGTTAATGATTGAATAAATAACTAAATAAATACTGAATATAACCAAAATAAATAATTAAATACATAACCACATAACTAACTAAATAAACAACCAAATAAATAACTAAATAAATAACCAAATATAACTGAAAGTAATGGAAAATAAGTAAAGAAATAAATAAATAACTTAAAATAAATAAATACATAAATAATTAATCAAAATAACAAACAAATAAAAAAGCCAAGAAAATAATTTAACAAATAAACTAATCAATAAATAGAACAATAAAATAAGTTAATAAATAGAATCACAAATAAGTAAGCACCTAAACACATATTCGAATCCATATTCGGATAAATAATCGAATACATACGAATAAACATTTAAGCAAATATTCGAATAAATATTGGACTACGTTCTTACATACACATTCGAATGAATATATGCATGGATGTTCAAATTAATGTTCGTATAAATATTCGGGTAAACCGGGAACTAAATATTTAAATATCTAATTAAATAAATGTTTGAATATGTGATTGAATGGATGTTTGAATAAATATGGGAATAAGCCTTTGAATAAGTATTTGAATTAATGATTCAATAAATACAAAAAAAAACGAAACAAATTAATAAGCACTTATTTAATTGATCGAATTGATATTCGAATGAAGATTAAGGTAGATATCCGAATGTTAATTCGTATAAGGATTTAAGTAAATATTCAAACAAATATTTAAATGAATATTCGAAATAACCAACCAATGATTAGATAAGCCAATTAAATGAATATTTGAAAACATAATTATATAAATAACTAAATATAACTGAAATAATAGAAAATAAGTAAATAAATAAATAATTTAATAAATATTAGAATATTTAGCTTAAAAACTAACTGATGAATAATTACTGTAATAACTATTTCAATAATTAGTTAAATGAATAATAAAAATAAATAAATAAATAATTGAAATAATTAAAAGAAAAACAAAAAATAATTAAATAAATTGCTAAGAACTAGATCGTATCTTACTTAGGCTGGTAGAATTTATTTTGCTGGCATTTTTAAGATTGTCAATAAACAATATTTTTATGTGAAACGATTTTTACGATAAACAGAAGCTTATTCTTTATATAATTTAAGGATATATGACTAACAACTCACATGATAATTGATTTTTCTTAATACAACAATCGTGAATAGAATTCATAAGTATGTTATGAGAAGTATTATTACTTGTACAGATCAAATTTACATATAGTTTAAATAAACACTTTTGTATACGAATGCTTATTTAGTAAGAAAAGATGTGGCTAAAGTGAATTAGAGCCGTGGTAAAGGCTAGTTTACATGGTAATACAATGTATTACGACTTTGTGGAATCAAAATATTATGAAATTCTCTCCGTGTTTAAAATAAAAAAATAAAAATCTGTTGGTAAGTATTTTTCATGTTTACACGGATGCTTTAAGTAAAATAAAAGCAAAGTGAGTTAATAACAAAAAAGCAGATGGTTGCAGTTTTACAATATTTACAAAAACAACATGAACATTTCCTGAGTTGATTCTGCTTGTTTTTGTAATTTTATAAAAATGTTACCACCTTCAATATACTCTGTTAAAATGCGACTCTGGTGTGATGAGATTACATAAGTTTCTAAAATGGTTTAGAAAATGAGCATTTACCGACCGATTGTCATATTTTTATCCGTATTCTCTCTTACTCAATGCATTTTGCTTTTACATGATAAGATTTTTCTCATTCTACATCATTTTTTGACATGTCATAAGACATTGTATTACCGTGTAAACTAGCCTTAAGTACGATTAGGGACATTACTTAAAGTTTTTTTTCAGGCAAAAAGTAATGTCACGGTTGGCATTAACGTGTCATATGGGGTGGGCAGCCTGACCGGGACCATGTCATCTTGTCCCGAGGATTCGAGTCCTGCCATACAAACGTAGTGTGAAAGTTTCGGTCATCGAAATGTCTGTCCGTTCAATTAAGGTCTTTACTCTTGCGTTATATATTTTGTATATCATCGTTGGTTTTTAGATTGCTTCTTTTTTTTGAAATCGTTTCCATTTTGGCACGATAATTGTGCAAACCTAGATGGACACGAACCCCCCATTCCCGGCGAGCTACGAAATTTAAAAATTCGTTTATTCCCCAAAATAACACACAATTATATTACATCACAACGTACCAAATTTTAGTATGATAGCTTTATTTTTTACGCTTTTAGGCGTACTTAAATGTTTTCGGGGAGTATGGTGTATATGGGGTCTACAGTTAATTATGGACCAATCTTCACGAAATTTAGCAGTGTCATTTCTAGTCCTAAAAAACTTTACCGTGCCGAATTAAATTATCATAGCATTATATAATTATGGACCGATCTTCAAAAAATTTTACAGTGTGATTTCTGGTCCTATAAAACTGTGACGTACCGAATTTAATTTTGATAGCATTATTTATTACGGTTTTAGGCGTACTAAACTGTTTTCCGGGAGTAGGGTTTATATGGCACCTAGTGGAAATTATGGATCGATCGTCAAAAAATTTTACAGTGTGATTTGTGTTCCTATAAAACTACGACGTACTAAATTGTTTTCCGGGAGTAAGGTTTATATGGGGTCTAGGGTTAATTATGGACCCATCTTCAAAAAATTATACAGTGTAATTTGTGGTTCTATAAAACTATGACGTACCAAATTTTAGTATGATAGCGTTATTTATTACGGGTTTAGGCGTACTAAACTTTTTTCCGCGAGTAGGGTTTATATGGGCCTATGGTCAATTATGGACCGATCATCACGAAATTTAACAGTATGATTTTTAGTCATACAAAGCGAATTAGTGCAAAATTTGATATCATTCCGTGCATTATTCCACCGTTTATGTTAGTTTTTGTATCAAATTTATAAATTTTTTTTAGGGTGGTGGTTCCACATTTTGATTCATATTTCTGATTCTACTGAACCGATGTTGCCGGATTTCAATCCCAAACTGCTTAGGATGACTACAAGCAATTTGAGACCAAGATTTTTTTTTTTTTGCGTTTTTCGAAAGTGAGCGTGTTTTTAACAGGCGGACAGACAGACGAGCATGTCTAAATCGACTTAGAATTACTCAAGGAGCAAGGATATGCATACATATATACTTTATGGGGTCATCGATGTATAATAAAAAAGTTTCACACGGAATGACAAACTTAGTATACCCTCATTTACCACTAGTGGTGGTGGAGGGTATAAACATTGTACAATCAATGAAAAAAAACAGTACATACTCGTATATAAAAAAACGTATGTAACTATTTATTAAAACTATTAAATATTTTGTTGATTTTGTTCGGCAATAGGCCATGAGTTTTAAAAAAACTTAAATAAAAAATATAAACATATTTTGTTTTAAATTTTTTTCTTTTTATTTTCCCAATATTTTAGTCAACATCTTCAGTGGTTCTATATAAAAATACAAAAATGTTATACAAATTTTTGTAAAAATTAAACAAAACATTTAGAGACACGAACATTGAAAATAAATAAAATAAGAAATAAAATATCACTTCTTTGTAGCTGTTATTCCGCTGTAAGCTTTTGTATCGTGTGTTTGTATGGGTTAGCTGAGATGTTTTCTGTATCTATTTTGTAGTTTAATCTCTCTTTTGTGTCCAAATCAAGTATTCGTATCATCTCCAAAGAAAATATACTTGCATACCCTGCAAATAATGGGCCTGTTCGGAAATTCATCACTGCGCTGCATCTGATGCGCAGCGCGTTCGAAAATACATAACAAATGCAGATGATGCGCAAACAAATCTAAAACACGCATCACAAAAATTGATGCACATTGTGTTCAATAATATAACCAATACGGGCGGCAAACAAACTACCATAGCCCATAAGGGATTAGGACTAGTCCAAAGGTAACCCAAATGTATTGGAAAAACATGGTATATTTTCCGATGTCCTAGAGCTGGACCATATAACCCAGCTTTGCATTACAACGGAGTAGTCTTAAAACTACTCCATGTTCATACATACTCTCAGTAGATTAGTTTTGAAACTACTCCATGGTATAATCCAGAGGATTAGTTTTGAAATCGTTTAAAAACGAAAACATGTCGCTGAAAAACGAAGAAATGTCGTTTAACTACAAACTCTTTCTTAACAAAGACATGGTCCATGATTGCATTACATAGGACCATGTTGTAAGTAGTCCATTTTATCTAAAATGGATCAAGTAGTCCAATATTATTTGCAGGGTAATTATTCTCCTCTACTAATATTTTAATGTCATTGAAATTTGGTTAATGCCCAGTAATTGCACAGTGTGCCGCGAGTGCTGTTTTTTGCTCCAGAGGTTTGTCAATTGCTTTTATATCAGATTTATGTGATGAAAGTCTGGTTATTAGTTTTGTTTTAGTTGTGCCTACGTATACCTTCTGGAATATGTTGGTATTGTCATCTTTACAATTGATTTCGTACACTACCCAATAAATGGAGCTTCCAACGAAACAGGTCTGTAAGGGAGTAACGTAAAAGTTTCGCTGACCATATCGCTTACGGAAGACATGAATTTTATATGGCGAGTTCCCACTTTGAAGCAATACATTTTTGACACAGAAAGCGCTTTATTCAGCGCATATAAAAAATAAGCGAATGTAACGATACGCATTACACACTGAATTGTTTGTTACCGTTATTCTTTTATATGTTCCCTTACAAACCTGCTTCGTACTAAGCGAATGTCGTGGCTCTTAAAATTTTATATATATTTTTTTTAAATTTATTAAGAATTCGTTCACTTACTTTACTGCATATTTGTATGTCTTATTGCGTAGCCCTTAAATATGTGCTTACTTTTTAAAATGTACCATTAGTGCTTCGCAAAATAGGAAATTTTTTTATTGGGTACATTCGGCTTTTCCTCATTTTGTTTTATTTAAAAATGTAATTTGTTGCTCGTTTCTGGGCGCCCTATGCTCCAATGGGAGTTAGAGGAACACATATATATATATATATTCTTAAAAATGTTTTGCTCTCTAAAAAGGTAACATGTTTTTTTTTCAAAAAAAATTCACCACTACTTTTCGTCCCGAATAAATCGACAGTGCCTTCGTTTTATACATGGGGTTTTTTTTTATAACGGGGACGATTGCCTTCAAGAGCAAATAAAATAGTAAAAATTCGCGAAAATTTTTAATATTTCAAGCAAACTATAAAATTATAAACTATATTAACCTAAAACTATAATCAATGGCAAAAATTCTTTAAAAATTGCTAAATTCGCAAAAATTTGCTAATAATAACAAAGTCTAGTATTTATTAAAAATCATCAAAACTGTAAAGAATCAGAAAACTTACAGCAAAAAATCGCATCTATCGCAAACATGGCTGAAACTTGCGAAATATGCAAAATTGAAAACAAACCCTAACATTTATTTGAAGTCGCTGAATCGGTTAAAAAACACAATAATGGATATTCTTGAAAACGCGCCGAAGGAGTGAAAACTTACATGAAAACAAAAACAAATTTACAAAAATTGTTTTTGTTTACCATACAAATCTCTCACGGTAATTAAATTTTAGAAGTGTAAAGAGAACAAAAACAATTTTCGTAAATTTTGTTTTTGTTTTCATGTAAATGTTACACCTTCGACGCGTTTTTAAGAATAGCTACCAATATGTCAGAAAATTACATAAAAATCGTTAAAAAGTGAGCTATAATAGTAGATAGGTAATGGGGATCTTGGCAGTATCCGGTTCCGGTAATAAGGTTGGTAATGTGGATGGTAATGCGGTTGCGGTTATGTGGATGTTATCCAATTCACGAACCATTTTCTATGCGGTTATATGGATGTTATCCAATTTCCGAACTATGTTTCTAGTTCCCAAACCCTGTGATAGGAATGATATATTTAGATAGAGCATAATTTTTCTAGTTTCGAAACCAGTTGAAAATTTTTGGTTTCGAAAAACAAGTTTGTAGATTTTTAAATACAGTTTTTATTGGGTGGCAATGCTATATCGAATTAGATAGAGCATAATTTTTCTAGTTTCTGAACCAGTTGAAAATTTTCGGTTTTGAATTTTAAAATACAGTTTTTAGAATTAATGCAACAGTCAAAATATTTGAATTTAGTTCTTTTTTGTATTAAGAAATATTGTATTTCCCTTCAGTTTTAGTGGATGGCAATGCTATATCGAATTAGATGGAGCATAATTTTTCTAGTTTCCAAACCAGTTGAAAATTTTCGGTTTGAAAAAACAAGTTTGTGGATTTTTAAATACAGTTTTTAGAATTAATGCAACATTCAAAATATTTGAATTTAGTTTTTTTTTTTTGTATTAAGAAATATTGTATTTCCCTTTATGATGACATTATGTTATTCTTATTTGCAGTTTGTTTTCTTTCCCAATACAATGTCTCCTAATAAGATTAGAATTAGAATTAGAATTTGTATTTTGTAATAAAATGCTGACGATATGTCTGCTTGTTTATTTTAACATTAATCTGATGAAGAAACCTTTTTGTTATATTTAAGAAGCATAAACATGAGTGAGCATGTAAGAATGTATAATTTGTTTAGAATGTATAATTTGTTTATAAAACAAAACATTAATTGCAGTTTGTTTTCTTTCGCAATACAATGTGTCCCAATAATATTTAATAAGAATTTGTATATTGTTTATTTTGCCTTCATAAAAGGCTTAGTGGAGTATATTTCTGAAAACTAGGTTTATTTGCATTTAAACATTGAAGGTTTAAACAATGGATTCGAGTCAATACGAAATTGTATTTGTCGATGAAAATTCTATGGAGAAAGTAGAGGAGAATACGCAGACGCGTATTAATGGGATAATCGACGCATCTATAGATAACATCCTATTAAATAAAAACCCAGGAATGGAAATCCCCAACAACCAGCTGGCGTATTATGATTTTTTTTGGGAAATTGACGATTTCCTAGATGATGAAGAGGGAGATGCGATAATTTTGAAGGCAAATGACGGCTTTTATTTGGATGAAGAAGGAGATCGTTTTATTATGGAAGTAGATTTAAGTTTATAGATGTAGTGATTTTTTTTTTCTTTTTTGTTTTTTCAAATACTTATAAGAAATTATTAAATAAAATATAAATAATAAAAAAAAAAACTCTATTAAAAGTAAAATTATGATTTCTGATATTGGATCACATTTCGAAACTAATTTTAATGGTTGAACATATCCATGTATAAATAGAGTATACAATTTATTTCAATAACAAGTATATTGTGATATATCGTGGATTTAAAATAGTATTTTTTACAATTGCGCTTAATATTAAATAGAATAAAAAAAAATTAAAATGGTTAAAGATTTAAAATTTGATTGCAATGAAGATCAGCATTTTAAACAATCTCCGTTTACGCCACGCTATAGCATGAACGATAACTTTAATAGAGAAGATGAACGATTAAAAACCTTTGTATGCTGGCCATTAAAATGGTTAGATAAAAGGGAATTAGCTATGAGTGGCATGTTTTATAGTGGAGATTATGACAAAACAAAGTGTTATTTTTGCGAAGTTGAAATTTGGAATTGGGAGCCTACTGATCAACCTATAACAGAGCATTTGCGATGGTCTTCAAATTGTACTTTACTAAGAAGGTGTTGTACCAATAATGTACCGATTAATTGGAATGCATTAAATCAACTACTACCACCACCCAGCTATGAAACCTGTGGTCTAACTGAAGAATGTGAAATACGAGATGATAACATTTCTAACGTTCCTCAATATAATATGGAAGTGAAAAACTATGATATCTCTAGAAGAAATCACATTTCAAATTATGGGGTTCAAGTTATTGAAATCCCAATTTCATTTGTCGAATCTTCAAAAACAATGACGCAAAACGCTGAAATTTCATCCTTCATAATAAATATAGGTATATACATATATTTTTTTTTTTCTTATTTACAATTTATTGTTATTAATTTTATTTGTATTGGAATACATTTTATTTACTGAAATTAGAAAATAAATATAAAATAAAATAAAAGGAAAATAAAAAACATGTATATATAAATTTTTGTTTTTATAATTATTTTTTATTATAAATTAATGTGTACGAATTAATTAGATTTACTACAGTTGCTTTCCTTAAATGATAAACTGTGCACCTGCACGGACTAGGACCCTCCTCACAAGTCGGACTGTACCACGGGCAGCATTCAAAATGTGGGTCTGCATCATTAGAATCTTCAACACCAAACTCCTCATTTTCGTCCATCATACTCAAAAAATGTTGAATGCACTCCCTGTGCTCGAACATCAAAACATCCTCAAATGTGTTTAAAAAATTTATTGTAAATTCTTTTAAGGCACACATTTTTTTTTGATGCTCTTTGTTTGCTTGCCTTTTTGTAAATGTTTCTCGTTGTTAAATTTCTAGATACAAGTGTGAAATGTCAGAAGAATTTTTTATTATTATTTCACAACATTTCACTTAATAACTGGAGTGAAAGAGAAAACTATATTTATTTACTCAATGCCATTCGGTAATTTGTTCTGTATGATTCTTATTTATGTGGAAGTGTTAAGCTTAATCAAGCATATTCATATTAAAGTTCGAGCTTTATTCAATATTTATATATACCAACTTCTTTGTTTAGAGCAAAGGGAAGAAATGTATATGTTCATCTCTTTCTTTAACATCATTATATATATATATATTAGACCGTCTCAGTTTTTATACTTTTTTCGAAATTTCTTCATGAACATCGATTTTCTTTATCTACTATAAAAACCAAGAATTTTGGTGTATAACACTTAAATATTAATGAATGGGAAGTGGTCTCTCAAATCGTTTTTTAATTTTTTAGGCAAAATGACTTTTTTCCAAAAAATTAAAAAATCTTGATTTAATAATTTGCCTCAAACTCCAGCAGTTTCGGATAGATTTGAACATTATTATATGGATTAGAAAGCTTATTAAATTTCCTAAATGTTTCTTAAAGCAACATTGCCATTTTGACCGATGGTTTTTTATTTATAGCACTACAAATTCAGATTTTGAAATACAAACTTAACATTTTTTTTTAATTTTTGCTTACCTTTTCATATATAAAATTAAACGAGGCAAAACTTTTATATTATGTAAATGCAGTATGTTAGGAAATTTTAAAATAAAGATTTTGGTGTAAATAACAGTCGCATTCTGTTAAGAAAAACGGCAGTTTTAGTTGAAATGAGTAAAGTTGTTTATTTCTAAATATAAAAAAAAAAATTATATTTTGGTTATAACTTTTTTGTACCTTAACCGATTTTTCCGAGTTTTTCAGCAAATGTGTTCTACTAAAAATTTCCGATCTTTTGATATATTATACATATCCATAGGTCATATAACAGCTCTAAAATTTTAGTTTTTATAAAAATGTTGATGCTTTTTAGCCCATTTTTGGAGTATTTTGCTAATAACTTAACCATTTCTTAACCGATTTGGCAGATTTATATACCTACGTCTTTAGGAAGAAATTTACCATTATTTTAGATTATAATACTTGGACTCGGGAAGATCTATTGTTTCCGAAAATGGGTATGTTTAAAAAAAAAATTTATTTTGGGCATTACTCTTCCATTTTTGGGAAAAAACTTTCAGGGTTTTCGGGAAATATATTCTGCTAAAAATTTCTGATATTTTGATATATAAAACGTGTTTATATGTCATACTAGAGCCCTAAAATTTTAAATTTTGAGTATTTTCAATTTATCTTTGTACGGGAGGTACCATGCCCACTTTTCCAATCCCGCCCATATTTTGTGGGATGATGTATATTGATAACCGAAATGTTTTTACCTAATTTGGGAACTTTAGATCGTGTCGTTCTCCAGATATACAGAAATGTATAACGTCTTTGTATGGGAAGTGCCACACCCAAAATAATTTAATTTAAGTCGTCGAACATTTTCACAAAACGCATCCAAACTCCAACAAAAGCACAATTTTAGCAAATTTGAAAATAAAAAAACCAATATCTTCTTACTTTATAATGTATTTATGCAATAGAAGCAAATTTAGAAATAAACAACTTTACTCATATCAACTAAAACTGCAGTTTTTCTTAACAGAATGCGACTGTTATTTAAACCAAAATCTTTATTTTAAAATTTCCTAACATACTGCATTTACAAAATGTAAAAGTTTTGCCTCATTCAATTTTTATATATGAAAAAGTAAGCAAAAATTAAAAAAAAATGTTAAGTTTGTATTTGAAAATCTGAATTTGTAGTGCTATGAATAAAAAACCATCGAACAAAATGGCAATGTTGCTTTAAGAAACATTTAGGAAATTTAATAAGCTTTCTAATGCATGAAATTATGTGCATATCCATTCAGAACTGCTTGAGTTTGAGGCAAATTACTAAATCAAGATTTTTTCATTTTTTGAAAAAAAGGGATTTTGCCTAAAAAAATGAAAAATCGATTTGAGAGACCACTTCCCATTCATCACTATTTAAGCGTTATACACCATAATTCTTGGTTTTTATAGTAGATAAAGAAAACCGATGTTCATGAAGAAATTTCGAAAAAAAATTAAAAGTGAGACGGTCTAATATATATATTACTATTTTCTTAATTAATAAAATATACTAAGATCGATTTAAAAATTGATTTAATCTCAGTTGAAAAAAAGAAACTAACGTGATCGGTTGTGGAAAATGGAACCCTCGAAAAACTTAATAAATAAATTTAACACTCTGAGCTATAGCAAATCCTTAATTCACATTAAGGATCTTGTGATGTCATCTAAACACATTATTTTAAGTGCAAGTAGAGTGAAAACAAAGTATGGGAGCTCAATAAAAATTGAGCTGGAGGATAATGTATTGTTTTTGCCATATCGCTACAATACGCTAACTGACGAAGATTTTAAGAATTAATCATCTGGAACGTATCTTATATCCAGGGAAGGGGAGAAAAACTTGCAATTGAAACCATTCGAGGAGGATGATATCTTTGTAGCCAATTCTAAATACCCCATATACGCCAACTTTAACAGTTTTTAAGTTTTATTTTAATGATAAAAATAGCAATATGTGTCTACACCAATATAATAATAATAAAGTTAAAACTAAAAATAATTAAATAACAAAATTAGTGGTTTTCTTTTTTTTGAATAATTTTAATTGTTTTCTTTATTTATTTATTTCTTTTTAGTTATTTTAAACAAAAATTCAAGACATAAATGTCCACAATTAACTGAATCATAGTTTTGATGTTGATTGTAGTTATATTTTATATTTCCACCTAGGTATTCAACTAGTTCCAATGGTGGTTGTAAATTTCCAAAACTATCATAATATTCTATTTGTTTATTGTTTTTATAGTAAGCTACCCAATGTGTACCACTACCTATTGTAGAATCCAAATTTATTATTCCACATTCAATATTTTTGGGATGTTTTGGTATTGAGTCTAACATGAAAATTCCTCTAAAGTGAGGAATATTTTTTGAGAATTTTCGTAAATCAATATCAGTCAATGGCCTCTTGGGTAGCTTGTTTAGAAGTTTTTTGATTTTTCTTCATAAGTTAATCCATATCCTTTCTTATATGGTTTAAGGTAAAGTCCTTTACCCATTGCTATGGCTTCCCAAGCATCTCACAACTTCCGGTCTTAGACCAAGTGTTCCCCGGTAATGTCATTTAGGCATCCGTCTGATGACAGCTAAAGTGAGAAGGCGTACAGTACTGAGTATCCAGAGTGCATGCTAATACTGTTGCGTCTCTGGAAATTAGGTGTCTATCGGTAATAATAAATCACTGAAACTCAACTGTATTTAGCCGGCCTAGCGGTGTGTTGGCAGCCCCAACTCTAGGATCGGACGCTCTGGCCTAATAAGTCATTCGTCTTAAAACTAAATTATTACTGAAACCGTTTTGGCCCTATGCTCCTTGTAGGAGTTTAAAGGAACTAATATATATATATGGCTTCCATGCTTTTATTGTGTCTACTCGCTTCATCAAGTTGGAGTTTAGCATTCTTTGCTGCATTAACTGCTTTTGCTATGTTAGCACCTCCACTCGATAGGGTACCAATTACACCTAAAGCTGTTAATATTGGTATTAATGGTAAAACACCACCAACTTTTGGAACACGTATTACGCGTGGTATTACAATTCCAGATTTCCTTCCCTTTAAGGATTTGTTAATGGTTTTACGTGCAATCTTGATAGCAGCGTTAAGATCTGTTGGTTTTTCTTTTTTTAACATTTTTGCTGTCGCTTTTAGCGTTGAATTGAACAGTTTTCTTCCAATAACTTTATTCGATTTTGATTGTCTATTACTTTTGTTTTGCTTAGTCATACCCATACCGAGTTTAGTTTTTGAATTCATTGTGTTTGTAAGCAAATATGCAAATGATTTTTCTGGCAGACTGCTATTGTTTGAAAGTACTCGTTCCCAAGCTCTGTTCTCAAGAATTTTATCAGCTTGATGTCTAATATTTATTTCTTTACTTTTGGAATAAGCAATATCGTGTTCTTTACATGCAGCGTCCAATAGATTTATTCCTTTATCACCTCGTTCTAAACGTTTTTGTAATTTCGTTCCAGGACCGCAATATTGATAACCAGGAAGATGTAGCTCAAAAGGAAGTGAATTTATCAATTTATTGACTAAACCTCTTCCTCTGACAGTTTTATTGTTATTAAGCTTGTAATTAAAGAGTATCACCATTTTATTTTATTCTATAAGAAAAACATAATATTTAATTATTTCATTCAGTTATAAAGATGCGCTTAATAAAACAACATAAAAATATTTTTGTTCGTAATACGGATTCTTCAACGAATATAAAATTAAAAACTAGACATAGTTCTATATTACCGAATTCTATTCGTGCGCTTATTGTGGGTCCTTCAAATTGTGGAAAGACTAACGTTATGATAAGCTTACTAGAAAGTCCTAATGGACTGAAATTTGAAAACATCTATTTATACTCAAAATCACTATTTCAGCCAAAGTATGAATATTTAAGAAAATTATTATCACCATTTAAAGGAATGGGTTATTACACGTTTTCAAATAATGATTCTGTATTACCTCCTGATGAAGCACAAAACAATTCAGTTATGATATTCGATGATGTTGCATGTGAAAAACAAAACAATATACGTGCATATTTTTGTATGGGTAGACATAGAAATATAGATTCATTCTACTTATGTCAAACATATACAAGAATTCCTTAACATTTAATAAGAGATAATGCTAATATGATTATTATGTTTAAGCAAGATGAAATGAATATAAAACATATATATGCTGATCATGTTGGTAGCGATATGAGTTACGAAAAGTTTTATGAAATTTGTAGAGAATGTTGGAAGGATAAATATGGATTTTTGGTTATAAGTACAGATGATGAATTAAATGATGGGAGATATAGAAAGCAGTTTGATTATTTTATAACATTATAAATTATAGAATATATTACATACAAGTATTAGTATGTCATCAACCTTTAAAGATATTACAACAAAATCATTGACAACTAACGAATATCTGATCTGATGGTCGATAAAAAAATGAATGAAAAAGTTTTAAAAGACCTGATAAAGACAAGAAATGTTTTAAAGAAGAAATTTCGCAGTATAAAAATTGGTGAAGCTGATACTCGTAAACAACTTCAAGATACATTTAAACCCATAACAGAACCCTTGAAAAATTTTATTAATAGTTCGAAAAATACCAAAGTAAATTTTAAAATTGAAAAGAATAAAATTAAAAATGAATCAAAACAACAGCAACAACAATTTAAAACAGATTTAAATATTCCAATAATAAAACCAGAAAAATATGTTATCTACTGCTGCAATTAACTCTGAAGAAGATGATGATGATGATGATGATTTTTATTCTCAACCAGAAGCAGAAAATCTAAATAATCATATAAATTTTAATGATTTGTTATATTTAGAAAAAAGACATGAGTTAGACACACTATATGGATTACATAAAGATTCAAATAATGAATGGAAATTTGGAGATAGTAACATTAAATTTAATGAAGATAAGATTCAAGTTGGAAACCAAATATGGGCACTCACTCCAGGTTTATTTTCATTAATGTTTCAAAAAATACCAAAAAACTATGATAAATCCGAGTTAGATATTTATAAAAAAATATTAATTAATACTCATGCGTATAAAAGAGGTTATGTCTCAGATGGTAATATAAGGGGTACAAGAGCATATAAATATCAGAATATTATTAGCAAATTGATTAAACCTAAAAATTCATCTACCACAACACCGCAATCACCCAGTTCATCTGATACAATAAAAACAACAAAAGAAAATTATATTGGAAGTGGGTTAATGAATTTAAATCCAAATAAACCAAACTATATATACTGGGATGATCCAAATGAGTTAATAGATCGACTAAGACTCCTGCTCGCATCACAAGCTGCAGGTCACAGTAATCATAATAACGAAATTGTATCTATTATTGAAGAATTATACGAAGCTAACATTATTGAATAAATATTAAATTAACATCAAGTAATGTCTGTTGATAAATTTGGTCACTATATTAACAATACAAGTGGCGTAATTTCTATGAAAAATGCACCTAAATTGCTTGGGTTCTTTATGGATACAGATAACAACATTGACATTCAAAACAAAAGAATCAAACATATGTCAAATGCTTTGGAAGAAAATGATGGTGTCAATAAAATGTTTTTGCAATCTCAAATTGAAAAAACACAGAAGGAGATAATGGATCAATTAAGCAAGAATATAAATGAAATTTATCAAATAACAGAGAAAATTAAAAATGATTTTAAAAGAAGAATCAAAATCTTAAATCAGAAAGTATATAACAGACTTGATATTAAAAATAAAGAACAGCAGATAACAATATTTCCTTAAGTAAAGAAGACTTAATAATAATAATGGATTCAAGAAGAAGAGATTTAGTAAATGAACATCATAAGCCAGCCCGAAAAAATTTCATACGTCGAAGAGTTGTAATGAATGGAATAGATGATCTCTGGCAAGCTGATTTAGTTGAAATGGGAAACTATTCTACATATAATAAAAAATATCGATATTTGTTAACTATCATTGATACTTTCTCAAAGTTTGCATGGGGTGTTGCACTTAAAACAAAAACAGCAACTGAAGTATTTCAAGCAATGAAAAGTATTTTACAATTAGGTCGAGTACCCAAAAACTTACAGACTGATGATGGTAAAGAATTTTTCAATAAACAATTTAACACCCTCATGCACAACCATAATATCAATCACTACTCAACATATAGTATAATGAAAGCCTCGATAATAGAACGATTTATTCGAACTCTAAAAGGAATGATGCGGAAAGAATTTAGTTTAAATGGTTCATATTATTAGCTTCATATTACAAAGATCTAATTAATAAATATAATAGCAAAGTTCATCGCACCATTAAAATGGCACCAATTGACGTTAATTCTAACAACGAAATGAAATTATTGAAAACCGTATACAATCATTTAAAAATATTTAAAAAATCTAAATTTAATGTTGGAGATTTTGTACGCATAAGCAAATATAAACACATTTTTGAAAAAGGTTACACACCCAATTGGACGACCGAAATATTTAAAATTAAAACCGTAAAAAATACTTATCCCGCAACATTCATATTGGAAGACTATCTTGGAAATCCAATAAAGGGTGGTTTCTATGATGATGAACTTTCAAAAACTCGTTTTCCTGATATCTACCTTGTTGAAAAAATTCTTAAAACTAAAGGAGAAATGGCATATGTAAAATGGTTGGGATTTTCAAATCAACATAATTCTTGGATAAATAGAATTGATATATTGTAGATTGTAAGAAAGAGTAGATTTAAGAAGAGTAGAGTTAATGTATAATTATTAAATAAGAAAAAAAAAAATTTAAATAAATTATTTTTAAATAAAGAATATTACGTTTTTAACTTTATTTACAATTCAACAGTCGAAATGTCAATAACTCTTACGTTAAGCTCTAACTCAACAGAGTTGACAGCTAACTATTTTCCTCCAATTGAGTTAGATGGAAAATATGAGTGTGCACTTACAGATTTTCATTCATATAATAGTATTCCAAATGTAGATGTATATAATAATATGTTTCATATTGGTGAACAAGCAATTGAAATTCCGATTGGATCTTATGAACTAAACGACATAGTTGATTATATTAAAGAACAATATCAACGATATAGTCCTGAAAATAAAATTAATATTGAGGCTAATAATAATACGATGCAAGTTAGAATAAAAAACTCTAATGATCCAATATACTTTAATAAGGAAAATACAATTGGCAAGCTTTTAGGATTTAAAGAAAATATTTTATTACCTCATAAAGACTATTACTCAGATCTTCCAGTTAATATTTTTAAGGTAAATCTTTTACGAATTGAGAGTAATATAGCTGTCAACACATACATGAATAACTCCCAAGCACATACTTTGCATGAGTTTGGCATTAATGTCCCACCTGGGTATAAAATAGATGAGATTCCTAGGAATCTCATCTATTTGCCAGTCAACTGTCGAGAGATAAGCTCCCTTACTCTGCGAGTGGTTGATCAAAACGGTGATTTACTTAATTTCCGAGGAGAGGAAATTACAATTCGATTACATTTAAGGCCAATAAAATAATGATAATTTACAAGAAGAATATACATAAAAACAAAGTATTACATTCTTCTTCTTCTTCTTCTGCTAACAAAATATTGAAAAATAAATTAAATTCAAAGAATTCATTAAAAAATATAAACTTAACGCAATCAAATAAAGAATTTCTAAAATCATTAAATTTAAAATTAAAGAAACCATGAGTTCAATAATAGATGTTCTGGATAAACCTTTGTCCGATGATAATATAATTAAAAAGGCCTACCATACGTATACCCCATATTTACAATCTTACAATAATAACGATGAAATTCGTATTACAATACAAAATCAGGACTTATATGTTTTGCCGTCGGAAAGTTGTATATATGTAGAAGGATTTGTTAAAGATGATAGCAATACAAAATTAGTATCTTCTGCAGCCAACTTTAAATTAAAAAATAATTTTGTAGCACATATATTTGATGAAATCCGTTACGAAGTAAATGGTGTTGAAATTGATCAAACGAGACATTTAGGAACATCAAGTACTATTAAAAATTTGGTTTCATTATCACCAATAGATAGTAATGGAATGCAAAATGCTGGATGGAATAAAATTGATGATATTGATCTCGTAAATGGCTATTTTAATTTTTATGTACCACTTAAATTGTTTTTGGGATTCGCTGAAGACTATAACAAAATATTATTGAACGCAAAACATGAATTGATTCTATTACGTAATAAAAATGATGAGAATCTTGTATATTCAACTGTTTCTACCGAAAAGGCTAAATTAACAATTTCAAGTATATCGTGGAGAATTCCTCATGTACAACTATCTGATTTTAGTAAATTAAATATGATAAAAATAATAAACAGTGGTACTTCAATACCGATTGCATTTAGAAGTTGGGATTGTCATATAAATCCACAACTAAATATGTCAACAAATAATGTGTGGAATGTTAAGCTGGCAGCGAATAGAGAACGCCCTCGTTTTGTTTTGATTGCATTCCAACATGAAAAGAAATTTATCCACTGCGATTTGACTAATTTAAAAGTACATTTAAATTCAGAGTCTTATCCATATGATGACCTTAACATAAAGTTTAAGAATGAACGTTATGCAATTCTATATGATATGTATCTAAGGTTTCAAGAAAACTACTATATGAGGGACTCCCAGCCGCTTCTCACATCTCAAGAGTTTAAAAATAATGCTCCAATAATAGTAGTAGATGTTAGTTATCAAAATGAATCTATTGTCAGCGGACCAATTGATATTAAAATTGAATTTGAAACAGCTACTAATGTTCCAGCAAACACATCAGCTTATTGTATTCTCATTCACGATCGTATTATTGAATATGTACCATTAAAGGGACAAGTTTAGAAAATTTTATAAATTGTAAATCACAAATAAGAAAAAAAATATGTATTGCAAACGTGTTTTCATTGATTTACAAGGGTTCAAACTAGAATCAAATAAATTTATTTTTAAAGAAGTTGCAATTGTTTTCAATTCTAAGCAATATATCAATTTCACTATAAAACCACCTTTTGATTTCAATTGTTTATCACATTGTCTTGACTGGAATACAGGAGTAGTATCATTTAAGAGTGTTTGTAATTTTTTAAGAGATAATTTAAAAAATTCAAAAATTTATGTAAAAGGAACAGAAAAAATCAAATGGTTGGAGCAAATGTTGCAGCAAAAAGTTTTTAATATAGAGGATTTTGGATGTATAAATTTAAAGGAACTTAATAAAAAGTATCCAGAAAACTCATATTGCAGTTATCACAACTATGGAGTTTGCGCTTTAAAAAATGCTGTTTTACTTGAAAGAGAAAATCTAATTTGAAATAAGAACAACTATTTTTATTTTTTAATTTTTATATCTTACATTTTAACTTTATTGATATATTTTTTTTTTCTTTCTTTAAATTTAATTATTATTATTGATCTAAATACAGATAAACATTATTTTTAAGAAACTTATGAATAAATGAATATATTTTAACTTTTATTGTATTAAAACAAATGTATTTAGATGTAATCTAATATATAAAATAATAAAATTTCTTTTAATATGTATAAATACAAAGCCTTTTATTTTTATATTATTAATCACTGCCATCTCAATAGTAATATGCAAACAACATTATTCTTAATAAATTTCCATATAAGTGTTATTTCTATCTCTAAAGTGACCCCAAGCTCTAGTATTTACTTTATCTTCCATAATATTTCTTTAATCATCTGTATGATTAAGTACTACTTTATGCAACTTTTGTGTATACAACTGATGAGCTTTAGTTCTAAATACAACCATTTCATCAGATACTATTTTCTGCTCAAATAAGCACTCCTTATAGTCATTTAATGTTAGTTTTTTAATTACACATTTTTTGACGCCTTTAGACTTTTTAATGTCTTCTGAAGTGACAGTTGACAAGGAATACATCTTTGATCTTAAACCTACAAATTCAATCATTATTTCCCCCTTATTTTCATCTTTCATCATTCTCAATACTTTTTTGTTAAGGAGAGGTAAATTAAAAACATTGTTTTTGGTATACTCAGACGTATCGAAATTTAAACTGACATCGCTACGAATGTCATCATAGAAGTCATTTGTTTTAATTGAATAAATAAATGAATCGGTATCCATATAATTTAAGGACAAATTTTCTCCAAACTTCGGAATCATATATGTATAATGGAAATCATACATCTTCCATTTGGATAATTCTAATACCGAAAATCCAATATATATGGGTTTGTCGTAGTATGGTTCCATTTTCTTCAGCTCGACTGCATACAGATCATCATTAAACTTTGTCAAACTAAGAAAATTTGGTTTAGAGATTAATGATCGTAACCCTAAATGGTTTTTATTACTATTTTCCCATCCGGTAGCAATACGTATATCTTTTCTTTTATCAACACTTTCCATCGTTTTTCCATAAACTGCATTATTAAGCAGTTTAAAAAAATCTTTTTCAAAATTATTTTTTGCATTAGTTCTATGCAGCGTATTTAAATCAATATATTTTTTTAGCCATGGAGACTGTTTGAATTTTAAAATTCTGTGAACTTTTTTTAAAACAAGTCCATTGGTAATACATTGTTTTAAAACTCTATAATGTATAGTGTAATTTTCTTAAGGCGTCAAATCTGCTATTAATTTTTTAAATTTAGACTGCCCTGGAGTTTTATTTTGTGGACAAAATGGTAGATCATTATGAATGTCATGAAGAGAGTCAGGATATTCAAGATCAACCTCTAAAATATAACCATATTCTGAGTTATCTGAGATATTTTCAACTTTAAAATTTTCCATATCTTCATTATTCATCCATTCAAATCCCTCATAAGGTAGATATTCAGACATTGCCCACCCATATAAATTGTTAGCATCTAAATACATCAAATACTCTGATGCTTTTTTGTCATCAAAATTTTCCATATACTTGTGGTTTGCCTTAGAATATCTTTTGGAGCATTGAACTAATCCACCTCGTATTCCATTTTGCATAAAGAGGTATTTTTCACTATCAGTAAATAGCTCTAATGTAACTTCTGTTATCTTAAGCATTGCATCCCAAGAGAGACCAGGTGCAGTGTAGTACTGACAAGGATCTAAATTATAAATACTCTTACATATTTTTCTAAAGTTTTCAAATATGTCTGTTAAGAGAAGAACATCAGATATTAGGTAGAGTTCTGTATAGTCAAGAAGGTTCTTGCACTTGAATTCACTCCATACTTTTTGAGCATGTTCGTAATCGACTACATTGCATTCCTCATTACTTAAAATATTGAAAAAATTCTCTCTACTTGGTAGTTGATTTTCATTAAACCTTTCCATTGAATCCATGTAAGAATACGGAAATACACCCTTCCTCCTGATAAGATTAAATTGATTTTCATTAGAAAAACGTTCTCGGACTGTTAGAAAATCATTAATATCAAGATTTTTAGCTAAAGAATCTAAACTCGAGGACATAAACCTAATTGAATCTAAAAACCTGATTTAAAATCCACGGTTTTTATCTATTTTAATGTAAACAGAAAGTGAAATATAACGCTCTTTATTTAAAGGAATAACTTTTATTGTTGCATTTTTTATTGTTGACAGCTCTTTAAAGAAAAGATGCATGTCATAGGCAGAAAGATTATGGAAGATCACTGGTATAAAATGGGGATTTTTGTATTTCAAATTACATTCATTATGAGCAGCTCCTCGAAAATTACCAGTGAGCTGGCAGTGGTCTCTAACTTTATCATTATATAAAATTTTGTTACATATGTGACAATTTGTTGATTTATTAAAAATCTGAATATCATCTATTGTCATTATTATTTTTTCTACTTTAGCTAGGTACTGATTATAAATATCTGTTGCATCTTTAACAATTTTGTCAACAAAAACTTTTCATGCTTCTTCTCCAAAATAATAAACATGGTTATTATATGAATCCTTAAAACTACATTTAATATAATAACTAAAAGCACATGGAATGTGCTTTTGAATATTTTTTGTCTTACTACTTACACTATCATTTATTTTCTCCAAAACTGATTCAAAATCAGCATAGATCACGAACGGAACATCAACTTGCTTCTGGTGGTTAACAAAAGATATGAACGCATCTTCGGGATTGGGCATCTTTGTTATCTTTTTTCCACACACATTTTTATGATTTTTTGAAATTGATTCATCATGTGTATGGTAAATACACATATTACATACATAAATTTTGCTCTTATGTGAGGTTATACTAGATCGAATTAGTCTAAAACTTACTTGGAAATATCATTAATGAGAACATAATGAAACTGTTCACCGGAATGCAAAAGCAGTAAATTTATATGGATAGTTTTTTCCTCAATCGTTATATAATATGGTCCAACGATTGACTTACCATTATATCCAAATACATTTACGCTTACATCATTTTGTTTTTCAAACCTTTTTATCGATTTTAAAGGCAGAGGAAATTCTAATCCCACAAAATTCAACTCCAAGTCACCCACAGCAATTTTATTATTATAAATATTAATATTATATGAATTGCACTTTCTTCTTTCTTTGTTGCTTAAGTCACTACAGAGTGCTGCAATTAAATACCATTTAAAGCAGAAAACATCTTTATTTTCCACATTTATGCATGCTCCTTTAATATTGCTTATGCTCTTGGGCAATGGTATAAATTGGGATCCTCTTATAATGCTAGCCTTGTTTACATTTACTTCTACAAAATTTATTTTAGTGAGTGTCCATCCACTGTCCCTTTCCTGAAATTCACTCATTTTAGTGGATATTTCGTCTGCATGTTTGTCATATGACTCACAGATATCCTCAGCAAGCGTTATTAACATCATTTTGGAAATGTGCACAATTGATGCTAATTTAATTTCATCGTCCACCAATTTCATATACTCACATAACAACTCCATGTTAAATTTAAATGTAGTGTGTTTGATGCCGCATCTTTTTAATTCTTCAATTACAATTGCCTTCGCATCTCTAAAGAACTCCTCCGGAAACAGAATTTCTTCCTTTTCATTCACTAATCTATAGGTTTCAATTCTTCCTTTAAAATTACTTTGTCTCACAGTTAATTTTTTATTAATATTAATGGTTTGACAATTTTTTATATGGCGATTTGTTCTCATATGCGCATTAAATGATGTTGTCGGTATTAATTCATTGCATTCATTACAATGTTTTGCATTAGCACTTTGAAGAAGAGGTGATGGGATGGTAGTATTGTGAGCTTCTTTATGTTCAATGAGTTTTCTTGAACTAATGAAAAGTTTCTTGCAGATGGGACAGTGGAGGTTAATGTGCACCTTAAGCATTTTGTTTGATATAGGCATTTTGCATATCGGACATACTTCATAGTGATTACCATCAGAACTATTTGAAGTATTTTTATGCAATTCCATATGCTCTTTCAGCTTTTGTTGGGCCATAAATAACTTTTTGCATACACCGCAATGCAGATTTAGATGAACCTTAAGCATTTTTCTGGAAATATGCGTATTACATATGGGACATACTTCATATTCGTTAGCATCAAAACAATTAGAAGTATTCCTATGCAATTCCATATGCACCTTAAGCATTTTTGGACAGCTGAGCTTTGAAGAACAAATTGAGCAATATACAGGAGCCATTTTATTTTGTACTTTCTTTAACAACAAGAACTTATTTTTTCTTTTCTTTTGAACTTTCAAAAATGTTTATAACTGATTTTTTTTTCTTTTTTCTTTTGTATTCAACTTTCAAAAAAGGTTTACAATTGATTTTCAAAATTCTTTTTTTATTTTATTAGGTTGATGGAACTTTTTTCTTTTCTTTTGTTTTATGTTTTAAAATCTATTTACGCAAAAATCAATGTGTCAATGGCGGAAAATATGTCTTCACTTTGAGGAATGTTGCTGTATACTAACTAATGATAAAAACTTTTCTAGCTATCTATATACACAAAAATATAATGCATCCCAAAATTTTATTTATAACGAAAAATCAATTATTCGCTATTTTGCTACAATAATCAGATTAATGTTAAAATAAACAAGCAGACAAATCGTCAGCATTTTATTACAAAATACAAATTCTAATTCTAATTCTAATCTTATTAGGAGACATTGTATTGGGAAAGAAAACAAACTGCAAATAAGAATAACGTAATGTCATCATAAAGGGAAATACAATATTTCTTAATACAAAAAAAAAAAAAACTAAATTCAAATATTTTGACTGTTGCATTAATTCTAAAAACTGTATTTAAAAATCCACAATATGCTCCATCTAATTCGATATAGCATTGCCATCCACTAAAACTGAAGGGAAATACAATATTTCTTAATACAAAAAAGAACTAAATTCAAATATTTTGACTGTTGCATTAATTCTAAAAACTGTATTTAAAAATTCAAAAACGAAAATTTTCAACTGGTTTGGAAACTAGAAAAATTATGCTCTATCTAATTCGATATAGCATTGCCACCCAATAAAAACTGTATTTAAAAATCTACAAACTTGTTTTTCAAAACCAAAAATTTTCAACTGGTTTCGAAACTAGAAAAATTATGCTCTATCTAAATATATCATTCCTATCACAGGGTTTGGGAACTAGAAAAATAGTTCGGAAATTGGATAACATCCATATAACCGCATAGAAAATGGTTCGTGAATTGGATAACATCCACATAACCGCAACAGCATTATCATTCACATAACCGCAACCGCATTACCATCCACATTACCAACCTTATTACCGGAACCGGATACTGCCAAGATCCCCATTACCTATCTACTTATAATGGTGAAGAATCATTTTTGTCACGTGTTAACAATATCTGGTCAGGATTCTTTTATACCCGAAATTAATTACGTAACAACCAATGTCATAAAATGACCGTTTATTATAGACTAGAAAATATAAATTAAATAGAATGAATACAAAGCAGAATTGTTAATTCTTTTCATAAAAATACAGAGTTGTATTTTCGAAGAAATACTTGCATTGGTTATCGATTAACTAAAAACAATTCATATTCTAACACTCCTCCTCCATTCAATTATTTGTCCGAAATTTATTTAATTTAAATCCAAAGATTTAACAAACTTTTTATTTAAATTTTGACATAAATTTTAGATTAGACATCAGCTATCATCTGGTCAGTGGATATATAATTTATATGTCTGCTGCGCACTAAATTTGTCTCCATACATTACAAACGGATGTTGCTGATCATGAATACCAATTTCACCAAGTAGATTTCTTAAACACGCTGTTGTCATAGAAATGTATTCGGCATCCGTACTGCCTAAGGAAACACAAGAAGAATAACATAGCCAGAGTAAGACTTGCGATCGAATGCATCAATCTCTGCTCCAATCGGAGTCCGCATAGCCTTTCGCATTTTCCAGTATGCTTGTATACTAACTTCAAGTTATGGTACTAGCCAAATAACGAATAAAATGTTTAATGCCAGCTTCGTGCTCCTTATGGGGTTTCATATTACGTTGCGCCAATTTTGCAACCGAGCGTAGGATATCTAGTTTTGTTCACATAGCCAGATACACAAGACCGACAGTATCACGCATTTTACGTCTTTGCAATTAATTTTAAACCCAGCATCTAATGTCGATGATGCAGAACGGCAGTTGTCCAGATTGTGCCGTTTTAACAATTCTCTTATATAATTTGACTGACACACCGATATCACACGAAGCTCGCCATCTCGTTCTATCTGTGAAAATGGAATACAACTACCATATATGGGCAGATGTTTCAAGGTCTATCTTAAAGCTTCTGAATCGGGTATAAAGGAGTGCGTTAAAGCTCATTAATGGCAATAGCGGATCCAGCTCTAATGACTCATTGAAGCATCTTCGGAATGGGGGCTGTGCGTCTTTGTTCTATCGATATTAACACGGCGAGTGTTCAGCTGAAATGGGCGAACTCACGCGGGTCCATACCCGTAGTACTGGCCTTTCCAGCATATCACATCTGTTCGTTGTCGACGGTCTAAGGTATCGCCCAACGCATTAAATAGAAAAGACTTCCGACAGAAGTTTTCCCAGTCAGCTACAATTTGGAAAAGTTCAGTTCTCTCTGCACTAAACCAGGTTTTATCGGCTTTTTTGGAATTTTTTTTTGATTCTGTTTTGCTTTAAAGGTTTATTTATTTTACCAAACAGTAATCGCACAATAACTCAATTTTAGATCTTTTGTTGGTTGACTGGTTTTTAAAATAACCGATTCAATTAAAGATCCACCTCATATTTTTAAATGTAATAATTTCTGACGACAAAATTCGGGAGTTTATTTTCGCTTTCGATTTTATTTCTTAATCTTAGTTTTTTCGGTTCTCCCTTGCCGTTGTTTGATAGTTAATATTTGCTAAAAAGGAATAAATAAAAAATTTTTAAATATAAATATATGTTTAATGATAAAAGCCCAAAAAGAATTTTTTTTACTATGTAAAAACATTTTCTTGGCACACTGTATATGTATAACTATTCAAATAAACTTTACGGAATCCTTACATAACATGCATATCAGAGAACTGCAACGAATGGTCAATCAACATTTACTCCGATTTGTTATGATTCAAACCGTTTTTTTACAACAGGAAATTATTGTAACAATTTTTTCAATCATTTTCACTATTGAATTTTTAAATAATCCTCTTATTTATCTAAATACTAAGTGAAATTTTCTTGTTTTTGAATTCGTAATATCTAAGGGCAAATAATATTTACAATCAACATAATAAGGTCATTTATAATATTCCCTGAATATTCTATTTTTTATCAAGACAGGTAAGATGTTTCTTAACATAAGAATTATCCTTTTCCATACGAAATTTAATTTTCAACACCACTATTTTTAGTCGTAAAATCAATACAACTATTCGTCCAAATTTTTAAAACAAAATAAAGCAAAAAAAGGGTATAAACATTTTTTAAAAATGCTAAATAAAATGCCAAGTGCGAAATGAAAATTTTGCAGCTATATAAAAATTTATAATGGTAAATTAAGCTGCAAAAATGCCAAAATGCCCACACTGTTTCAAACACACACAGCTTAAATTCTTGTACTCGCAACCAGGGTTGTCAGATTAATTTTGAACTTTTTCGCCAAATTCAATGTCAAAAATCTCCAAAATCACCAAAGCATTTAGTTTTTAGTTTTTGACAATAATATATGTATTTTAAGAATAATTAAAAATATTTTTTATAAGTCCCAAGAAAAAAATTTGTTCCGCATCGCTAAAATATGCCAAAAATTCAAAAAAAGTCGCCATGATATATTTTGTTTAATTTTTATTTAGAACAACGTAAAAATGATTAGTTTTTTTTTTTTTTTTTCGTTATTTATTTATTGAATCTTCATATATTTAATATGAACTAACAATAATTTATCAAATCTTAACCTAATACTTTATTTATGTCCTGCCAGTGCCAGACAAAAATTTTCTTCATCACGGGTTCTGTTCACTTATATAGGTGTTTATCTCTCATCTAGTTGGGTAAGTGCTGCAGTGTCTCTTCTCCTTAAGCGAGTGTGGCCGCCATGATTTAAAATATTTCGAGCTAAAGGATTTGGGTGTTGTTCAAGTCTTTTTAAATATTTTACTGCATATTTTGTAATCATAGTTTTTACTAATGGCACGTTGAGATCCTTATGAATGTTTGAGTTTTTAACATACCAGGGGGCGGCTGTGATTATACGAAGAAGTTTATTTTGGCGCCTTTGAATTTTTTCGATATTAGAGGCCGAGGCAGTGCCCCATAGTTGAATACCGTAGCACCAGATAGGCTTTAAGATAGAGTTGTAAAGTAGAAGCTTGCAATCGAGTCTAAGAACAGAATTTCTTCCAATAAGCCAATGAATTTGGATGGCTTTTAGTTTCATTTGAGTTAATTTTGCCTCTATATGGCATTTCCACGTTAATCGCCGATCCAGATGTATACCGAGATATTTTACATGCGAATGTTGAGGAATAATTTGATTATTGATTGTAATAGGGGGGCAAGATTCCCGGCGCAGGGTGAATGTTATATGTACGCATTTTTGCTCATTGACCATTATCCTCCATTGTCTTAGCCATATTTCTAGTTGAAATATATGATGCTGTAGGTAACGAGATGCTTCATAACGGTTTTCGTGGACGCTTAGAAAAGCTGTGTCGTCTGCAAATGTTGAAGTTTGGGTGTAGTTGTTTGTTGGCATGTCCGAAGTATAAATTAAGTATAATAGAGGGCCCAGGATGCTGCCCTGTGGGACTCCAGCGCCAATCGGCTGAGGTGAACTTAAGAAATTTCCTTCTTTAATAATAAATTGACGACCGACTAAGTAGCTTTCTAACAGTTTGTGTGTGTTTGCTGGTAAATTTTGCTTCAATTTGTGTAATAAGCCTTCATGCCAGACTTTGTCAAAAGCTTGCGAAACATCGATGAAGAGTGCTTGCTGAGCAATATTTTTTTTCTTCAAATGTTTTTCTTATGACATTTACTATTCGATAAGTTTGTTCAATTGTGCTGTGTTTTCTTCTAAATCCGAATTGATGGTTTGGAATATATCTATTTTCACTTAAAATCGGTGTTAATTTTGAAACTAATAATTTCTCAAATAGCTTTGACATATTTGATAATAAGCTAATAGGCCTATAAGACTCAACTTTCGTATGATCTTTACCTGGCTTTGGTATCATGGTAACTAAGGAAACCTTCCATTTTTGAGGAAAGTATTCAAGGCGTAAAATAGCATTAAAAATAAAAAGAATAATTTTCTTTGCTACGCGAGGTAGCTCTAATAGCATTTTATTGCTGATCTTATCAATGCCAGGTGCCTTCTTAGTGTTTAAGTCACATATAACCTTTTCGATTTCTCTCATCTCAAATCTTAGGGGAATAGCTGCTCTAGCAGCAACAGGTGGTAAATCGACTTACAAACAGATTTCTTTTTTCAACATCATTTCTTGCCCAACTTCCATTCAAGTTTCTTAATGGTGGTTTAGAGACAACTGGCCTTTTGAGGTTTCTAGCTGCACGCCATAATGAGTAGTCCGATTGTGGAGTTGCATCAAGTTCCTTAAGATATTTTTCCAGAGAAGCCGTTTTCTGAGTCTGCAATAACTTTCTTAATCTTTTTGTACACTCTTTTAGCAAGTTCTTAAGTTGAGGAGATCTGTGCAATTGCCACTCTCTTCGTGCCCTCCTTTTTTCAGACAAGAGACGCTCGACATCTGTGGAATATATTTTAATAGTTTTTGTTTTTTTGGGGGCAATATTGGAATGTTGAACAGCTAGTTTCAGAAAACTGTCAAAATTATCAATAGAGCGATCTACATACTCCGGTGTACTGAGCGGAATATTTTCTGTGCAATGGGCACTGAGATATTTTTTATATTTTAACCAATTTATTTGTGTGGCTGACGTCGCTAGGTAACCAGTCGGAGATACAATTCTATTGGGGTTCATTATAGTAACAATTGTAGGTGTGTGGTCGGAAGATAATTCTAGGGAAGCTTCAACGTGAATCGTTTCTGTGGGGATGTTTTTAACCACGCCAAAATCGATGACATCTGGAATTTTTTGCGGGTCAGCAGGCCAATATGTTGGTTGGCCGCTCGCGACAACATTTAAATTCATTTTAGAGATTGTATTAAACAAAACACGACCCTTTGGTGTTATTAGTCGTGACCCCCAGAAGGTATGTTTAGCGTTATAATCGCCAGCGGCCAGGAAACAGGGTCCTAGTGATTTATAATATTCACAATATTGGCTTTCTGATATTGAAAATCTAGGTGGAGAGTATAAAGATGAGATTACAATGCTACGATTCAGCTCTTCAACACAAATGTTCGTTGCTTGGAGATAATCCTCACGATGATCACACATTAGGTAGTGTTTGACTCGATTTTTTATCAAAATGGCAGAACCACCACAAGCTCTATCTCGAGGGTCCTTGGTATCATATAGTATATAACCATTGATGTTAAACGTATTTCTTGAGGTCAAATGAGTTTCAGAAACCATCATGACATCAATTTGTTTATTTTTAAGAAAGTATTCTAATTCATTTTTATGTTGGCGGATGCCGTTCGCGTTCCAAAAACAGATTTTTAAACAGTTCATGGCTTGTTAAGTACAGATTGCAATAACATCGATTGCATTCTAAGAATTTCCTGCATCATATTACCCATTGTGTTCGTAAAATTAGTTACTGTTTGCACTAATGTTTCCATGGTTTTTTCTAGACGACTTAAATTTGAAACTGGAGTTTCATTACTTGGCGCAGCACCTTGCGTTGGCGCATGGTTTGATTTTACGACGTTAGCATAAGAGGTTTTGTTATTACTAGGCTGCGGGGCCTGAATGTCACCAGTGCTTACTTGATTTGTTACCTGCATTTGAGGGGGATTAGTTTTCGGTCCAACTGACTGCTTGACGATGGTATATACAGGGCATCCTCTATAATTGGCAGTGTGATTACCGCCACAGTTGCTACATTTTTTTACGTTGGGGTCGGTTTTAGACTTATCGCAAAGATTTGTACCATGTAATTCACCACATACTACGCAAACAGGGGGTAAATAGCAATATGCCTTAGTATGGCCATATTCTTGACAGTTTAAACACTGAACGGGACCATTTCTTTTGTGTGGCTCTTCTATAGTTACTCTTCTATAGAGAATATATTTCAAATTGTAAATAGGGTGCGTTTCATTTTTTTTAAGCTTTACGTCGCTGGGTTCAAACTCCACTCGAAAAAGTGGTTGGGGGTTTTTTTCTCTATTTTTTATATTTACTACATGTTTTATTTTGAAGCCTTTTTCTTCGAGGAATGTTTTTAGCTCTTCTGGGTCCACACATGAGTCAATTCCCTTAATCACTACCCTTAGACCTTTACTGCTTTTCAGTTGGTATGTATAAAAGTTTTTTTTAAGTACTTCAAATTTGTTTATAATTTTGCGAAAATCATTCTCATTATTGACTTGTATTTTTGTCTCGTTTATACTACCACGCTTGATAGCAGCTACGTAAAACGAATTTTCACCTATCACCGATATCAAACTCTTTATGAGCTCATTTGAGTTTTGCTCCCTAAGATATATCGGGGGAGGCTTGGACGATTTTATGACGTTTGGTGCTTCAGAGGATTCATCCTCCAGAATTGCAAATCGATTTTGAGAATTTATTTTATCAAAAGATGGTACTTTTGAGGCCGAAGCAACTGCTGCAGAGGTAGGGCTGCGACCCCGTTTAAGCACTGTTATGTACCTGTCCATACCAACTTGTACTTGAGGCTTTTGACCACTTTTTACTTGTGGAGCTGAGTTTTCCATCATGCCTGATTTGAGGGTAATATTTTCATCACTTATTAAAATCGTTTTTGCCGCTGAGGCACCGCTTGCAGGTTTTATATTTTTTATTGTATTAATATCAACCGTATTATTAGACACCGAAGGTGATACTGAGTTTTCTATTATGCCTGCTTGGGGGTTAATATTTACATCACTTATTAAAATTGTTTTTGCTGTTGAGGCAACGCTAGCAGGTTTTGTATTTGTTATTGTATCAACCGTGTTATTAAATACAGACGGCGAGAGGGATCGCGTACGAGTAATAGGTTTAGCCGTTAGGTATTTGCTATCATCGATTCTTTTTTTTATTTCTGTATTTTTTTCGCTAACACTCACTGTGATATATGCATTTCTACTGTTTGCACTCATAAGAGTTTTTTTTTTTTTTTTTCTTTTACTGTTTACAGTTGTGCTCTTCTTATTTGTTATTGTTTATCAACACCGAGAATGAAAAAATGTGTGTTTATGTATGTAAGTACATACATGTAATTTTTTTTTCTTTTTCTTGTATTTACTTTTTTTATACTTTATTTGTTCAAAAAAAAAAAAATAAACCGTATGCCGAGTTTAGAAAACACGTCTATCTTCAACGACCGCGACAGACAGAATCAAAAATGATTAGTGAACACAAAAATGTTTAAAATATTTTATAGTAGTCTACTTAAAGCGGCAAGTAATCAACAAATATTGGATATACAATACATTTGCATGTATTATATGTCAACGCTTCTTCACCGAGAAGACTCTCTTCTTTTTTGGAATACATTGTGAAGGTACAAAAGAAATGCAACGTGTACTATTTACATTCATAGAACTTTTAACTCGTAAAAACGTGTCGAAAACTTCATATCGCATTCTACTTCGAAGGCGAATATTAGTGGAGTTCATTATTTTAACACAGGCATTACTAGTTGTAATAACCATCCAATCCAAGAACATCCAATGCAAGTTCCTTAAAATGGTACGTTCCTGCCGTATCCTTAGCTATCCGTAGCTATAAATTGTTAGCCTAAACTGATTTAAATTAGATGGAATATCCTCATTAAAATTCTCTTTTAACAAACGGTATTTTTTCCACTGTGTTTCATTAACATCCAAATGTACGTTAGGATTCATATCTTTAACAACAACGAATTTTATCTGTGATAATTTGTAACATTATATAATGGAAAAATATTCATAAACTGTAATTATATTACTTTTTTAAATAATTCTACTTATTTATTCTTTCAAGAGCACATTTAAATATGAAAAAAATTTTCTCGAAGATTTTTATTATCTTCATCAGCCATTTCAACATAATTTAGTTTTAAATACTGGTCAAACTTATCAATGCATCAAATTTCATACATTGAAATACTAGAATAAAAAAAAATATTATTTCTTCGTATTGAATTTAACAAATTTCAAAACACATGCATGGCTTATCAAAAATAGCCAACCAAATCGCCATGTCGCCAAGGTGCCTCATTTGTATACATGGTGGTATAAATTGTGCGGAATCAGAGTCTCTGAAAATACAATGTGATGTCCGATGGACAAAACGTATATTCAGGGTGTTGAAGGGAGCATTCAAATGCCTTGGTTTTTTAAAACGGTGTAAGAAATGCTTTACTTCTTCTGATCTCCTTACTATTTATACCACTCTCATGTGGGTTAAAGTGTACGTAAGACTTATTCAGTGTTTTTTATTCATTCATTCAGTGTGAGACTTTTACAGCTAAATCTGTCATTAGATTTGTCTATGATTTGTTCCGATTTAAAAGATTCTATAAATATTTTTACACCATTTTATTGCTTATGGTTTAAGCAAAGTTTGAGTTCATCATATTTTTTTTCCAGCAGTTTGTAGCAAAAAAAAAAAAATTCAGATATTTCGAACCGATAGCTTTCTTATCTTCAGGAAGTTTGACCAACGTGTTATTTGCAAAAAGTTGATCATATTCTTCTTGCATTAAATTAAACGTTTCGCAATTTTCACGGTCGACCTAGCTTCCTGCATGTAGCACTCTAGGTCTACCCATACTAACTTGAGCAACGTTCTCCTCCTTATTTGATACTTTTGTATTCTCGTTACTATTACGGCATTCTTCAACACTTGAAAAACCATCGCATCCAAAGAATTCATCCTCGCTAGAACTTTCATACAATGATTCTGGATTTTCATTACAGTTATTAGATTCATCTTCAAAGAAATCAACCACATCAATAAACAGCGTTCTCAGTATTTAGTTTATACAGGAACTATAACATTATATAAGGGTTTTCTACAACCGCACGTTTTTTTAGCATCGTAAACTCGATAAGCCTTTGAGATTCATGAGTAACACACCATTATGTACACACTTCCCTTTGGTTTAAAGTTTTAATGGAACCATTTGTCCAAAGCTGCGGCTACTGAGTCAAAAACTCGAAAATGTTTAACTGAAGATTTCTTACCAGTGAATACTTCATAAGAAGTAACGTCTCCAACAATTTTGGCATGTGAGCGGTTTCGAATATTAACTGCCGTTGCAACAGATTCAGCCTATAACGATTTAAGTAACATCGCCCGCGACATCTCGACAGTTGTTCGGTTAGCACCTTCGGCTACGCGGTTTTGTTGAGGTCAGGGTTACCGAACTTGGTCTTTTCCGACCATATTTGGTATGATACTCTTCCTTTGGTCGGATGGTAGGCCAAACCTAATTTTGGTCGTTTGAGAAAAGGTACTATATTTATTTTAACAAATTTAGAACACTGGTGGCAAAAACGACAAGTGTAAACCTAATATATTTTTCAAAAACACAAAGTTGTTTTTGATTGTTGATTAAACTATGGATGTAGCAATGAAATATATTACGATAGTAGCAAGTTACTGTGTTAGTGTTATAAAGGATAGTTTTGTCGCCTTATTTGAGCTTACCAAGTCAGATGCCGTTTAAATTTCTCTTCTTATAAAAAACTTTGCATTAACAAACAATATTCCTTTTAAAATGTTGACCGGATTGCCAACAAATGGCGCTAACGTCATGGCTGTTAATGTTGGTAAGCTTATATCTTACTCAGCAATGACGAAAATATTGTTTGTGTAATTTTCAAAGTTTTTTTTTGCAATGTCCTAAAAGAATAACTTTAATAAAATAATCTCGCACCACCCCATAAGAGAGATATTTGCGTCATGTTTTTATAAAGTCAATAGCAAGGCGAATTCAACTACAGGTGGTGTCGAAACGCCATCTGCTTTTGACAGTTCGAGCCAATTTGTTTGGATTTGTTAGTGTTTTGTGAGGAATGGTTGACATTTTGGACCGTTAGCACTAACAATGCAATGCAAAAAACCTTATGTTGTTTCTGTTGTTTTTGGATTGTTGTAGTTCCAACACCACCTGTAGTTGAATTCGTCTTGGTCAATAGTATAAGAGCTGCAAAACGTCAGGTTCAGAGCAACTCGTTTTTTTAAGTGTAAAACCAATAAGCAAGCTATGCATTGTTAAACTCTTCGATGCATTTCTTACGTTGTCTTCAAATTATTAGGATGTTTTTGGAGCTCAGCCTATCTTATCAAATTAAATACTATTTTTAAAAATTGTACAAACTTAAGTTAACAAATTGTGATTAGTTTTTTATTATTTATAGTGATCCGAAATTCCCTCGAGAATGCTACCCTGTTCAAACAGACCCACTTCGTACAAGATCCTCGTGTGATCATCCCACCTATAATGTTCAATAGCGGACGGATATAGTAGGATATCCAACGCTGCCTGTAGTGTGATTTTCCTTGCTCCTGTGATGCCAAGAGATGCACTACTTTGAGCCTGGTTGAGCATCTTCCTATAGTTATCCACTAGTGGTCTGAAACTATCGATAACACTGTCGATGGTTTTTGACTATCGTATCAACATCGATAGTATTTTGACAGAAAACAACTTGGCAGAACATTTTTTTGTAATTTTTATATGAACATTTTTTAATCCATAATACCGTTTAGTTTGTTTCTTATAAATAAGGCGCTAAATAAAAAATAACATTAAAATATTCACATAAATAAACGATTTTATTATTAATTCATTTAGTTTAGGAGTAAACAAAAACTTAAAAACAGTTTATTAAGAAAACATAAAGACAACGTTTTTTAGAAAAACAAATGAATTTTGAAATATATCTGTTTCATAATCGTCTTCATTGGGCCACACACCGGTTTTAATGATATACTCAGATCTTTTATAAGTATGATTTGAAGTAAAAATAAAAAAAGACATTTTGTTATTGCAACAACAAACTTTTTCTTGTTTTATACCTTATTTAATATGCAAAATGAAATTAGTTGAGCTTAAGAAAAGTCGGTTCTTAATCTTTGGCTTAAACAAATTAATTAAGCCAAATATTCTTTCGACTTCGGCATTTGAATAAGGAAACGAAAGTCTACGAATAATAAAGTCAGTTAGTTCTTAAAAAGGATTTTTTTCCCAAGATCATCGTCAGTTCCTTTCTTATTTTTTTAATTTTTGAAATGTTTTACATTATTTACACGTTGTCTCAACCTGAGATAGTATCTGATATAATATGTGGGAGAACATCGACAGAATGAGAGAACACATTTCTTCTTGTTAATCTTAATCTTAAACAAGGGGAACATGTATCTTATAAGATTTCATAATTTACTGATTTTCCTACAGTAAACTTGTGTCGTTTTTTCATTCTTTTTTTAGATTTTTCTTTGTGCTTATTGTTAAATATTGTTGTTTAAGCCCTTTTCATAAGATTTGCATCAAAAATATAATGTGCTGTTTTCACAACACAAGTGACTGAACGTGTAGTAAAATTTATATGAAAAACACTCAAAAAACTGAGTGCCGATTCTCGCCATTTTAAATAGACTTTGTCATTGTGCCAATTAGAACCTATGTAAAAAATGTATTATATTATCTCCAAAATTGCGACCTGTCCTTTGCAAACATAGCAGGCCAGCCGGACGGAGGGACATCGATCGGTAATGAGGTATTACAAACATCAGCACAAATTATTGTCGATTTGCTTCACATTATTTAATAAGTTGGGTAATATAAAAACAAAAACGTGGCGCAATGTTTTATTGAATAAATGTAAAAGTGAACAAAACCAACACAGACATGCGCGCATTGTACAATGTTGGTAACCGTAATTGCCATATCTGGACGATGTGTCTAATAGCGGACTGAAATCGATCTCTCTGTTCAGTAAGAGTTTGGGTGGTTCGAGGCTGCAGTGACTTCTAGGGAATAGTCTGGTGAATACTGGCAGACTCTTGTTAATGGCTAAGGGTATCACAAAGGGACCGCGATAAGGACTCAAGTGAGCCGCCCTCGTGTCGACTGCCCATTGAAACTAACCTAACCTGCCAGTTGATTGGACAATTGATATTTCTTTCTGCGTTTATCATATAGTCTTTTGTTCATAGGGCCGTTTGTTTTTTGTTAATAAAATCGCTTATTTTTGTCGATAGATTCCAAACATTTGTGGACATTTGTATTGTTGCAATACCTACAACAGAATCCATGAAAACACGATTTTTTTTGGCTATTTAGGGCCTTTTGCGTTTAAGCTAACGATACATGAATCCTTTTTTATCGCTCAAGTGATAAAATAAATTCAAATCATTTAGAATTCATTATTTGAACTTATCAACCTTTTTAATAGATCAAGTATTAAATCAGTTGTAAATCATGAAAAGTGATCTAAGAAGACTTGTTTAGTGATTCTTACTCAAATGCTGGCTGGGATGGCGCTTAATAAAAATAAATAAATAAAGAGCAAAAAAACTTAAAACGGATGAGATATTTAGTCAATTCACAAGGTATCCTAACATGTCATATTGTCAAAATGTCCTAATATTTCACAATGGTTTAAAAATATTGTTGTTGGTTTGTTAACAAAAAGTGTCTTAAATAAATAGAACGTTGCTTGCTGTGTTTATTGTACTAACGTAATTAATCAGAAAAGTCCAGCGCTGAGCGGCTGAGCCGTACAACAATATTTTTAAACCATTGTGAAATATTAGGACATTTTGACAATATGACATGTTAGGATACCTTGTGAATTGACTAATTGTAAAATTAATTTTGTGTATAAAGCTGTTTGATTTCCAAGCACTTCACTGCATTAATTTCTTATGCAAATTCGCTTATTTCTACGAGAAGTTTTTTTCTCTCAAGATTATTAGACAATCTGTGAGTTAAAATTTGTTATGTGAACGCAAAATCATCTGTTGATAGTTTTTATGTTAAACTCAGGTTTGAACTTGAGATGTGAAAACAGCATAATCTAAAAAGTGTAAACCTACCTGTTTCTAAATCTACCTAAGGTTACATAGGTTAGCACGAAAATCCCTAAGGGTATGTTTACACTTAACAAATTAATATTAATTTCTAAGAAAGATCGAAGTAGAATGCAATCAATAACTGGTAAATACTGTTAAATAAAGCAAACATTCTGTAAAATCAAAGAAAGCATTAACAAAAATATTGGTTACGTATAGTGCGTAAAATATTTGTAAAGGGTGGCCATGGTTCACCCTTGAAATTTTTTTGCGATTGACTAATATCGCATTTTTCTAATTTTAACTGGCCATCGCGTTCGTCCAATTTACCGGCTCCCGAGTTTTTACTTTGGGATTAACAAAAGGGTAAAGTGTATGCCAATTAGCCAAAAACCATCCAAGAGCTTATGGCTAATATCCGAAGAAACAAGGATGCTGGGACCTAAAATTCTATTAAAAGTTATGGGAAGTGTTCTGGAAATAGCACGTTAGGTCGACATTTGAAAGATATTATCTTAAAAACATAATGTGAAAGAAAAAAAGGTATTTATTAAATAAATCATAATAAATGATATTCGTAAGAATCTTTTTATGCATATGTATGTATGTATGTAATTAAATATTCATGATACACAACCAAACAAATTTTAATAAAACAAACAAATTTAATCTTTATTTCTTAAATATAATTATTACAAAACAAGCATAAAATAAACTTATGTTGTTGCTTTTAATTACATATGACATCATAATTTTCAATCGGTCCTGGTTTTGCTTGCGGATCACATACTGTATTCGCTATAAGATTATTAACGTTTGCTTTTAAAATCCGAAAATTAATTTCGTTGTAGTCAAGTTCACTGTATAGATAAATAGGCAAACGATTGCTAATAACCCAAATATTTTGATTCGGGTCCCTATCGACTTTCAAATCATTGGGAAATTGTATTAGAGGCTCCGTAAAATTGCTTGCGTCATTGTTGGGGCTGTTAACGTTATCAAAAAATCTATGAATATTATTTTGGCCATACGATTTAGAGGAATCCCAACAACCAATGTCATCTCTATGGACTTGGGTGAAAAACATGACACCGTTCTGAGCAATACCAGATGTAGAAGATTGGCCGTTTATACCTCGTTCACCAATCGCAACAAAGTATTTTGAAAATTTTTGAGCATCAGCTGACCATATGCTTTCATCTTTTAATAAACTGGTGGAGACCATGAATTCCTGTATAAATAAAAATACTTTTAAAATTTACATATAATAAAATACAACAATAGCAAATTTAAAGCATCATAGATTTTATTGTTTTTTTTTTAAATCGAAGCAGCAAATATAAAACTGGTAACAAGATTTAAATAAAATAAAACAAAAAAGAAGCGTTAGCAAATTAAATAGAATACCGAAACGCTCATTCATGAGTGAGTTTTAAAATTGTGCTGCTTATTAAGCAATTACGATTTTGAAGGATACTCCTAATGTGTCAATAGCCTAGCAAAATAAATATAAGAATTTGTTAAAAGCTTTTTCGTTAAAGGAAAACGTAAAAAAATCGCTGTCTTTAAAACATTGTTGAAATCTTAGAGGAAAGATATTTTAGGGTCTTAGTTTAAAGATAGTGCGTGTATTGCATTAACGTTTATGTGTAAATGCTAGGAAAGTTAAATTGTACTGATGTAACCTTTGCTTTGCAATTTGCTGTCGACATTACTCAAACAAGTCTTATTATTGGCTCTGCCAAATCTTAATTCAGAAGGACATTTGTACGAGGACCAGTTAAAATAATGGAAGTACAAAGCCTGTTTTTAAAACTCTGTACATAAAAAACAAATAAGTCAAATTTAAGCCACCTAGTTCTTCCTTTATGGTCGCTATATCGTGTTAAAACTCTTATGCCAAGAGCCCTTTGTATAGGCTCCAGGTAAAATAATTGCGTAATTTGTCTGATTTTCAATACCAAACAAATTTTATATGTATATCAGGAATATCTAAGCTATATTTATTCAACCTTGATTCGTTTGTAAGGACAATATCGTGCCAAAACTTCGGGAAGACATTTATATGGGAGACAGATAAAATAATTGACCGATTTGGGTAATTTCCAATATTAATTCACTTAATACATACAAATTATCTGCGACAAATTTTGTATTCATAGCTTATATGAATACAGGTAGTACATATAAAAAATTTTCTTATCGTTACACAATTAGAAAAACGTATAGCTGCCCTGATTCATCCTTATCCGTTACACTACGTTTACACTAGCGTATTTTATAGTAGAATAAAGTGCTTAAACACGCGTTTAAGCTAAAAAGGTATATTGTGAATCCCACCTTAGAAGGGATTTTTAAATTTTTAATAATATTCTATGACCCTATAACTATGCAAGGCGTTGTTAAATTTGTGTCAGGTATTTTATAGCATATAAATAAAAGGATTTTAATTTGTTAATCCTTTTTTTTCTACCTGTATTTGGTGACATTCGGATGCAAACTCAGTGGATATAATATATCTGAGCAATAACAATGTTTTTCATAAAAACATGGAGAGCTTTAGCTATAAAGAATTGGCCGGAGCGTATTTTAGAAATAAAAACAAGGAAGATGTTAAAAATTACATTCGAAAAAAAGGAAACTTAAATTCCTATAGCACTAAAATACAATTGGACTTAGAAAATATATTATCTGTTTTCATCAAAAATTTAAAACAGCGATGCAGGAAAGTTGATTATAGCAAAGATAGATTTTATAAGAGCTTTACACATTGGTTAGAGAACGAACTTTCTGTCCAGATTGCTTCAGAAACTACAAATCAAAACACTCGTGGGAGACCACAAAATTGATGGACAACTGTAGCGATAGATCTAAGAGGCGGAAGCTTAAGGATATCAATTAAGAAATCGGATATGAAAATATTCAAGATACTTTCCTTCATCAATATCGATCACAGAAACAATTGTCAAAAGTGGATATCATTGAAAAAGTAGTTAAAGCTAGTCCATTAAGAACAAAACGGATTATTAAAAGTATACCAACTCCGAGCGATGCAAAACAATTCACAAATGAGGAGGCATTAGCAATGTTTCTGGATTTGAAATTAACAAAACAGCAATATATTCAGCTCAGATTGCTTGCGATTGAAAAAGGCTCAAATCTGTATCCAGCATATCATCACATAACAGCTGCTAAAATGGACTGATTTCCATTAAAGGACACTATCACAATCAATTTCGGCAGAGGTACAGTTACAATCTATGCTTGATCACACAGCCGAACGCTTGCTACAATCAATAAAAGAAAATGAGTTAAAGAAATATGGAAACACAAAATTAATTCTTTTTTGTAAATGGGGATGTGATGGTTCTTCCGGACAAAAACAATACAAACAAGTAGTATGTGAAAATATTTTGGACTCAGATATGTTCATGGTATCATTTGTACCATTGCGATTAAAAATAATTTTGGAAGATTCAGAGCCTTCGACTAGTAAAACGCAAACAAAGGATATTTGGAAAAATGAGACACCATCTTCTACGAAATACTGCAGGCCTATCAAATTTGAATTCAAAAAAAAAAACTAATGATGCCATTAACAAAGAAGTTAGTGATATCAAGGCCCAAATTGCAACACTACAGCCATTACAATTAGATTTAGATGGGCAGCAAATTGAAGTTAACTACCAATTAGTGCTTACAATGATAGATGGAATAGTAGGCCATGCTTTGACTAACACGAAGGCTACATCCAGCTGCATCATATGTATGCCATGCAACATCAAGCCAGTTAAACCAAGTCCCGACAAAATCATTAGATAATACTGATGCTTATGAATTTGGATTATCACCACTACATGCAAGAATACGACTTATGGAACACATACTTAAAATCAGTTATGATGTGGATTTCGGATCTTCAAGATCAATAAGAAACAATTAAACGAACAAGGAGTTAAGAAGTTCAATAGGAAACCTTTTTAAGATAAATATCGCAAATTTGGGTTGATTATAGATCAGCCAAAACAAGGGGCAGGCAATACAAATGATGGCAATACCGCAAGAAGATTCTTTTCAGATCCAGAAACAGCATCTGAAATAGCAGGTGTTTATTTTAACCTAATTTTTAGATTTAAAATAATCCTGGAAGTGCCCACGGAGAAATATGTCTGCTACAGTTCACAAAATCCCTATCATGGAGAAGATATCGTTAAATATCAGTTGGTTCCACTTGGAGATTTATCAGAGGAAGCTCAGGAATAAGGATTACAGATTTTATAGAGAGCCCATTACTAAAAAAATTTTACGAAATTCCACAAATGAAGATCTATTTAATATATTATTGGCAACGTCAGATCCGTTCATCTCTAGTATTCGAAATCAATGGAAAGAGGAACAACGGGATTCAGATAAAGAAGTCAAAAAACTACTAAAGAACAGAAATAACACAGAACAGAATATATTTGCAATCAATCTTTCAATTAAATGAACAATAATTATAATTCATTAGATCTAAGACAGACATTGTATTAGTAAAAAATAATAATAAGCAGAACCTCACATTGTTACAAAAACTATTCAAATTTATTTCTGCTTTTATTTTTAAAAGGTTTTTTTATCCACATATGTATGAAATGTTTTAATGAATAAGAAATATTCAAAAAATAAATACCTATATTTTCGTGTCAAAACTAAAAAAAAAATTAGAATTCAGCTGATTTATTTTGCTAATTAACAAATTTTACAGCAAAAAATTATAGATTCTTCTGTAGTAATAGCAAAATTTTAGATAAAATTTTTAAAGTTTTTTTAAGTGTTAACAAATTTGACATTAAAAAATTGTTAATTTTTCAGTAATAATAGCAAAATTTCCAGTTGATTTTACTATTTTTTTTTTAATGTAAAATTTTTTTTAGTGTCCCATTATTACAAAAAATGTTAATGATTATTATTTAAATCCAAATATGAAATTTTTAAATAATTAAAAAAAAAAAAACAATATTTCACGCTAAAGTTAAACAAACCTAAAGTTCCACTTTGCCCTTAAATTCCCCAACAACTACTCAACCGATTTTAATGAAATTGAAAGTGGAGAAAATTTAGCATTAAGAATCTATCTGTCTATAAAAAAAATGTCACTAATATATCTCCTTCGGTTCAAAAGTTACAGAATTTTGGCCAATGAAAAACGATTTTCAGCCACTGTGCGTCGGCAATAACTTTAAATTCTCTCTCATTTGTTACTTTTTCTTTTCTTCTTATTTTTCTTTGTTTACAAAATGTATGATATTGAAAGAAAGTACGGTAGCATTGTTGGGATGATAATAATAGAAAAAAAATGTTCTCAAAATAAAATTGTAATTTTGTAATATTTTTTATGACAATTTTTTGGCATTTCTTTATATTAAATTTGCTTAACATTTAATACATTTAAATGCAACAATGTCATTCACCTCAAATGTAGTAGGCACCCGCAAAACTTGCCGAAAGCACTACTTTTACAACCATGCGAAATTTCAACTCTGAATTCCTTCGTCGTCAAGTGTCGATGATAATCAGTAAGACAGAAAATTTAGTCCTAGAACAGACATTGCAGGATGTTATAATAACTCGCCTGATAGTTGAAATATGTCTGCAAAAATACACACATTTGCACAACACAACAACAAAATGTATGTATTTGCTTCACTTTACTTAGTTTGAACTAAAAAACCTTTAGCAAAAATAGTAGTGCATTTTTTCATTATGGAATACGTAAGAGTTGTGCGATAGTGTAAGCTAGCATTTACTAACATGGTTTATAGATAACGTGCTAATTTACAAAGAAAACTTTGAAGGAAAAATCGTGTACAAAAATATACTTTAAAACCTTAAAATGAAATGAAAAAAATTATCGACTTTGCTCCAGTATTAACAGTAATATATTTATCCAAATGATGGCATGGCATGGCTTTTAGTGATATTTAGGGCAAAAGCAAAATTTTGTTAATTTTTTTTATAATCATACGAAAACTTTGTGTATTTTGTTGTTGGATTTAATAAAAGAGCTATAATATTTTGCATTTTCTCTTTCGCAAGACCATTTGCACTAAACACTGAACTCCGGTAATATTATTATTATTAATACAACTTTCTTGATATCTTACCTTAAAACTGGCCATTGGATGAAAGTACAATACACGTTGATTTCCTTCAGTATTAGACAAGCTCATACCAAAAACTCCATCCAACCATTGAAAATTTAATCCATACACATTAAAATCCGAAGCCACCGGATTGGGAGAAAAGTTGTAGTTGGTTACACGCCAGCTTCGGTTTTTTCTTAAACTGTACACAACAATACCAAAACGCCAGACATCTGTAACATAAGCATGAGCATCATCGCAACGTTTGTCAGATACGTCCACCACAATATTTGAATGTAGACTATCTTGTTTCACCTGATCAGCTGGAATATCATAACGGACTAGTAGTTCATTTGTAGCCAAATCATAGGCAATTATTTTTGGGGGACAAATTTGGTTCAGGGAGACAGTTGCGTTGACAATACCCGAATCTATTAACCAAATACGCTTGCAGCTATCGACAAAAGTTCGATATACGGAAATTAATTTGGAGCAGTCTGGATTATAAGGATCGCCATGAGCTTCCCAATTCGGATATGGTTTAATGGCAGGGCTTCGCTCTAGCGGGGGATAATTCAAATAACCAAAACTTGCTGGTACGCCATCTTTCCAGCGAGGCGTTGTAATGAATATACGATTTTCGTAAAAGTCAATGCCTAACGGTAAATTATTTTCAGGTATAAATTCCCTTAAATAAAAAATGTACATATGCAGATAAATATATAATTATATACATATGTATGTATAAAGGAAAAAAATTTAATAATAATATTTTATGGGTGCTTCGGCAGGCTAGTTGGTAGTGAGTTAGTCTATCAGTGTAACGGCCTATTTCCGATGTGCGAAAGAATTCTTTCTTTCGAATAAATACATTTAAAACAAAAACAATTCTAAAAACTTTGTTTTTATTTTAAATGTATTTGTTCGAAAGAAAGAATTCTTTCGCACATCGGAAATAGGCTATAAGAGTTTCATTCCCGCCAAAGAATCTGCTCTGTTGCAATGCAATGGGCTTAAAGTTTACGTTACTAAGTAAACTCAATAAATTAAGGTAGAGTATAATTTGCAATTAAATATATTCAGTACACGCCTATGCTAACTTTTCGCCTAGTGCAATAGTCGCTGGTGCCCCTTACGTATATAAACGTGACACTGGGATGGCAACTAGCCACTACAGTTCAGTAATATGTATGTATATGTTCGATTCATATAATATTTGCCAGTAGTCGGCATACGATCCACCAATATTTTAAAGAAAATACCAATTCGTGCAGGAATGCAGTCCATTTATTGAAAATAAAAGGTTTTACAAACCCAAGTTCCTGCATGTGTATTAGGCATTGAGTCCCCTTTTCATCCTCTCCTGAGTATTTCTCTTCCAAGTCAGTTTACCCTCTCCCCTTTAAACCCTATATCCTATATCTTCTGGTAAAAAGCACCAGTTCAGTCTTCGCAGGGTTTACACCCAGACCACTATCCTTCGCTCATGCAGAGAGTTCTCCCAACATCGCCCGAATAATTTCACTGATCGTGGACAGAAACTCCCCCCTGACCAGCGGAACTATGTCATCCCCATGGGCGACGACCTTTCTACCCTTGGAATCAAATGACCTGAGAATCCCGTTGACCGCGAACAGCCAATGTAGAGGCGATAGAACCCCCTAGTGGTGTCCCCCCTGGTAACCATTCTCCTTACACTATTATCCCCCAGGCTCGAGTTAATAATGCTGCTGCTAAGCATGCAGACTATCCACTCCACTAGAAATCCCTGGGGCTTTTTTTCTTCGTAAAGAAAATCGTTTCGAACAAAACTTACGAATCGATATGTATTTCGTACTGTGTAAAACGATCGAACAGTGTGCAGAGTTGTATCTGTTAAAAATGGGATCAAATCACATCAAACAATGGCATCACTTAACTTTTCTATCAAAATATACATAAAAAATGGGGAAACCCGTAAATATTCATAAAACAAACTCCTTAAACAAAAATATTTAATAGTGAACAAAAAAAATACAAGTGAAGTGATTTTACAAACAAATATGGATTCTGTTTTTTATGGATGAAAGAAAATGATAAGGTTAGCGTCCAAGAAAGAATCCAAAGAAAATTTTTAAGAGATAATTCGAATATCATGAGTCTTAGCGAAAAAAAGTAAGTAAGAAAAATGATTTATGGCCAAGATTTTTGTAATTTTTTGTATGGTTTCTTTTAGTTTTGTAAAGAGTTTTAGACTTAACAAGGCATCATTTATGAATGTGTACAATTCAATTAAAGGCGACATGAAACATCCTAAAAGGTCTACACCCATTGCACCTATGTTAAACTGAGCAGCAACGTTGAAATTTCTTGTTCAAGGTAGATACCAGCAGCAAATTGGACAAGTTCAAATTCTGGGATCTTATCAACAGTCAATTTCAAGTTGCATTACAGAAGTTTGTGAATTTATTAACAAAATACTTTGCACCAAACACATTTCCATTGAACTTTCGGAAGAGGAGAAAAGAAAAGCAAACATATATTTTTTCAACAAATGTGGAATTCCTGGAGTAATTGGTGCTGTTGACGGACACATATTCAGTTAATAACACCAACAGCAGACGAGCATTTGTATTTCAATCGAAATATTAAGCATATCATCAATAGCATCAGCTATGGCTGTAAGTACAACATAAATGTACAAAAAATTGATTTGAGAATTTATTTTGTAATTTAGATATGTGACCACAGAATGTTCATAAGAGCTGTCAATGGACGTTTTGTTGGAGCTAGCCACGACTCACATGTTTGGAGCTTGAGCGACGGAAAATATTAAAAACATCAATACGATTTTCAAGAATTTTGCTATTAAAAATCAGTCAAATCGGCTTAGTTAAGAAACAAGCAACAATTGGCTTAACACATTTTAAGGCTCCAGTATGACCTATGGATACGTTTTATTTGGCGACATAAAATAACCACCTAAACATTAACTCCTAAAAATTTATACAGAAAGCAAAAACAATGATTTTTGGTGGGTTATTTCATTTTGCTTGGGGTGTTATTTAATTTTTTTTAATTGGGGGATTATTTCATATAAAATTACCCCTTAAAAATCATTATGAAATAAAGCCTTTAAATGTTTTTGTGGGATTATTTAATTTTTAAATTTATAACGAAAACGTTTCTGGGCGTAAGGATTTTCTCCTCTATGGTATAACAAACACTTTTTTTGCTAACTAAGGCTTTTCTGCATAGGCGGCCTTTGGCCGGACGCAAACATTTTCTTCTCTATGATAAATGAAACACCGGTGCCGCTGAACTGAAGCTCCTAAAAAAGGAGAAAATCTTTGCTTCCGGCCGAAGCCCCCATCCATGCTATACATCGTGGGATTCTTAAAATCAAACCTTTACAATTAATTGTATTACACATATTGTGGTCTTATTTTATGTCAGAATTCGGGGTCTTATTTCATATTGCTAACATTAGGGGGTTATTTTATTTTTGTTTGAGGTGTTATTGCATTTCAAAGGGGGCTTATTTTATTTCCAAAACTGGGTTTTAATTTCATATAAAATAAGGCCCCACGCTTTGGGGGGTTAGTTCATTTCTTTCAGGGTTGATTCATGCCGCCGTTATATTAAATCAAAAGATCGAATTTTTAGCAGAAAATATCTCTTGATATAGTCGGTAGAATCGGCCCAGAAACTGAAGAGTTACGCCCAAAGTAAAATTTTTTTTTTTTTTGAAAAATACCCATTTTCGGGAAACATAGATCTTCTAGAGTCTTAACTTTATAACCCAACTCAACGATAAATTTCTTCCAAAATACAACTGTTATTGATATCCTCTCCACCTATTGTGTTGTTGGTACAGCATTATCTGTCTTGCAGATTTTTACTTCTAAAAATAGTTTTTCAACATCACTGCCGTTTTCTAGTTTTATTCGAATGATACAAAGGGGCATTTAATTATAATAACAATGTTATTACTTGTAATTATAATAATAATAAGCCTTGTTCTTGTTGTTGTAAGAAATGCCTCTATGGGGAAAAGGCTGTCTGAGGAATACCTGAACGGCACGTTAACAACGGTGTGTCTCAGGAAATAGGTGACAACCAGACGTAAACATTCACTAAAAATCGCTGATATTTTCAGTGAAGTGGTAGCCCGACCATCAGGTTAGGGGGAGATAGGTTGATACCCTATCACTACCTGAAATTTAATTGTATTCCCAGAAAGTCTATACATAAGTTATAACTTGTACTCCCTTTTAAAAGCAACACATGCACATTTATTCTAAAACAACGAAAGATATACCTCATTATTCATAAAAAGTATTTCAGATTTATAAAAAGTGAAATTTATAAAACGAAATATTTTTTGTTACAATATTACTTTCACAGCTTGGCCCACGATGTCGAACGTTAATTCTCAAATTGCACGCTGTCATTAGCTTGAATTTTCAACGACAAATAGCTGATTTGAGCCCCACTTAACATTTTCAGCACGACAATGCAGGCGACCGGAACCTTAACAGTTTTCATACAAATGCTTCGTGCTGGGCTGCTTCGTGCAAGAAGATGAATTTTATTTTTACAAAACGGCTCTCATTTACAAATATTTAAAGTACGGGAACGCTTTTCGTGCAAACCGCGATCTCGAGGGATTCCAAACTAGAGGTAAATTAAATTTAATAAAACAAGAGAAGGAAAATATTTCTACTTCTAAATCATATCCTGGTAAAGAGGTGAGATCTTTAAAATAAATGTTCAATATGACTCGTCCATAAGCATCATGTACGCTAAAGTGAAGGTTTTTAAAACATTGGTATAATAAAGGAGCATATCGTCTCGTTTCTTCTTTGATCACGTGAGCGCCACAGAATACTATACAGAACTGAAAAAGTGACGTGTGAAAAAGGGCCAAATTAGTTGAGAAGGCAGTTTTCGAAGAAAAAGACAGAAAGCGTTTTTTGGTAGTGAAGTGGAAATGTATAAAATAGGCCGCAACAATTAACGCAAATAGCGTGATCAAAACAAAAATAACAAAACACAAACCACGGTCAACAGAAGTATTAGTTTTGTTTTGTGCAAAAAAATGTATTTAGTAATATTGTTTTGTTTTTTAATAACGTATTTCACTCTTTGTATTCAGTGAACAACTCTGCTTTATTAAATACGATTTTATAATCCAAAAAGCGTGAGTATCTTTTTGGATGTTACAATACATTAAAGAATTTGCAAAGTGAAAGAAAGAGACAGATAGAGTTTCGGCAACGGTTTTATTCTGATACATTCACACACGTGTCTTCTACAGCTTTTTGTTGGATATTTCATCCACAGCGTAGTAAATTTTAGTTTATTGAAATTACTAAACAAATCGAAATTCAGCAATAAAATTACCTTTAAGAAAAGGTTAACTTTTTTCTCATATGCTCAGTCGTTTTAGAAAGATTATTGATTGAGATGAAAAATAACTTGGGGCTGGTCATATATTTGATCCATTTAGGGGCATCCTAGGCACTGCAAGGACCAACTTTAAGATTTTCAACCATACAAATAAATTTGGCCCCTGCAGCGCGTAGCATGCTCCTAGATGGGTCAAATGTTTGACCAACCCCACTTTATTTTTCATCTCTTATCATTTATTTCTAACATACCTACCCGCTATCTCCACTCCTTAAGAGGGCTCCCATACAAAATGTTGAATACAGACTAGAAATATATTGAAGAAAAAGTCCCATAAATGCTCAGGAGTCGCCCCTAGTGGGATAAAATGTATGACCAACCTCAATATATTTTGCATCTCAATCAATAATATTTCTAAAACGACTGCGCATATGAGAAAAAAGTTAACCTTTACTTAAAGGTAATTTTATTGCTGTATTTCGATTTTTTGGTAATTTCAATAAACTAAACCGTTTTTAAGTTACGCGAATATATGTTGTGCAACCACCTCGATTTTCGAAATAACGGTATATCTCGAAAGCAAAAGCTAACATAAGAAAACGGTTATCAATATTGGATTCGGCGTACACAAATTATGTTAAAACGCCGGCTTGTCTAAAAAAAAAGAGTCAAATTCTAGCACAGTGTAATTAAAAATATATATCTAGTATTTTCAGTGCCTTCAGTTAACTAGTTAGTAGAAATATATTATTGCACTACATTTGTAATCAAAAACTTAAAATGGGGTCTATTTTGTATATGTTTTAAATATATGAATTAATAAATTACCTATTTTCAATTGCACGTTTTCTTTTTTCATATGATGAATATTCAAAATCTAAATATTTCCATTCATTGACAATTTCAAATAACTTGCTTTCGGTTTGTTTGTTTGTTGTTTTACTTGTGAATACTGGTTGTTGATCAACATTTCCATATAAATCAGTTGGATAGAATGTAATAGGCGGTGAGTACCCGTATTGCTGAAGACCATTTTTATTATGATTTTGATATTGAGGTTTGTACGTCTGAACGTGAACAATAAGGAAACCACATACAAATATAGAGATTTTTAAGATAGACATTTACTTTATTTTGATAATTAAAATTTTCAAAAATTTGGAATTGAATATGAATTATTTTACACAGCCGCTCGCTGTGAACTGTATCCAAGGTATTGCAAACACACACTAACATCAACAGCATATTTGGTAAATGTTTTATACCCAAGGCTTTTTTAACAGACAAGTTAGCCAAGTATTGATCAATCATTAATCGACTTTCCTTTTAGCAAATTAATTACATGCATATGTACATATATACAGTCATACAGTTGTATATAAGTATGTGCTATAAATGCGCTACAAACAAAACATTGTAAACCAGTACACAATGGGGCCAAAAAAAAAACCGAAAAATAAGTCTGCAATTTTAGAAAACCAAAAACTCCGACGATTTTTATTACATTCAGAAATAATATTCATAATATGGAATTTCTAACAGAGGAGTAAAAAGTAAAAAAATAGGTTCAAACCCAAAATCGGGCAGAGCAATTCTCGACATAAACGTCATTAAATTTTCCGCTATACTTGAAAGTGGCTTATTATTTTTTTTTTCTAAATAGCAAGGCGAATTCACTAGAAGGTGAGGTCAACTTTATAACAACACTGCTTTTGTGGTTCGACGGTTAAAAATATTTAAAAAACCTAATATAATACATAAAACCTCAATAATAATAATTTTAAAAAACTTAAGTTTGTATACAAACTTTGACGGCTCGACCACCGAAAAAAACATAAGTTGGCTTGATTCCACCTTCTAGGGAATTCGGACAAATTTGGACAAAGCCCTGTAAAGTTACAAAGTTAACTTTGGAAGAACTACAAATCGCTATTAAAAACAATTTTAAAGAAAAAACACAAGGTAAAATCGCAAATATCGTAATCAAAATTAAATCAAGAGTTTTTGACACAGTTAAGCGTTTAAAATAAACAACGCGAGCCAGTCAAAAAGAGGTTTAGATCGAAGAACGTTAACCGATTAACGGATAACCGAATGAATATCCTAATGTATACCCTTCACCAAAGGTAAAAGGCTATACATAAATTTGTAATTTTTTGGACATCATAAATTTAACAAATTTCAATTTGCCATAGCGTCAAGAAATTGTTTTAAAGTTAAATGTACAAATAAAATATAAGGCAAAAAAAATTTACCTAGAAATTCATATATAAAATTATGTAAAAGTCTTTAAAACAAAAAATTTTATAATTAAAAATAATTGATATTTTTCTGTAGAATGTATTTTTTAAAATATCAATGTTTTTAGATAAAAATAATTTAAATTCTGCATAGTCCATTTTAAAATTGCTCTTTTAATATCAAAGTGATTCTTAAGTAACAACTTTTAATTACGACTTTTCCGATAATCCAAATATGTATAGCAATTGAAATGTTGGCGCACTAAAGGCCAAGCTTTATTATATTTTAACCTCCAATATTTTTTTCATTAAAATAGCCAAAATGTTCCATCTATATTTCCTGATGTATCATCTTTTCTTCACTCCTTTCCCAAACAAAATGTTATTTTTTTAAGCACAACCAGCCCATTGATTTAAATCGTCAATACAGAATACTACCTACCAACTTAGTATGCCAACATGGTTATATTCGGCTGTGCTGAATCTTATCTATTTACCCTTCACAATGATATGAGAAGAAAAAAGTTATACATAAATATGTATATATTTATATATACAAACTTTATTATAAATAGCAATATGCCAAAATCGACTTTTTGCGAAAAAGAACTTTTTTATTGTGAAAATGGTTCTTTAGGGTATCAGAAGCAACTTTTGTTACGCGACTTTTTTATAATTCCGTTATTTACAAAATTACCGTTATTTTGAGGTTCTTGAAGAAAATTAAATTTTGACCGTTAAATTTCCAGAATTCGACCAAATGTTGTTTGGCAACTTTGTACAAAATCATATGGCGAGTACTTTTGCAGAACATATGAACTCAAAATATTTGCAAATACAGGGTGTTTTGATGCATTTTAAAAAAAAAATGAATTTTACGCCATCAGCGGCAATAATTTTTACTAATAATATTCAACAATTAGAAAGGTAAAAAAACTTGAAAATCGGATGAAAAATAACCGAATGAGAAAGAAAAGATCTATAAGATAATGAAATAGTATCAAATTTATATTAAAATATGTATGTAATTTTTATTAAATTTATCATTGAATTTTACATTTTTGGTTTTGCGAAAAAAATTTTAGTTATTTTACTAGAATTGTATTTAACAGAAATCTTTATTATTTGTACTTTTAAAAACATCAAGTTATTTTATTACATAAGAGTGCACCTACAAATTATTATCGTTGCACCTTTGCAATAATTAGCATGCAATTCTGATATTATTGATCACACTAATAAAGATGCTCTTATCAATTATTTGTATATTCTAAGAGAGTAAATAAGAGTAAATCAGTAAAAAAATTTCTAAATAAAAGCATTGATACAAAGGAAAACAATAAAAAAACAATAACATAAAAAACTTGAAAAGGACTATTTACAATGAAATAATTTGAGGAAGACAAGGTAATGACAACTTTTGAATATAATCAATTTTATTGAATTATTGAAAGTGAAGTAAACGACTGTTGACGTTTATTTTTTCGTCTGTTTTTTATTTAGTAAATCATTTGAGAACAGATAATAAGAGATTGATAACACAGCCCCACAAAAAATAAAAAAAAAGTTATGACCCAGAAACTAATCCTTATGTATTTTGACCTTCTGAATTCGATTCCGGCATTAGAAATGAATTCAATTGTTGGGTTTTTCTGTAGTTTACAAGTACAGTCCACAAAGTGAACCTACCCGGTTTCTTTGTAAATTTGAATTATTGTTAGTTAAAATTTTTTAAAATTGTATTTCTTTATGTAAGATCAAGTCTGGTTTATTACGAAAAAAATAAGAGGTGTTTTAATAAAATCTGTCAAAAATTTTAAAAGTAACATGCATTTAAACCTGCGATCGGCAACCTATATCATTACATTTTGCGATTGTGTGCGTTGTATACATTTTACATATGTTGTTGTTAATGTTGTTTAATTCTCTGCAATGTGTGTGCACACGTACGTAACGAAAGAGAATAAGAGAGAAAAGAGAAAACTCCCTGATTTTGCCGATCGCAGACTTAAACAAACACTTTTTAACATGGTCAAATTTACAAATTAGGTAAGTTCACTTTCCGGACTTTCCTTGTAAATTACATGAAAACCCAACGATAGAATTCAATTCTTATGGCGGCATCGCATTCAGGAGGTCATAATACATAAGGATTGGTGGGTCTGGTTTCTGGGTCAGAATCTTTTTTATATTTTTCTGAGGCTGTGTAATTAATAAGAACGCAAAGGTGACGGCTAAAATATCTACTGCCGCTTTATCACAATAGTAAATGAAATATAAGTATATTTACTTATCACATGGAAAGGAATTTTGTTTCCAAAAGTGAAAACAGTGTCTATGTTCTTAATAACTAATGTATAACTAATTTCAGTAGCATAAATTTACGTTTTTTTAAAAATTCACCCTGTTTTTTAATCAATTAATAAAATTTGTCGAAAATAGGCTGTACTGTTTGTAATACGGCACAAATTCGGCTGAATATTATGCCTTGGGAGACAACATAGTTGTTGATGTCTAAAATATCTAAAATTCTCCTACTTCAAAAGTTGTAAGTGAATGAAGGTCAAAAACTCCATTTTTCATTTTTTTCGCCTTTTTTTTTACATTTTCCTAATTTTCTTGTAAACGAAAAATGCGATCGCCACGCACCACCGCAGAATTTTAGATTTTGATGTCATTAACAACTGTGTTGCATGGCAAACCATAATATTCAGCCCAATTTGTGCCGCGCTAATTGTTAGAAGTAGTATTTTCTTACTTCCAAGTTTTGTTGTTGCCACTTTGTTTTTTTTTCAGTGTATTATTCCAACAAAAACCAAAAATGGAAGATTACTACCCAAACTAACTATTCAACACATAAAAACATTGATTTTGTAGCTATTAACATAAATAATGCGTTAAATTCATAAAAAGTCAAAAAATCCAAGTTTTAAGGGGCACCCTAAATATCCGTTTTAGGACAAGTGAGGGGCACTCTAATAAGCAAGTAGGGTACTTGACTCTATCCCCGAAGTATTAAAAATCATTCGGCATTCATAGCTTGAAAATGAAAAAGTTAATTTTTTTGGCTATTGCTAATTATAAAATAAAAAAAAGAGTACTTTTTAGGATTTAAGTGTTTTAGTTACAAATCAGATTTAGATATGTAGATATATTTTTCAACAAAAAAAAAAAAAAAAAACAGCAACAACATTAACAAAAAGAATGTCAGACACAAACTAAGTAATATTTGCACATATCCATGTACATAATACAACATACATACATATTTACAATATTAAAATCACTTGAAATTTATTCATACTAATGTTTAGGCGAAAGGAACTCTGTCATTGTTTTCGTCAGTATGAAATTAATTAAAAACGCAAAAACAGCGAAATATTTTTTAAACATAAAAATTAAAAACCACAATAACCACAATACTAATTATTTATTAAATTAAAAAAAGTTTTTTTTTTAATCTGGATTCGATCCCGCTGCTTTCTATTGTTTGGTACACCATTGTCTATTTAAGCGGCAAATCATGGATGTGTGTTTGCTTGTTTGTTTCCTTTTAGTGTAGGCAGTGTTGTCATACCGTAGATTTATCTGTTTTTGCAAGTTTTTAAGATGCAAAAATTCCCAGTCTCTATTTGTTGGAATTTTTTCGTCAAATAGGTCATATTTTAAAATCAGATTTATAACGAAAGTCATATTTGGCATGATGCTGGTGTCTGTAAACAAAAAAGTGATGGGGGCAGGGGAGGGGAGGAAATACAACAATTTAATTATATAAAAAGAGTAAATTTTTGAAATTTCAGTATTGTGGTCTTAACTCGGCCATTTTTCAACCGATTCGACAGATTTATATACCGACGTCTTTAGGAAGAAATTTAGCATTTACTTAAACAATTAAAACTTGGACTAGGGATTCCCGAAAATGAGTATGTTTAAAAAAAAATTTATTTTGAACACAACTCTTCCAACAACTCTTCGGAAAAAACAATTTCCGACTTTTTGGGAAATATATTCTGATAAAAATATATATTATAGATATTTTTATATATCAAACGTGTCCATAGATCATACTAGCGCCCAAAATTTTTAAACTTTGATGTTTTCTCGACCATTTTTGGAGTATTTTCAATAATGTTTTTGTACGGGAGGTACCAACCCCACTTTTCCAATCCCGCCCATATTTTTTATGATGCTGTGTATTGATAACCGATATGTTTGTACCTAATTTGGGAACTTTGGCTCGCTTCGTTCTCCAGATATACAGATATGTATAATGTTTTGTATGAAAAGTGCCACACCCGCTTCTCCAATTTCGCCCATTTTTTTGAGAGTTGGTGTACTGATAACCAAGATGTTTGTACCAAATTTGAAAGCCCTTGCCCTTGCCCTTGCCGTTCTCTAGATACACAGAAAAAAGAAATAAATAAACAACAACAACAACAAGGGATTTATGGGGAAAATTAGAGGTATTCGTGCTTCTTGGCTCATATCTCAGCCATTTATGGACCGAACTGGCTGAATTTCAGTAGCAAAATTATAATGAGCATATCTGATATAAATGTATACCAACCATCATATTTGGGGTCTTCGGAAACACCATTTCATCAAACGGACGGACAAAAAGACAACCGGATTCGAACTTCTCTTCTTATAAGGAGCCAGAATATATATACTTTATAGGGTGTAAGATCAATATTGTAGATATTACAAACGGATCGGAAAAGTTATTTATACTCTTTTACCTTCGGTGAAGGGCATAATAATTAAGTTATAAAACTAAACAAATTTTATGTACTTTTGCTTAAAAACCCTGAAAAAACAAGAGCTTTTTTAAAAAAAAATATGTATATTTCTTTTGAACTTAATCTTCAAATAATAATTTTAATTTAATTCAGATACAAAAGCAATAGGTTTTTTTTTATAAATAACTAGCTTAGCCCAGTGCGCTCCGCTTCCCTCATTAAAATAATATACAATTTTTTTCGATACAAACCTCGTTCATTGTTTATGAAGTTATTTGTACCAAGTTTGAATACACTTACTGTTACCATTCACCAGTTACACAGAAATCTATAAGGTATTTGTTTAGAAGTTGTCCCGCCTATGTCTGCAACAGTGCAGTGGGCCTTTTACAGATATTGTTCATTTATAACCAAGCTTTTTGTTCCAAATTTACAAATTGTAGCTGTGGCCGTTCTCTAGATATACAGACATCTAGTTTGATCCACGCCCACTTCTCCGATCCCGCACATTTCTTATAGATGCTGTATGTATATAGATAATCATTCTAATTGTACCAAATTTGAACAGTTTTACACTTACCGTTCTTCAAATTATCGGGCCCACTTTTTGACTGATTTTGCGTATTGGAACTTTTGAAACTTTAGCCATTACCGTTCTCTAGATATACATAAATCTCGTTAGCCTTTGCATGTGAGGTCCCACGCCCATTTATTGACTCCCACCTTCTTTTTTACAGATGTTGCGTATGGATAACTCAGCTATGTTTACCAAATTGGGGCAATTTTTCTCTAAAAAATAAATCTTTGTTATACCACGCCCAAGTCTTCAACCCCGCCCAAATCTTGTCGGCTGTTGGGTATTGCCTTCCAAGATGCTTGTACCCAATTTGGAAACTTTGGCTATTGCCTTTCTCCTGACATAAAGATATCTACAATCTCTTCTTATGGGAGGTGTCATTACACTTTTCCTATACCGCCCACACTTTGTCGGATGTTGTTTGTTGTTTATTGATGACTAAGATGTTTTTACCTTACAGTACTCCAGATACACAGAAATCTATAATGTCTTTGTATGGGTGGTTCCACGCCCACTTCTCCAATCCCGTCCATTTTCTCTTTTTTTCTCTTCGTTCTCCAGATGTACAGAAATTTAAATTGTTTTTGTATGGGAGGTGCGCAATTAAAATGCCAAAAAAATATATATGTAGCCTTTATATCCTTCCAGACCATCAGTAATATACTGTAAAAATTTCATAAAGATCGGTTGTGGTTAAGGCGGTTATAAGTTACAAACAAACAAGCAAATAAAGATACATACATTAATTTTTATGTATATATATGTATCAGGGATGTTAAATGGGGTTTTAAATTTGGTACCAACTACCAAAAAAATGTACTCTTTGGACCTTCACGGTACCATTTTTTTTTTTAAATTTATTAAAACGACAAAAAAGTATGTACATAAAAATTCAATTGTACACAAAAAAAAAGAACAAAAAGGAAAACTGACGAACATTGAAAACAATGAAAAATGGAGAAATTTTATAAATGGATTTAAAAATTTTACAGAATTATGGGACGTTTAAGTGAAAGTTATAAAGATAAAACAAAAAAAAAAAAAAGGATATGAAAAATTTCTTTCGCATATATTTCTTAAGTTAAGTAGTACTATTATATTAAAAAAAACACAATACTGATGATTTTCTTTTAGTGTGATCGTCTGTGGTAACACGAGTTTTGACTAATGTTGCCTCGTCTGTGTGTACCATAAATCCCCTTTTACAATGTGGCAAGTGAAAGGCAGACATACGAAGTTTGTTGGCGAGAGAGGAAAAAAGTAAAGTGTGTCACGCATAAAGCGTCGCTTCCTTACCAATAAACTTCGTCTGTCTGCCTTTCTCTTGCCACATTGTAAAAGGGGACTAGGCGCTCTATACACTACAGTTCTAGTCGCATATTTAAGCTCCCATTACATTAATGATTTGTTGTACAACATAAAATGAAAAATACTCAATAATTTGTTTGCTCTACTAAAAATTCAAAAGGGGGGAACTATGTCAAATTTTTAATTTGTACCAAATGAGTCACGGTAGTACCACGGTACTTTAGAAGGAAAAAATGTAACAAAAAAGTACAATTGTACCAACTTTAACATCCCTACCCGATAATGAATTTTATATTTTGTTTTTGATTTCAAGTCTGCGTTCTATATTAAGATTCGCCAATAACTTTATTTTCTGGACAAATGGTAAACTATTATATGTTTCGTGTGTCTTCGGGATAATCTGAATCTACCTCCCTCCAAAAAATAGCCAATTTCAGACGTATTTCTTATATTAGCAGGATCAAAAATATTTAAAATGTCTTCGACATAATTCCATTCGAATTCTCATAAGGAAGATATTCTGGCATGGCCCATTCATACAAGTTATTAGCGTCGAGGTACATCAAATACTCTAAAGGCTTAAAACTGTTAACGACTTCTAAATATTTGTTATTTGCTTCAGAATATCTCTTTGAAAATTGTACTAAGCCTCCCCTAATGCTATCTTGTCATTTGAATTGTTTGCAAGAGATTCTAAACTAGACGCCATACATTTTTTTCTCAGTATTTATTTATTGAATCTTCATATTTTAAATATGAGCTGACAATATTTAATCAAATCTTATCCTAATGCTTTATTTTCTGTCCTGCCAATGCCAGACAAAAAATTTCGTCATCACGGGTTTTGTTCACATATGCGCATTTCCTGGGGTCACGAATGTAAGTTAGTATGCTCTTGATGTACAAATAATATAGAAAGCAAAACTTTTCCTAGCATTTTTTTGCGATTCGGTGCGATTTTGGTAGTTCTATGTTTAGTGCAAAAGATGGATTTCATCGAGTTTTAATTTTCATAATGATAGTTATAAACATGTGGTCACGAACTTACGCAAAATTTACTTTGGCTGACATTAGTGAAATGTAAAAATCTGCGAAATGGAACGGATTATTCAAAATGGATTAATTTATTTAAAAAAAAAAATTACGTAGGGGTCTATTTAGTATTTACACAATAACATATCTCTATTGGTTTTTGTTTAATTGCCTTAAGTACCTGTCGCGAACGTACCATATGTTTTAACCGTTAATTAACCGTTTATCGAACTTTTTTTTGTTCTCCTCATACTTTCCCCTTCTAATTGATTGTTTTAAAGAAAGAGTGCAAACATAACATATTGAGATTTTAAAGAAAGAGTGCAAACATAACATATTTTTTGCATGTAAAATAATTAAATATCGTAAGAAGTAGCTTGAAAAGAAAATATATTTTTTTAAATGAAAGTACTGAAATTTATTGTTGTGGGAAAGCTAGTTCCTATGCGCATTTCGCTGGTTGCTTAGGCCAGCTCGTCAGGAAACTTTTTCCAAATACTTTAGAAAAGCTAAAAATATTATACAAGTAAGACCATAAAGTGAATAAGAATTTTAAAACACTCTGGTCTTAAATGTAACAATATCAAAGCTTCAACAAAGTCACAACAATAAACCGTCAATTTTTTCTTTCTTACATTCCCCTACAATTGGCTGGGTTTTTTCCAACACAAATTGTAGTTGTAAGAGGATAGAAAGAAAAAAACAAAATTAAAAAAAACAAGATGCTTAAATAAAGCAGATTGCCATTTCAGTTTTTTATTTGCCGGGCACATGCAAATTTATTATCAAAAATTATTTTTGGGAATGAAATATTTTATTAATTAATTCATTTATTAATGATGTGCTAATAATCCCAATTTTTTTAAATGAAAGTACTGAAATTTATTGTTGTGGGAAAGCTAGTTCCTATGCGCATTTCGCTGGTTGCTTAGGCCAGCTCGTCAGGAAACTTTTTCCAAATACTTTAGAAAAGCTAAAAATATTATACAAGTAAGACCATAAAGTGAATAAGAATTTTAAAACACTCTGGTCTTAAATGTAACAATATCAAAGCTTCAACAAAGTCACAACAATAAACCGTCAATTTTTTCTTTCTTACATTCCCCTACAATTGGCTGGGTTTTTTCCAACACAAATTGTAGTTGTAAGAGGATAGAAAGAAAAAAACAAAATTAAAAAAAACAAGATGCTTAAATAAAGCAGATTGCCATTTCAGTTTTTTATTTGCCGGGCACATGCAAATTTATTATCAAAAATTATTTTTGGGAATGAAATATTTTATTAATTAATTCATTTATTAATGATGTGCTAATAATCCCAATTTTTTTAAATGAAAGTACTGAAATTTATTGTTGTGGGAAAGCTAGTTCCTATGCGCATTTCGCTGGTTGCTTAGGCCAGCTCGTCAGGAAACTTTTTCCAAATACTTTAGAAAAGCTAAAAATATTATACAAGTAAGACCATAAAGTGAATAAGAATTTTAAAACACTCTGGTCTTAAATGTAACAATATCAAAGCTTCAACAAAGTCACAACAATAAACCGTCAATTTTTTCTTTCTTACATTCCCCTACAATTGGCTGGGTTTTTTCCAACACAAATTGTAGTTGTAAGAGGATAGAAAGAAAAAAACAAAATTAAAAAAAACAAGATGCTTAAATAAAGCAGATTGCCATTTCAGTTTTTTATTTGCCGGGCACATGCAAATTTATTATCAAAAATTATTTTTGGGAATGAAATATTTTATTAATTAATTCATTTATTAATGATGTGCTAATAATCCCAATTTTTTTAAATGAAAGTACTGAAATTTATTGTTGTGGGAAAGCTAGTTCCTATGCGCATTTCGCTGGTTGCTTAGGCCAGCTCGTCAGGAAACTTTTTCCAAATACTTTATAAAAGCTAAAAATATTATACAAGTAAGACCATAAAGTGAATAAGAATTTTAAAACACTCTGGTCTTAAATGTAACAATATCAAAGCTTCAACAAAGTCACAACAATAAACCGTCAATTTTTTCTTTCTTACATTCCCCTACAATTGGCTGGGTTTTTTCCAACACAAATTGTAGTTGTAAGAGGATAGAAAGAAAAAAACAAAATTAAAAAAAACAAGATGCTTAAATAAAGCAGATTGCCATTTCAGTTTTTTATTTGCCGGGCACATGCAAATTTATTATCAAAAATTATTTTTGGGAATGAAATATTTTATTAATTAATTCATTTATTAATGATGTGCTAATAATCCCAATTTTTTTAAATGAAAGTACTGAAATTTATTGTTGTGGGAAAGCTAGTTCCTATGCGCATTTCGCTGGTTGCTTAGGCCAGCTCGTCAGGAAACTTTTTCCAAATACTTTAGAAAAGCTAAAAATATTATACAAGTAAGACCATAAAGTGAATAAGAATTTTAAAACACTCTGGTCTTAAATGTAACAATATCAAAGCTTCAACAAAGTCACAACAATAAACCGTCAATTTTTTCTTTCTTACATTCCCCTACAATTGGCTGGGTTTTTTCCAACACAAATTGTAGTTGTAAGAGGATAGAAAGAAAAAAACAAAATTAAAAAAAACAAGATGCTTAAATAAAGCAGATTGCCATTTCAGTTTTTTATTTGCCGGGCACATGCAAATTTATTATCAAAAATTATTTTTGGGAATGAAATATTTTATTAATTAATTCATTTATTAATGATGTGCTAATAATCCCAATTTTTTTAAATGAAAGTACTGAAATTTATTGTTGTGGGAAAGCTAGTTCCTATGCGCATTTCGCTGGTTGCTTAGGCCAGCTCGTCAGGAAACTTTTTCCAAATACTTTAGAAAAGCTAAAAATATTATACAAGTAAGACCATAAAGTGAATAAGAATTTTAAAACACTCTGGTCTTAAATGTAACAATATCAAAGCTTCAACAAAGTCACAACAATAAACCGTCAATTTTTTCTTTCTTACATTCCCCTACAATTGGCTGGGTTTTTTCCAACACAAATTGTAGTTGTAAGAGGATAGAAAGAAAAAAACAAAATTAAAAAAAACAAGATGCTTAAATAAAGCAGATTGCCATTTCAGTTTTTTATTTGCCGGGCACATGCGAAATGCGCATAGGAACTAGCTTTCCCACAACAATAAATTTCAGTACTTTCATTTAAAAAAATTGGGATTATTAGCACATCATTAATAAATGAATTAATTAATAAAATATTTCATTCCCAAAAATAATTTTTGATAATAAATTTGCATGTGCCCGGCAAATAAAAAACTGAAATGGCAATCTGCTTTATTTAAGCATCTTGTTTTTTTTAATTTTGTTTTTTTCTTTCTATCCTCTTACAACTACAATTTGTGTTGGAAAAAACCCAGCCAATTGTAGGGGAATGTAAGAAAGAAAAAATTGACGGTTTATTGTTGTGACTTTGTTGAAGCTTTGATATTGTTACATTTAAGACCAGAGTGTTTTAAAATTCTTATTCACTTTATGGTCTTACTTGTATAATATTTTTAGCTTTTCTAAAGTATTTGGAAAAAGTTTCCTGACGAGCTAGTCTAAGCAACCAGCGAAATGCGCATAGGAACTAGCTTTCCCACAACAATAAATTTCAGTACTTTCATTTAAAAAAATTGGGATTATTAGCACATCATTAATAAATGAATTAATTAATAAAATATTTCATTCCCAAAAATAATTTTTGATAAGAAAATATAAAATTTTCCAGTTTCCAGCCCAATTTCCGCAAGTAAAACAACTGAAATATGCTATGAAACCATTCTATCATAAAAACGTAGACATTTTTTATAATTATAAGCAATAAAACACGGAGATTATCAATATTTTATGTTTCCATCCTGGTTGACCGTTCGGAGGAAATGTCTATATGTAGGTGTTTATCGCTCTTCTGATTGGGTGAGTGCTGCAGTGTAAATTCTCCTTAAGCGAGTGTGATCTGAAATATATCGAGCTAGTGGATTTGGGTGCAGTTAAACATGCAAGATCCTAAGTGGATGAGAATCTGTATCCATCCCGCCTTCAGTATATCTCTTCGCACGACCGTCCCCTGACCGAATGCGAAAGCGACCAAGAGGAGACATATGGAGAATTGCTGCCACTCCGAAAATATCCAACCAATTTTGATGAAATTTGAATACATATTTCAGCGTTATTAAAACAAACAGGGCTTATATGTTTTTCGAAGCTAGGAATATGGAGGGACAGATGGACAATTTCGAAATTTAAATCTTATGTAGATCGATCTACACACAATAAAACGCACATGCTTTATATTTCTTTATATTAAGTCAATAATTCATTCTGGGAGGGCAACGCTGCAGGAACGGCTAGTATAAAATAAAATTGTAACGTTGCTGACTGATTCATCATTGCACATCCAAAAACCCTCAAACTAAAAAGTTGAAATTTGGGTAAAAACGGGTAAGTTCGCCAACCTCATATCTCCTTCACTAAAAGAGATACTACAAAAAAATTTGTTAATTACACGACTAGATATTTTAACACTTTTTTTAAAGGTTTTTTAACCATTCCAACTGATTCTTATTTACATGCAAACATTTAAGCCATAGTAGACTAAAATCGGATAAAACCTAAAAATCCTATAATAAAAAAACGAAAACACTAGCATTTTATTTATGTAATTTATGTATGCCGAGCATAGATTTCTATAAAAGTGCGAAAATAATAAAATATGAAGAATTTTAAAATGTGATACTTTCGTTTTTTTTTTTAAAGGATCTTTTTATCCGAGAGAGAAAGATCCAACTTATTTTGATTAAGATTTTTGGATTTGAAATTTTAAGTCGTGTTTGAGAAAATAAGTGTATCTCTTGATTTTTTTTTTTTTTTTGAAAATGTGTAACTTGTTGCGATTTTTGGTTAAATTTCTCGTTGCTCACATTAAAGCTTTTCCCGTATCTTAAAATTTACCGATTTAGGTAAGTTTATTAATTTATTTATTGAGGAAAAAAAACTGTGGATGACAAAACCACTCAAGGTTGTTGGCGTTACTCTTACCCTCTCGCATGCAATAGATTTTTTTTGCAATTGTCCATCCCTTTGATTCTCCCACTCAGCTAGTGCGTAAACATATGTATGTGGATAGGTCTGTAATATTGGAATTGCGCTCATTAAGAACACTAAACTCATTACCATATATGGTAACAATTTAGATCTTTTTGTCCTTTTCTCACGCATGGACAATCAAATGCACGTAACTTCCCGTCTCCATTATCCATCAACTTGGTAAGAGCATCATGTCGCACATGAATTCTACTCGTGTAGACTCTTCATGTTCATGTTTGGTCCATGTGCTGCCATCGTTGGCTAAACATATGTCTTAGAAACTAGTCTTGTGCCAAATCGTTCATTTTAGTGAGCGCTCATTTTCGTTCAATCAGTGAAAGTGAACCCGTTCGTTCAGTTCGTTCAATCGCTCTTTTTATCATACTTTTTATACCGGTAAATAGAGTGGTAGAAAAGAAAAGAAGAAAACAACAAACAAATAAAAACAAAATAAAAAAAGTGTTTAATCAAAACAAAAAAAAAAATTATTTCTGTATTAAATAAATTTAATTTTATAAAATTAAACAAACAAATACATATGTATATACAAAATAAAAAAAGTGTGCTTAATAAAAATAAATTTAATTTTATAAAATTAAACAGACAAATACATATGTATATACAAAATAAAAAGTGTGCTTAATAAAAACAATTGTGTAAAAAATGTTAATGGTAATTTTTTTACCTGTAAAAAAAGCAGAGGCAGAAGGAGTAACAACGATTTTGGATAATGATCCAGATGAAGATCGTCTGGCTTGTGCTGAGAAAGACCTACAAAATTGACAGTGGGAGGTAAGGAAAATTCCTTTTTTTCTAGTGTGAATTTTAAGAAAACATTTTCTTTAAATTTTTTAGGTTTTCAACGGTAATGAACTGGGAGCTCTTTTAATGAAGGAAGGTAAACAAGTACTTTTTGCATTTGAAGAAGCCATAAGCTTTATGTATTCTACGGCTTTACTCGATAAAGATGACGTTAGTACTGCCATACATCAAACTCTCCCTAATGAACCTACTTATTTTACAATGATTTTTCAATCATTTTTATATCTTTAATAAACTTTACTTTTAAGAAGATAATTGTGTAATGTGATTTAGAAACTGTTAAATGATGTTTGATCTAGCAAACGTTTTGCAAAAGCAATCAAATTTTTAATTTAACTATTATATGACAGTAAATCATACTGCCAAATTGAATATCGGTACATAATATACCTTAGGCCCAATATAAAGACCACTTTTGGAAAACACTTTAGTACGCCTAAAACCGTAACAAATGATACTATTGTAATAAAATTTAATATGTGATTTTTATTTAAGAAAAATACAAAGAAATAAAATTATTTTTAACAAAATATTTTTTAATGCATTTTTAATTCATAAAAAGAAGTACAATTAAAATAAAAAATTAATAATCTTTAGATCTAGTTCTACTTAAATAAGTATTAATTCTACCAATTAATATATCTTAACTTATTGTTAGTTCATGTTTTAATTAAGATACAATATACATTAGACCAACTCAAGTTGTATGGAGCCGAAAAAAGTGTTTTAGTTACCCCTCTGAAAATAAAGGTTGATATGTTTTATGATGATTCCCAAAATATTTGGTTCTAGCGTTGACCATACGTGAGCTGGACCATTTTTAAAAATAGTCTTCAGTTTTTCGAATTTTTTTGTACTTTGCACCACGACATAAATAAAATTTCGTATCATCAAAAAGAGTTTTTGAAGCAGCATCCAATGGTATATAAAACTTTACCACTTGCGACCTACTTATTGAGTTATTTAACTAAATACATATTTTCGTTTCGGGTTTTCATACAAATTCTACGTATTTTTTTAATTTTATATTTTTTTATTGTATTTTTCACATTTTGATAATTTTAAAATGAAAAAATTTTATACCCATATTGCTTACATATGAAAAAAAGATAAAATATATCGCGATTTTCGCGGTTTATTTTCAGAGGGGTAACTAAAGCACTTTTTTCGGCTCCATACAACTTGAGTCGGTCTAATGTATATAGATATAGATAAATTAATTTATAAAGTTTTTTTTTTTAAATAAATAAAAAAATATATTTAAATATTTTTTGTTTTTTAATTTACATATTTTAAATGGAATGAAATTGATTTGTAGACGATGAAATCGTTGGATATTATGATAAAATCATTATTTTTCTTTATTAAAAAATAAAAGGTATTAAAGCTTTCCTAAATTTTGGATAATTTTTAAAGTTTTCCTTATACCATTGGTGCGTTAACAAAGCATTAATAATCTATAAGAAAAGTAAATCAATACGATTTTTTAAAGTGTAAAAATAAAAACTAACTTAAAACATACCTGATTACTTGAAACCCATAACACTACTAATTTCCAAGTGAAACTCTGTGACAATAAACCTAATAGCACAACATACATGGTAATTTCAAAGAACATATGAGGTGATGAAACAAAATCAAAAAAGCCACCAGTAGGCAAAAGGTGTTGCTCCGTAGCTAATTGGCCGGTCGTAGCGTCTTTACGTAAGTTGACAAGTATCATATTAGATTTGTACTGCTGAGACCAACTAAAGTGGAACAGAAAAATACAAATATATTGCGCAATGGAAATTTTAGCAAAGCTAAAGGAGGAAGGTACAGAGCCTAAAATATTAAAATATATAAGTAAACATTTAAATAATTACTCCAAAAATCGTGTTACCTCTCACAAAGCCCTCGGTATTGATTAGCAAAGCTAATATGGCACCAAAATAGTGCAAATATCCGACCAAGCAATGTGACAAATTGATTTTACTTTTAGAAAATATTTGCACAAAATTCGTTTCAAAGAATCTACGACCGCATTGTAAAGTCATCAAAACACTGGCTACCAAAGCACTATTGGAGCTAATTAAGACCTTACGATTAGCCGCACCGCCTGCTACATAATCCAAAAATTCTAAAACATAATCCGACGCAACACTGTGCATTATAATACTCTTAAGTATTAGATATAATGCCAACATTGACCAGCTAAAGGCAAATACATAAAAGTGGGCAAACCATGATTTTGGTACTTCCATTTTTGATACAAATTTATCTTCGGGACCTTTGTAACTGTGTTTGCCATAGCGATATGATTGTCTTATAACTGCGGGCAGTATTGGCTCCACTGCATTTATAAGACTACCCAAAACCACAATCATCACAGTAAACCCAATAAAAATTGTATTCACTATATTAAGATTATATTTATCTATTAATTCGTATGAATCTTGTAAAAGTTTGGAAAATATGTTAGTTTATTATATAGTTCGGTTATTTACTAAATGACTTCAATTCAATATTGACAATTGATTTCTTTTCAGTGGTCACTATTTCTTTGTTTGTTGAGTGCACCAGTGATGGGGTTTGAAAATTTTCATTTGTGCCAAACTTGTAATAAAACCGTGCCAAATTAACTGAAAAGGGGCAAAATTTTTATTGTGCATTTGTTTAAAAGTTTTAAATTTTATAAAAATAATTTACTTATCATTAAATGAAATACATACAATCATATAACGAGTTGGATGGTCAACGTGTCAACGTTAGAACCAAAATATTTTGGGAATCATCATAAAACATATCAACCTTTATTTTCAGAGGGGTAACAAAATCACTTTTTTTTTGAGTCGCTCTAATATATGTACATATATATATATATATATATGTGTATATTATTATATTATATATATGTATATATATTTATAATCATAAACAGTAGTCTCCCGATAATTCATAATCAACGGGATCGACTCCTTTTTACGAATTAGAGAAGTTTTTGAAATGACGAGGTTAAAATTAAAAAATAAAAACGATTCATAGCGGTTTGAATTTAGGGAGTTTTAAATCAAAAATCAAATGATATAAGAGGGTTGCAATTATTTTAAAACAAACAATTCATATGTATGTAATAAATACTAAAAACAAAGTTATTAATTTTTCATTAATATAAGATTTAAGAATTGATGTGATAACTTAAAACTAACGTCGAAATCGACTTGAACAATAGGGGTGATTATTTTTTAATAAAGCGTTTTGTTAAAACGTAATTACATCAGGTACTTTTGTTTAGTCTTAAAGACATACATAAGTATATACATATGTACATACATGTGTAAAAAACTTATACATTCAAAAAAATATATTCATATTTGATGGAAATAATCTAAAAATAAAAAAGCAAATATAGTCAAATAAAAATTATTTTTCATAGTGCTATATATTACCTTTTAATATTTTTACGGCTTACATATTCCGTTGAAGAAAAATCAGGCTTGAGACTTTATCTGATTTCAATAACGTCCGCCTATCATTTAAAATTTGACCCATTGACGAAAATATCCGCTCGCAAGGTACTGATGTGGCCAATATACATAGCCGTTTAAGAGCGAATGCATAAACTCGTGGATATTTGTGTTTTCGTTCATTCCACCACATTAAAGGATCAAGAATTCTATCTAAATATTCCTCATTGAGGTATTTATCGAATTCCCTTATAGCTGCGGCAGAGTTGTTGTCAGGACGAACAGTTTTGTTGTGCTCCTGGTCGTATTCTGTCCAAAAGTTGGAGCCTTCCACAGCACTTACGGCAGATCTTTCTTGATGACCAGTTTCATCAATATTTACATTTGGCAGGCTTATCGTACACAACTTGTTACGTAAGGTTTTTACGGCTGCCTGGTATGAAACTTCGGTTTTAAAACCCCTACGTTTAAATCGGGGATCTAAAATTGTGCTTTCAGCATACAGTGCATATTTTTCATATTCCCCAAACCGAGATTTGAGGTCAGATTTAATTTTAAAAATCATTGCTAATACCTTGGTGTCGGAGGAAACACATTTAGAAATAAAAAGCTCCAGAATATTACAAATAACTGTTACTTTTGATAGAGTAACATTCTTTTCTGCACATATTTCCACAGTTACCTCAAAAAACGGCTTTAAAATGGGAATTATTTCATTAATATATCCCCAGTCCTGTATGGATAACAACAACTCAGGGCGTTTTAGAGACAAAGTTGATGTAACAGCATCCTTTGTCGCTACAATTCTCTCCAGCATTAGGTAAGTTGAGTTCCACCGTGTTGCTACATCTTGCTTAAGCTTAAGCTCAGGTATCCCCATTTGCTTTTGAGTCTCAAAAAGCTTACTAAGACCCTGGCTACTACGACGAAAATATTCAACTATTCTCCTTACTTTTGCAATTGTATCTTCAACTTCACCTAAAGCTGCTTGAACAACTAGGTTGAGAGAATGTGCAAAACAACCCACTCCCCGCCAGTTCCTCAGGCGAACTGCTGAAACAATATTTGCCGCATTGTCACTAACTATTGCTGTTACTTTGTAGTTGATATCAAACTCCAGCATAGTTTTTTTTAAAAAATTGCACAAATTTTCAGCTGTATGCCTTTCTGAAAATTGTTCGCACGCAATCAAGAACGACACCAGCTTCGTGTCTTTGTCTATATAGTGCGCTGTTATGGCTATATAGCTGGCATTCGTCCTCGATGTCCAACTATCTGTAGTGAGACACACTGCTACAGATGTACGAATATTATTCTTAACGCTTTCCAGAATTTCCATATGAGTACTGGGAAGTAAATTTTTGGATAATGTTTTTCTGGTGGGTAACTGATACCCTGGGCAATACGACACTTCATGTATCAGTTCCCTGATTGCTGGCTCCTCAACAAAACGCAATGAATGATTGCCCTGAGCTACCGCCTTCAGCACTAGTCTATCAATCCGTTGCACCTTTCGAATTGGAGGAGATTTGCTGACAAATTGCGTCATGGTTTGCTGCTGTAGCCTGACTTGTGAACTGGTAGACGGTTGTGAAATGGTAGACGGTTGTGAGCTCGTGGAAGGCTGTGGGTTGGGTACAATTTGTTCGTCTATAATTACCTCTGATGACTGCAAATTCAAGGATGTCTGGCGTTGTAATGACCGAGGCGTTAAGGGATGTTTCGTTTTTAGGTGGCGACTAAGGTTTCCAGAAGATCCATTAGCAACACTTAAAGAAGATTTGCAGTAGTTGCATTTGGCACGATCTAATCCATCCTCTGTGAAATGTAGCCATATTTCGCTGCTCTTTCGTGATGACATCTTTTTATATTTATTTATTTATTTTTTATTACACAACTTTCACTTTTAAAATGATACAAAACCGCTTTTTTTAAACAATCTATCTTTATGAGATTCACAATTTAAAAAAAAAATTGACTGTTAATTCAAATTACAAAAAGTACCACAGCGATGATAAAACAAAATTTACTTTCTTAACCTTTCGAAGCAACTCTGATTAGGTCGCAAAAATATAGCTTTAAATACTTACATCTTAATACAACTGAAAGAAAGAGCATAACATAATGGAAATAACATAACATAAAGAAAAAGATAAAAATGAACGAACGACATGAAAATTTTTTCTTTCAAAAATTGAACGATGCATGACTGAGCCAAATGCGCTCAGCAAAATGACCGGCTCACTTCGTTCAGTTGTGTGAATCGGTCAATTGAGCGGGTTCGTTCATGAACGACACAACTCTATTAGAAACCATTTTCGCCATGATGGTCGCTTTACAATAGTGGTGTCAATTATGATTGTGTTGGTGCGAATACTCTTGTCTCTTACATTCCCAGCGGGAGGAATCTGCGGTTGCGAGGCCTATTACGAGGCCCAATTAACATACATATTTTGCTATGAAGACATTAGAGCAATTAATAATGATGCAATTATCGAAAAATGTTGAGTTATGGACAGACACAATCAGTTATTATTTAAATAAATTTAATTTGGAACCTGCATTTCGCAGAAACTTTGCTTATTTTTTGGAAAAATTGAGCATTTGACAAATATTGTCTTTTTACAACCTTATACAATTCTTTCCAAAATTTTTAATTTGGTGCTCAACATATCTTTGCGAATGCCAACAATGAAAATTCATTTGCACATACTAATGCAAATAATAACCCCATTAAGTTTAAAAATATTCTATAATTATTAACCACCATTATAAAAAGAGAAGATTTTACTAGCCTATAAAAATATACTTTTATTTACCAATAATATCTTCTAAATTTATATTGCAGTTTCGAAACAACAAAACATTTTTTAGGTTTGCGGACGTTAATTTATTGCGTTGTTTTGAGCAAATGTATATCAAATCGGAAAATATTTGTTCGCAAAGATATATTGAGGCAAACATTTGAAGGAATTTTTTTTTAATACAGGACATAGTGCCCCATCTAAATTTTTCCAGAACTCAATAATATTTTCCCTATCTGGATGATTAAATTTTTAATAAACTCATCCGCTTGTATGCTCTAGAGTTGTGTAGTTCATGAACGAACTAGTTCAATTGAACTATTCAGTCAGATGAACGATGACCGGTCTTTTTGGATCACCGTTCGTTTTAGTTCACTAGTTCGTTTTGGGTCAGTATGTCTTTTTTTGTCAGTTCACTTTCGGTCTTTTTTTGTCAGTTAGTTCAATTTAGGTCTTTTTTGTCAGTTCACTTTTTGTCTGTTGCTTACTCGATAGAATAACTGATTGAAAAGAAACAACAATACTATTCTTGTGTATTTTTATTCTTGTGAGCTGTTTCTGTTACTCATTGCCACATTGATTTACACATTTTCATAATACAATCAGGGTTGTCGAGTATAATAATTTCTCGACAAACGGCGATTATCAAGCTTTTTGCCGACATGACGATTTTTTGCGGCTTATAAGATATATGTCGATTTTGTTTCCTATTTGATAAGCCATAAATTTGTTTTGAGACTCTTGGAAAAATTTTCCGTTTTTTATTTGGAAAGATTATTTCAATGATGGTATTCCATCTAATTTAAATCAGTTTTGACTAAAATGTTATAGCTATACGTCCGGTACGTACCATTTCAAAGAACTTGCTTTGACTGTCTTTATATGCATATAATTTCAGCTGCTAATGCCTGTGTTGAAAGAGTTTTATTAATAATGAACTCCACAAAAACTCATTTTCAATATATAATACGAAGTTCCTATTGCATTATATATTGAAAGTTATTACGAGTTATGAATTATATGCAATATAATTAATCAAAAAAATCCTATACAATGTATTAAAAAAACAATAAGAATTGTCTTGCAGCTGAAATGTATACCGTTATAGATATATAGGGGATTTCATGTCAAGTGACCCAACTTTTGAAATCGATGTCTTCCGATTTGGATGAAATTTGCACCAAGGTAAGTCTTATTGGATAGTAGCTTAGACACGATTAGACAAGATCGGTCAAAAATTTTCTGAGTTAGAGGGGATCAAAAGTTGACATTTTGGCCAAACCGGTGTTCTTTCTCATCCATGTAACTTATAATCTATTGGTGGTAGCAAAATTTTTTTTTTTTTAAATTTAAAACTTATTTTTTATTTTTTTTGAAAAGGGTATTTTTTTTTTTTTTGCTCAAAATAAAGCTTAGGTCTTTTCCTTTAAGTTAGTTGTGGTCGCTATTTGGGATGCGAGTGGGTTATTTAGAAAAAAAAAAATAATTTCTAGGTCAAGACGAGGATTTTTCATTTTTATTTTGTTCATCATCGCGACTTTTTTATATTTTTGTCGAAATAAAGTTATTCGGATTTCGTATTTTTGAGGATTTATAAAAAATATTTTTAATAAAAACATATGTTTTATTGTCAAAAACTAATAAAAAAAAAGGCTTTGGCGATTCTGACATTAAATTTGGCAAAAAAAAAATCTGACAACTCTGGCTGCCGTTCCCAACTTTCCTACAATTAACATGGGCGCTGCCAGTTGTAATTAATATAAAACCCGCCAAATGCAAATTTTTTCATTTAAATTTGACCTTTAAATAATTAACCAAATTCGATATTCGACAGCTTTATTTTTAAAAGCTTAGTCGAGTTTTAGAGCACGAAATTAGTATGGAAAAACCGCTTTTAATGTATACATTACTTAAGCATTCGTTTATGAAACGTAACTCTTCATTTAAGTAAAATAAAGTTACTCTTCTTCGAATCGACGAACTTTTAAAAAAAAATTCTAGCGGAACGATTTTTAAAGTAAAAAATCAACAACAAACTTTTCAGTTAAGCATTTTATTAAAAAATAAAATAAAGCATAAAATATATGAGTTTTCCTCTCTTTCAAAGGAATTTTTATTTGTTCGGGTGAAATCATGCAACCTAATTTTGAAGCAGATACCTTGAACCGATTAAGATGACATTTTGTAAATACGTTCAGTTTGGCTGATAATGCACGGTTAACTTTGTAAAGTTATTCTAAATCCAGCTTGGTAAGACACCCAAGATGTCGGACTAATTATTTTTAATGCATTCCTACAATATAAGTATAAAAGGAGGGGCTTGCTGAGAAAAGGTCGACAAATAAAGTGACGTTACTCTAGATCCAATGCGGCGGACTAAGTTTTGAATGAAATAAATTAAAAGTAAAAAATCTTTTTTTTTAAAAAAACAAGCTTTTATTTAAATGCGCTGAAAAGAAAAAAAATATTTTAAAAATAAGAAACCTTTTAAAAAAAAACGCTTTTATTTAAATGCTCTAAAAAGAAAATTTGAGTTTAGAACTATTACTATCAACTTATAACGTCATTAAACAATTTGTATGGTATACAAACTTGTCGCGAGATTAACTTGTGTAGACAAACAAGTAAATTATATAACATGATGTGATTGATTTTAACTATACAAATTTTCAAACAAAGTAAATACATATAAATAGATTAATGACGTTATAAGTCGATAGTAAAGGCTTATTAATTTTTTTCTTTTTAGCGCATTTTAAAAAGGTTTTTTAATTTTTATAAAATACAAACATAAAACCCATAACATAATAATATGATAATAACATAATAATGAATAATAATAATTACTAGCTATTTGTTCATTGTTTTAATATTTAGAGTTGGTGCAATCGCTGCTATTTTTATTTAATTTTTGTTTAAATTTAAACGCATTTTGTTCTTAAAATACGACATAAATTCGAAATTTTTTCTTACATTATTTTTGTTTAAATTAATTTTTGAAGAATTGCGCTCTTACTTTGAATAAGCCTCACAACAAATTTTTTTTCTTTCTATTAAAATAAGGTTATTTAAACAAATGGAAAATGAGAACACCAAACAAGTTTTAAAATCGCCACGTTTGGCGAGAAATCACTACATGTGGCAGCCCAGATTGTACTATGAATTTTTTAAAACAGTGTGGCAAACCGCTACTGGCAATGTGTTAAAGAAAAAAGTATAAGCACTGTAATAGTATTGTTGTTTCTTGTCAATCATTTATTTGGTATACAACAGGGATGTTAAATAGGGGTTTAAATTTTGTACAAACTTCCAAAAAAATGTACTTTTTGGACCTTTATGGAACCATTTTTTTTTAATTTATTAAAATAACAAAAAGAGTGAAAGTTATAAAAATAAAACAAAAAAAGCAGGATAAGATAATGTCTTTCGCATATACTTGTTAAGTTAAGTAGTACTTCTATATTCCAAAAAAATACTGATGTTTTGCTTATAGTGCCATCGTCTGTGGTAAAAAAGAAACAAAAGTAGTAACACAGGATTTGACTAATGTTGCCTCGTCTGTGGGTACCATAAGTTCCCTTTTACGATGTGGCAAGTAAAAGGCAGACAGGCGAAGTTTGTAGGCGATAAAAGGGGACTAAGTGCTCTATATACCAAAATACTAGTCGCATATTTAAGCACCCATTACATTAACGATTTGTTGTACAACATAAATGCAATGAAAAGGACTCATTAATTTGCTTGTTATACAAAAAAAGCAAAAAGGGGGAGCTATGACAAATTTTTAAATTGTACCAAATGAGTCACGGTAGTACCACGGTACTTTGGAAGGTCAAAATGTACCAAAAAAAAAGTACAATTGTACCAACTTTAACATCCCTGGTATATAATATGAAACCGAACAAAAAAACAATTGCGAATTTGGTATGTGCTTATTGTTTTCTATTCTTGGGTACACTCAAAATAGTTTTACAGTTACTAAATGTAATTTATTAAAATCGTTTTCCGTAAAGTTAAAAAATTAATGAAAATTTTGTTATATTAAATATAATTAAACTAATTTAACATATTTTTCCAAAAACAAACTACAAAAAATAATACGGGTTTTCAGGATATTGCTTAAAATTACCTTTTTTTAAATATCCTTTTTAATTTTTGTGTAATTTTAAGCGACTAATGTCAGTTCAAACTGAAATGTCAATACAAAAATAAATTATAAAAATAAAAGTTGAAATTTGTGAATAAAAGGTGAAAATTGTTTTTTAAACATGCATAAAGAAAGCAAAATAGAATAATTTGCTTAACTTATTGTAAGAATTTATTGTTGGTGATTTTATTAACATTTGAATTATTCATTGAAAACGGTGGCAAAGGTGCCCGTAGACGACATGTTTTTTACATCTGACTTGTCAACTTTTCAAGTCATATGTAATTGTGAATGTCTGTCAAAATTGCTGTTTTTTATTTTACATATTTACAGAAGGTTAATAACATTTGGTCACAAACGTACATGTAATTTGCTTCTGACATTGTCTATGTTTTTTCTCTGTAGCTATAGAATAAAACAAAGTAGTTCTTGGTTTCAAAATAGCGTGCTGCCGGCACAAAAATTTTTATTTGCGCCGTAAAAAGGTCAGCCATCTAAACATTTTTTTTCTTTTTTCTTTAAATTCGAATATACCAATTTAGGATATTATAATGATGCGTTTTTATTTATATATGTACTTAATTTCTATTCAATGGTGAAATTATTATACATATATCGGTATTGTCAAATATTAACTTTAGCCGGCTAATGATTCCGTGAACAGTGCACCGCCGCTGCGGGTTTCTTCCCGGCATAGATTTTTGACACAGCAGATGTCAGATGGTTTGTCAGAAAAAAATAGAGCACGCTCTAATTGAAATTTTGTCAGATGCAATGTTTTAAAGGTAACACACGACATGTATGTATTTTGCAGTGGGAAATTTGACAAGTCAGGTGTAAAAAACATGTCGTGTACATGCAACTTAAGCAATTAAAAAAATTCTTTTGTATAAATGCACAATTGAACAGCACCAGCTTACGGGTCAGAATTGTTGGGCAAATTTACGAAGTTTGTGTAAATGAATTCTCATACAATTTTTGACAGTTCATTTTGGATGGTTTAAAAATGCACAGTTTGCACAGATTGTGAGACTTTTAAGAGATATAATGAAAACCCTAATTAATTTTTATTTCTGTTAATATGTTCAGTTTTACGCATAAAATAAAACTGAAACACATGTGTACAAACATGTGTACATAAATAAAAGAAAATAAAAAACAAAAAAATATTGGTAGGTAATAATGACAGGTTAAAATACTGATTTAGCTGCCTTAGTACGTAATTTAAATTTAGTTAAAATTAACTGAAAACACCTTTGAATATGTTTTTGTAGTTTAAATTTTTTTAATTTAAAATAAAGAGTTTCTACGTTATAAAATGAACATTAATAAAATTAACCTTAAAATTCCTTTATTTAAAATGAAATGATCCGTTTTCTAATTACATTTTCAGTTTTTAAACTTAATATTATTTTGAATTTACCTACATAATATTTTGAGTGTATTTCACACGAGTATGCTATATTTGTTTCTTTAAACACATTTATCATCTATTGTAAAGACCAAGATGACAAGACAAGTGTACTACTGAACGAAAAAGACACAAAAGACAAAGTGACCGGTGAACTAAAAGAACGAACTAGTTCTTTTTTTTAAATGAACTAAAATGACCGGTCACCAAAATGAACTTTAAAGCCCAAGACTAGTATGCTCGTTATCGCTGTCTACAATACTAATTAATAAAATTCAAATTTGAAGTTTACAGAAGCTCAATAAACACAACATCAAGGCGAATTCATCACAGTTATTCTTGATACTGCAACAAGTACACTACACCTCGTACAAAAACCACAAGCAATTTGTTTTTTTTTAAATCATTGTACAATGTTAAAAACAGAAATAAAACAAAACAGAAACAAAGATAATAAATAATAAATATATAATTTCTGCTTAGAGGCCTAAAAACAGGCTGTGCGATCGTGCGATATTTCCCGCTGAATGAGACTGTTTTGCAGTAAACAATTATATTTTACGCTCGCAAAATAAAAGAGCGTAAGCGTACATGTGAGTTTTGCTGACACAATTGTGTATGACGCTGACATCCCTGCTTTACAATGTCATTTTCTGTCTACAACCAAACGCACAACAACAAAAATTGTTGTAAATCAGAACATGAACATCAAACCGTATTCACCACTTACAAGAACATGAACAAATAAGTACCGTTGCTCTGCCGGCGTTATGTTCATGTCTTGTTCAAATCGATAGCGCATGGAGACGTGGAGTAATGGTTATTAATTACCCTTTTTTTCTTCTACTATGCAATTAGTAATTTAAAAACGCACTTAGTGCTCTACCCAAAAAAGTAAAAGTTCGTTATTAGTGACCGTAGTGAAAATAAGTCAAAAAAAAATAAAAAAAAAAAATTCTGAATCCCAAACAGTCTTCTTATTATTTAGCAAATAAAATACTTAATTTTGCTGAAATTATACGCATTTTCCACAAAAGCTTAAAGTATAAATCATATTTTATTAAATACTAGCTGACCCGGTCCGCGTTGCTGGCCCTAAGCAAACATTAGTGTCGTATTACCAGACGATTTAAATTGATCTTTAAACGAAATGTACGGCCTTTAAATAAAAATCCATGAAATACCTATCATAAAGTTTTTTTTACAGAATAACTTACATATGGCGTAGATATGGATTCAATGAAAAAAGAAACACATGTATTTAAGGAAAATTGGAAATTATATTTATTGATTACTTCATCTTAAGGCTAGCGGATAGACAATGTTTTTTGTTTTTTTTATTTGGTAAATGTTGTTCATATACATATGTTTGATTTACATTTGATTTGAAAATACATATGGTTGTATGTATGTATATATATGTTGTGAAACTTACGAAAAAAGTGAGCGTAAAAGTGGGCGGGGCAACATTTTCTTTCCGTCAAAACCTAAGTTGGACCATGGCGATCATTTTAAAGAAAAAATCGTCCAAATCGGTCAAGCCGTTCTCCAGTTATGCGCTTAATAGAAAAAGTGGGCGTTAAAGTAGGCGTGGTAAATTTTTCTTTCGATGAAAACTTAAAGTTGATTAATACGAACGTTTGAAAGAAAAATTAGTCAACTCGATGGAGCCCTTTTCTGATTTTAGGTAAATCGAAAAAAGTGGGCGGGGCAAAATTTTCTCTCCGTAAAGAAAAAATCGGTCAAGCCGTTCTCAAGTTATGGATTTTGCCACGCCCCTCCGCCCACAGACCGAAAATCAGAAATCAGACTTTACAGTGTCACCCGCCTGAATATTCTGAAGATTCCCTGAAAATGTCATCAAAATCGGCCCAGCCGTTTTGGAGTCCATACGTTACATACATACATACACACATCCTATTTTATATATATAGATAGATAGGTACATGAAAGACATTTAATTGTATTACAATATTTAAACAAAGTTCCAAATGAATTAAAAGTGATAGGTGATAAAAAAAAAGGAAAGAGTTAGACTCCACAAACAAAAAGTAAAGGCTAAACCTGTTGTTTTTTTTTATTCCTTGAAGAAAATCCATTCAAAATTTGGTCGTGGAAAGGTCAGTTCCAAGCCAAAACTAAATTTTTAACACCTGATGTAAAGTTCCCACATTAAGCGCTAAGTTTTCATGTGAACTTCTAATATATTAAAGTGACTCAAAATTCTTCACATAATTAGCCTTAACCATATGACAGATCTCGATTCCTGTAAAGTACACACAATCACGTAATAAGTTATTTTCCCAAAAAAAAAAAAAAAAAAAAAAAAAATAGTTCGAATATTTTAATCAAAAACTATTATCAAAATTCTAACCTTATATAATAATTATATCTAAATGAAGTTTCTTGTAAATGAAAAGATGTGTTAATATTTCTTAATAACTACAGATGTGCTATAAAATCAAAACTTATCTTTAACTTAAAATATTAAAATATTTTTTTCTCTTTTATAAAACATGTAAAAAAGAAAAGGCAAAAAAAAACAAACATAAACTATAATTTAAACACCATAATTGCATACAAATCAACTTAAATAATTAAATTAAAAGAACTAGTTTAGAATTTAAAATTATTTCATACTTTGAACCTCTTATACTTCTATTTAAATTAACTAACTAAATTTTTCTGGTGTAAGCTAAAGTATCTTTTTTTTATAATTTCTTCTAAACCTCTAAAAATAGCACACATAAATTACAAAAATAAGTTTTTTTTTAAAAGCGTCATCAGTATGATTTGATTGCTGGGCCCTTTGATCGGAGAATATTGAAGAGAAACATCATACTTTCTGGTTGTAAAATGTGATACAATATACATATTTTTGTAATTATTAAAAATAGTAAAGGGTGGTTAAATTTTAAGGGCCGATGTTGAATGTGAACCACACATAAACTTCAATTTTTTTCTGCATTTCATTTGACATTTCTCAATTTCAGACTAACTCAATTTGAACCATGGAAAGATACATAATCGAGCAACGCGTTAAAGTTATTCAGGCTAATTATGAAAATGGGCGTTCAAATCAAAATGCATATCGTGAAAATCATCTTCAGTGCTGAGGCACATTTTCACCTCAGTGGATTCGTCAATAAGCAGAGTTGCCGCATTTGGGCGAATGAGAATTCAAGAGTGATTGTCGAAAAACAAATGCACCCACAAAGAGTGACTGTTTGGTGCAGTTTATGGGCTGGCGGCATCATCGGGCCGTATTTTTTTCCAAAATGAGGCCGGTCAGGCAGTTACTGTGAATGGTGTTCGCTATCGTGAAATGATAACGAACTTGTTATGGCCCGAATTAGAAGATATGGATGTGGACGATATGTGGTTTCAACAGGACGGTGCCACTTGCCACACAGCTAACAAAACAATGGCTCTTTTGCGCGACAAATTTAATGGCCGTGTTATCTCACTTGGTGGCGTTGTCAATTGGCCGCCAAGATCATGTGATTTGACACCGTTGGACTACTTTCTTTGGGGTTGGTTATTTAAGAGAAAAGGTGTACGTCGATAAGCCAGCAACAATTCAAGAGCTAAAGGATGAGATAATTCGGCACATTAACGGCATAGATAGAACCTCAATTAGGCCTCAGTTTCATCGAAAATTTGGACCATCGGATGGAGGTTTGCCGCTGAAGTCGCGGCGGTCATTTGGCCGATATTTTGTTCCATACATAATTGAACCATACCAATATTATCATAATAAAAAGAAATGACAATAATTTCCTAAATAATTTGTGTTTTATTCAAAAACAAAATCGGCCCTTAAAATTTAACCACCTTTAACTTCTCAAATTTTTGTTTGTTCGTTAGTCCGATTTTTTTTAATCTGTTTTTTCATTCACCTTTTTTTTAGTTTAATAAATTCGTATTTTATTCCATTCATATTAACTTGTTTTTTTTAATGAATAAGTAATTTTTTTTTCTTTCCTTTATTATGATAAGAAAAATTTTTTTTATGTACTTTATTTTAATAAACATTACTTTTAATATATTTTTGTAAAATACAAAATATGCAATTGTAAATTATTTAAAAGGGAATGATAGACCAGGCAAACTGTTTCTTTTGTAAGTAGAGAATAATGTCATTTTTTAGGGACAGAGGAACAGTTCAGGTGTACATAAATTCTGTCAAGGCGTCTGACATACTTGTATGCAGATGTGGGGGAAAATTGTACCCCAATGTGCTTAATATCTGGCACCAATAAATTTAAAATTTTAATTGTTGAAGCATTTTTCATTTAAATATACTCGGTGGTATTTTAAGGCAAGAGAGTGTATTATATGTTTGCGTCATTAAACCTGGTTAAGAACGGTATATATGTATGTATGTACAACAGTACTTGCCCCTAAACAAGTTTAATTTTGAAAACAAACTAATTTTTTTATCAGGATAAATATACAATAATTTTTGTTATCAAAAATTATTTTCGGGAATGAAATATTTTATTAATTAATTCATTTATTAATGATGTGCTAATAATCCCAATTGCTTAGGCCAGCTCGTCAGGAAACTTTTTCCAAATACTTGAGAAAAGCTAAAAATATTATACAAGTAAGACCATAAAGTGCATAAGAATTTTAAAACACTCAGGTCTTACATGTAACAATAGGTGCGTTTGAGTACTTTTACAGTAAAATGCAGTAAATGAGTAAACTTTAAAATTTGCTCTCTCAAAAAGCTGTTGTCCAAAAAGGTACGCGAACGCAAAATTTCGTAAAATAAAAGCAACAGCTGGTGGCAAATAATTAAAGTGTTGAAAAAAGTTTACACCTTTGACTACTTAACTTGTTTTCTTATCGGCATTCGATTAAATACTTTTAATAACACGAATATTTTTGGAAAATACAAACAAATTATTTTATGTAATATTTCATATTTGTTTGTTTTTTATTTTATTTGAATTTGCTAATTTGTGTCCGGCTAAATTTTATCAATAGTACACGAATACTTTTTTTTACTATTGATAACTTTAAAAACAAGGGCTGTTCTAAGTACCCGAGTACTTGACACTTTTACAACTCCAGAAAATTAACATAACAAAACAAAGTTTCAAAAGTTGGTATTTAGCCATATAAATTCTTTACAAACAAGTTTAATTAATTAATATTAATTAATTTTTTGTTTTTATTTTAGTTTTATTTCAACTTTTCTTTTTTTAAACAATTTTTTCACAATTTGTATGGCTTTTGTTTGCTACTTTTGTTTGTTTACCTTTTAAAACAAGTGTTTTACTAAATTTTACTGCAAAAAATTTTCTGCAGTAAAAATTTGTAAGTACTCAGTCAAAAACTGTCACTTTACGCTCACAATTTGTGTTCTCATTTACTGTAGTTTGTGTACCCGAACGCAATTTAGTAAAATGCAGTAAAGTTCAGTAAAAAATAGTAAAAACTTTTGTGTTCTCGAACGCAGCTAATATCAAAGCTTCAACAAAGACACAACAATAAACCGTCAATTTTTCTTTCTTACATTCCCCTACAATTGGCTGGTTTTTTTCCAATTTGTAAGAGGATAGAAAGAAAAAAAAAACAAAATTAAAAAAAACAAGTTAGAGTGCTATATTCGGCTGTGGCGAATCTTTGATACCCTCTACGACAGGAGTGAGCTGTATATGATAAACACATATATATTATTAACTAAGCTTCATAAAAACGAGCGTCAGCATAAAAATTAGTTGCGGTTTAGACCTGAATTAAATTGACCGACAATAAGAAAATTTTATGCGTTTAATTTTAGAACTTTGAACTGGCTTGAGTAGAATAACATGATTCGTAACCGTTTTAGCCGAACTAAATGATAATAATTCGTATTGGACGTATGGTAAATTATGGACCAATGATCCCAGAATTCTGAAGACTGATTTCTGGTATTACAAAAAATAAATTAGAATAAATTTCAATACAGCAGTGTAATTAGTTTTAGCGTTAACAGTGAATTTCACAAAATTGCATGATATTTTTTCTGGCCATATGAATTAAGGTAAAAAATTTCACCGCAAATGATGTGATGGTTTTAGGTAAATTTAATTATTTTCCCAAAGTGGGATTTATTTGGTTTTAGGCGCAATAAACTGTTTTCCGAGAGTAGGGTTTATATGGGGTCTAGTGTAAATTATGGACAAATCTTCACGAAATTAGGCAGTGTGAGTTCTCGTCCTATAAAACTGTGACGTTCCGAATTTCAATTTGATAGCATTATTTATTGCGGTTTTAGGCGTCCTAAACTGTTTTCCGCGAGAAGGGTTTATATGTGGCCTAGTGTAAAATATGGACCAATCTCCAAAAAATTTTACAGTTTGATTTCTGGACCTATAAAACTGTGACGTACCAAATTTTGGTATTATAGCGTTATTTATTACGGGTTTAGGCGTACTAAACTGTTTTCCGCAAGAAGGGTTTATATGGGACCCATGGTCAATTATGGACCGATCTTCACGAAATTTAACAGTATGATTTGCAGTCGTAATAAAGCGAATTCGTTCAAAATTTTATGTCATTCCGTGTATTATTCCACCATTTATGTTAGTTTTTGTATCAAAATTATCAATTTTTTTTGGTAGTGGTTCCACATTTTGATTCATAGTTCTGATCCTACTAAACCGATGTTGCTGGATTTCAATCCCAAACTGCTTAGGATAACTACAAGCAATTTGAGACCAAGTTTGTTCTTTTCTTACGGAGAGACAGGCGGACATGGCTAAATCGAATTAGATTTACTCAAGGAGCCAGAATATATATACACTATGGGGTCTTAGATGTTTTATAAAAAAGTTTCACACGGAATGACAAACTTAGTATACCCTCATTCACCACAGTGGTGGTGGAGGGTATAACAAGTTGCTTAAATAAAGCAGCTTGCCATTTCAGTTTTTATTTGCCGGGCACATGCAAATTTATTATCAAAAATTATTTACGGGAATGAAATATTTTTTGTTTTTTTTGTTATTCTTTCGGAAAAGACGCGTAACAAACTTTTAACTTTTAAGCGCCTTCCATAACTACTGTTTTTTTCGATTTTTTAAAATTTGAAAAAAAAACAATAATTTTTAACTATAAAAGTTGTTGGGTGGATAGAAGTTTAAAGTTACACATTTTCAATAAAAACATAAGGATACACTCATTTTTCAAAACATTTTAAATTTCAAATCCTAAAATCTTAATTGTGAGAGTTTAAGAAATAAAATAAGTCAAATTATATACATACACCAGTAGCCCGTTTCTGTATGTCTCGCATCGTAAAATTTCCCGCATGAAACAAGTGAATTATGACAAAAACAGTGCAATATGAAACAAAAAATGGTTTTTCTCACATAAGTGTTTCTGTATCTTTACTTTGGGAGAATATAGAAATACAGAAACGAGCTACAGACCAAAGACGAACTGTCCTTTAAGACGTTTATTTAATGAATGAAAAAAGGTTTATTTCATAAAGTATTACAATTATAGGAAATAATATTTTAATATTAATAAAAGTAAGTGGCAAAGAGATCACAGGATGATACTAACAACCTCCCCCGCAATCCAAAAACTTTACAAAAGAATAAAAAATTATTTACATAGCATGGCTATATTCAGAGAACGTTATTTTTCTATGTTTTGTAAAATAACGTTCTCTAAATATACAGAAATCTCTTTTTCCTTTGCTGCCATGCCCACTTATTCACTCCTACCCACTTTTTGGCATTTTAGTTTCTTACAGTTCTTAACATAACAATAAATCTACTAAATGACACGCCCACTTCTAAATTTCAACCCACATTTTGCCGGATTTTGTGCATTGACAACAAAGATGCTTGTACTAAATTTGTAAGCTCTTGCCGTTCTCCACATATATATAGAAATCTATATTCCACGATTCAGGTGCAAAACAACAATAAAAGCATCGACAGAACAGATGGTGTAAAGTTGGTTTGCAGAAATGGGACACAGTCAGTCTTAGCCACAAAGCCGTCGAATATATTTGCCCTTTTCCTTTGAAATTTCTATTGCGTTAATTAAACTAATTTAAATAAATAAAATTGTCATTAAAATAATTTAAACATATGAAATTATGTTATATTCAAATAATTTTAATAAAATCAAATTCTATGTTACTGTGTTAATTATAATAAATAAAAATATATTGTGTTAATTTATATAAAGTTTTATAACGTTATTAGAATTGAAAGGTGTTTCTTTTTAGAGACCGCCGCTGAGGTCTGCCTTATATTTTTTTAAGTCTTCCATACACAATATTATTAACTGGCGCCCGGGCAGAGACCGGTAAAACAATGAAGTAAATCTTGCCGCAGTAGGAAGCATCGGCAGCGAGCTTGACATCTTCCAGTGTTGTTTCTAAAAACAACTAACAAGATCATTGCGGTACTGGTCGTCGCGAACGCTCCGTGTGCTAAGGCCTTAAGTGATCTAAAATTTAAATAATTATTTAAAAAATAAAAATGTTTATGAAAATAATTTAGAAATCCTCAGAGTTTCAGAATAAATTAAATTCGAAACATTTCGAAAAATAATTAATAAAAACAAGAAAGAGTGCTGTATTCGGCTATGCCGAATCTTATATACCCTTCACCATGGTGCGATAAGAACAGAAAGTATAAATATTTAGATATAAATAAATCAATTTTGTGCCACTCCAACTTCTCCAGTCCCGCCGGATTGTCGGATGTTGTATATTGATAATCAAGATGCTTGTACCTAACTTGGAAACTTTTGCTCTTGCCGTTCTCCAGATAAATAGAAAAAGGAAATAAAACAAATAAGAGTGCTATATTCGGCCAACCCTTCACAATGGTTCCATATGAACATATATGTATATGGTGACAGTCAATTCTGTATCCTATAGTTCAGTGCTGTATTTCACATATTTGTTCCGTGTGAAGTATTTTACAGTAGGAAAACTAAAACCGCATTCTCTATTTGAGCTTAAATAGCATTTCCAATGTATTTGACTTTTTTTATTATTGGTAACTTGTAAAATTTTTCTTTCTAGCTCGAAAACTCGCTTATTTGCATATAAGTAGGGATTGCTGTTCGGTTATAACCAAAAAAGAAACCGCGGCTTTTACTGTCTAAAAACCGAAACCGAAAACCGACGTTTTTTTACTTTAAAAATATATTTATGCTTAAAGAAATTGCAAATTATGCAAAACACTTGTGCTACAAAGGAAACTTCATAACTAAATACAAAGGAAAAACTAACAGCCTATTCAAAAAGGCATATGCAAAAGTCTGCGTACAAACTTTTTTTGTTTAATTTTTAATTAAAAAAAATTAATATCAAGTTTAAATTCCTTTTCGTAAGAGAACCTCCGCTAAACGTTTTGATATAGAATAGACTACCTTCGACGTCTCTTGAACGGAAATTTTGTTCCATTCTTCAATTATTGAATTTTTAATGTTTGTTTGGAATAAATTTTGTACTGTCGAATACGAGGATCCAATAAATCCTATAAATGTTCTATGGGACTTATGTATGGAGACTGCGGTGGAGTTTTAAGCTGTTGTGGGACATTGTATAATATGAGCCGTATGCTTTGGGACGTTATATTGTTAAAACTTATAATTGTTACCCAAGTTCAATTGCTCTAAGCTGGGCTGCATATTTTCTATTAATATATCAAGATATACTTTAGTATCCATTTCAGAAGTAAACCGATCCAAATTTCGGACTCCTTGGCACGTAGAAAGCCTCTGGTGTCACTTTTAAATCGTCAGAAGCGAATTGTTTTCGCCAATTAATTTATAAACAGGCAAGACGAATTCTGGTTTTATTTACAGCCAAGAGCAAGTTTTGCATATTTTGTATAAGGGCTAACTTGTGTGGAGAAACAAGGAAACCCGCTTGATTCTAAGGATTTAAGTGACCCTATAAAACATCCTTGGCAAAAGCAATTCGCTTCTGACGATGCGATGTACGCGGACTTTTGCTGCTGAGTGTATTAATAAATCTTTTTTGTACCATGCTCACTTTTCTAATCCCGACAACATTTTGTGGGATGTTTTGTGTTGATAGTCGAGTTTTTTGTACCTTATTTGGAAACTTTGGCTCTTGCCGTTCGATAAATATACCGAAAAAAGATATAAAAAAAAACAACAACAAGGGATTTATGGGAAAAATTAGAGTCAGTTGGGTTTTTTGTTCATATCGCAGACGTTTATGGACCGATCTGGCTGAAGCTTTAACGAGGTGTATGTGACATATAAATATAAAAACTTAGTCCCCTTGATTTTTGGGGTCTTCGGAACACCCATTTCAATTCACGGACAGACGGACATCGGTAAATCAACTTTGATAATCATAAGATCCCAGAATATATATACCAAGGCTTTTCAAATTGGTGAAGGCAATATTAAAAAAAATTGTTTAATCCTTTCAGGGTCAAAAATAATTTTTGGCGAGATAAAAATCTGAAAATTTGTATTTAAGGTAATGTGATGGCGCTGAAGCCGGGAAAAATAGTTTTTGCCTCATGCAGCTCCCCTGGTTTTTAGGGAATGCCGAATATATTCAAAATTGACCTTCAAATGTCCACAAAAGAACCTACAATTTATATTTGCAATATTTTTTTTTTTTTTTTCAAGAAAAACACTGAAAGGGTTAAATAAGTTTATAACTGCCATTCTACCTTTGCGCTTACTTAATTTTTTACCATACGAGCCGTGCATGCGGAGTTGCCCGCCCAGAGTTTTTTTTTTTTGGCTAACTTTTAAAGTTAGCCAAGTCAAGATTTGAAAGGACATAAAGCCGGTGGGTTTTATTGTATGTAGATTGATTTACATATGTTTTTAATTTCATCTAAATCGGTAAGATAGTTTCGGATAGGCAGAAATTGCCAATCTGAATCTTCATATTCCTAACTTTGAAAAAAAAAAAAAAACCCTGTGTGTTTTATTTACCCTGATCTATCTATTCAAATTTCATCAAAATTGTTTAGATATTTTCGGAGCAATAGTAATTCTCCCTATATCCTCCACTTGCTCCTGGTTTTCAAAAAAAAAAAGCCCATACTTCCAAATTTCATCAAAATCATTGTTTTAATGCTAAATACTTTTTAGCATATCTCTTTCTCCAAAATCAGAAAATAAAAGGTTTTATGAAATATATATTAAAATTAATTTGTATCTAGCAGATTTTTAACATATTTTTTTTTTATAAAAATTCAGCAGATTTTTAGCATATATTTTTTTGTAAAAATTTAGCATTTAAGCAACTTTAAAATTATAAAAATTTTAGGTTTTAATTTAGCAGTTTAAAATTGTTTTGAAGCCCCACCCTTTTGTTTTTTATGCTCATTTATTTTGATGCTCATCTGACAGCGACGAATGCACATAAACGTTTGGGGACTTATTTCATTTTTAAATTACATATTTTAAAAGTCATTATGATGGCAAATTGTGTTTTGTTATAATCACTGCATACTAGGGATGCCAAACGACCAATCCCGAATCTCGGGATTTATTTTTATGAGTTCCGGGATTTTTAACATATTAACTTTTATGTACAAAAATGTTCTTTTTTTTGAACTTTTATACTCTTTCCAAAAAATTTTTAATAAAATGACATTTTAGATTTATTTTTTGCAAATAATTCTTATTTTTGAGTATAATTTTTGTTTTTGGAACACAGCGAGCATTTAAAATTTTCATTTTTTGCTTGATATATGACGACTATTTCTGGATTTTTGTATTTTGCTTAATAAAAACCATTATTTTAAGTAGTAACGAAATTTGCAGATTCACATCTCAAGCCTTTTTTACAATTACGTTTAGCAAGTTCAGCTTTGTCTTAAGACATAATACCAAAATAAAAATGATTATTTTTATGCAAAACATAGAAATCAATAAATAATTGTTATATATCAAGCAAAAAATAAAAATTATTCACGATCCAATTAAAGTATATGCAGAAATCAAAGAATAAGAGTTGATATAATTATAAAAATTAAGTCGTTATATTTATGAAATAGCTCATATTCCTTCCCGATAATAAAAAATTTGCTTAAAAAACATACGGTAAATAAAACAAATTTTTTTATAAATAAACACTATCTGACGTACCTATGTAACTTTGTTTTTATAACGGGATTTGCATTCTTTCGCTTTTGCTTTGGCGAAAAAACAAAACAAAAAATGTTACTCTTTCTCTTTTCAACTTCAACTAAAAATTTTTTTGCTTTTGCTTGTGCAAAAAACAAAAAATGTTACTCCTTTTCTTCTCGCTTCTCATATAAGCGATCCAAGGCCTTCTGTGAGGCATTCTTTACAGTTAGATAATAGTAGTAATTGAATCAAAAAAATTTTAAGAAGGCCTTTAAAAAGGCCTGAAGTAAGAAGGTCTTCTGAGTTTTTCCGCTGGGTAGACGATTTGTTAGAAATTTTGCACAGATAGCTAAACCTCTCAATGAATTATTAAAGAAAAACCAAAAATTTATTTGGTCAAAGAATTGTCAAAAATCTTTTGAAATGTTAAAATCTATAGTTTCAAATCCACCAATATTACCATACCCAGATTTTGAAAAAGAATTCATACTTACTACTGACGCATCCAATTACGCGTTAGGAGCGGTACTTTCACAAGGTGAAATAAATAGCGATTTAACGGTCTCATACGCAAGCCGTTCTCTCAATAAACATGAAATTAACAAGCCCGTGATAGAGAAAGAACTTTTAGCTATTCATTGGGGAATCGCTCATTTTCGACCATACTTATACGGTAGAAAGTTCAAAGTGGTAACTGACCACAGACCACTAGTATCATTGTTTACTCACAGTAACCCGTCATCAAGATTTATTAGAATTAGATTAGATCTCATGGATTACGATTTCGAAATCATATATAAGCAAGGAAAAATTAATACTAATACCGATGCATTATCAAGAATCAAAATAGATTCTAATGATTTGAAAGATATGATGACAAAAAATATAAACGTAATGACTAGGAAAATGACTGAAGATTTGAAGAAAAATGGATACAATACTGATAAAGAAAGTACTTCGATTAGAAGAGATGAAGATAATAAGAAGAGAAACAGTGACAGAGAGACAGATCACATCTATATGTGGACTAGCATTTCGTTTTCACAAATTAAAGGATATCCCAGGTTAAATTTTGTAATAGATAAAATGAATAAGGGCATGCCAAAAGTGGAAATTTTTAGAAATCGCGTAATAGTATCTTGTAATGAAAATGCATACTCGAATTTAGGTTCAGTCTTGCAAAAGTTAACTAAGGTCTTACGGGATAATCAATTATTACAGTAACGCTAGCGAAAGATGATACGATTTTCAAACTCATACGTGAGGAAAAATTTAATAAAATATATAACAGCATGCAGAATAAAGATAAACATAGGCAGAGACCTATAGAAATTATATTATTTAAACAACCAGAAAGAATACTGGAAAGGGATAGACAAAAAGAGATAATAAAAGAATATCATGAAACTCCATACGGAGGTCATGCGGAAATACGTAGAACAATCATTAGATTAAAGCAAAGGTCATATGGAAAGATATGTACAAAATGATCAAAGATTTTATCAGGCATTGCGAATTTTGTAAAAGAAACAAAGTCATTAGGCATACCAAGGCACCAATCCAAATAACTAATACACCTACAAAACCATTTCAATTTTTACAATTGGACACCGTGGGTCTATTAAGAATATCTAATGGGTATATATACATATTAACAGCACCATGCGAACTAACAAAATATGTTGACGCATTTTCAATAGAAACTAAAGAAGCATCTGAGATAGGAAGAATATTGGTAGAAAAATTTATACTGAAATATGGATGTTTTGATACAGTAAAAACGGACAGAGGAACTGAATTCGTAAACGAATTATTTAATAGAATATTTACACTTATGAAAATCAAGCATGTAACTTCAACAGGATACCACCATGAAACTTTAGGTAGTATAGAAAGAAATCATAAGGTTTCAAACGAATATATGCGTTCTTTCACGGAACAGTACAATTGGGATAAATGGATTCCGTATTATACATTCGCATATAATACAACACCACACTCATCCACAAGTTTTTCTCCATTTGAACTTGTATATGGAAGATTGGCATCAATGCCAACTGAACCCATGTCGAACGATGGATTTAATAATTATGAAGATTATATTACAGAATTGAAAATTAAATTAAAACATGCCCATGAAATGGCAAACAGAAAACTGTTAGAAAACAAAATAAAACAAAAAAATATTAAAGATAAGAATACTAACGATATTCGAATAAAAATAGAAGATAAAGTATTTTTAAGAAAAGAAAACGCAAAGAAAAGTGGGAACCAATATATCGGTCCATTTAAAGTAACAAACACACAAGATGTAAATGTAACTATTTTAAAAGATAATAAGCCTATGACTACACATAAGAATAGAATAAAATCATTTTGAATAATACTTTTTGTAATTTAAATGTCACTATTTTAAAAGATAAAAAACCTATGACTACACAAAAGAATAGAATAAGATTATTTTAAATAATACTTTTGTAATTTAATATTCGAAAAAAATTTTTTTTTCATTCCAAAAAAATTTTTTTTAAACGGAAGGGGTAGTATGAACACACACAAACATCGACAGAATTGCAAGCAATGAAATCATTTATAAAAAAAACACAAAGAAAGAATAACCAGAAATTGATTATGCAGTTAATTAAAATGGGTCACTAGAATTTAGTTTTAAAAAAATATAATAATAGTTATGAAATTCACATGACCCAAATAAAATTAAGTAAGTGGAAATGAATATGATAATTATTAAACGTAGAATAAGAAATAGTATATAAGCTAAAGAAAATTGTAAATTAAATTAGAAATAATTCTGACTTCAATTATTAAAGTTATTTTTATTTTTCAAAACTTCGGCAATTAACTTTGCCATACTATAGAGCCGTATACTACTCTAAGGCTCTCGAATAAAAACTAGAGTACTATAGGGACGTAGAACAGAAGTAGTACAGAAGTTATTACCGAAGTTATTACAACAAATAATAACTCAACGTGACTGATGAAGAACCATATAAAACTCAGACGTTTACTGGTGGAGACCAAAATGCTCTGGAGCGAATTCTGGAAGCTCGCGCCTTCTGCGCGGTTGAGGCTCCAACAATTGTTTGATACCCTGGCATTATAACTTAAATAGTTAGCCAAACACTTTTTAGTGTTAAGCAAAATAAAAACCAAGTTCAGTTATAATAATAAAATAGAACTGTGCTGTTCTATTATGAGTCAATCAGTAATGGCTTGTTTACACTATCACACAAGTCTTACGTATTTTGAGGAAAATACAACGCTGTCATGATAAGTTGTTATTGTTTTTTGAACATTTACAAACAATAATTCGATCAGGGAAGCATTTTCAAAAAATACTTAAGACTTTGTGGGATAGTGTGTAACGGCCTTTAGTAACGTTTCAACTTTATATATGTAGGTACATATATGAAGATTTACTGCCATATTCATAAAAAAATATAATAATTTTGGTTTAAAATGTGTCTTAAAACCAAAATTTTCATACAAATGTTTCTTAAAACATATTTTAAATTTAAAAAGTTTATGAATTTTGTTTTGATTATAACTCTTTGCGTAAGGTAATTTCTTTTTAAAAAGGACAATTTCAAGAACTAAATTTCACTGAACTAAATGCCGCAAAACAAAAATGTCTTTGTATGGATACGAATGCAGTTTCAAAAGACAATCAAATACAGTTTTTGCAGCAAATATTTCATAATATGGACGAGGACTAACAAATAATTGAGCATCGTCAAACAAATTTACTAATATTTCCATAATACTTTCTTTTTCTCTGCTGCGTGGCATTTTAAAACGATTTCACAAAATAATCAAACACCTTTTTGTAAATTTTCACGACCAGAAATTCTGTATATCAGCTGTTCCTAATATGCATCTAGTATTGAAAAGTTGCATCCTTAAATGCGCTAAATACTGAATACCGCTAATGTATTTTAAAATACACAGATACGTGTTGTAAACAATTCTGGTTGGCCATATTTTTTACTCAAATAATAGCCAACTTATTTAAATGTAGCAGCCACGCAAATTTTTTTGTTTCTTTTTTTCATCAAGCTCTGCTCTGCTCTTGTAAAACAAGTAAATGAGTTCAAATGGATTTTTATCGGATGGTTAAGTTGTGTATGGCTTTTTGATAATTTTTTTCCTTTTGGAAACTGGGCACGAGAAAAAATGACACATATTTTCTGGTTTTAAACACGAACACTTGGCAACAAAGATTGGAAATAACGATTTAAGCCACTTGACGTCGCACAGTGGCGCCCGTAGAGCAAGCGAGGTTGCAAAAATCAAAATTTTCATGAGTGCCGACGAAGTTTTGAATAAACCCATGTTATAGGAAACTTTTCAACGATTTCAAATATGCCACTCTTAATAATATCACATTTTTAGTTTAGAAGATATAACCGTTCAAAGTTGACCGACTTTCGGTTTTCAAAAAAACACACAATTTTTAGTCAATTTGTTGCGATTTCAGGTGTAATATCACAAAAAATAGGTAACGAATCGCCTTATTTTTTGTTTGTATTGATTGATGTATTTATTAAATGTATAATGATAAAAAAAAAATTAACTGTTTGCTTTATGTTTCTCCTGGTAAATCACTATTTAAAAACTATCCGTTTTTTCACTATTTTTTCAAGTTTGACGGAAAATAAAAAAAAAACTATATTTTTCTATATTTGCCATATTTGCAAAACCTGTTCTTTAATTATTTCTTTACATAATTCAAAAGGTTTTATCTGTCCGTACGTGCCCGTTTGGCTTCTAGAGGTAAAAAAGTTTCAAAAGACATGGTTGCAGATATTGTATGGCGTCCATCCCTTATATGTTTTGACTGACAGTAGTTTGATCTAATAGTTTGAAAAAAACTACTCATTGAAATTAGCAGGTACGTACCTCACATAAACAATACTTTGGCGTACAAATGGTCAGGAACAATATTGACTTATGGTCCCTACAGGTAGGCACAAATCTTATTTGGACACGTGCATAATATCAAAATTGCATTATTCAGCATAAATCCATATGTATGCAGGGAACAGGTAAATTTTTAGGCATGGTAGCATAAGCCTATATATTGCAAAATAAGCATAATGCCTGGATTAGTCTACGCCTGAAAGTTGGCGCAACAATTACTGAAACCATTAAACAATTTAAGTATTGAAAACATGGCGTTGAACAATTTAAAATTATTTGAACTGTTTAGAAAGTCAACCACACCAAAGTTTTTCACGGAAGTGAACATTCTTCCTGAGAAGTTGACATTGATCAGCAAATGGGGCTGCGATGGATCATCCGGACAAAGAGTTTATAAGCAAAGGATATCTTCCGATGACGCTACAATATCGGACGGAAATATGTTTATGGCATCTGTTGTTCATTTGCGGCTAAAATCGGATGATTCCCTACACTGGAAAAATCCACGTCCGTCATCAGTGCATTATTGCCGACCAATAATGTTTCAGTTTGCAAGGGAATCGGCAGAACTCATAAGGACTACGGTGAAGGACATTGAAGAACAAATAAGCACGATTAAGCCCACAAAGCTGCAAATTGGAGAAGGAAAATATATTGAATGCAATTACGAGTTCCACCTGACCATGGTTGACGGAAAAGTCGTAAACGAACTGACAGGAACAACCTCAACAATGTCATGCCCGATTTGCAAAAAGAGTCAGAAGAACTTTTTTCAATTCAATTCAATTTATTTCATATATAATATGTTACATCTCAATTTTATATAATTAGTTGTAAAGAGTTTAAGATTAGTATCTTTTTCTGCTTAATTATAATATATGTATTTCAATTAGTTATCATATACATATATATAGACAGAATTATATTGGAGGTAAAAATTTAGCAAAAACCTATTTAAACCCCTTTTTCGTTTTATTTTTATATTTTTTTTATCGATTTTTTATTATTATTTGTCAGAAGAACTTTGGTAATTTAAACGATTCTACAAATGAGGAGAATTACGAATATGGAATGTCACCATTGCACGCAAGGATAAGGTGTATGGAATTCTTGCTAAAACTGGCATATACCCTACCACAAGAGGAGGAAAACTTCGATGAAAATACATCAATAAAGGATAAGGAAAAGATCAGAAAGAAGCAAATACAGGATGCTTTTTTTAAACAAGTTGGACTAAAAGTAGACTGTCCCAAGCACGGATACGGTAACTCAAACGATGGAAACACTTCTAGGAGATTTTTTGAAAATGATGAGGCAGTAACTAGAATCATTGGAATTGCCAATCAAATCGTGAAAAGATTGGGAACGATCTTGGATGTTTTAAACTGCAAAGAAAATGTCAATTCTACAAAATATGGAGAATATGCGTCGAAAACTGCATCTCTTTTAGCAGAAATGTATCCACAGAAGAAGTTGACCCCGACCGTCCACAAAATATTGGCGCATGACAAAGATATAATTGAGTACCAGTCTTTGCCAATTGGAGAGCTTTCTGAAGAAGCACAGGAGTCTCTTAACAAATTTTATAAAAAATATAGATTGCAGAACACATTCAAAGCATCAAGGATAAGGCAAAATGAGGACCTCTTCAACATGTTGGCAGCATCTTCCGATCCACTTTTTTCTTCCCTGCGGCATGTGAAGTCACGAATAGAGTTACAAAATAATTATAGTTTAGAAATGGTTAGTCTTTTAGATATACCTTCTCTTACGAATTTTGATGAATATTTTACAGAAAATTTAAAAAATAAATTTTAAGAAAAAAATTAATTTTTTTTTTAATTTGTTGGGTAATAATTTAAAACATAAAACCCTAAAGAAAAAAAATAAAAACAATCTAAAAATGTAAAAATAATTTTATTTAGTTACCACAAAATTGATTTTTCTACTAATTTTAACTTTGATAACCCATAAGTAGGCCCCTACAAAGCGTAGCACCCTTTCCAAACGCTCATTTCATAGGCTGAACAGTTATCTATCATATGCTGTTTAAACTGTTCAATTATCTTATTCGGTTCAAAAGATATGATTTTTGCAACGAAAAAACTCAAATGGGGCCACTGTGCGTCGTAACCAATAAAAGTCATAATAATTGCTTAAAAGTACATTAAAACACCAACATAACACATGGTCTTATTGACGCTGTTAAACTGTTTTATATTACATAATTATAACAAATAAAAAAAAAACTAGAATACAACATGAGTAGGGTATTCATCCGGTTAACCGTTAATCGGATAATTCAGTACTACCCGATCAACTGATCGGTTAATTTAAAACTGGCTATTTTCGATAAATGATTAAACCGATTAATTTCAGTCGATTAACCGATGTAACAAAATGTTTAATTATTTGTAGTATTATAAGATATTTTTTGTGTTTTTAATTAATTGTTTCGTTTCATTTCCAAAGGTACATACATATGTGTTTAGAAAATATTTTTTCATACACCAAAGAAGGTGTTCAGTGAATGTTTCACGTACTTTGTATATGTATGTGTTTAGTTAATTGTTTCTTTTCATATCTTTTTATATCAATCTTTTAACAGAATAAATCCAAACACTTAAGCCTATAGTACACGGAATGTAAAAAGCCACATGCGCATGTGGTTCTGACGTATTTTTGACGTCATTGCACAACACGCAATAGTCGTTGTGGCTTTGTAGTGACGTCAAAATTGCGTCAGAACCACATGCGCATGTGGCTTTTTACATTCCGTGTACTTTTAGAAGTGTAAAAAATTAAAAAAAAAAATAAAACAGGACTCTTATGATATAATGGAAGATTTTGTTTGTTTAGAAAAATTTAGGAAAATGACTGAGAAATTAGATATTCTGTATTATGTGTTATTATTATTTAATTTTCCAGTCTATAGATTAAAAATCCTTACAGACATAAGTGCTTAAATTATAGTACATATAATAAATATAGAATAATGATATTAACTAATTTGAATTTAAATAAACAATAATTTTTCTTTTTAAGGCATCATCACTATCAGAAAAGTCAATTAGATTATATAGATTATTAAATTTCAAGCAAATTTGACGAAAGGAGTCGTTGTTAGCGTACACAGAACGGTAATACGTTAAATTTAACGGCTGAAAATTTCGTGTAGGTCTCACTGGAACATTAAAGTTAATTTTGCTTAACAAGTAACCGGAATCGACATCACCGCGTATTAGACCCATTAAAAACGAAATACTAAGCATTGTTCTTCGGCTTTTTAACGTCGGTAACTTAATAAGACCAAGTCTGCTTTCATATGAAGGTAGTGCAAGCGAATTCCATCCAAGACCTTTTAAACAAAATAAAAGGAACTGTTTCTGTACAGATTCAATGCTGTTGATATATATATTAAAGTATGGATCCCACACAATTGATCCATATTCCAGGATAGGGCGAACCAGAGACGTATATAAGTGTTTAGTTACATATGGATCAGAAAATTCTTTTGACCAACGTTTCAAAAAACCAAGAACTCCATTAGCTTTATTGACCATTAATGAAATGTGATCACAGTATTTTAGTTTGTGATCCAATAAAATACCGAGATCACCAATAGTGTGAACTTTATCCAGTAATGTTCCATTTAGAAAATAGCTAGTGTCAAGTTTAAATGAGCGGAAAAATTACATGTGTTTACATTTTTTTATATTTAAATCCAATAAGTTGTAATTACACCATTGAGAGAAAAGTTCAATGTCAGACCGCAAAATAGATTGATCAATAATATCGTTAAAAGAATTAAAAATTTTAACATCATCAGCATACATGAGTATGTTAGAGTGCTGAACAACCGATGGCAGATCGTTAATAAATAATGTAAATAAAACAGGACCAAGATGACTTCCTTGAGGCACACCCGAGAGAACATCGATGAATTTTGATGTAGCATTTTTAAATTTTACTTGTTGGGTTCTATCTAAAAGATATGATTTAAGCCATTGTATTGCGTTGCTGCTAAATCCCATACGTGATAACTTGTAAATTAAAATATCGTGGTTAACTTTATCAAATGCTTTGCTAAAATCCGTGTAAATAACGTCTGTTTGTTTATTATTAACAAAACCTTCATTTACAATAGTTGTTAATTGTAAAATATTAGTAGCAGTGGAACGTGATTTCCTGAAACCATGTTGACAAGGTGATAAAAGGGAAGAGATTTGATGATATAAACTATCAGTTAATATTTTTTCTAAAAGTTTGGGAATCGCATTCAGCTTTGCAATTCCTCTATAATTCGATATTTCCAGTTTACTTCCACTTTTAAACAACGGAGTAATATAAGATTTTTTCCATTGAGGTGGTAAGTAACCAAGTTCAATAGATTTATTGAAGATAATTGTAAGAGGAACATATAAGGATTCTGCACAATTTTTTAAAATACAATTAGGTACACCATCCGGGCCAGGATTAAGAGAGCACCGCAGAGACTTTAAATTTAATAGTACTGTTTCAGTGTCAATAAATGAAAAGTTGATACCTGTAGAATGAGGTATGCTATAGGGATAAGAAGTTTGACTATCAAATGACTTTTTTGAATACGTGGTTGCAAAAAAATCAGCAAATAAGTTGCTAATAGAAACATCATCTTCAGCACTCCGAGATCCAAATTTCAAATAATTAGGATACGCACTTGCACGACGCTTACTGTTGATAAAATTGTAGAACGATCTGGGGTTGGTTTTTATTTTAATTTTCATTCGATTTAAATAGCTTTTATACGCTAGTTGGCTAGCCGTGTTGTAATTAGATCGTATAATGCAATAATTCGTGAAATCAACAGATGAGCCGGATAGCCTATATTTTTTAAAAAGTTTGGTTTTTCTATTTTTCAATTTAGATAAATAACGATTATTCCAGGGAGGGCCTTTATTACTGCGAATAATTTGTTTGGGAACAGCTTCCAACATGCAGTGATGCAATACAGCATACAAATTTGATACGACATTATCCAGATTATGTCCTGAAATAAGAGTATCCCAATCGACTTTCGATAATAAACTATTAAATTTTGTGTAGTCCGTACGGGAGAAACAGAATACCAAATTATTTAAATTTTCTCTTAATTCCTTGGGAAAGATTTTTGTAGAAAGGCAAATATCTAGCTGTATTGTAGGATGGTAACAATCTTCAGGTTGAGAAATAGGTAGCGTGTTCCTCACATGTATGTCTGATGGCTGGTTAACAAAAGCAAGATCAAGAAGTTTCCCAAATGCGTTGGAGACGTAGTTTATCTGAGAAAGTCCACATGACAGCAGTGACTGAATAAATTCATTTAATTGTAATGGAATTAAATAGTTTATTTCTACAGGATTACTCCATACTATGTTTGGAAGGTTGAAGTCACCAAGGGCAATAAACAAATCAGAAGGTTTAGACTGACCAAGAACAAGTTTAATTGCAGAAATGTGGTTATTGTAAATTTCAGCTGGCGAGTTTGGAGGTATATAGGAACAGGAAATGTAAAGTTAAGTCGAATACAGCTTAATTTTAACGGCAACAAATTCAGTATCATCACTAGATGTAAGGTTTATATATTCACAAGGAAAATAATCAAGCACTGCGATAAGAACACCGCCACCAGATTTATGTATCCTATCAAATCTAAAAATCTGGTATCTCGGGCATAAAATTTCATAATTGTATAATTGTTGCTTTTGATTTCTCCAACATCTATGATAAATGAAAGAATTTTTCCAAGTCAAGTTTTATCAAAACTAATTAAAAGAATCTAAATCCTTAACATTCAAACCAAATTATTTGTCTAAAAGATTATTTTATAAGATCTCCTTAAACTACTAAAATAACTAATAAAATGATCTCGCAGTTTATTTTTTAATTAATACATATTATGTATTACATATTTAAGAATTAATTTTTGTTTGCTCGTTTTAGTTCAAGATTTGTTACTTTTGTTTTTTTTTTACTGATAAACTCCAAATAAAAAATAAATTATGTATTTGTATTTATTGAAATTACTTTGTTTATAGATAACCTTTATTAATCGGTTAACCGATCAATTATAAAATTTACCGATTATTCTCCGAATAAACGAAAAATTCTCCTCTGGTAATCGAACGATTCGTTTTATTCACTCACTAAATCATCCCTCCACACTTGTCCTGTTCAATCTTTTTTTTTTAATAAAAACAAAATTATAAAAGGAATTGTAATGCATAATATTTATTTTACTTATTTATTTAATTGTACATACTTTTATGACAGGTAATTTTCTACGCAGTATAATTATTAGGAAAAAAATCATGGCTATTCCTAATTACTCCCTTTACATCGTTGCCGTCGAATGTTCACCTTCGACGTCGACATATTCTTATATACGAGCAGGGAGATATCGTTTGCAGCAATCCAGAATTTGTAATCACTTTAAAAATATATAAACCAAAACAAAAAATAAAAATAACAAGTAAGAGTGTTATTCGGCTGTGCCGAATGTTATATACCCTTCACCATGGTGCGATAAGAAATAAATCTATTTTGTGCCACGCCCACTTATCCAATCCCGCCCAGATTTGATCAGATGTTGTGCGTTGGTAACCAAGACATTTGTACCAACTTTGGAAACAGTAGAGCTTATTGTTCTTCAGATATACATAAATCACCCCTATCGTGAATAATTTTTCCTTCGTAATTTGTTCCCTTTTCACGTATTTGCGATCATGAAAAACTCCCATGAAAAATTTTAATTTATTGGAGAATAATAACGTGAAAAAAATGTTCGCGGGAAAAAAATCCCCTTATCGTGAACAATTTTTTCCCTCATAATTTGTTCACTTTTCCCTTTGAATTTCTCACTTTATTTTTGCTGGGAAACAAAACATTTATGTAAGTAATTCTTCTCATATTCGAAGATTGAAGTTACAAAATTAATTTTAAGGGCAATTTCCTTAAAGAGGCACAAACTCATATGTATATTGTTCAACAAAATGCAAAAAACAGGTCGATTCTCTGAGGTGTTATGAAGCTTTTCAAAGACGTGGTGGTAGAATTTTAGAAATTTTTGGACTACATAAAAGTGCAATTAGCTAATGTTGCAAACAAACTATCATTCCAATAAAATATATTTTATTTTGTTTTTTTTTTAACTTTTCTTTAAAATATACATACGTGTATATATTTAAACAAAAAATTTTTTTTAATGCTTTTTGATATTTCTTCTTTTTTACATTCACTGATAACTGATAGGCGAAAAATTGTTCACGGGAGTTTCACGATAGCATTTTTCCCTTCGAGGGGAATACAAATTTCATGGGAACAAAAATTTCACTTGTTTTTCACGATAGTGGTGAATATGTTCTGTTTTTGTGTACAATTTAAAAAATATATATAGCCCATAGCTCCTTCCAGACTGTTAACGTTTCATAAATATCGATTCAGCGGTTTTGGCGGCTATATGGTACACAAAAAAACAAATAAGCATACATTCATTTTTATAGAAAACTAGCTCAAGCCAGTGCGCTTCACTGCCCTCATTTATATAAAAAAAAGTAAATTTTTTCAAATGCAGATCTGGTGAATTGTTTACAAAGCTATTTGTACAAAGTTTGAAAACTCTTACTGTTGCCATTCACCAGTTACACAGAAATCTATATGATATTTGTATTGAAGGTGCCCCGCCTATGTCTACAATAAGGCCCACTTTTTTAAAGATATTGTTCGTTTATAACCAAGCTATTTTCTCCAAATTTATAAATTGTAGCCCACTTCTCCAATCCCTCACATTTTACGTTGATAACCATTCTATATTTACCAAATTGTTACACTTACAGATCATCAGATATACGGAATTCTATCTCATTCCATCTATAAATCTATTTTCTGCCCACTTCTCCAAACCCGCCCACATTTTGTAGGATGTTGTGTATTGCTTGTCAAGATAACTGTACTTAATTTGGAAACTTTGGCTTTTGCCGTTTTCCAGATATCCAGAAAAATTATATAAAAAAAACACCACAACAAGGGACTTATTAGTAATTTAAGAAGCAGTCGTGGTTTTTATGGACCAATCTGGCAGAATTTCAAAAGCAAACGTTTAGGTAGTATATGTGATATAAATATATAGCAACCTAGTTCTCATAATTTCTGGGGTCTTCGGAAATCCAATTGCAACATACATACGGACATCGTTAAATCTACTTCGCTACTCATAAGGGCCCAGAATATATATACTTTGTAGGGCCAAAGGTCAATATTGTCGAAATTACTCTTACCTTCGGTAAAGCGTAGAAAAAGTTTGAGTAAAATTTGAAAATAAGAAAATTAAAATTTTAAAATGCTCAAAGAATTTCAGATTAAATTAAATTGGAAAAATTCAAAGATTTTTTTTTTTTTTTTCTCAGTATTTATTTATTGAACCTTCATATAATAAATATGAACTAACAATAATTAATCAAATCTTAACCTAATATTTGATTTATGTCCTGCCAGTGCCGGACAAAAACGATTTCGTCATCACGGTTTCTGTTCACATATGTAGGTGTTTACCGCTCATCTGATTGGGTGAGTGCTGCAGTGTCTCTTCTTCTTAATCGAGTGTGGCCGCCATAATTTAAAATATTTCGTGCTAATGGGTTTGGGTGCAGTTCCAGCCTTTTTAAATATTTTACTGCATATTTCGTTATCATAGTTTTTACTAATGGCACATTGAGATCCTTGTGGATATTTGAGTTTTTGACGTACCAGGGGGCGGCTGTGATTATTCGAAGAAGTTTATTTTGGCGCCTTTGAATTTTTTCGATGTTAGAAGCCGAGGCAGTGCCCCATAACTGAATACCGTAGCACCAAATTGGCTTTAAGATAGAGTTGTAAAGTAGAAGTTTGCAATCGAGGCTGAGAACAGAATTTCTTCCAATAAGCCAATTTATTTGAATTGCTTTTAGTTTCATTTGAGTTAATTTAGCTTCTATATGCCATTTCCACGTTAAACGCCGATCTAGATGTATACCGAGGTATTTTACATGCGAGTGTTGGGGTATTATTTGATTATTGATTTTAATAGGGGGGCATGTTTCCCGACGCAATGTGAATGTTATATGTGCGCATTTTTGCTCATTGATCTTTATCCTCCATTGTTTTAACCACCTTTCCAGTTCAAATATGTGATCCTGTAAGTAACGAGATGCTTCTTGACAGTTTGCGTGTACGCTTAGAAAAGCTGTATCGTCCGCAAATGTTGAGGTATGGGTGTAGCTGTTTGTTGGCAAGTCCGAAGTATAAATTAAGTATAATAGAGGGCCCAGGATGCTGCCTTGTGGGACTCCGGCGTTAATTGGCTGAGGAGAACTTAAAAAATCGCCTTCTTTAATAATAAAATGACGCCCGACTAAGTAGCTTTCTAACAGCTTGTGTATGTTTGCTGGTAAGTTTTGCTGCAACTTCAGTAGTAACCCTTTATGCCACACTTTATCAAAAGCTTGAGACACATCGATGAAGAGTGCGGAGCAATATTTTTTTTCTTCAAAGGCTTTTCTTATGACATTTACTATTCGATGAGTTTGTTCAATTGTGCTGTGTTTTCTTCTAAAACCGAATTGATGATTGGGAATACATCTGTTTTCATTTAAAATCGGCGTTAATTTTGACACTAGTAGTTTCTCAAATAGCTTTGATATATTAGACAATAGGCTTATAGGTCTATATGACTCAACTTTTGTGGGATCCTTTCCTGGTTTAGGTATCATGGTAACTAAAGATACTTTCCACTCTTGTGGGTAGTATTCAAGGCGTAAAATAGCATTAAAAATTAGTAGAATAATTTTCTTTGCTATGCGGGGTAGCTCCAAAAGCATTTTGTTACTGATGTTATCAAAACCAGGGGCTTTCTTGGGGTTTAAATCATGAATAGCCTTTTCGATTTCTCTTATCTCAAATCTTAGTGGAACAGCTGATCTAACAACAACAGGTGGTAACTCGACCGCAGTATCGAAAGATGTATGAGGGGTAAATACGGTTTTCAAATGATTAACAAAAATATTTCCTTTTTCTATATGATTTCGTGCCCAACTTCCATTTAAGTTTCTTAATGGCGGTTTAGTGATAACTGGTCTTTTTAGATTTCTAGCTGCACGCCATAATGAGTAGTCAGATTGAGGAGTTGCATCAAGTTCCTTAAGATATTTTTCCAGAGAAGCCGTTTTTTGAGACTGCAGTAAGATTCTTAGCCTTTTTGTGCACTCTTTTAGTAAATTTTTAAGTTGAGGGGATCTGTGCAATTGCCACTCCCCTCGAGCTCTCCTTTTTTCAGTCAAGAGACGCTCGACATCTGTAGAATATATTTTACTATTTTTGATGTTTTTGCGGGCTATGCTAGAATGTTGAACAGCTAGTTTGAGATAATTGTCAAAATTTACAATAGAAAGATTCACATTCTCCGGTGTTCTAAGCGGAATATTTTCAGTGCAGTGGGTACTGAGATATTTTTTATATTTTAACCAATTTATTTGTATTGCTGACGTCACTAAGTATCCACACGGAGATACAATTCTATTAGGGTTTGCTATAGTTAGATGTGTAGGTGTGTGATCAGAAGATAATTCTAAAGAAGCTTCAACATGAATCGTTTCTGCGGGGATTTTTTTAACCACGCCAAAATCGATGACATCTGGAATTTTTTGCTGATCAGTTGGCCAATAAGTTGGTTGACCACTCGCGACCACATTTAAATCCATTTTAGTCATTGTATTGTACAAAACACGACCCTTTGGTGTTATGAGCCGTGACCCCCAGAAGGTATGTTTAGCGTTGTAATCGCCAGCGGCTAGGAAACAGGGTCCTAATGATTTAAAATATTTATAATATTGGCTTTCTGATATTGAAAATCTAGGTGGAGAGTATAATGATGAAAGTACTAAGTTTCGATTTAGCTCTTCAACACAAATGTTCTTTGCTTGCAGATAATCTTCACGATAATCACACATTAAGTAGTGTTTGATTCGGGCTTTTATCAAAATAGCAGAGCCTCCACAAGCTCTATCTCGAGGGTCCTTGGTATCATATAATATATAACCATTAATTTTAAACGTATTTCTTGAGGTCAAATGAGTTTCAGAAACCATCATTACATCAATTTGTTTACTTTTAAGAAAGTATTCTAGTTCATTTTTATGTTGGCGAATGCCGTTTGCGTTCCAAAAACCAATTTTTAAACAATTCATGGCTTGTTTAGTACAGCCTGCAATAACATCGATTGCATTCTTAACATTTTTTCTAGACGACTTAAATTAGAAACTGGAGTCTCATCATTATTTGGCAAATCACCTTGAATTGGAATATGGTTTGATTTTAGGACGTTTGCGTAGGATGTTCTGTTATTACTAGGCTGCGGCACTTGAATGTCATTAGTGTTAACTTGATGTGATACCTGCATTTGAGGGGTATTAGGTTTCGGTCCAACCGAGCGCTTGACTATAGAGTATACAGGGCATCCTCTATAGTTGGCAGTGTGATTACCACCACAGTTGCTGCATTTTTTTACATTGGTGTCGTTTTTAGACTTATCGCAGAGAGCTGTACCATGCAACTCTCCACATACAACGCAAACAGGGGTTAAATGGCAGTATGCCTTAGTGTGACCAAATTCTTGGCAGTTTAAACATTGCACGGGACCGTTCCTTTTGTGCGGCTCCTCTATCGTTATTTTCCTACACAGGATATATTTCAGACTGTAAATGGGATGCGTTTCGTTTTTTTAAGCTTAACGTCGCCGGGTTCTAACTCCACTCGAAATAGTGGCTGGGGATTTTTTTCTCTATTTTTAATATTTATTACGTTTTTTATTTTGAAGCCCTTCTCTTCTAAAAACGTTTTTATCTCACTTGGGTCTACGCATGAATCAATGCCCTTTATCACTACCTGGAGACCTTTACTGCTCTTCAGTTGGTATGTATAAAAGTTTTTTTTTAGTGCCTCTAATTTCGTAATTACCTTACGAAAGTCATCTTCACGATTAACTTGTATTTTTGTCTCATATATACTACACCGCTTAATTGCAACTACATAAAAAGAATTTTCACCTATTACCGAGATCAAATTCTTTATTAGTTCATTTGAGTTTTGCTCTCTAAGATATATCGGCGGTGGCTTAGAAGATTTGATAACGTTTTGTGCTTCCGGAGATTCCTCATCCAGAATTGCAAAACGTATTTGAGAACTTGTTTTATCAGCTGTACCATCTTTTAATTTTAAGACTTTTGAGACCGAAGCAACTGCTGAAGAGGTTGGGCTGCGACCCCGTTTAAGCACTGTTATGTACCTATCAATACCTACTTGTACTGGAGGCTTTTGACCACTTTTTACTTGTGGAGCTGAGTTTTCCATCATGCCTGATTTGGGGGTAATATTTTCATCACTTATTACAATCGTTTTTGCCGCTGAGGCACCGCTTGCAGGTTTTATATTTTTTATTGTATTAATATCAACCGTATTATTAGACACCGAAGGTGATACTGCGTTTTCTATTATGCCTGATTGGGGGTTAATATTTACATCACTTATTAAAATTGTTTTTGTTGTTGAGGCAACGCTAGCAGGTTTTATATTTGTTATTGTATCAACCGTGTTACCAAATACAGACGGCGAGAGGGATCGCGTGCAAGTAATTGGTTTAGCCGTTAAGCTGGAGGTCCACTCTACGCTTTTTTGCCTCCACGCATTGCATGATTTTTATACCTTACTTGCGTTCTACGTTTCAAGTTACATGCAAAGCTTTTCATGCGTCATAACTACAAGTAAAAATAAGATTTCATTTGTCAACATCAGCTGATTTGTTCAAATGCTGCTTGTGACGCTTGCAAAAGTAGAAAGTAACCCTACTTTTTGCATTCAACGCCTCAATGCATCCTACGCTTTTGTGCATGTAACTTGTTACATATAATTACACAGATTCTACTTTTTTGACAGCTGCGAAGGCTGCGAGAAGGCGTGTAACGCGCAGTGTAGACCTCTAGCTTTAGGTATTTGCTATCATCGATTCTTTTTTTTATTTCTGCATTTGTTTCATTAACACTCACTGTGATATATGCATTTCTACTGTTTGCACTCATAAGAGTTTTTTTTTTTTTTTTTTTACTGTTTACAGTTGTGCTCTTATTATTATGTTGTTATTGTTTATCAACACCGAGAATAAAAAAATGTGTGTTTATGTATGTATGTACATACATGTATTTTTTTTTTCTTTTTCTTGTATTTACTTTTTAAATACACAAATCAATAATCACGTTTTAAAAATTAAAAAATAAACCGTATGCCGAGCTTAGAAAACACGTCTATCTTCAACGAGCGCGAGAGACAGAATGAAAATTCAAAGATAAATAAAAAAAGGTTTAGTGAATTTGAAAATATGAAAATAAAAAAGTTCGGTATATGGTTTGTGGAAATCTTAATCTGTGGTTGTGTGGGTGTGTTTCTTTTTATTCCCTCCACCATGTGCACCACCAATGGTGGTGAATGAGGGTATACTAAGTTTGTTATTCCAATGGAAATTTTTTTAATATTCATCGAAGTCTATAAATTCTGGGTCCTTGAGTAATTCAAATTCGATTTAGCCATGTCCGTCTGTCTATCTGCTGAAAACACGTTCACCGTCGAAAGACTCAACAGAAAAATTTAATATCGAACTTTTTCTAGTTCTCCTAAAAAATTTATATTTTTGCTACAATAAATAGCATAAATTGCTAACAGAATGCACCGATTCTCATGGAAATACTATCATACTATTCAATTTCTTAAAGTTCGGTCCATAATTTACCATAGGCCCCAACATTTTAGTATGCTATTTCAGTAAGAATTGGTCGGTCATAGTTTCAAACGAGCAGAAACCACTTCGCCAATTTTCGTGAAGATCGGTCCATATTTTACCGAAGGTCCCGTATTAAGAACACTCTGGAAATATATATTGTGATAAAATTTTTTTAAATTTAGCCTTATAAAGATAGAAACAACACAATGTAATTATCTGATAATCGGTCCATAATTTATCACAGGTCCCATGTAAAGCGGTCTTCCGAAAAGCAATTTAAGCAATTAAATTTAAAAAAAATATTAATTACTGTATTGAAATGCTGTCTAATTTAGGTTTTTTAAATACTAGGTTTCACTCTACCGAAATTTAAGATGAACGATCTATAATTTACGGTAGCTCCAATTTAAAGTTCCCTCCTCAAAAGCACCTGAATATGCCTTATAAGACAGAAACTTACTCTACCGAAACTGTAGAAGCTCTAATAGAAACTCAACAAAACAAAGCATTGGATATGTTCATCCGGGGACTGGATGGAGAACTTTCTACTCTGTAACGGATTCAAAAACTGAGCACATAGCCAGAGGAGCTCCATTTGGGAGCATAGGCTTCCACAAACTATCTCTTACACGATTTGTTGCAGTTGTTTTCGCATATTCCAATATAAAATTTCATTTAGTATTGTTATTTCGCCTTGTATCAGTTTTTTTAATCGATTGTTTTTCCAGATAAGTAGATGATTGGTCTACTGTTTGGAGTTTTTTTGAAGCCACTTAACTTTTTTAAACTCGAAAGCCAGATACGTATAAGGCGTATTTAACCCTGCAAAATATGACTGTCAGGTCAGAGTCTATTCATATGACAATCGCACCAAATGTTATTCCTGTTACAAGAATCACTTGCTTAAGTGAATACACTTGTGCGCATGTTCTGTAACGCCTGCGTTGAGAAACTTTTCGATTGAAATGTGAGAAATGAAACAAAAAATGCCATAAATTAAAACAAACAACTTTTTTTCTTCGTTAACTGCGTCAATAAGATTTTTGGCGAATAATAACTGTGACGGAGGAAAATTACTCGCCAATTTACAGAAAAAGTCTGTCTGTAAAATTTTTATGAGAAAGTTCCGCTTTGAACTCTCAAAAAACGGGGTGAGAAAAAATTTCAACACTAAAAAAAAATATTAAAAATTGAAAAATAACACGGAAGAGGTAACTGTTTTTTTCTTGGCTGATTTTTAATTGTTGAATATTTTATTATTAACATTTTTGAAAAATATACAATTGTTTTTAAAGCTATTTTGTAAACAACAAACATAAAAGACGCACTTTATATTATTTGGTATAGCCGAAGTTGTATTTTCGCCGCCGTCGATGTAAATTTTTAAATTTTAGTAAATTTAAGTCGCCGTAAACGATATGTGTGACTGGCGTTCTCGACGTCTGCAATTTCTCATCGGCTTCGAGTGTAATATTTGGAATAAGAAATAAATTTCTTATAAAAAATAATTGTTCAAAAGAAGAAAACGCTTATAAGAAAAATTTTTCGTGGTTTTTTAAATTTTTTATATCCGTTACCTATTGTAAATCAAATTACGTTATTATGACTGAAGACTCAAATAAACCATCTAACGTCGAGCAGGGAACAGCTAACTGAAATATTAAAACTTAAATTAAGACCTAACATACTTAACGAAATTAAAATACCCTAAGAATAACTCGCACTTTTTTAAGATGTGTTTAATGATAATTTTTTAAGGTAAAGTACAAACCACACGATCAACCATTGAGGATCTCAGGAATGTTGCCCACATTTTAGTGATAAAAGCCACGGAACATAGAAGAGCTCACCTTATTGAAAACAGGCAGAACATGATTTGCCTTAGTTACTCGAGATCCTATATATCGATATTTTCGAGATTTACGATAAAAAATTTATTTCATGTTTAGACAAATTTTCTAAATTCGCCAAATCTTCCATATACTAAATCGGTCGCCACTGCATCTGCACAAAAAAATTATAAAACTACTGCATTATTTAAGAGCTGCCAAAGTCATAGTTGCAGATAACAAAAGTGCTTTTCTGAGTCCAATCTTTCATACCGTTTTAAAATCTTGGAAATTTAGCTATACCGCATACCTTTGCAACGCAGCGAGATGAACGGTCAGATAGAAAGATTAATACAAAGATCTCAAGCTAAAAGAGTTGTTAAATATTGCAAAAGATCGTTACAACGATACGATACGCACCAAGAAAACCGAACGACATATTTTTCAATAGGTCTCAAAGGATCAATATTTTAGAACTTCTAAAATTTAAGCAGAAGATCAATAATGATCTCTTGTCGGAATGAAAAAGAATCCAATAACTCCAGCTAAAGAGACAAAATGCTGGCCGAATAAGCCCAAGAAATTAAAAAAAGAGTTAATTATTTACGTAGCTTGCCAAAAGAGTAGGGCTAAACAGAAACCTCAAACATACCTATGTAACTACTCGTAGCATTTCATACCTTCGATGCTGTAATACCCAATATGTTAATTTCACGAATAAAATCATTTTTTTCTACAGAAATGTTGACAAATTAAATTTTTTTTTTATGTATTTGTAATAATAATAAAATTAATATATAATAATAATAACATTAAAAATAAAAGATAAATAATTTTATAAAATTTAATCTTTATCTCATTATTTCCTTTTATATTATAACTATTTTTACAGATAATTTATTGTAGCTGATGAAGTGTTTAAGTTTTGCAAATTTTCAAATACCCAATCATTCATCCTCCCTATTTATAGCCTTTATTTTTTGCTTTTTTGCCAATCCTTTCTTGGCATTACTAGATTCAGCTATTCTTGTTCGCTTCTTATTTTAGTATGCTATTTCAGAAAGAATTGGTCGGTCATAGTTTCAAACTAGCAGAAACCACTTCGCCAATTTTCGTGAAGATCGGTCCATATTTTACCGAAGGTCCCGTATTAAGAACACTCTGGAAATATATATTGTGATAAAATTTTTTTAAATTTAGCCTTATAAAGCTAGAAATAACACAATGTAATTATCTGATAATCGGTCCATAATTTATCACAGGTCCCATGTAAAGCGGTCTTCCGAAAAGCAATTTAAGCAATTAAATTTAAAAAAATATTAATTACTGTATTGAAATGCTGTCTAATTTAGGTTTTTTAAATACTAGGTTTCACTCTACCGAAATTTAAGATGAACCATCTATAATTTACGGTAGCTCCAATTTAAAGTTCCCTCCTCAAAAGCACCTGAATATGCCTTATAAGACAGAAACTTACTCTACCGAAATTGTAGAAGCTCTAATAGAAACTCAACAAAACAAAGCATTGGATATGTTCATCCGGGGACTGGATGGAGAACTTTCTACTCTGTAACGGATTCAAAAACTGAGCACATAGCCAGAGGAGCTCCATTTGGGAGCATAGGCTTCCACAAACTATCTCTTACACGATTTGTTGCAGTTGTTTTCGCATATTCCAATATAAAAGTTCACTGTCCCAGTTCTTGGAGTATAGATCCATTTAGTATTGTTATTTCGCCTTGTATCAGTTTTTTTAATCGATTGTTTTTCCAGATAAGTAGATGATTGGTCTACTGTTTGGAGTGGTTTTGAAGCCACTTAATTTTTTTAAACTCGAAAGCCAGATACGTATAAGGCGTATTTAACCCTGCAAAATATGACTGTCAGGTCAGAGTCTATTTATATGACAATCGCACCAAATGTTATTCCTGTTACAAGAATCACTTGCTTAAGTGAATACACTTGTGCGCATGTTCTGTAACGCCTGCGTTGAGAAACTTTTCGATTGAAATGTGAGAAATGAAACAAAAAATGCCATAAATTAAAACAAACAATTTTTTTTCTTCGTAAACTGCGTCAATAAGATTTTTGGCGAATAATAACTGTGACGGAGAAAAATTACTCGCCAATTTACAGAAAAAGTCTGTCTGTAAAATTTTTATGAGAAAGTTCCGCTTTGAACTCTCAAAAAACGGGGTGAGAAAAAATTTCAACACTAAAAAAAATATTAAAAATTGAAAAATAACACGGAAGAGGTAACTGTTTTTTTCTTAGCTGATTTTTAATTGTTGAATATTTTATTATTAACATTTTTGAAAAATATACAATTGTTTTTAAAGCTATTTTGTAAACAACAAACATAAAAGACGCACTTTATATTATTTGGTATAGCCGAAGTTGTATTTTCGCCGCCGTCGATGTAAATTTTTAAATTTTAGTAAATTTAAGTCGCCGTAAACGATATGTGTGACTGGCGTTCTCGACGTCTGCAATTTCTCATCGGCTTCGAGTGTAATATTTGGAATAAGAAATAAATTTCTTATAAAAAATAATTGTTCAAAAGAAGAAAACGCTTATAAGAAAAATTTTTCGTGGTTTTTTAAATTTTTTATATCCGTTACCTATTGTAAATCAAATTACGTTATTATGACTGAAGACTCAAATAAACCATCTAACGTCGAGCAGGGAACAGCTAACTGAAATATTAAAACTTAAATTAAGACCTAACATACTTAACGAAATTAAAATACCCTAAGAATAACTCGCACTTTTTCAAGATGTGTTTAATAATAATTTTTTAAGGTAAAGTACAAACAACACGATCAACCATTGAGGATCTCAGGAATGTTGCCCACATTTTAGTGATAAAAGCCACGGAACATAGAAGAGCTCACCTTATTGAAAACAGGCAGAACATGATTTGCCTTAGTTACTCGAGATCCTATATATCGATATTTTCGAGATTTACGATAAAAAATTTATTTCATGTTTAGACAAATTTTCTAAATTCGCCAAATCTTCCATATACTAAATCGGTCGCCACTGCATCTGCACAAAAAAATTATAAAACTACTGCATTATTTAAGAGCTGCCAAAGTCATAGTTGCAGATAACAAAAGTGCTTTTCTGAGTCCAATCTTTCATACCGTTTTAAAATCTTGGAAATTTAGCTATACCGCATACCTTTGCAACGCAGCGAGATGAACGGTCAGATAGAAAGATTAATACAAAGATCTCAAGCTAAAAGAGTTGTTAAATATTGCAAAAGATCGTTACAACGATACGATACGCACCAAGAAAACCGAACGACATATTTTTCAATAGGTCTCAAAGGACCAATATTTTAGAACTTCTAAAATTTAAGCAGAAGATCAATAATGATCTCTTGTCGGAATGAAAAAGAATCCAATAACTCCAGCTAAAGAGACAAAATGCTGGCCGAATAAGCCCAAGAAATTAAAAAAAGAGTTAATTATTTACGTAGCTTGCCAAAAGAGTAGGGCTAAACAGAAACCTCAAACATACCTATGTAACTACTCGTAGCATTTCATACCTTCGATGCTGTAATACCCAATATGTTAATTTCACGAATAAAATCATTTTTTTCTACAGAAATGTTGACAAATTAAATTTTTTTTTTATGTATTTGTAATAATAATAAAATTAATATATAATAATAATAACATTAAAAATAAAAGATAAATAATTTTATAAAATTTAATCTTTATCTCATTATTTCCTTTTATATTATAACTATTTTTACACATAATTTATTGTAGCTGATGAAGTGTTTAAGTTTTGCAAATTTTCAAATACCCAATCATTCATCCTCCCTATTTATCGCCTTTATTTTTTGCTTTTTTGCCAATCCTTTCTTGGCATTACTAGATTCAGCTATTCTTGTTCGCTTCTTATTTTTGGAGAGGTGCAATGTAAGGCCGACTGTCATTAATTTACCAACGCCAACATTTTTCCTAAGTCTTTTATCTGCCTTTCATTGCCACTTTTTTTGACAGTCCTATAAAGCTTATAGTACACGGCATGTAAAAAGACACATGCGCATGTGGTTCTGACGTAATTTTGACGTCAATGCAAAGCCACAATAAACATTGCGTGTTGTGTGATGACGTCAAAATTACGTCACAACCACATGCGCATGTGTCTTTTTACATGCCGTGTACTATAGGCTTAAGTAGTTTTGAGCGCACGTAATACTAAATGTGATTTTCATTGCCAAAATATCAGGTACACCAATAATATTATTATTATGTATTAATTTAATTATTATTACAAGTAAATATAAAAAAAAAATTTTGTCAACATTTACATAGAAAAAAAGAGGGTATTACAGTATCGAAGGTATAAATTACTATGTAGGTATGTTTCATACCGCCGGAAAGTTTAATATGTCTAGTTTCTCAGCACAAGTTTTATTTTTAAGGTTTTAGAAACAATTACACACAAATAGGAAAAAAAATTTAAAATAGTGCATATGCTTGAGTTAGAAATAATTTTTTTACACATAACCCAGTCGCATCCCACTAAGCGACCAAAAGTACCTTAAAGGAAAAGAACTATCTTTCTTTTGAGCCAAAAAAGTACACATTTAAGAATAAAATGAAGTTTTTAATTTAAAAAAAAAAACATATACAAATTTTGTGTTTTTTTACATTTTTTTTGAAAGATTGAAGAAATCGCTATCTAATTTGCTTGGGAAAAATTTTGCTAACACCAAGAGGTAATAAGTTACATGGATGAGAAAGAACACCTGTTTGGCCAAAATGCCAAACTTTAACCCCCTCTAACTCAGAAACCTTTTTACCGATCTAGTTGAAAATTTGTGTCTAAGCTACTATCCAATAGGACTAACCTTGCAAATTCAATTCATCCAAATCGGATGACATCGATTTCAAAAGTTGGGTACTTGTCATGAAATCCCCCATATGAGAAAACGTTTAAAAAATATATGACATAAAATTCTGACACTTAAGTATGTTCACACCTATTAAATATTTAACGTCCTACACGTAACCACTAGTCTTATGGAAAAATTGTTTGCTTTTGCAAAACGTTTGCTGGATCAAAAAATATTGAACAGTTTCTTAATTGAATTAAACAATTATCTTCTTACAAATAAAGATAAGCAAGTAAATAAAAATTGTTAAAAATAAAGCTAATGTTGATCAATTTGCTGATCATGCTTTTTTTGAATTTTTTCGTCAAATATTTGTTAGATCTGAACATACCTTTAGAAATAAAAAAAGAAAAAGCGTTTACCCAAAGCCGGTGTTTCATCTCAAAATTACAAACAAAACAAAAAAATAAAGATTATAAATAAAATTTAAGAAACAACAAGTAAGGGAGCAATCCGAGAGGTTAAAACTTTGCCGTACGTCAACGATATCGAGGCTTTAGAATACAACATCTACGTCATACCAGCACCAACAATTAGAGACAAAATCTACAACATGTTGATCGTGAGGTCCTCTATTCAAGATCGCAAGATAATTGACCTGCCGTTTATTTTAATTTTATTTTCATTGTAATACAATAAGCCTATACAGGCCATATTAGATATTTACATAAATACATCCTGATTTTACACTGACATTATTTAATATATAAGATGCAAATATATAATAAATACAACATTTCAACAATTGGCTCCCCAGCCTAAAAAATAAATAAAATCAACAAAACAATAATTATTTTCCCAATGTTGTGAACAACAACAACAAGATTTATGTATATGCGCATACATATTCGTATCCACGTTTAACATACATATGTATATCCGTAATCGTATGGATGAGTAGCTTAAGTCGACGTAAGAAAAAATTGAGTTATTACGATAAGAAAGGGTGTAAAATCCTGAGTTCCAAATTTTCACTCATGGCCAGTACCCATGTTCTGTAACTTTGGTGAGAACTTCTCGCATCGAAAAGATGTGAAACAAAATATTCCATCGTTTCTCGAAAAGTGAGAAAAAAGTGTGTCTGTAACTCATGTCGAAAACTATCAAAAGAGATTACGTCGTTACGTTATAAATGTCATAATATTCCACTCAAAGCCGATTAGAAATTACATATGTTGTGAACGCCAGTCAAACATATCGTTGACGGCGACCAAATTTTACTAAAATTGAAAAATTTTCAACGACGGCGGCGAGAAAACAACCGTCGGCTATACCAAAAAATGTATAGTGCGGCTTTAATGTTTGTTGATGAAGAAATTGCTTTGAAAAAATTCGTATATTTTTAAAAAATGTTAAAAGCAAAATAATTAAACAATGAAAAAATCTGCCAATAACATAATACTTATCTCTTCGGTGTTAATATTCATTGCATCTTGCATTTTTAATTTATTTTTTAGTGTTAAAAATTTTTCTCACCCCGTTTTTACGAGTGAGTTTATTTGACAGTTCAAAGCGGGAACTTTCTCACAAAAATTTTATAGACACACAGGAATACAAAGTTTAATACATACACTGTTGTGTGCAGTTTTATTCGAGCTAAAAAAAAAAAACAAAAAAACTTTTGCTTTATTCGTTCTTGTATAAAAATATTTGCATTGGTTTTTGTTTTTAGAAAACACATGAGATAATAAGAAAGATTTTTTTTTCTTACATTTGTACATGAGAATTATTTTTTAAGCTTCTTTTGTTCTTCTTGCATTTACACACATACTTCCACATATTCACTTGCTTTTTACATCCAAATCTCCGTTGTTTTGCTTAATTCGTGTTTAAAAACGCAAAAAAGCTCTTGCTTTATTTGTTTTTTTATTTGTATTGTTTTTGTTTCTACAGAAAACATTAGATAATAAGAGAGATTTTTTTGAAATGCAAATTTAGAGAAAAAAAATTTTGGAGTAAAAACACAGCACTTAAAGAAAAACAAAAAATTACAATTGTTCAAAATAAAGTTGCAAGTGTTTTTATTTTCTTTATGTATAACTGCACGATGAATAAACGACGCTAAAAAAACAATTTTATTATGTACAAATCAAGAAGTGGGATTCTGTAACTATTTACAATAACAATAAAATGCGACTATGGTGTGATAATAATACATAAGTTTCTAAAATGGTTTTTTTTATTTCGTAATACATTGTATTACCGTTTAAACTAGCCTTTAACAACATAGATAAAAATTAACGTCAAGTGGCATCACTGTTAAAAAATGCCAAAATAACGAAAACTATTAAAACTAAACAGATTTTGTTTATTTTTTTTAAAGAAGCGAAGAAAAACCTTTTAACTGTAAATTTAAATGCAAAATATTCATTGGCCATTTTCAACTTATATTTTTTATTTAAACGTAATTTTTTCGATATTAACCCTTTCAGGGTCAAAAATAATTTTTGGCGATATACAAATCTGAAAATTTGTATTAAAGGTAATGTGATGGCCCTGAAGCTGGGAAAAATAATAGTTTTTGCCTCATGAAGCTCCCCTGGTTTTTAGGGAATGCCGAATATATTCGAAATTGACCTTCAAATGTCCACAAAAGGACCTACAATTTATTTTTGCAATATTTTTTTTCAAGAAAATACTTATTTACGCATGTATCAATATCTAAAACTTTTTTTTCGCCTGATCCCCGAAATTATTATTTTTTCCTTTCTTCCTAAATCTAAGCTTTTTACAAATTTCCTGACTTGGGTACGACAATGCACTCAATAATAAGAAAAGAAAGTCAATGTCTACTATAAAAACAATTTAAAATATTAAAAGCGTCCCTCTTTCAGATAAAAGAAAAAAATATAATTAACTGTATATTTTTATACAGTAAAAGTCGTAGAAAGAGAGTACAATACAATGTCGAATATATTCGACAAAAACACTGAAAGGGTTAAACAATAAATAAGCAACACTAAAAATGTTGTCGTTTACTTAGTCCCAATTTACAATGTTGAAATTGAAAGGCAGACATTTTCCTTATTCTCTTTTGAACTTACCTAAACCTTTTACAATCGCGAAATTAATAGACAGACAGAAATTATTCGTTTCTTTTTTTCGTTCTTTTTCGCCGTTGACGGAGATAAACATTTTACAGGCATTGATGAAAATTGCGAAAAGTTGAAGAGAAAGACAAAAAATGTCTAGTACAGACAGCCATGTACTACACACTCTATCTCTACAACCCCTCGCCAACAAGTGTTGTTGAAAATGTTACAGACCGGCAAAATCGTTAATTTGCTTGTTAAATTGTTTAACAATGACAACTATTGTTAAAAAATCTTACATAATCGCACTAAAGGCTACAAATACTATAAGGCAAGAACAAATAAAGCAAGAGATTTTTTGTGTTTTTAAACAAGAATAAAGCAAAACACAACAAAGATTAAAAACTCCACATAATCGCAGATTTACGCAAACATTATTCATGTAGTCATGTTTAGAGCCCATGGTTATCTATGCAGGCAGGGTGGCCATGCGAGTGTTGACACAGTACCCTATTGAGGTAGCGTGTTCAGTGCCGTGTTAATCAATTATGTCCCTTCTGATCCTACACCGCCAACTTAGCGCCGACAAACATTGAGCGCACCTTGAGACTCTCATCGTTTTATCAAGACGAAGGCAGCTATGACAATAGCCCGGGAGCCATTTCATGAATTATCATGAATGTTGGAACTTTTGTATTCACACATGAGTATTTATTTCTAAACCCTGGGGGCTAATTCCGGCAGTCCTGATTGAATACTTTTTCGATTCAAAAGCAAAATTACTTTGATGCAAAACAGTTGTTTTTCAAATAGCCAGTGTTTTCCCCCCGTATGCTAAACCCGCGAAGCTCTACGCATTTCTGCAGGAGACCAGAATCTCTGGCGTGAATCGAACACTCAACCCCAGCACTGATAGACTACTAGCTTACTACCAGCTAGCCTACCGGGGTATAAGCTAAATAAATGGATATGAAATATATTATAAATAATACACACAGCTATGTTAAAGCTTGAACTCATCGTATAAAAAACTAAGGCCCTAATTTTATAAAACGCAACGCCTCCATTTTGTTTGCGTTACATTAAATTACAGTTTGGAAATCACTGCGTTCATGCAAGTGACTGTTCGCGTTGTAACAGCTGATTCTTACGTTATTGTGAATGCAATTGTTTGAAATTGTAAATTTTAAAAAACTCAACGCTGACTTTTTTGTCACTTTAATTGTCAAATTCCACGCTACAATTTTCTTGGCGTTAGTTTGAAAAATTTATAAATTATTTTTAAATAAAACAAAAAACACATATTTAAACGAATTGTTTAGCATAAATATGTAAGTAAAAATAAAAATTTGTAATAATGTATATATTTAGTATAATAATAAATAATATTTACTAAAATTTTTCTTAGGGCAAAAAAAGAGGCAACAACCGAAGCCCAATTTGAGTTGCTAGTGTCAGAAATGGAGAAACATCCAGATGTGGCACGCGGTATGCCTAATTTTGGAAGTTCAAAGGCAATTGTTGATAATGTTTGGGAAGCTACTTCAAAACTGCTGAATGCAATTGGCCCACCAATTAGAACATCTGCGAAGTGGCGGAAGGTGGGTTGGAAACATTTTTAAATATAATCGTTTTTGAAATAAACATATGTATGTACTTTAGGTTTGGACTGACTACAGGGGCAGACTAAAAAAAAAGCTTTCGAAGAATAAATCAAGTATTCGACAAACTGGTGGTGGACCATCGGAGATTAGTGAATTAACACCAATTGAAGTAGCAGTTGATAGCATTGTAAATACCAGTGTGGCTGCTAATCCATCTGGCTCTGTGTATGGTTTGAAGGTTGCAAATACCAACGAACCACCTAAAACTGTACAAACTTCGTCGTCACCGCTTGTATCAGTTTTAGATTCAAATGACTGCCTTGAGCTTCCCGAAGAATCATCCTCTCCCCCAGAAGAAATCGCACCTATAGTAGGGGAAAATTTGTGTAGTGTTATTGAAACACCGCTGAAGCCACAAAGTTCTATACACAATCAAACTTTAAAATTTTCAAAAAAACGAAGACAAATAGCAAAAGATGAAGAAAGGAAAAAGCTAATAAGGCTAACTGAAGAACACACAGAAGCTATTACCAGACAGACGGCAGCTTTGGAAAAATTAACTGCAGCGATAGGCTTGCTTAAAGAAAAATTTTAATAGTATTTTTAAATTCATAACAATATCTTTATTATAAACTTAAAATGGATTCTTAATTTTAATTACTAGTTAATTTAATACTAAACAAAGACTGAATTCTTCCTTTTTTTTTATTATTATTTTCTTTTACATTTGAAATTATAAGGCTGATAATTTTTTGTAATAAAAAAAGTATACTAAAACTATTTTTTTATAATAAATTACTTGCTAGGTTGTCTCTTATACTTTGAGCAACTGAAGAGATCGTATTAACACTTTCAAGCCCATCGTTTATATTATCGTTGATTTCTTCAGGCTCGTCCATTGGCGGCCACTCGTTTTTGTAATATATACATGTGTTATGCAAAGCACAACATACGTTTACCATTATTTTGGCCTTTTCTTCTCCGTAGTGTAAACCCCTTTCTCCTACTAAGCACCTAAACCTATTTTTTAAGACACCAATGCATCTCTCTATAGTGTTTCGGGCTTTTGTTAACTTGGTGTTAAAATTAGTTTGACTTTGATTTGTCGGATTTCTGTAAGGTGTTAACAAGTAAGGCAGGCACTGATAACCACCATCTCCTAAAAAGATATTTTTACAAATTAAAATTGATTGTATGAATATGCACTTTTTCGTTATGTGTCTTAAAACAAAAAGTGAGCGGCAAGTACATTTACTTTAGAATTAAAACGTTTAATACATACCTAGAAGCCATGTGTTGGATTTACCATTTAAATATGAGTTTTTTAAATACTCATTTACTGCGCTAGAAGACCAAATAAATGCATCATGGTTGGCACCTGGATGACGAGAGTCCACAAATGTAATTATTTGGTTGGAATCACAAACCTATAAAAAAATAAAATAAAATTACAAATCCTTAAAAAAATCGTAGATGTTCATACCAACATAACATTCAAGCTATAAAAGCCTTTCCTGTTGTAATAAAGATGTTTCACATCTTCTTTTGGAGGTTTTATTCTAACATGCGTCCCATCGACGCAGCCAATTACACCCGGAATACCAAATTTTTCAAGAAATTGAACTTTGCTGTTTATCTCCTCTTCGGCCGTAAGATTAAACTTTACCCACTTTGGACAAAGCGATTGTTCCATAGCGGATAAACATTCAGTGATTACGTCACTAACCTTAGACTGTGAAAGAGATGATATAAGCTCGTTCCCAATCCCTTTTTGATAGCCTCCAGTTGCCAAAAACCGTATTGTTGTTGCCAGTTTTGCTTCTTTTGATACAGCTGTCACACGGTAAGTGTCTTTTAGAAAGGGTTTTATCTCACCTAAAATATATAAAAATGTCTCCTTGTTCATTCGAAAATTGTTCTGAAATCTTTAAAAAGTAAATTTAAAAATTAGGTAAGTTTTACTATTAAGGCTATTTTACTTACTCATTGTTTGTCATTTTCATAATCTTGATGCTAGACCGCAATTGTTTTTTTTCAGCAGATATGTCTACAATGCTCAACAAATCTTCATCATCCGAAGAAGACGACATATTCATTAGCGTGAACATTTTTATATAATTTGTATACTTCACTTTTATGTTTTTAATATTTATTTTTTTATAGTTTTGTGTCTTCACTCTGAAAAATATTTTTTTGAATAAAAAGTAAATAAGTGACAAACAGCTGTTTGACTAACAGCATTGCCAACACGATATAAGTACATATTTTTGTAAGTTTTTTTTTGAATTTTAGTACAAAATTATACAATGGTAACTATAACTACGTAGTGATTTGACAATAGAAGTGACATCGTAATATTTCGGCGTTGACTTAACGCAATGCCGTAGTGATTAATGAAATTTCATTTTTTTTATTACGCGTTCACAACAGCGTAGGTGATGCGTTTAACGCCAGTGAAATACACAATCAGGGCCTAAATTCACGTTCAGCATTGTAAAAATTGAAAGAACATAGTTAAAAAACTGAACGCACGTTCATTTTTGCTGCAGCTGAACTCTGAACAGTAAGAAATTGAACACACATTCAACGTAAAACTGAAAGTTTTGTTTAGTTTTTTAACCTAATAAATATTCAGAAAAACTGAACGTTTGTTTCGTTTTTTACTACGTTATTTTTTCTGTGTAATAATACGATTATATACAGATTTAAGAGAAAAAAAAAACTCCTCGACTTCAACAAAACAAAAACTACAATATTCGACCTAAGCTACCAAACCATTTTAGCCACATCTTATATATCTTATCGTCCACCGATTTTAATGAAATATATATCGTTTAAAAAGTGTGTAGATATGCACCATATATAGTCAATTCACAAGGTATCCTAACATGTCATATTGTCAAAATGTCCTAATATTTCACAATGGTTTAAAAATATTGTTGTACGGCTCAGCCGCTCAGCGCTGGACTTTTCTGATTAATTACGACAGCACAATAAACACAGCAAGCAACGTTCTATTTATTTAAGACACTTTTTGTTAACAAACCAACAACAATTAGTCAATTCACAAGGTATCCTAACATGTCATATTGTCAAAATGTCCTAATATTTCACAATGGTTTAAAAATATTGTTGTTGGTTTGTTAACAAAAAGTGTCTTAAATAAATAGAACGTTGCTTGCTGTGTTTATTGTGCTGTCGTAATTAATCAGAAAAGTCCAGCGCTGAGCGGCTGAGCCGTACAACAATATTTTTAAGCCATTGTGAAATATTAGGACATTTTGACAATATGACATGTTAGGATACCTTGTGAATTGACTAAATATTTTTAAACCATTGTGAAATATTAGGACATTTTGACAATATGACATGTTAGGATACCTTGTGAATTGACTAATAATTTTTTTTCTAAATTTTAATAATTAAAGTATTTAAAAAGTGTTTTATTTTGCTTGCAAACACACATACATATAAAAATGTTTTGTTTTTGAAAATAAAATAATAATTTTCCTTAAGAAATTTATATTTTTTTATTGTTGTTTCAATATACATTTTGCTTTTTTTTTTAATTTTATTTCTAAGAACAGGCAATTTAAACCCCTTTCAAATAAGAATTGCATATTCCATACGTGCATTAAAGGATTTATTTTAACTGTAAATGTCAAGTGGTCGATTTTCGGCTACCTGGCGGTCAAATTTTTTTGAAGCTGAGTTTGAAGTATGGGTACGTTCGTAAATGCATGCATCACTGCGCTGCATTAGTGATTTCAAATGTTCATATATATATGAATGAAGTAGATGTGGACCAAAAAATTGTCAAATACTCCACAAAAATAATAGTCACACAATAAAAAGAAATATAATTGCTTTTTTATTGACATTAAGAAAAGTTTGCTTTTCTGGTGCAGCGCAGTGATGCATTTACGAACGCACCCTATCTTATCATCCACCGATTTTAATGAACATATATCGTTTTAACGTTATTTTTTTTTTTTTTTTTTTTTTTTTCATTATTTATTTATTGAATCTTCATATATTAAATATGAACTAACAATAATTAATCAAATCTTATCCTAATATTTGCTTTATGTCCTGCCAGTGCCAAACACAAAAGATTTAGTCATCACGGTTTCTGTTTACATATATAGGTGTTTATCGCTCATCTGATTGGGTGAGTGCTGCAGTGTCTCTTCTTCTTAAGCGAGTGTGGCCGCCATAATTTAAAATATTTCTAGCTAATGGATTTGGGTGCAGTTCCAGCCTTTTTAAATATTTTACTGCATATTTCGTTATCATAGTTTTTACTAATGGCACATTGAGATCCTTGTGGATATTTGAGTTTTTGACGTACCAGGGGGCGGCTGTGATTATTCGAAGAAGTTTATTTTGGCGCCTTTGAATTTTTTCGATGTTAGAAGCCGAGGCAGTGCCCCATAACTGAATACCGTAGCACCAAATTGGCTTTAATATAGAGTTGTAGAGTAGAAGTTTGCAATCGAGACTAAGAACAGAATTTCTTCCAATAAGCCAATTAATTTGGATTGCTTTTAGTTTCATTTGAGTTAATTTCGCTTCTATATGCCATTTCCACGTTAATCGCCGATCTAGATGTATACCGAGGTATTTTACATGCGAGTGTTGGGGTATTATTTGATTATTTATTTTAATAGGGGGGCATGTTTCCCGACGCAATGTGAATGTTATATGTGCGCATTTTTGCTCATTGATCTTTATCCTCCATTTTTTTAACCACCTTTCTAGTTCAAATATATGATCCTGTAGATAACGAGATGCTTCTTGACAGTTTGCGTGTACGCTTAGAAAAGCTGTGTCGTCCGCAAATGTTGAGGTATGGGTGTAGCTGTTTGTTGGCAAGTCCGAAGTATAAATTAAGTATAATAGAGGGCCCAGGATGCTGCCTTGTGGGACTCCAGCGCTAATTGGCTGTGGAGAACTTAAAAATTCGCCTTCTTTTATAATAAATTGACGACCGACTAAGTAGCTTTGTAACAGCTTGTGTATATTTGCTGGTAAGTATTGCTGCAATTTCAGTAGTAAACCTTCATGCCAGACTTTATCAAAAGCTTGAGACACATCGATGAAGAGTGCTGAGCAATATTTTTTTTCTTCAAAGGCTTTTCTTATGACATTTACTATTCGATGAGTTTGTTCAATTGTGCTGTGTTTTCTTCTAAAACCGAATTGATGATTGGGAATACATCTGTTACCATTTAAAATCGGCGTTAATTTAGACACTAGAAGTTTCTCAAAAAGCTTTGATATATTAGACAATAAGCTTATAGGTCTATATGACTCAACTTTTGTTGGATCCTTTCCTGGTTTAGGTATCATGGTAACTAAGGATACTTTCCACTCTTGTGGGTAGTATTCAAGGCGTAAAATAGCATTAAAAATTAGTAGAATAATTTTCTTTGCTATGCTGGGTAGCTCCAAAAGCATTTTGTTACTGATCTTATCAAAACCAGGGGCTTTCTTGGGGTTTAAATCATGAATAGCCTTCTCGATTTCTCTTACTTCAAACCTTAGTGGAACAGCTGATCTAACAGCAACAGGTGGTAACTCGACCGCAGTATCGAAAGATGTATGAGGGGTAAATACGGTTTTCAAATGATTAACGAAAATATTTCCTTTTTCTATGTCATTTCGTGCCCAACGTCCATTTAAGTTTCTTAATGGTGGTTTAGTGATAACTGGTCTTTTAAGATTTCTAGCTGCACGCCATAATGAGTAATCAGATTGAGGAGTTGCATCAAGTTCCTTAAGATATTTTTCCAGAGAAGCCGTTTTTTGAGACTGCAGTAAGTTTCTTAGCCTTTTTGTGCACTCTTTTAGTAAATTTTTAAGTTGAGGGGATCTGTGCAATTGCCACTCTCTTCGAACTCTCCTTTTTTCAGTCAAGAGACGCTCGACATCAGTAGAATATATTTTACTATTTTTGATATTTTTGCGGGCTATGCTAGAATGTTGAACAGCTAGTTTGAGATAATTGTCAAAATTTACAATAGAAAGATTCACATTCTCCGGTGTTCTAAGCGGAATATTTTCAGTGCAGTGGGTACTGAGATATTTTTTATATTTTAACCAATTTATTTGTGTGGCTGACGTCACTAAGTAACCAGACGGTGATACAATTCTATAAGGGTTTGATATGGTAAGAATTGTAGGTGTGTGATCAGAAGATAATTCTAAAGAAGCTTCAACGTGAATCGTTTCTGCGGGGATGTTTTTAACCACGCCAAAATCGATGACATCTGGCATTTTTTGCTGATCAGTAGGCCAATAAGTTGGTTGTCCACTCGCGACCACATTTAAATCCAATTTAGACATTGTATTATACAAAACACGACCCTTTGGAGTTATGAGCCGTGACCCCCAGAAGGTATGTTTAGCGTTGTAATCGCCAGCGGCTAGGAAACAGGGTCCTAATGATTTGAAATATTTATTATATTGGCTTTCTGATATTGAAAATCTAGGTGGAGAGTATAAAGATGAAAGTACAAAGTTTCGATTTAGCTCTTCAACACAAATGTTCGTTGCTTGCAGATAATCTTCACGATGATCACACATTAAGTGGTGTTTGATTCGGGGTTTTATCAAAATAGCAGAACCTCCACAAGCTCTATCTCGAGGGTCCTTGGTATCATATAATATATAACCATTAATTTTAAACGTATTTCTTGAGGTCAAATGAGTTTCAGAAACCATCATTACATCAATTTGTTTACTTTTAAGAAAATATTCTAGTTCATTTTTATGTTGGCGAATGCCGTTTGCGTTCCAAAAACAAATTTTTAAGCAATTCATGGCTTGTTAAGTACAGCTTGCACTAACATCGATTGCATTCTTAACATTTCCTGCATCATATTACCCATTGTATTCGTAAAGTTTGTTACTGTTTGTACTAGTGTTTCCATGGTTTTTTCTAGACGACTTAAATTAGAAACTGTGGTCTCATCATTATTTGGCAAATCACCTTGCATTGGCATATGGTTTGATTTTAGGACGTTAGCGTAGGATGTTCTGTTATTACTAGGCTGCGGTACCTGAATGTCATTAGTATTATTTTGATGTGTTTCCTGAATTTGGGGTGGATTAGGTTTCGGTCCAACCGAGCGCTTGACGATAGAGTATACAGGGGATCCTCTATAGTTGGCAGTGTGATTACCACCACAGTTGCTGCATTTTTTTACATTGGGGTCGTTTTTAGATTTATCGCAGAGAGCTGTACCATGCAATTCTCCACATACAACGCAAACAGGTGTTAAATGGCAGTATGCCTTAGTGTGACCAAATTCTTGGCAGTTTAAACATTGCACGGGACCGTTCCTTTTATGCGGCTCCTCTATCGTTATTTTCCTATACAGGATATATCTCAGACTGTAAATGGGATGAGTTTCGTTTTTTTTAAGCTTAACGTCGCCGGGTTCTAACTCCACTCGAAATAGTGGCTGGGGATTTTTTTCTCTATTTTTAATATTAACTACATTTTTAATTAACGGTATTTGTGTGTAGATATGCACAATATAAATTTATTTTCAAAATTTTTAGAATTAAAGTGTTTAAAAGCGTTTTTATTTATTTTGCAAACACACGTACACAGATATATTAATGATGGTTGAAAAATCCAATGCCTCTTAAAAAGTTTTCGTTTTTTTGTACTTGCAAACAAACACGCACACAAATGGGTGAAGAGTGCATTTTGTTGTTTTCTTAAAAAGTGTTCGTTTTGTTATATAACGCACTGGTTCTCCCGAAATTAAATCTCAAGTGGTCGAATTTCGGCCACCGGGTGCAACTAGTATACATAAATGGACACATACATACATACTACATACATAAATACATTCATGCATACACACATCATAAAAAAGTTACATTACAACTAATCGTTGCTTTTTTCAACTTAAATGAGTTGAGTTGTAAACCGTAATAATGGCATTAGATAACCCATTCATGAGAAAATCAGTGATTATGAGATCACCACCTGCAATACTGGCTAGCAGTAGATTAATCATTAGTCGATAGTGGCAAACTGCCTAGTGGACATTTTAAGCGGCTGGGAGGTAAGATAGACAAATTCGTGGCTTTTCTTGGAAGCCGGTGAAAAATACATAAGAAGATTGTCCCGTTGTCAAAGATTCAGGCGATATTCATGCAGATGTCAACTGCACTAAATGATGCTTCTGTTGACTGCGTCAGACCGATACTCCTAGGCATAGGTATGCAAACAGAGGAAGTGGAGCGGCCAAACCAGGTGCAGGTGGCGAGTTCAAAACGGAAAAGGGACACCTCCACTCTTAGTCCAAATGGGAGTATACCAAAGAAAATGAAGAACACCAGCCCTAAGAAAGCAAGTGAGACAGACGTTAGTATGGTCAGCAAAATAGTGGACATAACATCGACGAATGATGGATCTGCCGGCAAGAAGATCGAAAATGTGGCCGCGGAGGGCTCAAAATGGTTCAAGGTACTGCCAAGGACTAAAAGAAGAAAGAAACCTGCTAGACCAGATACTCTGGGCATCCAATCGTGTGAAAAAACGTCTTATGGAGACATTCTTAGGAAAGTGATGAGTGACCCTAAGCTGGATATTTTAGGCTAGAGCGTGAAAAATATTAGGAAAACTGTGATGGGTGAATTGAAGCTTAATAAACCTGCCCACCGAAGTGCTGGGAACAGATGCGGTAGTATGACCATTAACACACGAAATAGTTCTGGAAATCAGGGACAAAGAAGATGTACACAGCCTTAGTTAACGTGTCGGATGACATTAAAACGTTGCATACCTCTGCAATAAAGTCCATGCGGAGGGCATATGGTGGTACACAAACGGCCACAATTTGTATTAGCGCTTGTTTGGCGAAACGGCAGATTAAGATTGCTTAAATCCGAGTTGTGTGCAGGATACAGGAGAAACTCGCCCCAAAGCGTTGGTACAAATGCATGGATTTTGGCCATAATGCTGCTAAGTGCAAGGATCAACATGACCAACCGACAAGTGTCTTTAGTGTGCAGAAGTCGGGCACAAAATCAAATTGTAAGAATAAATCCTCGTTTATACTCTGCAGCGATAGTGACCATGTAACATAACGTGCAGCTTGTCCGTACTACAGAAAGGTGCTATAGTTACTAAGAGCTTGAAAATACAGATACTAAAACTAAACCTAAATTATTGTCAGGCAGCCCAAGACCTGCTTAAACAGTGTCCGTGAATTAAGTGTTAATGTTGCAATACTGGTTATGCGATGCTTCAAACACAACGGAAATCTGGTCAATGAGCAAGCAAACCCTACAGCGTGCGAAAACACGATAATGTGGCTATTCCCAAGCTTATGTTTCTGGCATTTTCGTTTACAGTTGCTATATACCACCAAGGTGGTAAAAGGATGAATTTGAGGATATAGTTGACGGCATTGTTTCTGATGCTGCTACAAGACGACCTTTGCTAATAGCAGGGGACTTGAAATCATGAGCAATTGAGTGGGGCAGTCAGTTCGAACTTGAGGGGTAGAACCCTGCTTGAATTGCTTTCTGCTAAAAAGATTGAACACTCAGACTTTTAGTAGGAGTGAAAGCGGATCGATAATCGATGTGGCTTTTGTCAGTAACAGCATTGCAGACCGCATGAATTGGAAAATATCTAACCACTATACTCATAGTGCTTACTGTGCCATAATAATGTCCATAGTTCAGGATCGACACTATACAGCGGTAAATATACGGACAGCGGTAATATCGGGAAGTCAACACTATATACAATGACATTTTTAGAATCTCTATGGAGGATATGATTGTGATTGGCTCACCTGAACTTATAGTAGAACAGTTGGTGCAGAAGATCTCTAGAGCATGCGATGCATCAATGGACAAAAGAAAGAATGGCGCTAACAAACAATCTGTATATTGGTGGAACGATGGAATTGCCAAACTACGGTCAGAATGTGTGTATGCCAAACGACAATATACAATGTCCATCACGAGGAATTCAAAGTTAAGCGGAGATCTTTAAGCGGACAATTCAAATAAGCAAGATAAAGTGATTCCTTGATTTATGCGATGAAGTGGAAAATCACCCCTGGGGACTGCCGTACAAACATGTTACAAATAAGCTGAAATTCTTAAATCCATCACCATCTCGAGAAGATCCAATTACAGGAGTCGTGGAATTTCTCTTCCCCCAATAAGAAGCACTTATATGGGAGTTAACGTTTACAGGGGTGGGTTTTGAATGCGAACCCCCAAGCCTCCTCTTCCATTTCCAAACACTGAGTATTAAAGGAGGCTTTTAATTGTTGCCCTGACCTATTCTTAACACTAATAAGTACGTTTTTTGCAATGGAATTTTTCCTACAATGTAGAATAGGCATAAGCTAGTTCTGTTGCCCAAGGACAAAAAGCCGTTGGATAACCTTTCCTCATATCGACCGCTTTGTAAGATATGAGGAAAACGTTTGGAAGTATGTGTAGAGGCCGCAGGCGGTCTGTTGTAGCGTAAGCGGCAAACGAAGGCTATATAAAGCAAATAAATTCGTGAATAATTTTTCCCTCGTAATTTGTTACCTTTTCACGTATTTGCGATCATGAAAAACTCCCATGAAAAAAATTAATTCATAGGAGAATAATAACGTGAAAAAAATGTTCGCGGGAAAAAATTCCCCTTATCGTGAACAATTGTTTCCCTCGTAATTTGTTCACTTTTCCCTTTGAATTTCTCACTTTATTTTTGCTGGAGAACAAAACATTGATGTAAGTAATTTTTCTCATATTCGAAGATTGAAGTTACAAAATTAATTTTAAGGGCAATTTCCTAAAAGAGGCACAAACTCATATGTATATTGTTCAACAAAATGCAAAAAACAGGTCGATTGCCTGAGGTGTTATGAAGCTTTTCAAAGACGTGGTGGCAGAATTTTAGAAATTTTTTTACTACATAAAAGCGCAATAAGCTAATGTTGCAATCAAACTATCATTCCAAAAAAATATATTTTATTTTGTTTTTCTTTTTAACTTATAATTTTGAACAAAATATTTTTTTTTTTTTAATGTTTTTTTAATATTTCTTCTTTTTTACATTCACTGAGAACTGATAGCGTGAAAAGTTGTTCACGGGATTTTCACGATAGCATTTTTCCCTTCGAGTGGAATAAAAATTTCATGGGAACAAAAATTCCACTTGTTTTTCACGATAGGGTTGATTGTGTGGTAGTTACGCTAGATGTGGGAAATGCTTTTAACAAAGCTTTTCGCAACAGGGTCCTTAAATACGACACTGCCAGCGGAACCCGGCATTATAATGTTACGGGGGAGTACCGCAGCAATCGATTTTGGGTCCACTACTTTAGAATGTAATGTATGATGGTGTGTTGAGGACGGTTTCGGAGGAAGCACCGTTTGTCATCGCCGGTATGATACCTGTAGACCTGCGGACAGGGGAATCAGAGAATATTCCAACTCTTGATATTGCAGCTGGAGAGGTTGTCATTCGAAATGACGGAAGGGAAGTGAGGCTGCTAAAATGGTGGTCGAATTCCAGCAAGGGAAGGTGGACTTACTCACAAATCCCTGATGTGTGTGTGTGTCTGACCACGCTTTGGGCCTGAGAGGCCGAGTTTGAAGGAGATTAGGGATTAGCATTAGTACTGGCAATTTGGTCAGCGTGAAGTTTTCATCATTGAATTGTTGGTCGAATGTGTTACTTTGTCAAGTTGGTGTTTGTTGAACGTCGTAGATTAGAACGGTCCCGAAATCTAACCGATGTTTCGCAGGGTCTCTGTTTCGAGGTGTTTTAGCGTGTTAGTCTCGCACTTTTGGCATTCCTCAGGGGCCGGGGTCTTTTGACGATTTTACCTCGTTAAACAAAAAAAAAACATACAAGTTGGACTAGTACTATGTCGAGAAGAAGGAAAATCTTTACTAATAGGTGCTTCAGATGCCTTGAGCAAGGGCATATTGTCCGGGACTTTCGTAATACAGATCGTAGACACGCATGCATGAAATGCGGTATAGATGGACATAAATCAAACGCGTGTAAGAACGATCCAAGATATTTGATTCGCTTGGAAGCTGGCCTACAAGATATACACCACTTTATAGGGGCTAGCAGTTCGTATAGCTACAAAAATTGCAACTAAGTTTCTTCAGATTAATCTAAGATGAGGTCGTGAAGCTCAACAGTTGATGATGAGTACTGCTATGAATAAAGGAGTGGATATAGTACCAATAAGTGAATATTATGCCAGAATTGAAGGAAGTGCTTGGTACCAAGATTATCTGGGCAAGACATCCATATATCTGCGTAATCCACATAGTAAATAGTAAAACGAATTGAGCAAACAAATGAGAATTTCGTAGTCGTACACACTAATAGTGTTCGAATATATACGGGTAGTTGCTACTTTTCCCCGAACACAACAGAATTTCTGCATAGCGTTGACAAACTAGAGTAACACGTAAATAACGGCAATAAGTCTGTACTAGTAGGAGGCGATTTGAACAGCAAATCATCAAAACAGTTTTCAGCAAAGACAGATGAAAGAGGTATTTCGATAAGTGAAATGATTGCATCTTTGAAAATGATTGTTATGAATAAAGAAAGATCTGTTACCAACAGGGGGCCGTTATTTCCAGAAGGGAATCTAGTTCGATTATAAATTTAACTTTTGCGTCACCTTCAATAGCAAATAAAGCATTAAAATGGGAAGTCCTAGAGGACGAAACACTAAGCGATCACCAATATATAGAAATGGAAACAGATCTATCGTGTCACAATATCAATACAACCCCGACTCGAATCAGATGGAACACTCGAAAGATAAATAAGCAATTATGTTTAGAAAACCTTTCAACAACCAAAACTACAACACAAATGGGAAATAGTCTGGATATTGAAGAAGTCGTGGCTCAACTTATCTTTATACTTACTGAGATTTGTAATGCTGGAATGAAAAGAGCCAAAGTTCTTAGTCGACCACGAAAACGCGCTTACTGGTGAAATCAAGAAATTGCCTGACTCAGAAGAGTGTGTGCGAAACGAATAGCTACACGAAGCAAAGGTGACCTAGCGTTAATAGAAGGGAATAGAAGAGCTAGAAAAAGCCTTAGAATGGCGATCGAAGACTCTAAGAAAAAATTGTGGGAAGTACTATGTGATGAAATATATAAGGATAAGGATGGGGAATTCCGTATCGAATAATAATGAAGAAACTAGGAAACCAAGACACAATACAAGGCATAAGAGAACCAACTTGGGCCACACTTTTACCCAAAATGGATAAATATGGTTATAACTTGCAGAGGATTGTGACCTTTTCTCGTGAATAAATTTTAACAGAAAATATGAAATTTAAAAACAAGAATGGCTAAATATTTATTGTTGTTTTCAAATTGTCGTTTATTATTATTAATCCTTTTTTTTAAGCTTGAGGTCTCTTTTTTTATAAAAAATATTAAATTTATTAAATCCAATATTGCGGCACTCCGTTGTGTGCCTTCTTCAGGAATTTTTTTTTATATAATTTTTTTCAATACAAGGCAGTTTTCTTTTTTAAGAAATAGAAAATCTCTTTTACTGGTGAAGACTTACGGGAGGGTCGTAGCATTCCACCATTTAGTGGAACCTCTGAGTATGCTTGCACAAGCTATTTAAGGAATGTAAGCTACGTACCTGCTTTGTTCTACAAAAAATAGCTCTACAGCAAAACGCATTTAAGGCAAAGCTTTGAAATATGTAGAAACTCTTGTTACGGCTTCATGGGACCAAAACCTTACTAGACTTAGTGAAGATTTCGGAGTTAAGGAATCATTCCTGAGGCACAGTAGCTATGCTACCTCACGTGGGTGGGTCCATAAGGACACTTGTTCTAGCTGGGTTGGGTTTGCACTGCAGCTGAATAGGTGTCGTTCGTGGTGTGGTCCTATTCCACATGCAGGGCAAAGGTTAGGTGTGGTGCTATTTATTATGGACAGTATGAGTTCATACGTGTGCACCATCCTGGACTCAACTGTGCAAATGTCAGTCCGACGTATCAAGTTCCGTTCTTCGTTTGCAACAAGTGGGGGATGACCTCCTATAACAAAATTTGCTCAGTTGCTGTTCATTGCAATGTCCACCGACTCCCTATGAATTTCATTTAGAGCTGCCTTGTGTAAGGTGTGGTCTTTCATCGAGTCCAGGTGTTGTTGGACTGCACTCTCATACCAGCGATGATCTATTCTGGCATGTCTCGCTGTTCTAATTCCTTAAGATGGTAATTCAGATGCCTCCTCCGATGACATCCCAGAAAGAACTGCTTTGTAAGCATTATGTTGTGCTCCTTAACCGTCATCTTCGCTTTATCATGATGTCATTTGAACACAATCCGTGACGGTCCTTAGGGCGACATTTTGACGGCTTTAAAGCTTCTTCCACTGAGTATCGCTGACTCTTGGGGTCCACGCAGGCGCTCCGTAGTGAACCACTGATCGGTCAATCGTTTTGTATATAGCTAATAAGGTTTCGTTTTCCCCAAGTTTCTACTCCGCATTCTCTCGGAGATTGCAGTAGCATGAGCCGATAATATGAACATGCTGTAATGCGGCTCCTAATATCTTTGGATGATATTTTGACAGTCACATTCAACTGTAACCCCACTTGCTTTGTCCATGTCGTGAATACAGTTGACGAGGATTTTGCGGGAGAAATGTTCACATTCTCCGCGTGGAAAAAGCTTGCCAGATCATGGAGGTAACTGTTTACCGAACTACATATCTCATCAATGTTGTGGTCCATCATCACAATGTAGGATGTAGTTGATCTCGATGTCGAGGAACTATGGGTACGTTCGTAAATGCACCACTGCGCTGTATCAGAAAAGCAAAATTTTTTTAATGCCGATAAAAAAGTAATTATAATTTATTTTATTGGGTGACTATTATTTTTGTGGAGTGTTTGAAAATTTTTTGGTCCACATCTTCTTCATTGATATATATATACATATATAAAAATTTGAAATCAGTGATGCAGCGCAGTAATGCAGTTACGAACGTACCCTATATAATAAATTAAACGAGATATAAGACCTTATGAATACTAAACACAATTTAAGTCCGGACAAAAGTACCAAAGTATAAAAATACTTTAATCTTTTACTCTTGAATATAAAAACCTTGTCAATTCAAAATCAAAAAAGTACTATAAGCGTACCATACATGTATTACATTAAAAATAATTTTATTAAAGAAATATATCTAAAAGATAGAACAAATTTAGAAACGAACAAAAACTTAAAAATCAAAAAACATCAAAGATTATTAACAAGCAACATTATTTTAATAATGGAAATTGGATTCCACCAAACATTAATAATTTAAACCAAAACGATTTCATAAATGAATAAGATAAGAACAGATTTCCAATCGGTTAGTCTCAGATAATATAAACTATCGTACTATGGAACCTATGGACTAATATCATTGACAATAAATTAAAAAAAAAACCATTTAGATGATAGTGGCCCCGCGATTACGTTGGACGATTGGGATACGTTTGGTAGATTGTTCCCAAAAAGAAATATACAAAATATAATAAAACTAAATACGATAACTGGAACGAGCCTGGGAAGTAATAGTAAATATGCCTCTAGAATTTAATGTTTTAAGCTTTGGAACAAAAGGTAAGGTAAGGCACTTTCATTGAACTCTATTGTCTCGATGGATCCAAACAATTTACTCAATTTTATATAATTGCTTAAAATGGCAAATAATTGCCAAAAGTAGCGTTAATGTTATATATTTTTTAAAAAAGAAATAAAATCCGAGGAATAAAACTACTAATTTGGACTAATTTTGTTTGTTTTGTTACTTTCATTCCTTGGGTTGGGGAGCCAATTACTAAACTTATTAAACTTATCTTTTTTATAATTTTTATTTTTATAATTTTTATTTTTAAATTATTCAGGTTTTTTTTCTGCTTTGTAATGTTAATTTATTGGCCTAATTAGGCTTGTTATATTACTGGTTGCAATAAATAAATAAAATAGTTAGGCAAGTTTAAAACCTAGTATATAACATAAAAGCTCTGTTCCACATGCATAACGAAACAGCCCGAACTTGCACAAAGTTACCCAAAAGCGTTCCATATAACAATTTTTGTGCAATTAATAATTGAGAGAGTAATATTTTGCATTTCCTGTACAAATATGCACGAACTTTTTCTTTTAATAAGTTCGAACAAGAATAAACAGTCAGATGTTTTTGTTTACATATAAAACTGATAAATCAGTCAGAAAATTTACAAGAAAGTTTAGTTTTTATTAAAAAATATATTAAAAAGCAAAATGTAAAGTTTTAATGAAAAAATTAAAGTGGTAAATACATTATTGCGTATATATTTCTCTTAATGTTTAATTTAAAAAAATATATTTATGCATATATGTATATATATACATATATGTATATATATAATGACAATGATGCAAATGGTTTGGTTTTATAATGTTATGACTTTTCAGCGTCTAAAAAAACTTAAATAGATCTTAATTTAAAAAAAAAGCAGCATTACCATTTCAAGATGCGCCAAAATGATTTTTTGCGTTTTAACAATTTTGGGTAACTTTGACAAATTTAGAGAGTAATTTTCATTTTACTCTCATTAGTCCTAACTTGCCCGAGATTTTGTGAAGCAAAGCTTATTTGAAAGAAGCATGCCTTTCGAAATGAACCCTATATCTAGACTTGTATAAAACTTTGCAAAATATTTACTCCCGTATTCATAAAAATATTTATAATTTAATTAAGTTTTTAAAAACAAATTTTTTATCAATATTTTACTTAATAAGCGTTTGTTAAATTTAGTAATCGATTATTAATACGGGGGATCGATTTTAGCATTATTTTTAAATAAATTAAATATTTAGCGGGTTTTGAAGTTCGATTTAACGGGAAGCGTTTGTTAAATTTAGTAATCGATTATTAATACGGGGGATCGATTTTAGCATTATTTTTAAATAAATTAAATATTTAGCGGGTTTTGAAGTTCGATTTAACGGGAAGAGTTCAAAAAAAAGTTGGCAACAGTGATCATGTTCCAACTGATACTAGTCTCTTCTGACTTGGAGGCCACACGATCAAGTTTTGCCTTTCAATTCCTTTTAATTTGCAATACACTCAATTTTTTTACTAACACACTTAGGGCACTGGTACACGTTCAATATATATTGTGATATTTGGATCGCGATCCATATTGATGGATCACATCAAATTAGGCTATTATGCGATATGGATCGCGATCCATCAATATTGCATGCTACACGTTCAATAAATATCGTGATACTAGAAATATCACGACATTTATTGAACGTGTAGCAGTGCCCTTATACTTTTTAAACTGACTACCAGAAATTTATCTTTTCATTTGTTTGGAAATTAATTCTTTTGCGAAATAAATGTGCTTTATTAAAAAAAAAAAATATTCTTGTACTTCCTTACAAAATATATCTGACAATAAAAATTTGTAAAAAAAAATTAATGGTTTTTTCGTCGGAGACACAGCTGTCAATTGAAATAAGTTCAGACAAGCAGTTTGTGTGAATAACTTGAAAGTGATTTACTGAATGTGTGGCTGCAAGGTGATACAAAATTTGATACAGAATATTTAGTACATCTAGACTCGTAATGTAAATTTAAAAAAAAATATATCCTGTAAATCTTATTTTTTGATATTGTCCCTACTAAATTCATATGTAATATGTGCAAAATTTAATAAAATTATTTTCATTAGTAACAGTTTCATTTAAAACAATTTTATTTACACATAATTACAAATAAAAACATATTTTTTTTACTGAATGTGTGGCTGCAAGGTGATACAAAATTTGATACAGAATATTTAGTACATCTAGACTCGTAATCATAGCTGCCAGATAAAATTGGTCGAAAATCGTCAAATTTTGAGGAAAATATCGTCAAAATCGTCAAATTGACTAAGCTAAGTCGGCACAAAAATCGTCATTGTAAAAAACCACTAATTTTTTATAAGTTTTAAAAATTAATTGTTATTTTTAGTTTCCGTTGCTAATAAAATTTAAATATATTCTGCCTGTTTTTGAAACTAAATAAAAATGTTCGTTTAGCTACTTATAATTGAAATAACACAACCAAACATTTTTTAAAAGTATTGGCATTCATAATAAAAGTAAGAGTATTCCCTTAAAAACTAAAACCAAGAAGTATCAAACACTTATTCTGCACGTCGAAAATCCTGCTTACGAACTTAAGTCTGGTAAACACCAATAAAATCAGACTTTTTGAAAGAAAAGTTTCGTAATGTGAACCCAGACTAAAAAGAGTGGTTGTAAAATGCCTGTAATAAAGAAGTTCTACTAATCAAATAGAACTCTTAAAAATATGCATCGTGCTAAAAAAAACAATTGTATTTTATATGATGACATCTAAGACATGAAAATTACTGCCAATCAAATAATGCAAATAAACAAACGGGTGCCCCGGTAGGCTAGCTGGTAGTGAGCTAATCTATCAGTGCCGGGGTTGAGGGTTTGATTCCCGCTAGAGACTCTGGTCTCCTGCAGACAAGCGAAGAGCTTCACGGGACTAGCATAGGTGAAATTATATGTGAAATTATATTAAAAAAAATTGTAAATCTGAACAAAATTTGTCATTTGAAAAATCGTCAAATTTAGGGTATAAATCGTCCCTTCGTCAATAGACCATTTTTGTACCTAAATATCGTCAAAATGACGATAAATCGTCAAATCTGGCAGCTATGCTCGTAATGTAAATTTAAAAACAAAATATATCCTGTAAATCTTATTTTTTGATATTGTCCCTACTAAATTCATATGTAATATGTGCAAAATTTAATAAAATTATATTCATTAGTAACAGTTTCATTTAAAACAATTTTATTTACACATAATTACAAATAAAAACATATTTTTTTCCAGTTAGGAAAATACTTGAAACATTTTTTAAATGGCTCCTTTTAATGATTAATGTATGATTCTATACATTTTCAAAGAAATTACCTCGATTCGTTTGGTTAAGCAACAATATTAAAAAATCCTTTAAAATTCAAAGTAGTAAGAATCTGATAACTTTACTACCTAAAAATGTAATATTTCCGTGGTTAGCTTTTAAGAATTTTTTTTTTTTGGGCTAATACACGTGTGAGCCAAATTTGTTACAGATATGTAAAATCTTATTATCTGTTTAAAAACTGCAGTAATTTTTCGGAAATCCACCACTATGGGTATTGGCTTTTGCAATTTTCCATTTACTTTTTAAAGGCGTTTATAAGTAAAATAAGCTATCGCACAATTATTAAAAACGTTGTTTTAAATATTTAAGTAAAATTGATTATACGTACAAACATAATGTTTTGGAAATAAAAATCTCAGCTAAAAACATTTCAAGTCTGCATGGACACACTCGTTTCTGATAATTATTGTTTTCAGTATTTAAGCATGCGTTGTGTTAAAATTGATTTACGATGCATCTGGCTTTGATAAATATTACCGCCTTTTTTTATGGATCTTTTGAAATTTACGCCTTTTAAGAATCATGTCATATAATGCTTCAAGACCTTCTTGTAGTCCTTCGCCTGTGATAGCACACGCTGGTTGTATGTACCAACCCTTGTATTGAGTTGAAATGCTGGTTGACGTGCTGCAAAATTTTGTTGCATTGCCGTTTCTATTTTGTAATATTGACGAATTATTTATATTTGATGATGTGGCAGATGAAGTTAATTTGGAAATATTGTCATTGTTAGTAAGGTTACAACTAGTGGGTATATTAGATGATGTGGGAGTACATACTAAGGAGGAGGGAGAGGATTGGTGTGTTACTAAAGATGATTGTAATTCCTGTGTTACTAGAGATTTTTGTGAAGTATGTTGCTGACTTAATTTAAGTTGTTGCTGCTGACAATGATAAGAATCAAGTAACGAAGTTGATGAATAGTTTTTTAATGAGGTTGCTTTATTTTTTACATCATTTATCACGCGGGTTTTCTGTTGATTTGATGGCGAAGATGAAGTTGCACTACCGATTTCTCCATAATTTTCCTCATCATCGTGTTCATCCCCTGAGGCTTTTGTTGTGGCCACAATGTTGCCGGTTGAAGAGGAACAGGATTTTAGAATTGAACTTATATTAAGTGAATTTGGTGTAAGTAATTCATGTAAACCCAAAAGTTTTTCCAATTCTTTTGGTTCACGAGCACCAGGTAAGTCTTGTTTATTGGCCAATATTAGGACTGGAACGCCCTTAAATGAGATTACAATTTTATTTTATAAAGATTAAAAATTAAATTTTTTTATTATTGTTCGGAAATATGACGTATATTAAGATTAAAAAAGTTTCTATAGTAATGTCAAAAATTAATAATTCTATTTTGAATTTCAAACACTAACAGGCCAAAGTAAATCAGCGCGTAAGATTTTCTAGCTTTAATGTTGCAATGACAAACTTAAATAAGAGCTTCAGCTTTGTGCCATGAACATTAGCGTGAACTTATCTTGCTTAATAAAATCCACAAAATAGAATTATAAATGGAGATAAAACCGCTAGATTGACCAAATATTAGCCAAACAATTTTTGATAGATAGAAAACGCTTTACGCGCTTATTTAGGTTAGCCTGTAAGAAAAAATAGTACTGATGTCGAAATAGTACTATTTTTAAAAAACAAATACAAAATAAAAATTTTGAGACAAAAACTTCGGAAAATTTGGGAAAAGTTAATATTTATTATTCATAAACTATAAAATAAAATATTAAAAAAATCCTTAGCCACTTATAGAGTTAATAAATATCACTTGGATAACTATCTTGCCGCGATGTGGAGGCTTAACTGCCAGATGTATTGTCTGTTTTGTCTAAATAGACATGTCGGAAGCAAGTTCGGATTCATAAACGTTTAGCACGACCAAGGGCTAGTCATCCATATCCTATTACCAACATCTGTAATGATTCAATCTCATTACCCCCATTTTTAATGTCAATGTGGTTGGTAGCAGTGCCGAGAACATGAATGACTTTGTAGTGGTGAAGGAATGATGAGATTGTAGGAGTTAGTGTGGAGGATATCCTAAACGTCACTGACAATTACAACTCAGTAGGGTTGGTGTCATATACAGACTGGGTATCCATTAGGGTTACCTATTGTACCGCTTTTTGCGGGATTATCCCGATTTTTCATTAAATCACGGTACGAGTAAAAACAAGTACATATTCGATACTTTTATAAAAGTACCAAGTATATTTGGTATAGATATTTAGCAACCGAGTACCAAGAAAAGGGTTGTCCAACCATAATGCACGATTTCAGTATTTCTGTCTATTTTTGTTTCATTTTAATATTACTCACTTTATGTTTAATGCTCAAACACGAACATTTATGAAGCACTTTTTTCATTATTTTAATTATATAAAATTAAAATAATTTTCATTTAAAACAAGACTGAATTGCAAATAACAGTAAGGAGTTGTTACTTGAAAGAGCCAAACATCCTGTTGTCGTTGTCAAACGATTATCAAATGTCAAATGTTTTTGTGAATATTTAAAATTTTTTATTTCCGTACAAACATAAAGCGTACATTATATCATAGATCAACCCGTTTCTGCGGTTTATTTGGCCCTGAACAAACAATACAATTTCTTAAATAAAATTAACATTCGAAAAAGTGAGAAAATAACATTGAAAAATTTAAAGCAGCTAGTTGATTTTGGACCTGAAAGGGCCAAAAGAGATTTTCACAGGGCCATCACACATTCAAAAGTGCCAAAAATGGCACAATTGTGCCACGTTTTGCATCACTGTCTATAAGAACTTAAAAAGTAAATAGCAGCTTGTTCAAATATTATTCGATATCTGTCAACAACAAAGTTTCGTCCACATTAATACATTAACTTATCTCACCAAAGTCCAAGTATTGAGTAAAATTGTTTATGGCCTTTTCATATATGGCATTAGTTGCCTAACGAACATCAATATTTTAAAGTCTGCTTATCACCAATCTACCAGAGCCTTCGTCCATGCGATTAGAACAACTCCTTTCGAGAATATCCTATGCAAAACCATTCTTCCTTTAAAAGCCGCCGGAATATATGAAACAAAAGCCAGGATCTTGCCGAAACTACTCAAAGGCACAAATATAGTTTTAGACAAGGACATCTCTTCCATTATTACTGCAAAAAGAACTAAATGTATCAGATCCGCAATTGCCCTATCCCTATCGCTACGCTCCAAGTTGTCCGTACCACTTACCACAACGAAAAATAACATAAATTAATTTCAATGGACACTCAAAAAACATGCTTCGATTTATCACTTGCAAAATACATAAAGAACAACACCCCCAGAAATGTATTTGTTAACCTATAAAGGCTAGTTTACACGGTAATACAATGTGTTACGACATGTCAAAAAATTATGTAGAATGAGAAAAATCTTATCATGTAAAAGCAAAATGCATTGAGTAAGAGAGAATACGGATAAAAATATGACAATCGGTCGGTAAATGTTCGTTTTCTAAACCATTTTAGAAACTTATGTATTCTCATCACACCAGAGTCGCATTTTAACAGAGTATATTGAAGGTGGTAACATTTTTATAAAATTACAAAAACAAGCAGAATAAACTCAGGAAATGTTCATGTTGTTTTTGTAAATATTGTAAAACTGCAACCATCTGCTTTTTTGTTATTAACTCACTTTGCTTTTATTTTACTTAAAGCATCCGTGTAAACATGAAAAATACTTACCAACAGATTTTTATTTTTTTATTTTAAACACGGAGAGAATTTCATAATATTTTGATTCCACAAAGTCGTAATACATTGTATTACCATGTAAACTAGCCTTAATCAGAACAGAAAAGCTACCTAAAGAGCAACAGCTGGCGCTTTATCTACACGGATGATACTAAATCCCAGCTTATGATATAGTAGACGAAAAAGGGAACAATATCATTTTGGGCACAAAGAAACTGTGGTTTTAACTGACAGCATTTCAGGATTAGCGTAGGAATAAAATAAAAAAAAATTAAAATAAATCGATAAGAAATCCTTTTACTAGCAGCTGAAACATAATTGATTAAATGTTGCAATTTGTCTGATACGTGAAGTGCATATGATGAAAGAAACACTATAAACATGTTATCTGATACCGAAACGAAAATGGACAGTGTTTTATTCTGTACTTTAGTTTATTGAATCATTTGAAAATCTTAATATACATGATGCTTAAAGCTATGTTCTAAAACATGGTTGGTAATATACAGTATTTTTTATGTATTATAAACAGTGTTGTTTTGTAATAGTAATTTAGTTTATAATTAAATAAACTTTATATTATTAAAAACGATATGTAAACTATTAATTCATTATCATAACATCGTTCTTTTTAAAAATAAAAATCTTTAATCTACCTTATTGGAAGTTTAGAGATTTTTCCAATTTTAGCTACATAGTTGTTTTCCTTACGTTCATTATTATCATTGATATTAACTTTATCGTTAATAATTTCATTATCATTTTTATTTACATTTTGAGAAATATTATCATTAATCAGCCTTATTCCGTTTGTCGTTGTCGTATACGTCTGTGTAGGTTTTTTGTAGTAGACTAAAGAGCACAGGTTGTGTTTTACTTTAATCTATTACAAAAAACGACACAGTCGTATACGACACCGACAACCGGAATAAGGCTGAATATTTTCATTATTTTTATTTGAATTTTTCCGAATAAACTGCCTATTTCTTCTATACGTTGAACCGTTCTGGTCTTGTATTATAAAGCTTCTAGGCCACTTGCAATCTCCTCTAATAGTACCAGGATACCATGTGGATATACATAGGTGTTTTTTTAAACATTATTTTCTCTCCTATCTCTACTGGCTTAAGATTATGGATCTATTATAATAATTGAACATATTTTCTTTTTGTCTATCGATTTATCCAGATACTTTCCTTATATCTACAAGCCTTTGCTTTAGGTTCTCTGATATACAAGGCAACTTAGTGCTTAAACCCCTACACATTAACATTTCAGATGGACTAGGCAAATTTCCCTTTCGTGTGGTTCTATATTGTAGAAACGCTGTGTACGGATCATTAAAATCATCTTGGAATTTCTGCAACATTTTCTTAATGGTTTGAATGTCAATTTCTACAAATTTTGAGTAGTAGTCTACTTCTAACAAGTTCTTTTGTTGAATTCAAAAAAACACACCAAATCTTGTACCATGGAATAGTAACTACTTCATGGGGTAATAACTCTTCCTTTGAATTTGATTGTTTATATTTTTTACAAATTTCACAGCTAGAAACCATCACATTTATGTCATTATTGATATTCGGCCAATAAATCGACTCCCTGGCCAAATTTTGACACCTTTGAACTCCCAATATGCTAACTCCCAATATGCTAACTTTGGAACTAATATACGATTATTCGGCGGCATGAAATAACCCCCCACGAAATAAGTCCCCAAAACGGAAATGAAATAACTCCCCAAAAAAATATATGGGAGGCAACAACAACGTTTTTTGGGGATTTATTTCATTTTTTTGGGGACTTATTTCAATTTTATATTGGGGAGTTATTTCTTATGAAATAAGTCCCCAAAAATCTGAAATGATATAAGTCCCTAAAAATATATTGGGGACTTATTTAATTTTAAAATTACATTTTTTAAAAGTCATAATGATGGCAAATTGTATTTTGTTATATTAACTGCATACGTTTACCATACATAAAAAAGGGACTAAGTATCAAAAACTCTAATTTCAGAATCCTAAAAATATGGGATTATTTTTAAGTCCCGAACTTTATAATTTCGAATTCGAAAATCCTGAATATAAGAATCCCGAATCGCTAATTAAAGCTTTCCTGCATAGCCAGCCTTTGGCCGGGCGCAAGGATTTTTTTCCTCTATGGTATAACAACGACCGGCTTCGCTAACTAATGCTCCTTAATTTGGCCTTGTGCCCGACCGAATACTGGCTAAACAGAAAAGCTTTAGTTAGCGAAGCCGGTCTTTGTTATAACATAGAGAAAAAAATCCTTGCGCCCGGCCGAAGGCCGGCTAAGTAGAAAAGCTTTAGTTAGCGAAGCCGGTGCTTGTTATACCATAAGACCCCAAAAATTGTGGAATTATTATATAATTTTTTTGGGGAATTATTTCGTGGGGGGTTATTTAATGTCGCCGATTATTCATAAGTAAAAGCCCATTCAGTTGGGACATTTCATTATGAATTGAAAAATATGGAAGACGTATTTCATTTGCTTATCTTTTGTCATTTGGCCATAAATTTTCTAAACATTCTAATAAAATTTAATAAATTTCATCCTCTTTAATTTTTTCTATTGCAATGTCGGTTAGGTTTTTTTGTGACATAATAAAATTTAAATACAAATCTTTTTCTTTAACTAAATCTACTAACGTATTCTCCCTAACTTGGAGGCCACACGATCAATTTTTGTCTTTCAATTCCTTTCAATTTGCTCTCACTCTTATTTTTTTACTTACCCACTCAAACATTTTAAATTGACCACGAGATTGATCTTAATTTTAACTTTCCATTTGTTTGTCAATTTTACGTTCAATTTAACAGCTGATTACAAGTTTAGTGAACGAATTTTTCGTTTGTTTTTATAAATTGTTTTCTTGCTGATATCTTGAAAGTAAATTGCTTACAAATTGCGTGCAGCCTACGTCAAAGCTTTCAATTAATGTAAATTTTGACAAACAGTATATCGATGGTCTCAAGTAGAAAGGCCCTAACTCGTATTTTTTACGAAATTGAGTTTTCCAGTGATTCCAATAAATATTACACAAATACACCTCGTCACAAAAATTCATTGCAATATTGTAAAGAATAACGGCTTTACAAGCAGTTGTATGAGCAAGTGTACATTATGATACATACAGTTTCTATTATGTTTTTACCTTCTACTATACAGTTACAATTATTTGAGTTAGGGCCTTTCTACTTGAGACCAACGATATGTAAAAGCCTATCAAGAAAAACTTGATCATGTGTCCGCAGGGTAAGAGGAGCTCTGGAGACCGTATCAGCTATATACAAATATTTTCCGGGCTTGTAAATGATTGTAATGTTGTACGTTAAAAGACGTAACATGAATCTTTGTAAGCGTGCTGGTATTTTATGAACGGTTTGCACTGTAACGTTAAAGCCATATACGTACTGATGAAAACGATTGCAACCGAATAGTATTGCAAATAGCTCGTTTTCTATTTGAGCGTAATTTGATTGGCACTCAGTCAATTAGGCTGAAGCGTAGGCCATTGGATTGTTTTCGTGCATTATTGTGGCCCCCACAGCAAATTTTGACGCCTCCACTGACATTTTTAATGGCTTCTGTGGGTCGAAATATACTAAGACTGGTAAATCAGTCATATTGGCATATCTGAAATGGCCCTAATTTTGTCCTTATCAGGTTTAACACTCTCACAATTGAAAATATGGCCTACGGGAAAGATTCCGTGATGCCGTTAACCGGTCCTGTAAGGATAGAATGGATTGCTGTCCTAGGCATGGTCCCAGACAGAAATGGCTAGGGGCTTGATTTCACGACGAACTGGGGTGTATCGCTGGATGTATTCCAGGCAATCTACTGGGGTTTGTCAGGGAAATAGGACGGCTGTTTCTGTTGGGGGGGACTTGACCTACGCAGTATCTGTCTATCTGTCTTAAGCCTGTGGAATATTTTATTCTTTACTTCTCTCTTTCCTCTTTTTCTATACTGAAGGGATTCACAATGGACCTCATTGGTCTCCGAGTGGAGGTGCGCCCTTAGGCGCATAACCCTTCTTAACCTAACCTAGGTAGGTAGGTAGGTTTATTTAAGCATTTTTATCAATTTCTAAAACCTAACCTCACCTAAATATTAGCAATTGATAAAAATGCTTTAATAAAGTTATCAGAAGAATATTTTAAGCATATCTATTAATGATGAATTTGCGAAAATTAGCATAAGAATTGTACATGTCGCCACCCTAATGTCTTCCATTAATCTCTTACATTATTAGTGTACTATATTTCACATGTAGAGGGCTCTAAACTGCTATAACATGTACTAAAAATTATATCTCCTTGCTTTTGAAATCCCATAAACTGTATTGTTAAGTTAGTTAAGTCTTAGAATTAGAAGAACAAACATTGTTGAATAAAAGAATTTCTACTATAAGCAAATCAACTACTGGCTTTTATTTGGCATCTACCTACCACCAAAGATTTTAACTCTGGTCCTTCAACTTTTCATGGTCCTCTACGAACCGGATAACCAGGGCCGTGGATTCTACAAGCACTTTATTTTCTTCCAATAAGAAAATAATTTCGAAGTTTGTCGTTTTCCTTTTAATAAGAAAAACAAATTCAACAAGGGTACTCAGAAAATATTTCAAATATGCACAATTTCTAATAAGGTTTTCTGGGTAATCTATGCAAATAACAAAGCAATCAAATTCTTCAAGTCACCTACTCTGGAATAATTCTCATGCAACAATTAATTCAACAAGAATTCCGGTGTAATTCATGCAAAAGATAAGTATTAATTTTCCATAAAAATTCAAATTACTTCATCTCAAGCTATTCACAATAGATTAAAATCATCTATCCAATGAATTTGGTCAATTATTTTTAAAAATCAAATCTTCATCAACGGTCACCGTATCACTCCATCTACATTCCAAATTACATAATCAATCATCCAATTAAACGTTTCTCATCAAAGGAGGTACCGATTACATAATTAACATCACTAAGCTGTCAAAAGGAATTTTCTGTAAGTTGCTCTTTTTACTATTCCATTCCAATAGTAATGCGGTGTTAAAACGAGACGGTACAGAAAAAACCCGAAGGTCGGTAAAAAACCCTAAAAGTTAAATAAAATCGTGAAAAAACGCAAAGAAAATTGTTAAAAAACTTTAAAACCATTACAAACAAGAAACTTTGAAAGAAAAACAATAAAATTCTGATAAAAAAGTGATTAATTAAAATAAAATCGTTTAACAAAAAACCAAGATCTTCTCATAAAAAAAAAAAAAAAAAAATACAGCCAAAAAAAGTTCAAACCTCGACTATTAAAGAGAAAATAATTGGCGGTATATTTCTTGCAAAAAAAGTGTACATTAATTTCCATACATCAAATTAACAAAAAAAAATCGTAAAACAACAAATATATTTCCTAAAAATTTAAACGGTATTTTTGGTGTAATTATTGTTGTATTTAAAAAAAAAAAAAAAAATCTTAAAACAAATATTTTTGCTAAAATTCAAACGGTAATTTTTTGGTGTAACCACTATACCTACTATTGTAAAAAAAAAATTGAGCGGTATTTTTTTTTGATGCAAAATAAAATTCGAAAAAGAAGAAGCGGGAAATAGTGCTGAAAAAAAAACAACAAAAAAAAATACAATTGCCTTTACAAAATGTCAAACGGTATTTTTCGGGTGTATTTGCCTACAAATTATACCAACATTTCAAATCTTCAGATGTGAATTTGTTCAAAAGAAGTTCAACAACAATTTTGGCATACGTGCATATCGTTTACCGTTACATTTTTTTTCCTTTAATTTTCGAAGTGGTTGTTTAAAAAAAAAAAAAAAAACCAAAAATTCTCTTCACTCTTTTCAAAGTTGTCCCAACTTGTGTTTCATAGTTCACACCGTTCCACTTCAATCGCTGTATTCAAAGCTCATTTGTAAGACAAAAATCCAAAAGCAAAAAATGTTGAAAACACATTATCCATAAAAAGAAACATTTTTAAAGACTTAAAAAAAAAAAAAGAAAAAAGTTTCGAAACATGTGTTAATCTTTTAATTTCTGGTTGTAGGTGTAGCAACATTTTCTTCTTTTTTTTTTTAACTTGTTGCCGACTTTTGCTTATGATCATTTGCTTTTACTTTTAAATTCGAAGCTAGCAACATTTAACTTATTTTCCAACACCAAATAAAAACAACAACACAACAAAAATATAAAGAGAAAGACAAAAAAAGCCTTTTCAATAGTTATTTTTTTTTTGGACAAACACAGCTGACATTAATAAAAGAAGAGCGAAGAAATAAAAGTTTTTTTTGTAGCGATTTTGTTGGACAAACATAAACAACAATATAAAAAAAAAAACAGAAAACTTTAAGAATGCTTTCATTGTACTTTTTATGATAAATTCGTGAATTTAAATTTCAAAAAAAAACATTATTTTTTAAATTCTCATATACAAAAAAAAAAAATAATAAAAATCAAATTAAATTGATTTGTGTAAAATTAAATTTCAAATATCTTAAATTAATATCAACAACATAAAATTATAAAAAAGACACAATCAAATAAAAAAAAAATAAAAATAAAATAACGTACACTCCAAGAAAAACCATTCACTAAAAAGACATCTCGATTAAAAGAATAATAAAAAATTTAATAAATATTTATACCAGCCACAATTTAAATCAACAAAATTTACAATAAAAATATTTTAAATTAATGAAATCAAAATAAAACATACATTATATAATTACAAAAAAAAAAAAACGTTATTGCAAAAAACATTAATTTTTCGTTTCGTTAAATATTAAATATCGTTGAAATTTCGTTCGATTTAAATACAAATTAATTTCGATTGCTGTCGTGTTCGAAGAATTTTTCAACAAAAACGTAAATTTTAAGCAACTGGTAACTAAAAAAAAAAAAAAAAAAAAAAAAAAAAAACATATTTTATTATTAATTATAATATTGATTTCACAATTTACTATCCTCATTTTCCCATTTATTATCCAATTTTTCTTAACATTTATCACATCAATTAATTTGTGTGATCAGAAGTGATCAGAAATAAATTTTTTTTCTTCGATATTGTTAGTTTTTTCCAATTTTCGTGTCTCTTTTGCTATTATTGATTCATAATTCGGTAAAAATCCTTCGTGAGCCTTTGATAAAATTTTAAAAGATGACTCACTTACAGCAATTCATAAGATGCACGGATAAACTTATCCAATTCGACGCTGAATTCGAGGAGTCACATCTTTCCCGAGAATCTATAGATTCACTTGAAGTTCATCGCGACGAGATGAAGTCTATTTGGGCAGAAGTTAAACTTATATACGGAAAGGTTCTTGACGAGATTGATAGCACAACTGAGGAAAATAAAGAGGGGAAAAAGAAGAAAAATCAAACAGAAGACGACGACGATGAGCCTGCTGCAAACGATAAAGAGATTGTTACCACAAAGTACCAAACAGCATACTCTACATACGTCCGATTCATTTCTCGATTTAGTTCCCGCATTAATGAGTTATCTTCTCTTAGAGTAACACCTCAACTTCTTCCAAATGAAGCTTCTGGCCCCATGCCTCTCTACAATATGCACCTTCCTCCATGTGATACAGGAATCTTTAAGGGCGATTACCAATCCTGGCCTTCCTTTCGCGACTTATTTACTGCTCTTTATATTAACAATCCACGTCTTTGCAAAATTCAGAAACTTTTTCATTTAAATCGAAACACCAGCGGTGAGGCAAAGGATATTGTTCAAAAATGTCCACCAACAGATGAAGGGTTCGATTTAGCGTGGGCAAATTTAAAGGAACGCTTTGAAAATAAAAGACTGCTTGTTAATAGCCAGCTTAGAATACTTTCTACTCTTCCTCATATTTCACAAGAATCTTGCGAAGATATAAAGAATTTAGTAAGAACAGTTGATAGTTGTGTTTCCGCTCTTAAGCTTTATAAAAAGAACATAGAAGCCTTGGATGATGTGTTCGTTTTTCACTGTACCAATAGTCTTCCTCCGATCACATTAGCTCTTTGGGAGCAATCTTTTAAGAAAAACGAAGATCCCACTTGGTCCCAGATGAGTATATTTCTCACTAATCGTTTCCAAACTCTCGAGACAGTATCCGAAGTTAAAGATTTTAGACAAAATGCTACATCACGGTCAGATAAAACAGAAAATGTCAAAATTAAGCCACAACCAAAACGATTTAATAGCCACCATGCAAATGTTTCTACAAATAATTCTGTCCAGTGTAGTCTGTGTACAAGTCAGCATCCTTTCAGGCAATGCCCTAAGTTTCTTGAAAAGAATATCGATGATAGAAATTCATATGCCAAAAACAACAATTTTTGTCTGAATTGTCTTACTAAAAATCACCACGTAACCGATTGTAAAAGTTCTTTTAGTTGTCGTACTTGTCGTAAAAGACACAACACACTTCTTCATAAAGAGAGCATACAACCTTCTTCTTCGGCTACAACTAACAGTTCAGCTTTATCTTTAGAACCCTCAACTTCCACAACTATTCGTTCCAACTTTGCATCAAATTCAAAGTCCGTTGTACTTGCTACTGCCATGGTTCACCACAATGGTGTTCAATTTCCTGCTAGAGCATTCATTGATTCAGGTTCCGAGGGGACATTTATTTCAGAACGTCTTTTTAGACGAATTGGCCTTCCTTTCCAATCAATTAATGCACAAATAAGCGGTTTAAATGGCTCAATTTCTGCACAGTCCAGAAAAATCTGCCAACTAGTGGTTGGTTCAAATGGCTATAGAAATGATAAAGTCGAAATAAATGCTCTTGTTCTTAAAGAACTTTCAGGAAATCTTCCTACCTGTAATATTGATCAAAATATTGTATCAAAAATTCCAAATTTGACATTGGCCGATCCGTATTTTTACAAAAATTCAGAAGTAGACATTCTCATCGGCGAAGATACAATAGATCGATTCGAACTAGATGGATTTATACGAAATATTTGTGGACGTTTGAAAGCAAAGGAAACACTTTTTGGTTGGGTTTTGTCTGGAAATCTTGAGCATGACGCTCCTAATCCTACTAGAGTTCTCACATGCGTTTCTAAAGTGTCTCTTGAAAAACAGCTAACGCGTTTTTGGGAGGTGGAGGATGTTCCACAAAAACCAATAGTTTCACAAGCAGATAGATATTGTGAAGAATTATACGTACGAACTACCCAACGACAAGGCGATGGTCGTTTTATCGTATCACTCCCGTTTAAAAAATCATTTTTAGATGGTTCAGAAGGTTTAGGAAATTCAAGAAGTATTGCTCTTGCTCAATTTCTTCGCAATGAATTACGACTTTCGAAAAATATAGAACAAAAAGTCATATATGATTCCGTAGTCGAAGAATATTTTGCATTGAACCATATGAAAAAAGTCCCCATTCCTGTTCATCTGTTCATAACTTCGGAAACTATTATCTTCCACACCATGCGGTCATAAAGCCAGAAAGTTCCACCACAAAAGTCAGGGTCGTATTTAATGCGTCTTGCCCAACAACAAACGGAACTTCATTAAATGACATGCTATATCCAGGTCCTGTCCTACAAAATGACCTTATCATTCTTCTTTTAAAATGGAGATTTCATAGATATGTCTTTAATAGTGACATCGAAAAGATGTATCGACAAATTCTTGTCAATCCAAATGATACTCCTTACCAGCGAATACTTTTCCGAAATTCCATTAATGATAATATCCAAGATTTTGAATTAAAGACCGTAACCTTTGGGGTTAATTGCGCTCCTTATTTAGCAATCCGTACTCTTGTCCAATTAGCTTCTGATGTAGAAAACCTATACCCGTTCGCTAGCGATATTCTGAAAAATAATATGTACGTAGACGATGCCTTATATGGAGCTCCTGATATTCCAACGGCACTTCAAGCTCGAAATCAACTAATAGATGCACTTAGTTCAGCAGGGTTCAATCTCCGAAAATGGACATCTAATTCGCCAGAAGTTTTAGAAGGAATTCCAAAAAGTCATCTTCTCCAAGAAGATTTTTGCGAATTCGAAGATACAAGCAATGCCAAAACTTTAGGCGTACGGTGGAATGCTAAATCTGATGTTTTCTATTTTTCTGCAAAACCTTTAACCACAAGAAAGAATATTACAAAGAGACAGGTTTTGTCCGAAATTACTAAATTATTCGACCCCGCAGGTTGGCTTTCTCCGTTTATAATTCTGTCCAAGATTCTAATGAGAAAAGTTTGGGAATCGAAGTCCGACTGGGACGAATGTTTGTCAGATGATTGTCTTCGAGATTGGAATTTATTCTTACATCATTATTCGGATATCAACAAAATAGTAATACCAAGATGGATTTCTTTTGTTCCAAAATGTACTATAGAAATTCACGGATTCTGCGACTCTTCGGAAAAGGCTTACGCTGCAGCTATTTATGTTCGAATTATTGCTAACGAAACAATTACCGTGAATCTTTTAACAGCTAAATCCAAGGTTGCTCCCGTAAAGTGCATTTCGCTTCCTAGACTTGAGCTTTGCGGCGCCGTACTTTTATCCAATATGATTAATTCTATTCTCCCTTCACTTAATATTCCTGAATATTCTCTGTTTAAATGGTCAGACTCTACAATTGTTCTTTCGTGGCTGCGAAAATCCCCAAGAAATTGGAAAACATTCGTTGCGAATCGAGTTTCTAAAATTCTTCAAACTGTCGGATGTGACAACTGGTCCCACGTTCCATCGCAAGAAAACCCAGCAGATATTGCCACAAGAGGACTGTATCCAACCGATCTATGTAACAGAAATTTATGGTGGCATGGACCGGCTTGGCTTAAGCTTTCACGAAATAGCTGGCCTAAACTTAACCATCAAATTGATGAAACTGAAGAAGAACAGAAACCAATTCGAGTCAACTTTGCATACTTTTCAGATTATAACGATATTTTGGATAGATTCTCAAAGTTTCCTACTGCAATTCGAACCCTTTGATATATTTTTAGATTTTTGCATAGAACTCACCCAAAGTACAAAGATTCATTTCATTACGATTCCACTCTTATTACGAGCAGCGAATTTACTCTTATGCGAAATCGTCTTATCCTTATAGCTCAAAAGGTTGTTTACCCAAATGAATACAAATCTATCCAAAATAATGAGAATATTCAAAAAACGAGCTCTATCCTGAATTTAAATCCATTCCTAGATTCTAACAAACTTCTACGAGTAAACGGTCGATTAGCTAATTCGCCATTTCTCTCCAATGACGAAAAGTATCCTATTATTCTTCCTTACAATTGTCGATTTTCTAAACTACTGGTTAAATTTTCGCATATAATTTCGCTTCATGGTGGAAATCAACAAGTTTTACGTTTTGTCCGCATGCAATTTTGGATTCCAAAGCTAAAGAATTTAATCAAAACTACTATTCATAACTGCAAGGAATGTGTTTTGCATAAGGCAAAAGTAAAAACTCAGCTTATGTCAGCGTTACCTCCAGAAAGAACTGAGTTACAACGGCCTTTTTACAACACAGGACTGGATTTCGCAGGTCCTTTCGATTTGAAGAACTTCTCAGGGAGAGGCTGCAGAGTAACAAAGGGCTACGTGTGCGTATTTGTGTGCTTTGCCACAAAAGCCATTCATTTGGAAGCAACAACGGATCTTTCGACTTCAGCATTCATGGCAGCCTTTTACCGCTTTATATCAAGACGTGGATATCCGTTAAGGCTATACTCAGATAATGGCAAAACTTTCGTCGGGGCCTCTAAACAAATGGCAAAAGATTTCCTGTTAGCTTCTCGTTCCGAACTTCTATCCACATTCATATATCAGAACATTCAATGGCACTTTATTCCGCCAGGTTCACCGCATATGGGCGGTCTATGGGAAGCGGGAGTCAAAAGCTTCAAAACCCACTTCCGAAAAATCGCTGGTTCGTTCAAATATACATATGAAGAGTTTTCTACATTACTTTCAAGAATTGAATCTTGTTTAAATTCCAGACCGATTTCTCCTATGTCCGAAGATCCAATGGATTTGAATGCTTTGACTCCATTTCCTCATAGGTAGCCCTTTCCTTGCTCCTCCAGACCCACAAATTGATAATCAACCAATCTCCATCATCAATCGCTGGCAACGACTGAAAGCTATCCAACAACAATTCTGTCAACGTTGGAAAAGTGAATATCTTAAAGAGCTTCACAAAAGGAATAAATGGAAAACACCAGAAGAAAATATTTCCGTTGGCACGATGGTTGTTATCAAAGACGATAATGTTTCTATCAACGAATGGCGACTTGGTCGTGTGACTAAAATTTACACTGGATCCGATGGCAGAGTGAGGGTCGCTGATATTATAACTCAACGAGGAACTATCACACGTCCTATAGTAAAGCTTATTTCAATACCATCATAACTCCATTTCGTTTGCATAGTTTTTTTTTTCTCTTACAAAAAAATCCTTTCTTAATCCATATTATCTAACATTACAAAATTCCAAACCTCAATCCCCTCCCAAATCACCTAAATCATTAATCAAACAAATGCTTATTTCAGTTTCATTACATCAATAGGTTACAATGTCATCTAACCATGTTATCACCAAAAACCGTAAAAATAATGACCCGTTTCGATGCCGTTTATGTCAAGGTTCGCATCCACTTCGACTATGTGAAGCCTTTTTAAAGATGGATGTCGAAAAACGATTGCAAGCTGTTTCACTGTTCGACTACTGCCCAAACTGTCTTGCTCACGTGCATTCAGAGAAGTCATGTTTTCACAAAACGGGATGCCATATTTGTTCTAAGCAACACCACACTTTATTGCACTCTGAGGAATTTTTATTTATTTTATTTTATTTATTTATTTTATTATATATTCAATTCCTGTACAACAAGATTTAATCTTATATTTAAAGTACAGGAAAGCAGTTTCATAAATTACATTAAGAGATCATCACATACAATTGAATTAAATGAAATTAAATTAAATTAAACTATAAATTATTTATATAATATGATAACAGTTATCTACTGCGGTGCAAAGTATTTAAATAAGAAGTTCTTAAAACTAATTGCGTTGCTATTAAGTTGCTGAATTTGAGGAAGACAATTCCATAGACGTGACGCATGTATAAAAAAATTCTGTTCAGATACAAGAAGGCTATGCAAGGGAATTATAATTCTTTTACCTCTAAGTGATCTGGCAAACCTAATTTTATCGCTAAGATATCGTGGAGTCTCCGAATAGATAAGTTTATGTAATAGTAAGAGTACACGAATATTTAAAAGATTGTCAAATGAAACGCCGTATAGTTTTAAAGAGGCATGTGACACATGATCATATCTACCAAGGCCAAACACATATCTTACAATATTATTATATAAAACATTTAGCTTCCTTCTACTAATGGAATCGCAATTTGCAAAAAGTTCACAACCATACATTAAACCTGGAAGAAGATAAGATTTTGCAATCATTAATCTAATATTTAAAGGAGTATAGTATTGTGTCGACCAAAGGCACCTTAACTTTATATAAGTTTGACCAGCAAGTGTGTTGACATGATTTGTCCAAGTAAGACTATCATTAAAAATTAGCCCAAGGTTTTTGGCAGTATTCACAATATTGATTTTTTCCCCATTAATTAAAATATCATGACCGATATTAGAACTAAGTGATCTCTTACGTATTATTATGCACTTCGACTTATTCGGGTTTAAACAAAGGCCGTTAGACGTAGCCCAACGATAAATTTTATCCAGATCATCATTGAGTCTCATGATGCTTTGCGAAACTGATTGTACTGGGCTACTTAAGTACAACTGCACATCATCTGCGTACATATGTATATTGCAGTGAACAAGATGTTTTGGCAAGTCGTTTATATAAAGTGTAGAAAGCAATGGTCCTAGAATTGACCCTTGAGGTACACCTCTAGATAAACGTAATGAAGAAGATTGCACATTGTTTGATTGGACAAATTGCGAACGATTTGAGAGGTAGGAAAATAAAAGCCGTGTTGATGTTTCTGAAAAGTTAAAAAAGTGCACAAGTTTCATGGAAAGCATACTGTGGTCAACCGTGTCAAAGGCTTTTGAATGATCAAGAAGAACTAGGAAATTTAGTTTGCCATCATCCAGTTCACGCCGTATATTTTCAGATACATCCAGTAGTGCAGAAACACAACTATGATTGGTACGAAACCCTGATTGTTTATCAGACAACAAATTATTGGCACTGATATATGATGACATTTGTAGATAAAGAATTTTCTCCAGTACTTTAGACAAGTAGCAAAGAATAGCTATTGGCCTGAATTCAGAATCAGTTTTTGGTATTGGCACTATTTTTGCATATTTCCATTTCAACGGAAAGGTGCTAGTCGTAATGATACTGTTGAATAAATGGGTTATATATGGCAAAAGTACTGGCAGCAGCATCTTTATAAATCTTGGATGCATGTTATCACAGCCCACTGCATTAGACTTAATTAAATTAAAACATAGGGTGACTTCAGATTGCGTTACACAAGCGAATTGAAAGCGATTACAGTTGATTACAGGATTATTGGGGCCTAAATTTGGAAGGTCGTAAAACCCGTTATCAATGGGTACCAGAGGTACATTTGTGAAAGTTTTGTTAAGCTCTTCCACATCTAATTGGCAGTTGTTTGCATTTCCCGTCCTACCAACTCCAATCTCTCGAATGCATTTCCATGTCTGCCTAGAATCGACAGCAGAACTAAAACGCCTAGAGTAGTATTCTGTTTTAGCAATTCTGATACTATTATTCACATTTCTTCTAGCAGCTTTAAATTCTGCTTCCAACTCTGGGGTTCTGAAACGTTTCCACCTAGAATACGCAATGTCTCTCTTGCAAATTAAAAATTTAATGTTGGCAGAAAACCAGGGTTTAGTTTTAGGGTATATTGTTTTAGATTTAATAGGTACCGTATCGTCATATAGACGCTGTATATTACTTTCCAGAAAAGATACTTGCTCATCAACTGAAGGCATGTAGTACATTTGTGACCACTCTATTAGAGAAGCATTCTGATTAAGCACGTTGTAATTCACGTTTTTTAAGTCACGATAGTAGACTGTACATTGTGATGGAGGAATTTTAAAATGATATATTAAAAAAATTAAATCATGTTTTGAGAAACACGGGGCAGATATTTGGTCATATAATATTACGTTTGCAGTATCTGCAACAAAAAAAATATCAAGCAAAGTCCTACTGGTTGCCGTGTGATGCGTTGGGTTAGTAGTATTAGTGGGAGTTAATCCAAGAGACAACATATTGTCAGTTAATATTGATTCCATTAGAATATTCGAATTAAAATCGCCTGATACAACAACATCATCATATGCAGTGACCAGCGTTTCAAGGGTTAAGAAAAAATTAGACAAACAAATTCTTTTATTAGGCCTGTAAACGCACCCTACCAACATTTTTTTACCATCAGAAACTACTTCTATAAAAATGTATTCAACTTTATCCTCTCTATGTGAAATATTAGTCGAAGATTTTAAGCAAACTCGGCAGGATATATTTCCCTTTACAAAGATAGCTACCCCACCAGCATTACCATTTCTGTCTTCCCTATATACCTTGTACCCACCAAGGCGAAAAAAACTATCTGGTGTCGTGGGCAAGAGCCATGTTTCAGAAACACACACGATATCAATGTTTGAATTTTCAAAAACATATCTAAACTCATCAACCTTATTGTTCAGACTTTGGGCATTAATATGAGTTATCTTAAGACCCTTACTGTAATTGGCTAAAATCCTAACCATGTTCATTGTCGTGTCTGTGGAGTTGCTTCGTACATTGAGTACGTTATCCAAAATCATAATCAGCGGCAAAATAAAAACCCTTAGTAGCAACGCAAAAAATAAACTTTCCCATGAAACAATACGTATGACATATAAATAAGAAAATAATAAATATAAATTGACATAAAATAGCAAACGAGTTAAAAATTAATGCAAAGTAAAAAAGTGCATAGATAAATAATAAAAGTATGCGTATTAAATAATAAAGGTATAAGTCTATTATTTTGACCTTAAGTCCGAAAAAATGGCTTTAATTGCTCGGGAAAATCAATTCTAATAGGATCATCTTTATCCTCTTTCTTTATATAAACAATCCCACGTTGTGTGTAAGCAGCATTCAAGCAATTATCCTTTTTTAAGCGTAGTGCAGTTTTAAAGATACCGTGGTTATGTGGAGTTAAGTTCTCATTGATATAAAATGGCTCATTACTATCAAAACCTGCATTACTTAAGCGAAGTGGGCACTTCCATTTACGCCGATAGCCAGCAGCATATTTAATGAATAAGTTTTTTTCATAAGCAGAGTTAGTTTTAATTATTATTGGTGGGTCACTCACATCACGAACATGTTTAAAATGCTTTACCCTAAAAATGGCATTGTAAGGAGGTATTCTTATATTTAGCGTACCACAAATATTTTCGAATATGCGAGGCAAATCCTCATGCTCATGGAACGGTATACCAGTTATTCTGAGGTCAGATGCAACAACAGAATTGTCATGCGCAAGTATTTTTAAATTTAAGTTGCGTGCATCATCTTTTAATCTAACAATTTCATTGTTGGCAGCCTCTAATTTATTAATTCTTTCATTTAATTGACTTATTTCATTTTTAAAGTCACTTAATATTTCATTTTTAAGATCACTGAACTGAACGGAATCATCTCGAGACAAACGAAGTCGTGAGACCAGTACTCTTTCTCGAGTTTCACGTATCAAACGTGATAACACACCAAATCGACGAGACGGAATTTCTACAACAAGTCAAAATGATTCAATATCATCAATTGTCTCTCGTCATTTAGTACCATTGCTACCTACAGCAAACGTGATCGTGGTTTCAAACAACAACCGGCAAACAATTAGAGCTCTAATCGATGTTTGCTCCGAACATAGCCGAATTGAACAGCAGCTGGCTGATACTCTTCAGTTAAAAACGTATCAGCTCAACAACGTAACGTATGCGATACTCATGCTCACAGCAAAATACGATCGTCAATTTTGTGTAGCAGTAGACGCCAGAATTGTGGGTAGATTACCAATGAGAACCCCATCTGCGTCATTGAATTCCAGTGTTCTTGACAAATTCTCCCATCTACTACTCGCTGATGATTTCTTTTACGTCTCACAAGGCATCTCTTTGGTGATTGGAAATGATAGCTACACAAAAATCATCAAACCCAGAGTCATACCTGGCGACTATGGTTTACCATTGGCACAGGACACAGTATTCGGATGGGTACTTTCTGGATCTTGTGCCCAATAGTTTCAAGTAAAATATTAATATATAACATAAATGTCAATTTATCATTCTTTTTTTTTACCCCATTACTGAATTGGTATTTTTAGTAAAAATCTCTCTACTTCATAGAAAATTAATTTAAAATCTAATGAATTGTAATACTTCATACAATATTATATTCCATAACTATCCATTATCTTAAAATTTAACTATTTCACTAAAATTTATATGAATTTTATATCCGAACAATGAATTTCTTTTTATACAAATTGTTTAAATTGCAGTTCCTGCAAGAGGGCCGGAATGTACATGTCGCCACCCTAATGTCTTTCATTAATCTCTTACATTATTAGTGTACTATATTTCACATGTAGAGGGCTCTAAACTGCTATAACATGTACTAAAAATTATATCTCCTTGCTTTTGAAATCCCATAAACTGTATTGTTAAGTTAGTTAAGTCTTAGAATTAGAAGAACAAACATTGTTGAATAAAAGAATTTCTACTATAAGCAAATCAACTACTGGCTTTTATTTGGTATCTACCTACCACCAAAGATTTTAACTCTGGTCCTTCAACTTTTCAAGAATATTAAATCATCCAATGTTGTATCTGCTAATCTCGACCGAATTTTTTTGTTAAAATATGATGAAGTTGAATAACATCTTTCGCACTCATCACTCGTTGGTAGAATTGTTTGTAAATATTTAAAATTTAAATACAAGTACACAAAATATATATTTTTAAAATGATTGAATTCATTATTTAGTGTAAATATTAAAAAAAAACTTTTTAGATCATAATCTGTATGGATTTTCAAAATGTTTGTTTTTAACTATTTTTATTTAGGTCAAAAGCAGTTTTATTCAATTTCTGAAAATTGAAATTTTTTGAGATGAGTCACTTTTAAAAGCCGATCTTTACGAAACTTACAGTATATTACTGTTCGCATGATCCATATGCCATATATTTTTTTGAAATTTTAAGTGTGCCTGGCACCTCCCATACAAAGACAATATAAATTGCTGTACATCTGGAGAACCGAGAGACCTAAAGTTTCCAAATTTGGTACAAGGATATTTGTTATCAATACACAACATCTAACAAAATCGAGGCGGGACTGGAGAAGTGGGCGTGACATAAAATAGATTTATATATATCTAGAGAACGATAAGAGAAAAGTTGTCCAAACTTGGTACACATAGCTTGGTTATCAATACACAACAGCTTAAACAAAATGGACGGGATGGGATAAGTGGGCGTGGCACATCCCATACTAAGACATTATATATTTCTGTATATCTGGACAACGAAACGAGCTAAAGTTCCCAAATTAGGTACAAACATCTTGGTAGACAATACACAACTTCCGACAAGATTTATGCGAGGTTGAAGATGTAGGCGTGGCATACCATAAATAGATTTATTTATATCTAAAGAACGGTAAGAGCAAAATAGTCCAAATTTGGTACACATAGCTGGGTTATCGATACACAACATCTGTAAAAAACAAGGCGGGAGTGGATAAGTGGTCGTGGTACCTCAAAAACAAAGGCAAAAGAGATTTCTGTATATCTAGAGAACGGTAAAAGCTAAAGTTTCCAAAGTTGGTACAAATACCTTGGTGATTAATACGCAACATCAAAGTGGGCGTGATTAGATAAGTGAGCGTGGCACAAAATAAAATCCCGTATATATGAAGAACGGTAAGTGTAAAATTGTTCAATTATGGTACAATTAGAATCAAACTAGATTTCTGTATACCTAGAGAACGGCCAAAGCTACAATTTACAAATTTGGAACAAATTAACAATATCTGCAAAAGGCCCAATGCACTATTGCACACATATGCGGAACAAACACCATATTGTGATTGGTAACAGTAAGAGTTTTCAAAGTTGGTAAAAATAATTTCATAAACAATACACGAGATTTGTATTGAAAAAAATTACATATTTTATTTAAATGAGGGTAGCGAAACTCACTGGGTTAAGCTAGTATATAGATAAAATAAAGCACTGGCTGAAAACGAATTTTCAGTAAATGAGTTTAATTCCAAAGTGTGATGCGTTTAATAATGAACACATGGTACAGTGTGACAAATGTGATCAGTGGTATAATTATGAGAGCGTCACACACACGGTGCTTTGTCTCATTGACAAAAATCAAAAAAAAAAAAAATGTTAGCCTCAAAATGTGATAAAAGATATATTGATCGAAAGATAACAACACAACTTAAATGAATTTTATGGAATTGATTTCGTTTGACTCTCCGAGGTCGCTAAAGTCATTCAACGTTAAAGATTTAATGAATAAAAATAATGAATTGAATTGCTTCACGAAAATAACTGTCAAAAATTCATTCTTTTTTTTTTTAAAAAAGAGTTTAAAGTTTTATTTTTTGAGTTTCTTGGTACTTTCAAAATTTGTCAATAATAAAATTTTTATTAAAACTAATAACTAAAGCTAGTTTTTATAGCTCAAAAAAACTCATCTTTCCCAAAAAAATCCAAAAACTACAAAAGCTTGTTTGAATTTTAAAATAAATCGTATAAAAAAGGTATTTTTTTATTTCGTTTTTTTCTTAGCAAAAAGTGTTGCAAATTTTACATATAAAAAAACATTAAAATCTTAATTATCAAAAATTATTTTCGGGAATGAAATATTTATTAATTAATTCATTTATTAATGATGTGCTAATAATCCCAATTTATGATAAAAAACACTGAAATTTATTGTTGTTTAAAATTCTTATTCACTTTATGGTCTTACTTGTATAATATTTTTAGCTTTTCTAAAGTATTTGGAAAAACTTTCCTGACGAGCTGGCCTAAGCAACCAGCGAAATGCGCATAGAAACTAGCTTTCCCACAACAATAAATTTCAGTGTTTTTTATCATAAATTGGGATTATTAGCACATCATTAATAAATGAATTAATTAATAAATATTTCATTCCCGAAAATAATTTTTGATAATAAATTTGCATGTGCCCGGCAAATAAAAAACTGAAATGGCAAGCTGCTTTATTTAGCAACTTGTTTTTTTTTAATTTTGTTTTTTTCTATCCTCTTACAACTACAATTCGTGTTGGAAAAAACCCAACCAATTGTAAGGGAATGTAAGAAAGAAAAAATTCACTATTTATTGTTGTGTCTTTGTTGAAGCTTTGATATTGTTACAAGTAGAGCTGAGTGTTTAAAATTCTTATTCACTTTATGGTCTTACTTGTATAATATTTTTAGCTTTTCTAAAGTATTTGGAAAAAGTTTCCTGACGAGCTGGCCTAAGCAACCAGCGAAATGCGCATAGAAACTAGCTTTCACACAACAATAAATTTCAGTGTTTTTTATCATAAATTGGGATTATTAGCACATCATTAATAAATGAATTAATTAATTAAAATCTTAAATTAGATAAAAGAAATACTGCGAAGGTATTATATAGAAGTCGAATAGTGCACCAAACCTAAGACAGAGTACGCTAAAATTATGTTATTTTAAGCAGGATGAGTTATTACGTTATATGCACACCTCTTTTTGTGATACCTCTATCTCATTTTTTTTAAGTTTTTACACAATAAAAAAAAAATAGCAAAAATTACAAATATATCTTTTTTGAATACAATTTAACTTATCTATAAATAAATTTTGTTATTATTAAGAAGAAAAAAAATAAAAATTTTTTTGCATAACTGTTCTGTAGGAACATAAAAAGTAAACATTAGTTTAGTTTTTTTTTTTTTTTTTTTTTTTTATTTTTTTTATTTATTTATTCATATACAAAATTTCAATTATTACAAAAAATGATTTTTGCCTCAGCGTCCATAGGGACATTTTTGAGGCCAGTTGGTAATTGTTTAAAAGCTTATAAAATGTTAAAAATATATTTTAGAAAAAAAATTTTTCTTTCGATGAAAACTTAAAGTTGATTAATACTAACATTTGAAAGAAAAATTAGTCAACTCGATGGAGCCGTTTTCTGATTTTAAGTAAATCGAAAAAAGTGGGCGGGGCAAAACATTCTTCAAGTTTATTAAATACTGATACTTTGGTGCGATACTTTAGTTCACTAAGCACAGCGGATTGCTGTCAAAATTGTTTGAACTAATTTATTATATCAAGACAAAAATGAATGAAAGTAAATTTATTTTTGAAAAATTTGTTCATTGTAAAGAAAAATTTACTGTATGGAAATTCATTATAAAGGGATCAAATTAAACTAAAATTTAAATGAAAATACTGTGTTCTTAAAATCAATTCATAAAAGGGAGATGTTCGTTTTATAGAAGTTCACTATAGAGAAGTTCGGCTTTATATAATCATAACTGCTATGGTCATCCGTCCTAACTTGTAATTACTTAATTTTCCAAATCAACATTTTCCTTCTGTACATATTTCTCAATATCGGCTGAAACAAATTAATGTTTACTCTTTATGTTCCTGTTTGAATTTTTAACATAAAAAGTTGCTCATAAAGCACACAGAACAGTTATGCAAAATAAAAATTTATTTTTTTTCTTCTTAATAATAAACTAATTTATTTATAGATAAGTTAAATTGTATTCAAAAAAGAAATATTTTTAATTTTTACTATTTTTTTATTGTGTATAAACTTAAAAAAAATGAGAAAAAGGTATCACAAAAAGAGGTGTGCATATAACGTATTAACTCATCCTGCTTAAAATAACATAATTTTAGCGTACTCTGTCTAAGGTTTGGTGCACTATTCGACTTCTATATAATACCTTCTCAGTATTTCTTTTATCTAATTTAAGATTTTAATGTTTTTTTATATGTAAAACTTGTAACTTTACTTTAACATTATAACTCTATAATACAATAATTTTCAAATAAATTTAAGTAAATTTAGACCAATTTTTTACCCTAGCCTGGGTAACAATCTTGTCGAGATGCGAGGGCTTAAGTATGTATCTGGATACGTATTCGCTGGAGGTTATGAATACTGAAGGAGTGTGCGAACTAAAGGTTACTCAACTTGTCAGGATAATGAGGAGGTGGTGGGAATGTACACTGTCCGGTCCATTATCAGTACATATAGCACGTCATGTCAGCCCGCGGGTTCGCCTCTTGTAAGGTGGGGGCTTTACCAGTGGTTGGTGCGCGACATATGCACTTTTAAGGTCAAAGTGAAGGTAGCAGTGCCGAGGGCCTGTGTGGCTAGTGAGTGCAAAAAGAAACTAGTCGTAACCATCTCCCCTCAGCGTCATGGCAAAGCGCTGTTATATGTCAGTAGCGTAGTCCACGCACTCCGTCACTGTGTGGATGGTCCGACTTTACGGCCTACTCGTGGGAACAAAATTGAAAAGAGCATAAAATATAATTTAAAAGAACGGAAGGAGGACGCGACGGACGCTGTTCATGACAGCGTTATTGGGCACGAAAGACAAGTGCTGGCCGACCTACAGGCGGACAGTGTTCTGGAACTGTCGAGTGACTCCTGTGGTGAAACCGGGGCTACTTAGGGATTGAAGCGGCTGACTCTGCTCTCTGACGAGCAGCATGATACTGAATGTATATCTGCTCACAGTCAGACTACAGAGCCTGTCCCTTCCACCGATGAGGCCAGACTGTCGGGAGAAGACTGTCCACAACTTGTTCGGCAGGGCAAGTGCCCCTCCACGTGGTATTAACAACACCAGCCGAACGAAGGAGGAGAAGCCGAACGAAGGTGTATCTGGACAAGATGGCGAAGAGAGATCCTTCAACGTTCTCCGCGAGGGATAGGTACCTTCTGAAACGCACCGACAAAGCGTCGTGCCGTTCTAGGTTGGTCCTCTCCCTGGAAGAAGCAGGTGGATCAGCTTCCAACCCTGACACTGCTCAGAAGAGTAAAGGGCTGGTGGCTTTATCAACCTGCCGCACGGTAGGCAACGTAGAGGGTGCTGCCCTAATGACCAAGGCGCTCATGTCTTCGGAACGACTTGCGAAGGGCAAAGGAGCGACACCCAAGGTAGTAGGGAAATCTATGAAGATGTCTGGTGCATCATCGGCTGAAGCTCCTAAGGGTCCCAACAACAAGGAGACCAATAAGAGTCAGATCTGGAGATGATCAGCCTTCTTCATCGAACAAGAGAACGAAGAATCGTCGACTTCTTGGATAACCATCTTCAGGTAGTCGTCATCGATCGGAATGATCCAGATGGGAGGATCAGCACCGATCTATGGCAGCTAGTTGAAGGTAGGCTCATCGACGAATTGGCTGTATTTAGTAGCAAAGAGGAGGATGTATCCTTCAATGGTGCAGACTGGGTTAAGGGAGTGAAGACTGTCAACTGTGGTAACAAGAATTCCTTGGAATGCTTACGAACCACGATTTGCAAGTGTAGTGACTTTAAATCAGAGGCAAAGCTTGAAGTCATACAAGCCTCCGAAATGCCACTCCGGTCCATAGTGACAGTATGAATTCCACCACCTGTACGCGCGGTGGAAACCATACTGGCAGTAATGGGCAAACAGAACGGTAGGCTGCTTATCAACCAATGGAGGCTTGTGACCTCAATGGCTTGTAAGGAGAGCACCGGGAAGGACTTCCGGTTTGCCGTGGATCGGGAGTCCATGAAATTCTTAGAGCAGGTTGGGGGGTTGCTAAGTTCGGTCTAGGTAGCGTCAGGTTCCGGTATCCGAAACATGACAGTACCAAAGAAGCTGTAAGTGGTGCAAATAAACCTGCACCATTGTGAAGCAGCTTCAGCCGAACTAGCACCTTTCCTCAACAACACTCGGAGGAATGAATTGAATTTCTCATATCTCATTCTTTCAGGTGCAGTGACTTGACCGTCGTTAATAGTAAGCGTACTTTTACACGCAGAGGTGGAAGAACTGGTGGCGTATGCAAGAAGGAAGGATGATATTAACAAAAGGGGTGATTTAATGTTTGATTTTATAACTAACAATATTATTTTCTGTAATATGGGTAACACTCCGACGTTTAGAAATAAGGATCTGACATTAGTGAACCGCGACGAGCAACTAGTTGCACTTTCCGGGATGTAGGGCAACCGGGGGTATGGACGATAGTCAAAGTGACGGGATGTCTGTGACATCGAGTCATACGTCCGCCTGCGTCGAAGAAATAGTCTGTTTTCATTCTTGTTGAAGACGCTTGAGAGACTGATAGATCTTAATCTTAGGAGTAATATTGATACCCACCTCATTAGCAACGCTCAACATACCTACCTCAAGGGTAAATCTGTTGAGAGTGCGCTACATGAGGTAGTGGGATTGAGTACGGCCTGTGACATAAGGAATATATGATTGAGGCGATTAGGGATTCGTTGGTGGAGCTGGGATTCATCACTTTCTGGTGGAGTGGAAAGCCTGCATGCTTAGCAGCAGGATTATTGGCTTGAGCCTTGGGGATCATAGTATGAGGAGAATGGTTACCAGGGGGACACCACAAGGTGCACTTATAGAGCATCTAAAAACGTATCATATGTCATAAACAAAAAAGCAATAGTATACATAAAACAACACACACAGTGAAGGGGAATCAAAAGGTTTAAATGGACCGCTATGCAGAAAAATACCAAGTGATTTATATGGTATTAAAACAGTATTTAGTGTATGTAAAAAAATATTAATAATTTTATATCTGATATTTATATTATAGATTTACAATAAACAAATATGTATTTTAGCATACACATACACTTTTATATGTATTATTTTGTAAATGTGCATAGACAAAACAATGTTTTGTAACCATTTAATGCCTTTTAAATATTAATAATTTCTGTTGTATGTGCATATGCATTTTTTTGTTTATTTTGTACATCTAAGCTTATGTATATTTGTATTTGTGGAAATATATTGTATTGTAAGTAGTATTGTCAAAGTTCCATAGATATACTGAAAAAAGTACAAAAAAGAGTGAAATTACCCGCATTAAATTAAACACTGTTTTACAAATGTCACATAACAGCGGTATAAAATTCAATTTTATACAGAATGAAACGTAATAACTACGACACATTACATTTCGATAAGCTTTTGCATTGCTTTTCATGTACCAAAAAGCGAACAGCTGATTGATACAGTACAGATACGGTACAGCAACGTTCGCTTTACTGAGCCTTCAGGTGGAACTTTCTGTCCACAATCAGAGAAATTATGCATTTAATGTTAGACGAGATCTCGGCATGGCCGAAGGTTAGGGAGTTGGGCCCTGCGAAGACTGAACTGGTGATTTTTACCCGAAGGTATGGGGTAGATGGTTTCAAGGGGCCAGAGTTGGATGGTGTCGAGTTAACTCTATGCGACGGTGCTAAGTATTTGGGCAGCTTGCTCGACTGTAAACTGTCTTGGAAGAGAAATACTCAGGAGAAGATGAAAAGGGGACTCAATGCCTACTACGCATGCAGGAACTCCATCGGCAAGCATTGGGGACTGAGACCGGATAAAAGCTGGATTTACACGCTTAATTGCAATTTACACTATGTACATTTCTTGCCGGACAGACGAAGGTTGTTGGTGAGAGAGGAAAAAGAGTATGCATACATCGTCGGCCCCTTACCAACAAACTTCGTCTGTCCGACATGAAATGTCCATTGTGTAAATTGCGAGTTAACAAGGTTCAAAGGAGTGAATCTCTTGGCATCACAGGGGCAAGGAGAGGCACGCCACAGACAGCGTTGGATAGCCTACTATATCTGTCACCCATTAAGCATTATGTGAAGGGTGTGGCTGCCAGGAACTTATTAAGACTCCGAGTCTTCGTTGGTAAGGGCTAGGCGGGATGACCACACAAGGATTCTATATGAAGTGGACCTGCTTAATCAGGTTAGTATTCCGGCAGGAATCTCGGATCACATTATTATGACCTTGGACTTCGGTGTAACACCACCGGTGGAGTTCCCGGATAGGGAAGTTTGGCGTAGATCCAACGGACTGTTTGAGGGTTGGGCAGTATTTACGGACGGGTCCAAGATGGACATTGGCACTGGTGCCGGTGTGTATATTGCTGGCACTGACGTAAAAAGGTCATTTAGACTCCCGGATGAGTGCAGTTTTTTTCAGGCTGAGATCCTAGCAATCTGCAGGGAAACGGAGGTGATACTGGGTCACATCGTAGGGGGTCCGTGGTGACAATTTACGTCGATAGTCAAGCTGCGCTAAGAGCATTGACAAATTATACAGTACGATCATGCCTGGTCGAACGGTGTAGGAATGCTCTGAGGGAACTCATAGAGGCATTCAAGGTGAGGTTGGGTACACGGACACTGAAAGGTGGATTGCAATGCCGTCAACCGGTCCTGGAGGGATAGAACGGATTGCAGGGTGTCCAGAGCATTATGGCCCGGATTGGACGGGCAACCAGGGTTCTATTAGGATTTGATAGGATTGGTCTTAGCACACTAATAGGGTTCTTGACGGGACATTGTTCTGTTAGGGCTTTCACGAGCATATGGGACAATGCCACACCGGACTTCTGCAGATTATGCGAGGATGCTGAGGAGCTAGAGACAATTGAGCATGTACTATGCCACTGTCCTAAGATGCAGGGTCTCAGGCGGAAATGGCGACGAGATTTCACGACGAACTAGAGTGTAACGCTGGAGTTAATCCAGTCGATCTACTGAGGTTTTTTAGGGAAGTGGTACGGCTGTTTCTGAGAGTACGGAACTGTAGGGAGAGTTTTTTGTGCTGTGGTTCTTACTTACTGCTCTTATTCTTTCTATTATTTATTTTCTTCCTCTTTTTTGAACTTCACTTTTTCTTCTTCCTTTGTATCGAAGGGATTCACAATGGACCTCATTGGTCTCCGAGTGTAGGTGTGCCCTAAGGCGCATAGCCTAACCTAACCTAACCTTAAAATTTTATTTTTGGCATATATAAAAGGCGAGTCTTTGCTCCGATTTTTTTTAAAAAAAATTTAATTTTTCTTCAACTCCTATTGTTGCCCAATCGCTATATGGGGACAAAGCACTGTGCGCCGCAGTCAACCGTGGAGTTGCAGATGTTAGTTGAAGTTGTGAAGGTTGTAATACTAACTACGTAGCAACGGGGTGTAATGCAACAGCTCAAATGGGGAGAAATCCAGCAGTACAGAATTCTATAAGTCTATCAAGGCAGTATCAAGCGTCATCGCCACCAACTACAGGAGAGACAAAGCAAATGACAAGCAAGATCTCAGTATATATTGGCAATGGGTTTTATCTTCTACAGGTGCAATTGCGTCATCATCAGCAACTTTGAGCGCAGCAATGTGTTACACATTTAACGCCCAAGTGATCAGCAAAAACCGAGGTCAAGGTCACCGAATGCTACTTTTTACCACATGTTAACTTACAGCATAAATTATTAGAGGAGCAGCAACTTTTGCATCATGAGTTTCTTGAATTTCAACGGAGAACCAGACGAGTAGCCGCTATTTATAAGAACCTTTGCAAATTGTACGTTGGTAGCTGGTTATTTCAATGCAGAACATTTAATTACACTACAAGCCTGCTTCAAAGGAAGAGCTTATGCTACCTACAATCACAACCAAATTAATTAAAATTTTAAAACTGTTTTTTTGACAAGCGGAACAGATATTAGAACGTATAATTGAAAAGGCGAGGACAATACCACCAATAAAAGATAAATTCGAGTCACTGCAATTTGTGTAAAAAATACGAGTATATGTTCCACAATGGAGGCCTGAAAGATGGATGCCCATATGAATAACCCGACATTAGTGAAATAATTTATAGATAGGCACCGTTAGATGCACCGTTGTTTCAGCTGCACCAGCTGGTTTAAATGGTTAAAATCATATCTTACAAATATAAAGCAATTCCCAAAGGTTAATGGTATAAAATCAAACAAAGTAAACAATGAATTTGGAGTACCTCAAAGTTTTGGGCATGTTCGTAAATGCATCACTGCGCTGCATCAGTGATTTCAAATAATTACATCGGTTCAAACGCATAATCGGTCAATTGTTTGCAATACTAAAATATGCTCTAAACTATTCAAAGATTTTTTAAAGATCTAAAGACCTCATGTCAGAAAGTTTGTGAACAATATAAAGTTGGCCTACTCTAGATATATGATTTTCGCATTTTACCTGAAAGCTATAAAACTGCCTACAATCGTCGCATGTGCTTTAATAAAAAAAAATTCAAACCGAATCTAAAAACAATATTTATTTATTTTAGTAAAGTATTCTACAAAACTAATTTCTTAAATACAAAGAATAATAGTGTGGGCTTTAAGGCCATGACACTATTTAACTAAAAACAATAATTCAAACCCAAATTGATAATTTTCCCTTAAAAAGTTATGCCAGAAAGTTAACTGAAGACGAAATACATAAAATAACAGAACGGGTGTGGTACCTTTAAAATAAGGAGGTTTGGGATGCCGCCGGAAACAGTCTACCCGACTTATTAAAATCCTTGATAGATTTTATGTGTTTCATGTGAAAAAAGTTGCATTGTGTGGAGAAATAATAATTTTCAAAAGTAATAGGTCCGGTATAATTAATCTAAACTTAAGCATTTGTAACACTGCTATAGAGACTGTTAACAATTTGCGCTGTCTTGGAGTTATTATTGACGACAAATTGTCTTTTGAACAGCATATCAATAATTTATGCTCTAAAGTTTGTTTTACTTTGCGCAGAATATACAATCAAAATTTATATTTACCTTTATCTGTCAAGAGGACTATTGCACATGCTCTGCTCATGTCTCAAGTAAATTATTGCATTGAAATAATATCTGGTTGTTCTGAGACCAATAGTAACAAAATTAAGTACATTATTCATAGAATAGTTTGTTACGTTTACGTTTTACGTTTAAGGGCACATGTGTCCCTATACTTAAGAAATTTTTTAAATTTTACATTTAAAGATTACCTCAAATTTCGTTTATTAATATATCTTTTTAAAATTATTAAATTTCGTAAACCAGAGGGTATTTCACGTTTAATATCCTTTTCCAATTCTGAAAGAAATCCACAAATTATGTATGCTCTAATATCTAATATGACTTACGAATACACTTCTACTATTAGAGCTGCTAGATTTTGGAATAGCTTACCCGTATCATTACGTACTTTTATTGGTTCTTTAACAACATTTAGGCGACTGGATTGTGAATATATCACTTCTTCGTATTCCTAACTGCTGATTTTTGGGTTCATAAATTTTTGATTATAATTAAATATTAATATATAAATATATTTTTAGAGGAGTCGTAGGGTTCAGGTTTACTTTAAATTGTAGAATATTGTTCTCATAGTTTTTTTAACTTGTAATATTTATACTGGCCAAATTGGCTACACATATTACAAACGAATAAATAAATGAAATGAAAATGAAATGAAAAATGAAATAAATGTTCCACCAGATCAACGTAAGAGACTGTGATATGCCTTCACAAAGATTCCTGTGGTGGGACAAAAACAACGAAATATGTAATCCAACTGTTTTTTGCTATGCAATCTTTAACATGTGGTTTTTCATGTGCTCCACGCATTGCACATTATGTGCGTGTCGTTAATGCTGAAAAATTCAAAAAAAAATTCCCCGAGCATTAGAAGTGGTTCAACATAATCACTATGTAGATTACTTAATCGACAGCCTAGATAGCGATACACAAGCCATCGAATTAGCATCGCAAGTTCAATTTATTCATGCTACAGCAGGCTTTCAGATTCGAAATTGGTCTACAAATAGTAAAGATGTCAACTACAGAAGAATCATGTACAAAGTCTAAAAATTATATACAGAAAAGGTCCTTCGTATGTATTGGGATCCTAATTAAGACTCATTTTTCTATATTTTCAGATCTGCCAGCCTTCGCTGTGATGTTTTTAAGAATGATGTTACTATTACTAAAAGAGAGGTGCTACAAGTATTGATGTCAATTTTTGACCCAATAGCATCAATATTATGCTACACGACAAACTTGAAAATTCTTCTGCGACCTGGAATCGATTGGGATACGATACTTTTTGATGCACTTTTACCAAAATGGCAGATGCGGAACACGGCAATTGAGCTTGTGGAGAAATACCTCGATGTTACTCTTTCATCCTAGTAAAACATTATACAGCTAACCCAATACTACCTCAAATATTTTCACTACTATCTTCTAGGTTGGCAAGTTTGGAAAGGCCGTTTACATTTGTCGGCATAGATTATTTTGGACCACCGTGGGTAGAAGAAAGGAGAAAAGAAGAGGCGTTTGATTTAACTCTTTATTTTATTTTATTTTACTTGCCTTACCGTACGAGCAGTATATATTGAAATTCCTTACAGCCTTGACACCGGTTAATTTTTAGGCTAGAAGAGAAACTTCCAAAATATTTAGTGTTACAGTGGATCACAAACCGATTTCAATGCAGTTTGACAGCACTAAATGGAAATTAAACCGGCAGCGCCCCACACGGGTGGAGCCTAGGAGACGATCGGTCAAAATATCACTATATCATATCTGTTCCCACATAAACTTGAATTATGAAACTTTAAAAAGCACCATAGCTGAAATAGAATTCGTCATCAATTCAAGGCCACTTACTTTTGTGTCGCTAGAAGCGTGCGATGACGAGGCACTTTACTAGGATCAACGAGTGGCCTTAAGTCAATAAAGTACAATGAAATTGACCTAAGACAACGATGGCACCAACTAAAACTCTGCAAATCAGTCCGGACATCACTGTATTAAAGAGTATGACCTACACTAATCAGGCGATATATATATAAACGAGATATTGTCATTGTAATCGACGAAAATCTGCCAAGACATTGTTGGCCAAAGGGCAAACAAATTAAAACTTTAAGAGCGAAAGACGGCCAAGTAACGGTTCATATGCAAAGTGCTGTCTTCCAACAACCAACAGCCAAGACAGCAAAATTAGACGTCGTCAATAATAAGGAGTAAACGCGTCCCGGAGGCTCATTTAAGATGGGAAGAATTGCTGATCCTCTAAATGAAGAAACTGAAATTCCAACAACTTTAGCAGATCCATTACAAAAAAATACACCAAGCATCCAACAAAATATCGAAGATAAAGAAACTCTAAATAATGATGTTCAAAATCAAAATAATAATGTTCAAGTTGATATCTATTATATACATAAATAAATAAAATACAAAAGAAATACCAAATGAAATTGTTAAATATAATTTAAGACAGAGAAAAACAAAAAATGTATTAATTTGAATATGTTCATATGTAAAAAATAAGAAAAACTGGTTTTAATTTTTTTTTTATCTTCTTTTATAATTTAGAGGTAATTGTAAGGTATTTACTTATTACTTTCTAAAGTACATATTTACTTATTTAAGAGAACTCTTTAACCATTATTCTCTTTATGCTGTACTCCACATATATGGGCGTACGTAGTAAATAACAAATATTTATTAAAGATTCTGGCGATTTATCTTTTAATGCTAACACTCACTCCAGTTTTGTACAGCGTACAGTGAAGTACAAGAACTTTAAATAAAAACAATTTATCATTAAAAGTCCAGTGTTTTACTTTAAACAAAAACAAAAAGCCAAATTCATTACAATGCACAAAGATGGCTATTTTTGCGGCTTATACTTTTGCGACTCAACAATTGATATCACTTAAAAGCTTTTGAATAGATCTTTTCTGGATATACAAAGTGTATTTAAAAATGTTTAGCCCATTAAGAAGCAGAGAAGACTCTGCGAAAATAAAAGTTTTTTAGTAAGCATATTAATTTCTACGCAGAGAAGTGTTGCAGTCTGGCCCCGATGTCGACCACTATCGTTCACTTGAATTTTCAACGACAAACAGCTGATTTGCAGACCACTAACAATTTTTAGCACGATAAGTCGATCGATAATGCACGCGACCGATAACGTAACAGTTTTCATACAAACCCTAACAGCCGTATCATAACAAAAAGTTAGCTTCAGTTTGTACACTACGTACAACGAGCTGCTAACTAGAAGACCGATTAAGCTTAGCAGCTTGTTAGCAGAGAGTTTATTCATAACGAATTTTACCCGTCTGCTAACTTTTAATAAATCAACTCTGAATATTAATGCTACCACATTGTAGTGCTCAAAAATACAACACGTTTTGCATAAATCATCGCTGGTTTTGAAATTTCATTTTATAATTTTTTTTTTTTTGTTTTTGCCTCCCCATATAAAAATGTTAAATGTTTTAAATTAAAATAAATTAAAAAAAAAGACTTAATTAAAAAAAAAGACAGTGAATTAAAAAAATAAACAAACAAAATTATTCAACACTAAACGCCTGTTTTTCACAAGGTGGCAAACGTTTGGCAGCTCGTTAACAAGAGTTGAATGAATTTTGTGCTAACTTCATGTGAAATTTTCGTTTTGTAAATATTTTTCAGAAAATTTATTTTTATATTTTTTTGTTTACTGTTTTGTTTGTTTTTCGTTTACTCATTTGTTTTATATGTATTTTGCTTTGTTTATAGCATAGAGTTCTATTTATATGACTTAAATTATTTATTTTATTCAATTACATAACCGAGCCCTTATGTGTTTTGTCGATTTTTATTTACAAACTAGCGTTTTATTTTTGGATTTATATTTTGCTGATGTGGCAATACATTCATTTGACAATAAATAAATGAATTTCGTTAGAAACGTATAACCTGTCGACCAACAAGTCGATAGTTAAGAGAACGAAAATGAATGGTTTGCTGTCGCACATTAAGGTTTTCAATCGACATGGCTAATAGTTAGCGAAGCCGGTGTTTTTATAGGTACCATAGAGGAGAAAATCCTTACGCATGGCCGAAGGCCGGCTGTGAAGAGAAGCTTTAGTTAGCGAAGTCAGTGTTTTTTATACGATATAGGAGGAAATCTTTGCTCCCGGCCAAAAGCCGGTTATGTAGAACAGCTTTAGTTAGCGAAGCCTCTATTTTGTATACCATAGTGGTAAAAAATCCTTGCATACTGCCGACGCCGTCTATCCAGGCAAGCTTTAGTTAGGATATCCGGTGTTTATTATTTAATTCAACTTTTTTATTTGAATAAACTGCATTTTAAAATCTTTGACAAAAAGTTATATTCAGAACAGGCCTATTAATTGTTCAAGGTTAAGAAAAAATGTGTGCTTAAAAGGATTATTAAAAACCTTACTTGATTATCAGGACATTTCGCGGTACGCATAAGTTCCATCTTTGCTTCCTCCATACGTTCCACATCTACAGAATCGACCACAAAAAGTATGCCGTCTGTGCAGCTACAAAATGGAATTAAAATATATATGAAAACTAATTACATATTATAATTTACCGAGTATAACTGCGCCATAATGGCCGTAGTTTTTCTTGCCCTCCTACATCCCAGACTAAAAATTGTACTCCTTTTGCTTTTCCCACCGTACCGTGGACTTTTTCACAATTAAAACCTATTGTGGGAACAGTATTTAAGTATTGGTCAAATTTTAGTCGATACAAAGCAGTTGTTTTGCCAGCCGAATCTAGACCCAACATAACAACATGTAAGGTGCCCTTTTAAAATTATAGAAATTCAAATAAAACAATTTGTTTTTAATTATTTCACTTTACCTGGGATGGTAGGGCATCCAGGAAGTGTCCGTTCTTCCCCATTGTTGTTCCCATTTTTCCCTTTCTAAGAATACAAATCTTTAACAGATTCACACATAAACATTAAATTGACTTCATATTGCAACAATCAGCACTGCCATTAAAGAATTCAATTAAAACTTATAAAATCAGGCATTTTGGGGTTTTATTGGTGGAAAATATAGTCACCAGAATTAAGATAACACACACTCAAACACACATATACAAACACTCCAATCCATATATGTAAGTGGGATTATAAAACTTTTTTAAATATACCTAACTTTTTGCATTTTTTTTTTTTTTTTTTTTTTGGTAATTTCTTCTTTTTAACGAATTGTTAAAAACAAAGTTATTTATGATTAAAACTTAATTAAAATATATATTTCTAATAAAAAAATTGTGATACTTTATAAAACAGTGACGCTATACTGAAGACTACTTAATAAACAACATGATTACTTACATAAAAAAATAACTGGTTCATTCCGTTGGCCGTGCACAGACGAGACTAATTTCTAAGCGAATAATTTCTTGCATTACACACTAATGCTATGTTCATACTACGATATACACTACTTGCTTCGCTATCTGAAACTAGATTACCAAGCATGATGTTCATAACATTCATTCTCTTTCATTTCAACATTTCTTAATTTTTGCATACTTATGTATGTATATTTGGTTCCTGTTTTGTTGCTAGTGTAATTTTATTTAAACTAGATTAAAAAAAATAACTATGTATAAAATATATATTATTTTATATTTTATTAATATTTAGTCAATTCACAAGGTATCCTAACATGTCATATTGTCAAAATGTCCTAATATTTCACAATGGTTTAAAAATATTGTTGTTGGTTTGTTAACAAAAAGTGTCTTAAATAAATATAACGTTGCTTGCTGTGTTTATTGTGCTGTCGTAATTAATCAGAAAAGTCCAGCGCTGAGCGGCTGAGCCGTACAACAATAGTTTTAAACCATTGTGAAATATTAGGACATTTTGACAATATGACATGTTAGGATACCTTGTGAATTGACTAATTATTATTTGATAATTATTACTTTATTTTATTGATCATAAATGTTTACTTTGTTTTTTCTCTGTTTTCATTTTCTTTTGAGAGCTACTTCAGATAAACTAGCGATAATTAGATATGAAAATTGGAGATGATAGCGAAATATGTTGTTTTTATCATGTTTGGATCGAGAAACATGAATAAGAGAGCGAAATACGAATATTGCTGTTCGTGTGAACATATGTAGTATAGCATTACCTATCATGATATGAATATGTGTACATCCCTTTGTATGTGTTTGGCGAACGTTGCTGTACAAGGAACTTACCGTCCTATATTGTTAGCACATTAGTGCACTTTTACAATATTTAAAAACGTGTCATATGTTTGTCACATACATAAGCAACAAGCAATAGTTTTGCTACTTAGATACATTTTAAAGATAACGATAAATTTTTAGTTCTTTTACTTGGTACTTTTGTTATTCAGGAAGATAAATTATGTGTATGTAAGTGTGGAAAAACAAATTGTATACCTCTAACACATGTTTAAGTCACAGAGTGCGCACAGAGGTGAAAAAGGTGACGTGGGAAAAAGGCCCAAATCATTTGCGAAGGCAGCTTTCAAAGAAACAGACAGAAAGCGGATTATGGTAGTGAAGTGGAAATGTGTAAAAACAGCCCGCTACACAAATTTTGTGATGAAATCAAAAATTAGAAAACGAAAACCAAGTCAATCATAGGTACTAGTTCAACAAACGTCTTTTATTTATATTTTTATTTATTTGATTTCCAATACAACAAGATTTGAAATCTTATAATTATGGTAAAGGATTTTTAAATGTATAGAAACAGGATGTTTAAAATATAGTATTAATTTTAATTCATACAGTTAGTTCAAAAATAAAAAAATCCGTTCAATAAAACAGAAATACATCAAATAACCTTTTTAAATAAAAACATTCAACACTAGTATTTAATGTGACAGAGTGAATCAGTAATAGCAAACTGTGAATAAACTATTATTTAAGAAGAACACAGTTGAAATGGTTGGCCACGCTCCATAATTGTGGCAAAATATACTTTGATATAAATATCATCATATATTTACTAACAATGTTTCTTCCACAAAAAATCAAACAAAACAACCGAACAACAATTTCGTGTCACCTCTGTGGATGTAGCCGGTTAAAACTTTACGCCTACAAAAAAACATTCCCTGCACCACGCTAGCCAATACACAACCAATTTAAGCCCCCGTAATTAGCCTCGTGTGTTCACGCACACTGAGTCAAATACCATGTTCACACGGACAGCAATATTCGTGTTTCCCTCTCCCATTCCTGTTTCGAGCCGCAAACATGGTTAAAACAATATGTTTTGCCATACAAAATTTTAAGAGCGAATCATGTTGTTTCATTTTGAAACATGCAGCGAAACAGGAAAAATGTACTATCATCTCCAATCTTGATAACAATTATCGTTAGTTTTTTTTTTTTTTTTTTTTATATATATTCATCCTTTATTTACAATTATAATAACTAACTATACATTTTCAAATGAGATCTTATCTTTACAAATAGATATTACAACAAATAATACAAATTATCAAACGATATTAACATGGTATTTATTAATTTGATATTTTTAAAGGCAAAAATGGGAAAAAGCCCTTTCTAAGGTATATAAAAAAGATTTCAAATACATTTAGAAAATGTATATGTTTATAGTAGAACTATTAATGATAATAGTACTCCATAGACATATAATTCTCAGTTTGATGAATTTTCATTTAGCTATTTGTTATTTCTTTACATTCTCTTATCAGTGGATAAGGAGAATTTTCAATTTTTTCAGAATACTTAGTATTAATTCTTGTTATAAAATCGATTATTTTTTCATAACCAGTTTCCTCATGAATAAGGTAAGTTGGGTATCTCCAGTGTTTTTTGTTTATAATTTTCAGGCATTTATTTTGAATAATTTGTAATCTCTTAAGGTGGCAGTTAGCAGCAGTACTCCAAATCGGGCATGCGTACGTTAATATTGGTCTAATAACACTTTTGAAGAGGAGATTTTTGTTTTTTGCGTTCAGATGTGAACGTCTATTTAGTAATGGCCATAAAGCTCTAAGGGACTTTGTTGCTTTTTGACATACTTCGCTAATATGTTGTTTAAACGTTAGTTTTTTGTCTAAAACAACACCAAGATATTTAACTTCGTTAAGTATATTTATGGAACAATTTCCAATTAATAGTTGACGCCTTGGAAGTCTTTTGGGAGATTTGTTGAAGGGAAAAATAATTGCTTGTGTTTTGATTGGATTAATTTTTATTTTCCACTTATGAAAATATTTATTGCAATTAACAAGTCCGATTTCCATCTTTTTAAGGAGCGCACTAGTAAGTTTGCTGGAGGAGATTAATGCAGTATCATCTGCGTAATACGCTATTTTCATATATTTTGGGACTTTAAAGTCTGAAGTATATATCGAGTAGAGCAATGGGGATAAAACTGATCCTTGAGGTAACCCAGTTGCAATAGTTTTTGGAGATGATGTGTCATTATTAATCGCAACCTTAAATGTTCTGTCTTCAATGAAATCTGCAATAAGATTGCATAGATATTTTGGAGTATTTGCGGCTAATAGCTTATATAACAGGCCATTATGCCAGACAGTGTCAAAGGCTTTTTCTATATCTAGCAAAATAAGGCCTGTTGATCGTTTATTGTTTTTATTTTTGGTAATATGATTTTTTATTCTGTTAATTTGGTGAGTGGTGCTATGCTCTTTTTTAAATCCAAATTGCTCATTAGCAACAACAGAATTATTAGAAACGAATTCATTTAGACGATGATGTAATAATTTTTCGAAAATTTTACCTATATTGCTTAACAGACTGATGGGTCTGTAGCTGCTAGGGTTATTTTTTGGTTTGTTAGGTTTGCATATAGCTATAACCTTGGCGTTTTTAAAATGTTTTGGAAAGTAGTTAAGTTTAATGCAGCTATTAAATAATGTCACCATTAGTTTTAAGGCTTTGATTGGAAGTTTCTTTAAAAGAAGGTTGGGAACATTGTCGAAACCAGGGGATTTAGAAGCTTTTAATGATGAGACAATATTCGATACTTCTTCTAGCGTTGTAAAAATAGCAGATTCAAAACATGGGTTCTCCTTTTTGAAGTTATTTATCTTAGTATTTACTATTTTATCATGTGAGTGTTTGTATGTAGAAGTGAGATTATTAGCTTGTACAAACGTGTTTGCCAGTATTTCTGCTTTCTCTTTATTGTCAGTTATTTTATCATTTCCAAATTTAAAATGCGGTATTTGGTTTTTACCTTTACCTCGCAAACTTCTGCTTATTTTCCAAAATGATTTGTCACCTGGTTTTAATTTGGATAATAATTGGCACCATTTTTTATTACGCTCTGATGCAATGCTTTTATCAATAAAGTTACTTAAAAACTTAATATACTGATTGTATAAATTTTTCTCAACTTCGTTACGAGATCTTTGAAATTTTCTTTTGTAGCTTCTTCTTAATTTAATATAATTTACTATATTTGCTGGCAATACATAATTATTTTGTTGAGTTACTTTTGGAGTTGAAACTTGCCTTGCTTCTAAAATCATATGAATTAGTTTTTCGACTTCTTTATCAATTGCTATCTTTGAATTGTATACGGCTGTATTAGATGTAATTTTATTGTTAATATAATTCATAAAAGTGTCCCAGTTGGTGAGCCTATAATCGTAATAGCTAAGGTCTGCCGATAATGCTTTCGCTCTTTTTAGCGTACACATAATTGGGCGATGATCAGATGGTATTTCGTAATCCAGTGTTTTGATATCAATGTTCAGAGCGGTATTACTAATAACAATGTCGACCGTGGACGCTTCTCGATTACGTTGGTGCGGGTAAAGTGTTGGACTGTTAGGGTGATGTATAAAAAAGTCACATGACTGTTGTAAATTATTGAGTATGTTACCCGCGGTATTATTTGTAGGGCAGTTCCAAGAAGAATGTTTGGCATTCAAGTCACCAAAAATAATGTATTCATTAGTGGAGGGTGTGAGATTAACGATATCGGCGGAAAAATGTTGCGTATAATGAGGCGAATAAGCTGAAGACACTATGATATGCCTGTTGTTTATTGTAACTTCAATAGAAATGTTTTCAATTGATTTGGTTTTTGAAATAAAAAAGTTTTTATGTTCAATTGATTTGTGTATTACCAGAGCGACTCCTCCTCCACTTGCGTCGGACCTGTCATTTCTGTATATAAAGTAATTTTTAAAAAATGGTTTATGATTTTCTGTAAAAAATGTTTCGTTAAGAGAAGCAATTTTTATGCGTTCTCTTTCGAGTAATAGTTCAAATTGTTTAAGTTTGGAAAAGTTTGAAATACCGTTGGCATTCAAGTGAAGCATTTTGAAATCGTTTACATTAGTATAATCCATGTGCGTATTTTACCATTGACATAACAACTTTGATTTGCTGCACTTTTGATGTGCATCTTTGTAAATCATCCATAGCTGTTGTGAAAATTTCAAAAAGCTCGTCAGTGCTAAAAAGGTCATTACCAGTTTTCAGCTGATTCGCATATGATGTATTGTTGTAAATTCTTCTATTATTGGTGTTATTTGAGTTTTCGATGTTGTTGTGGTTAGTGTAGTTGTTTCTTAAATTAGGGAATTCTCCCCCGTTAAGTTGGAATGAATTCTGTTGTTGTTGCTGTTGTTGTCTGTTACTCTGAGGTTTCGATGTTACTCTAGCTCTTGTTTCCAAATAAAGAGAACGTAACGGGCAATTGATGTCATTCGCAGAATGGTCAGATCTTTCTTTTCCATGTTTTTTGCAATTGAAACATGTGAAAACTACTGGTCTTTTTTCGTTTGTATTAAATGGGCATTCACTAGTATGGTGTAGTTGTGCACATATCATACAAGCAGCTTTACGTTGACAGTGCTCACCACCGTGACCATACATTAAACAATTCCAGCATTGAGTTGGTTTGTAGTTATTATTTGGTTTGTATTTTTTCCATGTTATAATTACATTGGAAATTGTCCTCACATTTTTTAATGAGTTGGGATTAAAAGTTTTGCGGTTAAATTGTACCTTATAAACAGCATTGTTGTCTGTACTGAACTTTGTTTTAATTTCCGCAACAGTATGTGGAGTTAAATTGTAGTTTTTTAATTCTGTAACAATGTCCTCTGTGTTGGTACGGGGTAAACCGTGTAAAAAGGTTGTATATAAACGATTATCTTTGGAGTTATAGGAGTGGAACTCCATTTGATTTTCTTTAAGTATTTGTTTGCAACAATCATACATTGCCTGACTTGGAGCAAAAATTTTGGTGCCAGTTGAAGTACGTTTGTACATGCATTCTTTTCCAATTACTTTTTGAATTTCAGTAAAAGATGTGTTTACATCAACAACAATAGGTGGTGGCTTACGTTGAATGACTTCGGTTATGTTTGAATCAGGAGCAATGTCCATATCATTATGAGTTGCCAGAAGGCTAAATCTGTTGCGTGAGGTAGACGCACTGTTTGGATTGACGTAACCCGCAAAAGGTTGTATCATCATCTTTTTCTTCCCAATGGATTTTTTATATATTGTAGGTTTGGCCCCAGGGGCCATCGTAAATTCGAATTTTACTTTGTATTTGTATAAAATTGACTACCACGTGTGAGTTAAAATGAGAACCCGAATAGGCAATATTACAATAACAAAATATATACACTTGTAATTTTTAATTTATGTATGCTATGCGCTGATTTTATTGACACGACCGTTCGTAAAGAGAATCTGATTCGAACTAATTATCGTTAGTTAATCTGAACTAGCTCTCAAAAAAAAAAAAAAAAAAAATCAAAACAAGGAAAAAACAAAATAAAAATTCATGTTAAATAAAATAAAGTGATAATTATTAAATAGTAATATTAATAAAAGTATTTAATAATATATTTTTAGTTTGTACTTACATTTTAATTTACTTTAAATAAAATCACAAAAAAACGTCAACGGCAACACAAAAAAATTTCAACATGAAACAAGAATGAACCGTATGAACAGCATGTTTGGCAATCGAGTTTCAGAGAGCGAAACGAGTGGTTTATATCGTCATATGAACCTATCATAAAGGGCATAATAAGACACACAAATAGCTTGGCAAACATGTCAAAATGTTACGTTTGTACAAATATTTTGTGTTGTTAATTGAAGTGTTTGCTCTTTGGACAAACATTTGAAGCAATTTTTGCAGAAATATTAAAAAATTTTAATATTTGGCAGACATGTTGGATATTTGTCAAACTTTTTGTGGTGTCTAGCGCTAAAAGTAATCATTTCAGCGAAAACTGAGCAGAGTAAAGACGTAGAAGAAGAATCTATAAAATGAATTTTAGCTGTAACTACAGCTTTTTGTTAAGAGCAGTCTTTACTACAAATTCTTTTTCTTTCTTTTATATTTCTTCTCCGTTTTAAACAAATAATCAGCAAAATTGCCGCAGCACAATCGTCGTCGAAAAATTTATGTGTGTACGAAATAAGTTTTTGTTGTTTATTGCCAAATATAAGCAAAAACAAATTGCATGTTTGCCAAGCAATTTGTGTGGTTTAGTATGCCCTTAAAGGCCGGTATTCACTATCCTATTTAGTCGCACGATATGTCAAAAAAATCGTGTGTGCTCATAATGTATGACAGTGCGGCTTAAAAATGAATTGAGTGACAGATTTTTTTGACAAGTCTGTCCGACTTGGAAATGTTTCAAAAATTTTCATAAAATGATAGATTATATGCGATCAGAGTTGCATTTTCTTGTAAAGTTGATGAGTCTTTTGAGTTTGCATCTTTTTTGTGGGATAGTGTGGCATTGACAGCAGATTTTGCAGACATTTTTTTTATCTCGGATAGAATTCCGTCAGATTTTCGTGTGAATGGATCGTACGATTATGTAGGATAGTGAATACCGGCCTTAATATGCAATTCAGAAGGTGATTTAAAAATCATGTTTTATTTTTAAATCCCTTTACAAAACACAACAGATTATATTTTCCCCATGTTTTTAGAGTTAATTTTTTCCCCGTAATCGGTAATTCTTCTTTACTTGCTTATTTGTAAAAGCAAATAATTTGAATGCGCTCCGTGTTTGTATTGCAAAGAGATGTTACCACATTGAAATCAAAAGTAAATGAGGAAACACAACAAAAATACGAATGTGTTCAAAGAAATCTATAACAAAGATTCAGAGATCAGAAAATGTGATCTTTTTTCTATAGTCCGATTGTATCCCTACACCGCACAGTGGGATATTTCTACAATCTAAGAGTACAAAATTAAAAAAAATCTTACCGAATTCAGCAATATTTACATATATTGTGTATGGTAAATACATTAACATAATCAATAAATACTATTTTACTTTCTTCGGAAATGAAATTATGCATTCAAAGCCTTATTCATTAACAATATTTAAGGCTTACAAAAGGTTTATAAAATTAATTTTCTATGAAAATTTGTTATATAAACATTTTAATTAGGGAGGTAACGATACGCCTTTTTGCCGATACGATACCAATTCTTAAAATATCGGCAATTTATTTATTTATTTATTTATTTCATTCACAGTAATATATAAAAGCCTCCTAGGCAAAACTAAAGTAGAGTAATATTTAAAATTGATTTTAATAAGTTTTTAAAAACAGCGAATTGAATTTGAATTCATGGTAAAATTAACAAACATTTATTTTTTTTTTTAAACAAAAGACCAGTGTAAGAGATTATTAATATTTAAAATTAATATTAATAAAATGTTTGTTTAAAAAACAAAGTATTCTCAACTTTTGCGGATATTTCGCAAATCCGTTGAATCACACCTGCAGTGTAAAATGGTGTATCAGATGTGGCGGAACGCATTTGACATATTATGTATTTCTGCGCCATGTTCCTAAATTTTGGGATTAACATATAATTGCGCCAGTAAACAAACGGATCTGCTTTTCTAGAAAACTTAGGAGATCTAAGGTATATCTACCCTTCTTTAGCTGAAACACAGCGTAAGATTGCCAGAGGATCATCCTTCTCCAAATTTTCTTTAAGGATTTTCACAAATCACAAACCCTCCAAAGATCAGCTCTTGTAGACTTGTCAGAAATTTTACTGGGTGCAGTGGTGACCGTATCTTCAACACTTTCGGAATGCAGAGCCATGTTAAGGAGCTTAGTAAGATGTTTTTTCGATCTATTGTCTTTGAAATTTTCTAGCTTTTTATCGAAGGCAAAAACTTGTAGATAAACAATAAATTTCAATATTCTCTTAACCCTCAAATCTTTCATTCAGAGCGAATGCTACGTAAGTCGCCAATATTTGGGGCTCTGAACTATTCTGCATCTCAGTTTATACATTAATTGTATTTTCTAATAATGTAATGAAATAAGGTAAGAAAGTGTGGTATTGACTGTGCTTTTAGTACCCTAAAATTTAAAGCAATATGGTTTTTATTTTCACAAAAATCATTAAAACTAAGCAGAAAAAATCTGAAAAAGTACCAATACATACAAGATTTATCAATGGGAGAACGTTTTACTATTATCGATGCGTTTATGCATCAGTCCATAAAGTAGCAGTGAAAACTGTATTGACAAGTTACACCACAAGTCATATATGTATGTACGTATCGATAGCATGAAGTAGGATTACTATATACTTTGGCATGCGTCTTGGTGTGGAATTAAAATAAACAATATTAAGAAATTAACCCTTTATGTACGTAATTTTTAAATTATAACTTGTATTGTTGTAAAATTCAAGAAAATTATTGTTTTTAGATTCCTTGAAAATGGTTAACGAAGTTAACCGAAATATCGGAGAAAATAAATTGTTAAATTAAATAAAACAACAAAATTGGTTTTTATTTATAATTTATCGTCACAAGACCTTAAGCCGAAACAAATAAATAATCACACAAATAAACAATATTATAATATAATATAATATATTATTCAATTTGATTTTGTGCTCTGCCTTGAATGTGTTATTCTCTTAGTTGTTATGTAGAAAATAAGCTTTGAAAATTAAATTGTTGGTTCAAAAACCCTATAAAAAAGTATCGTCTTATCGCCAGTAAATATCGCCGATAACGATATATCGGCAAACCCGAAGTGTCGCCGATATATCGGTATTCGTTACATCCCAATTTTTAAATACCTAAAATATTTTTTTTATTAATAAGGGGGTTAATGTTTAATAAAAATTTAGCAAATTTCATTTTGATTAAATTATTTTTGTAATCTTTTTTAACAATTGACTCTAGTTTGAAGCAATGCTTATTTGAGGCCTTTTTGTCAACGATAACTATATAAGAAATTTAGTGAAAGCAAGTTCTTAAAATGTTATTATATTGTGATGCATAAGTGCATACGATGATAAAAAAAACTTGTTTCGCTCTCTGAAACTAGATTGCCAAACATGCTGTTCATACGACTCATTCTTGTTTCATTTTGACTTTTTCTTGTGTTGTTAGTGTGACTTTGCTTAAAATAGATTAAAATGTAACTAAAAATTAAAAATATAATATTTACTATCATTTTATTTTATTTAACATGAATTTATATTTTGTTTTGATTTTTTTTAAGAGCTGGTTCAGATAAACTAACGATTATTGTTATCAAAATTGGAGATGATAGTACATTTTTTCAGTTTCGCAGCATGTTTTATAATGAAACGACCTGTCTCAAAATTGTGAATGGCAAAACATGTTGTTTCAATCATGTTTGTGACGCGAAACAGGAATGGGAGGGCGAAACAAGAATATTTCTGTCCGTGTGAACACGGAATAAAAAAAGAGTACTTTTTAGGATTTTAGTATATCGCACTATAGGAAATTTTACAATTTTTTGGCCAAAAAAAATTTTTAGTCAAGCCACTGGCCCAAATTAAATGATTTTTTTGATTCGATCTTTATAAATTTTTTGTCGCGGACTGTCACGGGAAAAAGTTTGTTACGTTATTACACACACTTGCTAATTCTTGCAAAAAAATTTTGGTCTCACGCGCTCACGTGCGAAAGCTTAAAAACACTTCTATTAAAACCATTACTTTTTTTGTTCCCAAATAAATGACCCGTTTGTTCTAAACAAAGTCTTATTGCAAAATTTGGGTTCCTAGTTCTAAATTATAACTTAAACTAAAAAAAACATAAATTAAAAAAAATCACGATTCTTAATTTCTTCATCTTCGATTTCAGAATATTGTTCGTCTTCCTGTTGGCAGCTTTACGGCATTTATGTATAACTGAGATTTAAACAAAATAATCGTGACAGCTCTTTTAAATGTTCGGAATAGCTGCTTTTAACAATATATGATATAAAAAGGTTATACACAGCTGTCTGTGTATTAGCTTCGTTACATTTTACTCGCCATAAATTAAATAACTCTGCATTTGGTTCGCTTAAGCTACTTACAAAAATACCTCGAGTTATGATATGTTTAAACATCGGGTTTTAAACGCGTTTAAGGACAATGTTGATTAAGTTAATCAAAGCCTTTTACATAACGTTTGAGGTGATTAAGATGACAGTTGATTAATAAATAAAATACAAAAAACAAATTTATATTTCTCTCGAATATTATAAATTGATAAAAAAAAAACTTTAATAAAATTACCAGAAGAATGTTTTAAACATATTAATGATGAAATTGTGAAAATTTATGGATTATTTAAAAAACATTAAGAAGAAATCGTGTTCGGTTGTACACGAGCGAGGTACGCTTATTGAGGCCAATGCTACATTGATTAATGAAATGATTTAGCTTTTCAATTTAAAGTGATTAACGAATCACTCCTATAGTGTATGGGTCGTAACTCCGGAATTTTTGCACTGACTCGACATATTTAAAAACCGACGTGTTAAGGAAGAAATTTATCATTTACTTGGGTTATAAAATTTAAACTCTGGAAGAATTATGGTTCCCGATAATTGGTATGTCTAATCCCACTTGTCTTATGCCGCTCACATTTTGTCGTACGTTGTGAATTGATAACCAAGATGCTTGTACTTAATTTGAAAACTTTGGCTCTTACTGTTTTCCAGATATACAGCAATCTTTATTGTCTATGTATGGGAGTTGTCCAATATCGCTCAAATTTTGTCGAATGTTGTGTATTGATAGCCAATTTGCTTGTGGAATATTTGGAAACTTTGGTTCTTGCCATTCTCCGGATATAGATAAAAATAAATTTAAAAAACAACAACAACAAGGGAATTTTTGCTAAAATTAGGGGTAGTCGTGGTTTTCAGATCAAATCTCAGCCATTTGTGGACGGATCAGGATGAATTTAAATAGCAGATAACTCCGGACTATGTGTGAAATAAATATATAACTACTAAGTCCCCATCATATCTGGGGTCTTCGGAAAATCTATTTCAATGGACAATCGGACATCGTTAAATTAACTTCGCTCTTCATAAGGACCCAGAATTTTTAGGGTTTAAGATCAATATTGTAGAAATAACAAACGGAATGGCAAACTTTTATACACCCTTTTGCCTTCGGTGAAGGGTATAATAACGGAAATTTCAAATAATTTTATCAAAAAATTTTTTCTCATAATTTAAATAAATTTAATTTGCTATTTTTTACTTTTTATTCAAGGGTTGTCAGATTTGTTTCACCTTTGTCGCCAAATTGTAGATAGAAAATCGCCAAATGCGCCAAATTTAATTTTCTTAGGACTTTTGTTTAGAAAAATTGCACAAGTCATTTTAGCGTTTCAAAAAACTCAAATATTTTGAAAGAAATTTAGACTAATTCCAGTAGTATGTTTAGGTTGAAATTGCACTTTAATTTTAGATCTAAAATATTTAAATTTTTGAAAATACACTTATATTCATAAAAATTATTTTTGATTAATAATTTTCTATGAAAATTTGTTAAATAAACCTAAAATTTTTACTATTTTTAATTAGGCTTAAGTTCATTAAATTTAATTTTCATTAAATTATTTTTATGAAGAAAGGAATTTTTACAACATGGAAGATTAATTAAAATTGTTATTGATAATTTTCATTCTTGACTGACCTGGGATTCGAAGCCAGGCTGGCTGGTGTGTGATTCGAACCCAGGCGGCTGGTTACCCTGACATGTTTCGACCTCAACCACTAGGTCTTCTCAAAGGGATTTGCCGTCTTACACTCGCAGCCATCGAAGACTGCTGACGTCAGTAGTCAAACATCAATCCTTAAACCAAATTGTATTTTAACCTTTGGTAGATCGAAATTTGCTTATTGAATGATTATCCATTTTTAATTGATCTCACATGTTTTCCTTACTTCTGTTTTTTCCGTACTTTTGTCAAGAATTCTTCTTGAAGTCCAAAGTACATTTTTTGTTTATCATGTTTTTAGTCTTTCTTTTTTCTTGTTGACATTTTTTCAGCACAACTCGAAGGACAAATGAACACATAGAGCTTGTGCCTTAGCTTTTAACAATAATTAGTATTGTGGTTATTTTGTTGAACTATTCATGGTTTTTAATCCAAATTTTTACTATTTTTAATTAGGCTTAAGTTCATTAAATTTAATTTTCATTAAATTATTTTTATGAAGAAAGGAATTTTTACAACATCAAAGGGATTTGCCGTCTTACACTCGCAGCCATCGAAGACTGCTGACGTCAGTAGTCAAACATCAATCCTTAAACCAAATTGTATTTTAACCTTTGGTAGATCGAAATTTGCTTATTGAATGATTATCCATTTTTAATTGATCTCACATGTTTTCCTTACTTCTGTTTTTTCCGTACTTTTGTCAAGAATTCTTCTTGAAGTCCAAAGTACATTTTTTGTTTATCATGTTTTTAGTCTTTCTTTTTTCTTGTTGACATTGTTGACATGTTGTAAAAATTCCTTTCTTCATAAAAATAATTTAATGAAAATTAAATTTAATGAACTTAAGCCTAATTAAAAATAGTAAAAATTTGGATTAAAAACCATGAATAGTTCAACAAAATAACCACAATACTAATTATTGTTAAAAGCTAAGGCACAAGCTCTATGTGTTCATTTGTCCTTCGATTTGTGCTGAAAAAAATGTCAACAAGAAAAAAGAAAGACTAAAAACATGATAAACAAAAAATGTACTTTGGACTTCAAGAAGAATTCTTGACAAAAGTACGGAAAAAACAGAAGTAAGGAAAACATGTGAGATCAATTAAAAATGGATAATCATTCAATAAGCAAATTTCGATCTACCAAAGGTTAAAATACAATTTGGTTTAAGGATTGATGTTTGACTACTGACGTCAGCAGTCTTCGATGGCTGCGAGTGTAAGACGGCAAATCCCTTTGAGAAGACCTAGTGGTTGAGGTCGAAACATGTCAGGGTAACCAGCCGCCTGGGTTCGAATCACACACCAGCCAGCCTGGCTTCGAATCCCAGGTCAGTCAAGAATGAAAATTATCAATAACAATTTTAATTAATCTTCCATGTTGTAAAAATTCCTTTCTTCATAAAAATAATTTAATGAAAATTAAATTTAATGAACTTAAGCCTAATTAAAAATAGTAAAAATTTGGATTAAAAACCATGAATAGTTCAACAAAATAACCACAATACTAATTATTGTTAAAAGCTAAGGCACAAGCTCTATGTGTTCATTTGTCCTTCGAGTTGTGCTGAAAAAATGTCAACAAGAAAAAAGAAAGACTAAAAACATGATAAACAAAAAATGTACTTTGGACTTCAAGAAGAATTCTTGACAAAAGTACGGAAAAAACAGAAGTAAGGAAAACATGTGAGATCAATTAAAAATGGATAATCATTCAATAAGCAAATTTCGATCTACCAAAGGTTAAAATACAATTTGGTTTAAGGATTGATGTTTGACTACTGACGTCAGCAGTCTTCGATGGCTGCGAGTGTAAGACGGCAAATCCCTTTGAGAAGACCTAGTGGTTGAGGTCGAAACATGTCAGGGTAACCAGCCGCCTGGGTTCGAATCACACACCAGCCAGCCTGGCTTCGAATCCCAGGTCAGTCAAGAATGAAAATTATCAATAACAATTTTAATTAATCTTCCATGTTGTAAAAATTCCTTTCTTCATAAAAATAATTTAATGAAAATTAAATTTAATGAACTTAAGCCTAATTAAAAATAGTAAAAATTTGGATTAAAAACCATGAATAGTTCAACAAAATAACCACAATACTAATTATTGTTAAAAGCTAAGGCACAAGCTCTATGTGTTCATTTGTCCTTCGAGTTGTGCTGAAAAAATATCAACAAGAAAAAAGAAAGACTAAAAACATGATAAACAAAAAATGTACTTTGGACTTCAAGAAGAATTCTTGACAAAAGTACGGAAAAAACAGAAGTAAGGAAAACATGTGAGATCAATTAAAAATGGATAATCATTCAATAAGCAAATTTCGATCTACCAAAGGTTAAAATACAATTTGGTTTAAGGATTGATGTTTGACTACTGACGTCAGCAGTCTTCGATGGCTGCGAGTGTAAGACGGAAAATCCCTTTGAGAAGACCTAGTGGTTGAGGTCGAAACATGTCAGGGTAACCAGCCGCCTGGGTTCGAATCACACACCAGCCAGCCTGGCTTCGAATCCCAGGTCAGTCAAGAATGAAAATTATCAATAACAATTTTAATTAATCTTCCATGTTGTAAAAATTCCTTTCTTCATAAAAATAATTTAATGAAAATTAAATTTAATGAACTTAAGCCTAATTAAAAATAGTAAAAATTTGGATTAAAAACCATGAATAGTTCAACAAAATAACCACAATACTAATTATTAAACCTAAAATATTTTTTATGAATATAGGGGTTGAAATTTAAGAAATACTTAATTAATTCTCAGTTTCTAAAACAGTAATTTCATACAAATTTAGAAAATTTCAATAAAACTATATGTAAGATATTTCTCAACGCAAAGTGGAGGGATTTAAAAAATAATCCCATTAATGTTTTTGGCGAAAAATCGCCATAGCTGATAGCCCTGGCTAGGGATGGGCAATAAATATCGATATATCAAAATATCGATATTTAAAAAATTTATAATCGATATATATCGCCGATATTAAAAATACCGATATATCGATACATCGATATTTATCTACGACTATCGAATTCGATATTTTTAAGATCACTTTATAATAAAATTCAACATTTTAACCGTTGCTCAACTGCTTACAATACTGTTGTTTTTTACGAATTGCATCATAGGTTTTTTTTTAACTAATATTAAGAAAATAAAGGCGTTTTTCCATTGTACATTTTCATAGATTACACAGGTCAGTTTTGTCTTGGTTGTTTAAGAGATGACAACAAAAAAATAAGCACGGAAAAAATATTCTGGAAAGGGTTCCTAGAATTATGCAAAGAATCGAATCATGAAAGTTGGAATGTTAATAATAAAAAAAATATTTTGTTTTTTTATTTGAGCATATTCTTATATATTAATAATAAAATATTGCTCAGTTTACTTGTATAGTATGTGTTACAAGTTTTGTTTACCGGCAGTATAAAATCCGGCATTATATAATCCTAATTATTTTTTTTAAATTTCATATGGCGAATAAGTAAAAACTTTTTTGTATTCTTTACTTTTTTTAAAATTTTTTTGTAATATGTAATACGTTTGTGCCTATGTAAAAATGTATTGTCATAGGTATATTAAGTTTTTAAATTTAGTAATAATTTCAGCTTAATACGTTCGATACATCGATATATCGATATTTTTAATTGATATATATCGATACTCTTAAAAAATATCGATACGATATATATCGATATATTTTTTCAATTTGCCCATCCCTAGCCCTGGCTGTCGAATATTAATTGTCCCAATATTAATAAATAGCGACATAATTTCTTTTAAAAAATTTATACAGTTTTTTCTTTAAAAGGAAAGCATTTCTTACAACATAACTTGAAAAAACCTTCCATTTTGTGTTGTTTCTTCGTCTGGTGCATTTTTAGAATGAAATTGGCTATCAATTTATATGTACAGGCTGCAATTCAAATGAGTTTTGAAAGTGATTTATTGTTCGTCTGGCTGAAGGGTAACATGAATATTAACAAGAAGAATTACTACACACCATGTAACATTAATTGAAACTTGCCCATGTTTCTACTAATGTGTCACTATGTTTGGGCAGCGTAAAATTAAGAACATATTTTCTTACACCACGTATCTCCACGTCTACAACAGACATGATTTGCTGTTATAACATGATGTTATAAAAGTGTTGTTAAAACATTTGCATTAACAACCCTGTTTTAACATGAGAAAACCTCTAACATGACTTGTCTATACCTAACACAAACACCATATTAGTGTTAATGTTAAGCATTTGAGGTCAGTTGTAGACTGGATGTAAACAACAGACCTGAAATGATGTTAAAACATATCAAATTAAGATATCAATGCTGATGTTAATATATGTCGAATCATTTCATGTTATGAAAGCGTTGTTAAAACCACTATGTTGTTCTGTTGCTAAAACACATGTTTAGCAGCCGCAGTTTTTCATTCAATATATGTGAAAGTCTGGGTTCACACTATGAAAGATTTCTTTCTAAATCATAGCATGTTCTCTTCCCCACTCACCAATAAACCGTGACTTTCTGAAAGAAAACTTTCATAGTGTGAACCACAGATTACACACAGATATGTAAAAAGTGACGTGTGAAAAAGGCCCAAGTCAGTTGCGAAGGCAGCTTTCGAAGAAAGAGACAAAAAGCGTTTTTTGGTAGTGAAGTGGCAATGTGTAAAAACAGGCCTCTACAATCAACACAAATTGCGTTATCAAAACAAAAATAACAAAACACAAGCCACGTTTAACAAAAGCATTAGTTCAACAAACGTTTTATTTTGTGCAAAAAAATGTATTTAGTAATTTCGTTTTGTTTTATAATGTTATTTACTTTCTTAAATATTATTTATTAGTGTTGCGATAAACCTAAAAGTTAATTTTTACAACAGTTTTATAAATAAATCGCAACTAAATAAATGTGTGTTCATTGTATTGCGGCATAAAAGATAGTTCAAAAAGAAATGAAAAAAGGGCAGCTTTCTAAGAAAGAGACAACAAATCTTCCGTCTCGTGACATATCTGTGTGTAATCTGTGGTGTGAACCCAGACAAAGTAAGCAAAAGTAAGGCACATATATCGTATTGCACAATACGGTCGGTCCGTACATTACAAGATATCTATTTTCGCGCAATATAAATCCAAATTTTTTTGATTTAATCCAGCATATTGTGCCACTACTTATGAAATATAGGGACAGATAATTTTATTGTGTAATATCAATGATTGAACAATATTATTGCAAATGTATGGGTACCCAAACACTAACATCAACTTAGTGTTAATGTTATACATTTATATTAATATATATTAATGAATTCAAGGCGAATTCAACTACAGGTGGTGTCGATACTACAACAATCTAAAAACAGCAAAAACAACACAGGGGTTTTTGCATTGCATTGTTAGTGTTTACTGTCCAAAATGTCAACCATTCCTAACAAAACACTAACAAATCAAAACAAAGTAGCTCGAACTGTCAAAATCAGATGGCGTTTCGACACCACCTGTAGTTGAATTCGCCTTGTAATGAATTATATAATTGAAAAGGATACCTTATCTCAGCCTTTAGCAGTATTACAGGGTAAGGCTTATTATTCTTTATTATTTTCATGCTGTGCCAATTTTCGGCTGTGCCGAATCTACTGCACCCTTCACCTAACACTTCAGAATACTCTTGTACCTCCAAATACAGTCCGGTCCATGAGTTCTGCTGGTTTTTTGAAAGAGTTCCATTTTTAAATACGTAAATTCTACTTGTTTTAAAACTTAACGTCATAGCTTTCGTGTGGCTGCAGAGTAACTATGTAATACATATTTATATTTTGGCCTGGAAGGCTTTGTATTACTTTATTAAATAAATAAATAAATAATAATTAGTATTGTGGTTATTTTGTTGAACTATTCATGGTTTTTAATCCAAATTTTTACTATTTTAATTAGGCTTAAGTTCATTAAATTTAATTTTCATTAAATTATTTTTATGAAGAAAGGAATTTTACAACATGGAGAATTAATTAAAATTGTTATTGATAATTTTCATTCTTGACTGACCTGGGATTCGAAGCCAGGCTGGCTGGCGTGTGATTCGAACCCAGGCGGCTGGTTACCCTGACATGTTTCGACCTCAACCACTAGGTCTCCTCAGAGGGATTTGCCGTCTTACACTCGCAGCCATCGATGACTGCTGACGTCAGTAGTCAAACATCAATCCTTAAACCAAATTGTATTTTTAACCTTTGGTAGATCGAAATTTGCTTTTTTTTTAATGATTATCCATTTTTAATTGATCTCACATGTTTTCCTTACTTCTGTTTTTTCGTACTTTTGTCAAGAATAAATAAATAAATAAATAATAATTAGTATTGTGGTTATTTTGTTGAACTATTCATGGTTTTTAATCCAAATTTTTACTATTTTAATTAGGCTTAAGTTCATTAAATTTAATTTTCATTAAATTATTTTTATGAAGAAAGGAATTTTACAACATGGAGAATTAATTAAAATTGTTATTGATAATTTTCATTCTTGACTGACCTGGGATTCGAAGCCAGGCTGGCTGGCGTGTGATTCGAACCCAGGCGGCTGGTTACCCTGACATGTTTCGACCTCAACCACTAGGTCTCCTCAGAGGGATTTGCCGTCTTACACTCGCAGCCATCGATGACTGCTGACGTCAGTAGTCAAACATCAATCCTTAAACCAAATTGTATTTTTAACCTTTGGTAGATCGAAATTTGCTTTTTTTTGAATGATTATCCATTTTTAATTGATCTCACATGTTTTCCTTACTTCTGTTTTTTCGTACTTTTGTCAAGAATTCTTCTTGAAGTCCAAAGTACATTTTTTGTTTATCATGTTTTTTGTCTTTCTTTTTTCTTGTTGACATTTTTCAGCACAACTTGAAGGACAAATGAACACATAGAGCTTGTGCCTTAGCTTTAACAATAATTAGTATTGTGGTTATTTTGTTGAACTATTCATGGTTTTTAATCCAAATTTTTACTATTTTAATTAGGCTTAAGTTCATTAAATTTAATTTTCATTAAATTATTTTTATGAAGAAAGGAATTTTACAACATGGAGAATTAATTAAAATTGTTATTGATAATTTTCATTCTTGACTGACCTGGGATTCGAAGCCAGGCTGGCTGGCGTGTGATTCGAGGAGACCTAGTGGTTGAGGTCGAAACATGTCAGGGTAACCAGCCGCCTGGGTTCGAATCACACGCCAGCCAGCCTGGCTTCGAATCCCAGGTCAGTCAAGAATGAAAATTATCAATAACAATTTTAATTAATTCTCCATGTTGTAAAATTCCTTTCTTCATAAAAATAATTTAATGAAAATTAAATTTAATGAACTTAAGCCTAATTAAAATAGTAAAAATTTGGATAAATAAATAATCTTAATAATTAAAAGGGTGTGTGTGAAACGGTAGCAAAGTTCTATAGTGAATTAAAATTATCAAAAATTTCCACGCTAATGTCAAAATGTATACCAGCCCCAGGGCTAATGAAATTTTTTTCACCTTAGCAGTGTCAAAATTTTACTTTCATCAGTCGCAATTTACGCTATGGAAATTTCTTGCTGGACAGTCGAAATTGTTGGCGTGGGAGGAATAGAGTAACCCTGCCTTTACACATGCAAGTAATTACTTGCAAGTGGTGTATACGTATTATCAACGAAAATTTCGAAGAAATAGCCGAAAGTCTTGCAAGTAGCTTGAGTGTTTACACAGTCAATTGCAAATTCATTTGTTTTGTTTATATATCAGAGTTACCAACAGCAAAATATTATTTTTACGTTTTCTATTGAGATTGATGTTTTAAAACTAAAACAATTGTCTACTATAGTTATATTTGCAAAAAAATAAACGAAATATTTTTAAACATACTTAAAAAAAGTTAAAACTGTTATTATTGTTTTCGCAATCAAGTAAATTTGGCAACTCTGCTTATATTTTTGACATTAACTTGCATGCAAGTGCCAAAAAAACACTGTCCTCAGAAATGTCTTGCAAGTTAGCTGCAAGTATGAAAATTGTGATGGTGTTAGTGAAAAAGTGCGAGAGTATTGTGTTTTTCGAACTTGCACTTGCATGTGTAAATGCTGGGTAAGCATACATCGTCGCCCACTTACCATCAAACTTCGTATGTCCGGCAAGAAATGTCCATAGTGTAAATTGCGATTAAGTATTTTTCTATCGTTTCATACACACTTTCTAAGCGGTATTTTATTCTAAAAAATTCAATAATAAATAAAGATTTTTCTAAAATAACATACAAAATTTATTTAAATTACTTTAATATCAAAAAATTTCGGTACATGTAATGTTTTCCTGTGTGCTTTTTCCTATGTGTTTTCCATAGCGTCGAGAATTTTTTGGCATTTCATTTTTATTTTTGAGATGGCTACTTCAAAAGTACCACTTTCTGCTTAAAATCTAATCTGATTTGTGATGTTTTGCCCTGATTTGTTGACATTTTTTATTAATACGCTCAGAAAAGTGTTTGGAACTAAAACAAAATTTCAGATTTTTGTTTTATTTTTTTTTGTTTTAAATGTAAGTCAAACGAATGAGTTGTGCGCTCGTGTTCTAAAACAAGCAGTTACAGTTTAGGGCCAACCATAATAAACATAATCTTGCTTAACCTTCTGTCAAAAATTAACAAAAAGTCTCTAAAATGTATTTAAAAAAAAAACAAAAACAAAAAAAAATAACATTTGATTCCTTATGGAATGTGCGATCGGTTTCGCACTTTGCCTAAGCAAATGTCAGTTTCAAAAAACTTAACAAAAATATGGTTCAATATGGTTTTACCCATATGATATACATGTATTCGAACAGTTGCTTAAGCCAACTTAAGCACATTATATTTCGGTCTTTTTAAAGCGGCACAGGGGCGCTAAAATTTGGTGAGATTAACTTTTTCGCGATTATACTGTATTTTTAATATTCAACTATTATGCAAAATGAATTCAATAAGCTTTTAAAATAAAAAAACAAAGTCTAAACTTGCTGCTTTTTTTAAATTAAGTGCTTTTTCTTCATTTTGGCGCGTTTCAAAAATTTACAGTTACCAACGCTGGTTTTTTTATTAAAGACAACTGTCAAATCGAAGCAAGTAGACAAGTCGTGTAAACACCATGATTCATTCGCATGATTCAGAGAGCGAAGCAGGTGATTCAAGTCGTCGTGGAAACATGGCATCAGAGTAATCATGTATTTATAAATCGGCTACTTTTTTTTAATAAACAGTCTGGCATCACAGTTTTGTGGCAACCTTTGAATGCCGCCATGTTGCCGTGAGTATTTTCATTTTTGTTTTGCGCTTTTCGCAAGTTTTGTTTTGTTAAGTGAAAACAACGATTAAGGTATCAAAATACTAATTTTTGTGACAAATTATAAAATATATAAAAGAGTGTTGGAAAAAACTAAAATCACTATTTGAAAACTGAACTAAATAACCATATACTAAAGTTGCAGGCTTGTAATATTAACCAAGCGATGAAAAAATGAATTTACAGAATACAATAAAATAACAATAATAAAAACAACACAAAACATCTTTCAAAATAGTTAGTATTATTTTTCTATTTTTATTTATTGTTCTTTATATTGATAATTAAAAATTAAAAAAAAAAACAAAGCAATACATATCAGTTAGAACAACATACGCCACCACTTTACAGACCAGTTAGAGGAAACGCAGGTAACTACATACACATTTCTTAATAATTAAATGAAAGGGTTTTGACACGGCGTATCTAAAGGATATTTTATTGCTGAAACCTATCAAAAATAAATAACTCTTAATATTTTGGTTTTAAATCTTTGAGTTTATATTATTTACTGTGCCCCAAACTATACAATTTAAAAGTATGAACTTATTTAAGTAAACAAAATAAGTAAGAATTCCAACTTTTATAAGCTCAGAAACGTGACCCCCAACTAAATAATACTTTTTCTTTTAAAGGATAATTAAAAAAAATTTCAGGCTTAATTGTTCAAAATTTGAAATAATAGGTTTGTTTCCGTATTCAAAATTCGGATCCCATGGGATCCACACAATAGTGGAGGATATTATGAGTTTGTGCTGATGTTTATAACACCTCAAACTATTAGACCTAGATCCACTTCTTAGTATACCTATCGATTTAGAATCGCTCTTTGAATCGATCTAACGATGTTCGTCCGTCCGTTCCGGCCGGGTGGATGGCTGGCTACCTGTCCATGTCAACATTGTGTGCAAAGTAAAGGTTAACATTTTTGAAGCTTGGTACATATGTTTAAATTGTCACAAGGACCAAGCCTATAGAAAATGGTGAGAAACGTTCCATAATTTCACATGGCCTCCATACAAGCTTTTTCCGGAATATGTTTGTATTTATATTAAATTTATTCAAAGCTAATTCTGTTGCAATCTATATAATTTTACAAAATTTTATTAAAATCGGTCCATATTTGATCATAGCTCACATAATAATACTCCCAAAAATGGCTCTTTATGCCATTACTTGCTTGGGTTTAAATGTTGGTATTGACTAGAGAATCCAGTTATTCGACTTTTCGTTATGTTCGAATAAGGAATTAATTAGGGTGGTAACGAATACCGATATATCGCCGATACTTCGGGTTTGCCGACTTTTTTTTTGTAGTTTTTTGAACAAAATTTAATATGCAATGCTTTTCTTTTGCATAAAAACTAAGAGCAATCACATATTCAAAGCAGTGCAAAAAATCAATGAGAATAATAAATTGTTTCTTATAATTCTTAAACTGGAGGTCCACACAAAGAGTTCCACGCATATTTTAGGTTTTTAGACCTTTTTTCAAGACGCATGCTAAATTAAGGCTAGATTACACTATTATACTTTGTATTAATACATGTCAAAAACTCAAGTAATATGACAAAGTGTGATAGTGTGAATGCAATGTGTCACAAGTATTACGAAAAAAGTTTGACATCCCATACGACTTAATCGTTTTTTGAAAAATTTCTAAACGCTAATACTTTTCATTGGATCAGGGTTGCATTTTAACAAAAGCATGTTCATGTGTGATAGTGTGACTACAAACTGTAATGTTACATTAGATTTTTTGACAGTCACAACAAAACTCATTAGATTTCCATCTCACAAAGTATTATGGAATACGTAAGGCTTGTGAGATAGTGTAATCTAGCCTTTAGAAAGCAATCCTACTTCATGCTTTTGATACGTATGTATATGTATTCTAAGCGTTTGCGGTGTAACTTGTCGATACAATTTTAGAAAATATAATAAACTAAAAAATTGAGATGCATAGTAGTTCAGAGTCCCAAAAATTGGCGACTTAGCATTAGCTCTATGCATAAGATATGAATGAAAGATTTGAGGGTTTAGAAAACAATGACCGGTTGCCCCGGTAGGCTAGTTGATAGTGAGGTAGTCTATCAGCGTCGGTTTTGCGGGTAGACTCTGGTTTCTTTCCTGCAGACAAGCGTAGAGCTTCGCGGGATTAGTATATGAAGAAAAAATACCTTATTGGTTTTTTTCATTAAAAAAAAATCTATTGTTTATCTACAATTCCTGACATTCGGTACAAAGCTAGAAAATCTTAAAGACAAGAAATCGAAAAATCGTTTTATTGAGCTGCTTAACATAACTCTGCATTCCGAAAGTGTTGAAGGCACGGTCAACCCCATACCTAGTAATAGTTTTGATAAGTCTGCAAGAACTGACCTTTGGAGCGTTTGTGAAAATCTTGTAAGAAAATTTGGAGAATGATAATCTATTGTCCATCCTATGCTGTGGTTCGGATGAAGAAGTCTAGATATACCTTAGCTCTTCTACTTTTTCTAGAGACGCACATCCGCTTGTTAACTGTCGTAATGAAATGTTGTACCCAAAATTTAAGAACATGACGCAAAAAACTCAGGTTTTCAAATGAGTTCTGTCGCATCTGAGAGACTTTTTTTCATTGCAGGTCTGCATCAAACAGATTTGCGAATTCATCTATCTCCGCATAAGTTGAGAATACTTTGTTTTTTTAAACAAAATTCTTATTAATATTAGGCCCTAATCATGTAAAAAGCAACGCAACGCCAAACAATTACATTGAAAGCACAAACAAAATCATAAATATTTTGCAATTTTGTTGTTGCTTTCTACAGAAATTAACATTGCGTTTTAAAATATCAAACGCTGCATAGCTTGAGGCTTTGATATTTTTAATGAATTTTAAAGTTGCATGTACACGACATGTTTTTACATCTGACTTGTCAAATTTCCCTCTGCGAAATACATACATGTCGTGTGTTACCTTTAAAACATTGCATCTGTACAAGTCAGACGCAAAGTCATCTGTCAAAATTTCAATTAGAGCGTGCTCTATTTTCTTCTGACAAACCATCTGACAGCTGTGTCAGAAATCTATGACGGAACGAAAACCGCAGCGGCGGTGCATTGTTGACGAAATCATTAGCCGGCTTAAGTTAATATTTTACAATCCGATATATGTATGATCATTTCACCATTGAGTAGAAATTATGTACATATATAAATAAAAACGTATCATTATTCCTAAATTGGTATATTGGAATTTAAAGAGAAAAAAATGTTTAGATGGCAGAACTTTTTTTACGGCGCAAATAAAAATTTTTGTGGCGGTAGCACGCTATTTTGAAACCAAGAACTACTTTGGTTTACTCCATAAAGGCCGGTATTCACTATCCTATTTAGTCGCACGATATGTCAAAAAAATCGTGTGTGCTCATAATGTATGACAGTGTGGCTTAAAAATGAATTGAGTGACAGATTTTTTTGACAAGTCTGTCCGACTTGGAAATGTTTTAAAAATTTTCATAAAATGATAGATTATATGCGATCAGAGTTGCATTTTCTTGTAAAGTTGATGAGTCATTTGAGTTTGCATCTTTTTTGTGGGATAGTGTGGCATTGACTGCAGATTTTGCAGACATTTTTTTTATGTCGGATAGAATTCCGTCAGATTTTCGTGTGAATGAATCGTACGATTATGTAGGATAGTGAATACCGGCCTTAACTACAGAGAAAAAACATAGACAATGTCAGAAGCAAATTACATGTACGTGTGTGACCGAATATTATAAAGCTTATGTAAAACAGCAATTTTGACAGACATTCACAATTACATGTGACTTGAAAACTTGACAAGTCAGATGTAAAAAACATGTCGTCTAAGGGCACCTTAATGAATTTCTGTAGAAAGCAACAACAAAATTACAAAATATTTATGACATTGTTTTTGCTTTCAATGTAATTTTTGGCGTTGCGTTGCGTTTTACATGATTAGGGCCTTAGTTTTGAATATTAATAGTCTCTTACACTTGTTTTTTTGTTTAAAAAATAAATTTATTTATGTTAATATTACCATGAATTCAAATTTAAGTCGTTGTTTTTAAAATCTTATAAAATCAGTTTTAAATATTAATAATCTCTTACACTGTAATATATTATAATAAAGAAATTACTCTACATGAGTTTTGTTATTTTTACCTTGAAACTAAATTTAATATTCGTATCGATATCAGTATCGCTGATATTTCTTTTTGAGTATCGGCATCGGTACCGTATCGGAAAAAGGCGAGCTACACCCCTAGAATTAAGTGATTTTTAAATTTTGATTTCAAAATTGCTTGATTAATCGAATAACGGATTTAAATTGTTCAAATTACTGGAATAATTCGAATTAAGCAAATAATTTTGAACGATGTGAAAAACCGCATCTATATTTGAATTGATTCTTTTATAAAATTAATAAATAGAAAAAAGCCGTAAAAAATGTAGTTAAACAATCAACAATTAAATAAGAATTCAGTTGTTCTACGTATACAAAAAAAGCTAAAACTTTTAAATAAAATAAACAATAAAATCAATATTACTTATTAATCGACCTTTTTCTAGAATTTGTTATTATTTTTATAGAATTTATCTAAACAGGCTTTCAAGGTCATTTGTATTTAAATAAAAGATTATTTATTTATATATTCATCCTACGTTTCGTTGGTATTTTCCAACTTCATCTGGGATTTAATAAACTGAAAAATCCCAGATGAAGTTGGAAAATACCAACGAAACGTAGGATGAATATATAAATAAATAATCTTTTATTTAAATACAAATGACCTTGAAAGCCTGTTTAGATAAATTCTATAAAAATAATAATAAACAATAAAATTTTCAAAAACCCTGCTGCAAAAATACAGTTTTTAATACATCAAAAACCAGAAACAAGTTCAAGGAAAACATAATTAAAAAAACAACATATCAACATAAAAAAAAATCTGAAAGACAAAGTTAAATACAAGCATTATGTTTAGCAGCAGGCGGAGTACATTAACATTTTTCTCGGTTTATAATTTGTATTGTGTCCCGCCAGTTAAATTTAATACGGGTATTCAACATAGGATTTTAGCTAGGGATATCGAACAGTTATACCGGTTTTAACCGGTTATTTTAGATTTGCCCAAGCCGGTTATTTTAAAATGCTCATTTTTCGAATATCGAATAAACCGTTTATTTTGGTATAATAAACCGGTTATTTTAATAATGTGTAATTTATATACGATTTCCTAACTCTTGTTGTAAATGAACCCTTAATTTAAGTATTTTTCTATTGAATATTGGACAAACTTAAACTTTTTATGTCAAAAAAATGTAACAAAAGTAAAAAAAAACATTATGAATAATGTAAATACAAATTGCTTGTAAAAGCGTGTATTCTTGTAAAAACCGCAAAAACAATTCAAAATACTACAAAAAAGTGTTCAGTTAAAAAGTAAATAGTAATTTGTGCGACGAGAGTATTCTAAATATTAAATATATTTTTAATTAGATGTTATCTCTGGAGATATTTCGAACGGTATTAAAAGGACAAAGTTGGGTGCCTGAAGTGCCTAAAATGATAAGTTTCAAAGGATCTTCCACGTATCGACTTATTAATGACCTTTAAGTAGTCCAAATGATTGATGTACTCAAAATAAAATTTAACTCCGTATGAAGTAGTTCTAAAGCGACGACAAATAAAACTTTACTAAAATACACAGCCACAAATGAATCATTGTGTGAAATATTAGCCCGTTGTGTTGCCGAGGACGGAATTCCCGTTAAGGCACTATTAACTCTTTTTAAGTAATTCCGGCGGAATCAACGATATGGAAAAAATTCATCAGATCAGTTTTATTTATTAAAACACCAAGAACAAAAAAAAAAAACAAAATCGAAGAAATCAAACAAAGTCATGGAAAGTTTAAAAATGTGGTCGACGAATGGACAGATATTTCATACAAAAGATTTGTTCATATTACTATTCGTTTCTATAATGCTGAAACAAAATAATTTGAAATATATAATCAAGGCTTTTGGTTTTGTTTTCAACTTCTCAAAAATATAGTTGAAGTCTACTGATTCATATATACATGCTTAACCACCAACAAATTAAAACTCATTTAAAATCAATTTGGGAGAATATCTCAAATAATAAATTTATCAAATTCCTATAATTTTTATTTTCTTATGCAAAACGTTTGTATACATAGATCAAACATAATTTAACAGTTTCTAAATTACATTATACAATTATCTTCTTACAAATAAAGTTTAGTAAATAAATAAATTTGTAAAAAATAAGGCTAAGGTTTGATCAATTAACTGGTCACACTCTTGGATTTAATCGTAATATATTTTTTAAAGCTGAACTTATCTTAAGTCGTATCTATGCACATATTTTGTTGGTTCCTTACCTTTGTGAATAGTTTTGTTTAATTCAAATTAACGTTTTATTGCAAAAACTTATTTCATTTTTGTGTTTTTATGCATTCGAATTTAAACCGGTTATTTCAAAATTGCTTAACCGAAAACCGTATTTTTGAAATAGCAACTATTCGGAAACGGGGTTTTGAAAAAAGTCGAATAATCGATATCCCTACTTTTTATAACAATCGATCTCCCTACTTTTTTTAAGGTATTTTTTTAATTTAATTTGTTATATTTTCAACTTCTAAGTCACGGCACTTTTTATGAGAGGTTCAAGCCAGTTATGAATGAGTTTCTAAACCAATTTATTATTCGTGGAAGTCGAGTAATATTGAAATTGATGAAGATTTGATGTTTTTAAATATTATTTTAAAACACTAGTTTTTCCTGAGTTTAGGAGAATTTCTGGTAAAGATAAGATCTCAAATTACGTACTTCATAAGATTGATTTTCATGAAGATTTAAAACAGGATCGTTTTTAATATTAGTTTGATTCCAATTTCACTAGTATGTATTCGGTTTTCAGAACAATGCTGAAAACTTGTATATATTTTTGTAATTCTATTTTAATCTCATTTATTTTAAAACTCTACTGTCTAGGTGTAGCTAAATTGTTTTATTTTAACGTATTACTGTTTCGCGCCATAAATTCGATACTTACTTTTCTAACAAGGACACTTTTTGAGCTACCTAAATAAGAGCGGCAAAGGCTTTTTTTATATCAAAACTTTTTATTTTCATTCAGTTTAAACGAAACAATGCTTTAGAACGCAAATTTAACATCACCCGGCTGGAAAATCTTATTTGACAGATAGCTATGACAGTTTGTTTTGCCGAAAATCTATTGGCAAAAGAATTTTCATTTTAAAAAAAGGACTGCCTATTTTAAAATTTCCAAAAGTATAGATATTTTGTTTACTGTAAAAAAAAACTTTCGATAAAAGTACTGTTTATGTACATATATTGTATATTTTTTATAGCCAAAATAATGTTTGGGATCCACGGAAAAAATGTTTCTTAAATGTGGGTGAAGTAAAATTTCGAAAATTTATTTCATTAACAGAGTTCTATTAACATTACACTGTTACTCATATGATAAACATGTAAAAATACCTTAATTTTTGGATCAAATGGACTATAAAAAATCTAATAGTTATCACATTTGCCGCACATCAAAAATCATTATTCTTTTAGAAATACTCGTATAGTATGACTTAAAATTTTGTTTTTAAATTTATAAGTTTCAAGATAGATCTGAATTTCAAGAGATGCGCGAATGCAATTTGGCGAAATTTATGCATAAACTGTTTTTTTTTTTTTTTTGGAATACTTATATTTTTAAATTTTACCATCATTTTTTTTTATGAAAATTAATAGTCAGCACCTTAAAAGTGTGGCATAATTATATTATTTATTAATTATTTGGAAAATTAAGAAACTCGTTTCTTTAATATAATTAAAACTTAAAATAATTTCCGAAAAATCACAGGACGTTAAAAAAATTATATTCTTAATTATACTTGTTTTAGTAAGTCCACAAAAATTTAGGCTCTGTTTAAAAAATAATTCGATAGTTAGTATCTTTTCAAACATATATTTTGTATCACATTATTGATCTTAGAAGCTATAATGTATATACAATTAAGGGTCCTTATAAGCAGCGAAGTTGATTAAACGCTGTCCGCCTGGCCGTGTGTCGGTATGTTCCAAGCAATAATAGGGTTTAGGTATGTAGTTAAATATTTATGGCACACATAGTCCGCTAAAATTTGCTTTTGAAATTCAGCTAGATCCGTCCATTAATTACTGAGATACGAGCAAAATACCACGACTTCTTCTGATTTTTACCCATAAATCGTAAAATTCTACCCATTACCCATAACTTTCCTAAGTCCTGGGGGATACTCTCTATTGCGATGCGAAAGAAAATTGTACAAAATCTAGTGATTGGTACACTTTAATGCGTTTGCGCCTTGTCTTTCGCATCTTTTTATTTCTTTTTCTTTTGTCCTTTAAAGGCTAGGTTATAGTATTGTGAGAAACGAAATAAAAATATTTATTTTATTTAAATTTTCAAATTTTAATTTTGTTTACTTATTTTGATATATTATTTCTGTCAATCTACGCCACCTTTGATTTTTATTGCCAGTATTGCATCATATTAAAAAAATTTGCGAAGGTTATAAAGAGTGGCAAATTATCATTTAGCTTTCGTATCGAAGTTGTATTCGCATCAAAATAGAGAATAGCCCCTGTTATAATTTATGAATTAAATTTTTTTTTACTTTCATCTAAAACAAACTCAGTATAAAAATGATGGTGAAACTTAACAAACTGCCTTTAACTTAATTTTTTCCGAAATAATATACTGAATCTAATTTGATTTTAAGTATTTCATGTAATCAGAACCTCTTGAAGTTATTATTTTTATAAAAAAATATTATTGTTTTTCTCTACTAGCATGTTTTACATTGTAGTCCTTTAAAGAAAAGTGACCGCTGTGTTGTTGTTGTTGTTGTAACAGTGGCAAGTGGTTGTTGCCTGTGGAACACTAAAATTCCCACCATTTCTTAGTTGATATATCTACTACTATCGCGTTTCCTATTTCATATTTTGTGTAAATATGAGTGTATTAAATTCAAGTCTTTGTCTTAAAATAAGCCATTAACTTTGTTTCTTATTCGTTTAAAAAAAATCGATTTTTTGCATATTTATTCGATGTGTTCTTTAAATTTTAGTTTTTTTTTTGACGATTATGAAGCCCAGTTATTACTTCGTTATCAATTTTAAAAGTTAATTCATTATTTATATTATTTACCATATATTTTGATTTACCCTCGTTCAGTTTAAGTTTGTGTGGCTAAAGATGAATAGCCAGTTATTAACAATTTTCATGCAATGCATCTAATTATCTTCACAGTCACTATTAGTATCACATTCTGTAAAAATTAGTGTGTCATCAGCATATAGCATATATTTTCTATGATATTCGCCATGTCCTTTATATACATATATAATAAAAAGTATTCCCAATATTGATCCCTGTGGCACCCCATAAAATATTATACATTTATATGCTCAGATCTTCCATTATTAATTCTGACAAATTGTTTACGATTTGCTATATACGATTTAAATCATTTTAAATCATTTTCGCGTATTCCGTACTTATAATTTCGGTATGAATAACTCTCTATCTATAGTTTCAAAAGCTCTTTTAAAATCAAGAAAAATTGCCATTACTTTTTCGATAGTTTATTATTCGGTAGTATGTTATTATCCTCAAAATATTTTTTAGTTGTACTGTAACAACATTTTTTCAGTTTTTTCACACGTTTTTAGCATATTAATAGGTTGAACATTTTCGTAAAATTTTTTATTGGCATAACTAGCGACAGCTTCCAAACAATTGCCTTTTCCATCCTCATCCGGACGTTCAGCCCCCTCGACAGCTTACTGTCCAAGATTAAGCCCAGATACTTGGCGTTATGAGAGATCTTAAGCTCAGTCCCATTTAGCCTCATGACCTCGGTCCTATACTTCCTCGTGTAGAGTACCAGTTCCGTCTTAGACGGATTAACATCCAGGTGCTAAGTACCTTTAATGCAGCCTCCATACACTGATACATTATATTCAAATGCTTCCCCGTGATGGCCACTGCAACATCGTCAGCATACGCCACAGTTTTAATCCTCATGTCGTCCATCTTCGTCAACATGGTGTTCATAGTCAGGTTCCACAATAGTTGGGATAATTCTCCTCCTTGGGGAGTACCCCTGTTCACCAGTCTCTGAACGCTGGTTTCACCTATCGTGGAACAAATTAACCTATTCCTGAGTACGATTATGACGTTTATGAAGCCCAGTTATTACTTCGTTATCAATTTTAAAAGTTAATTCATTATTTATATTATTTACCATATATTTTGATTTACCCTCGTTCAGTGTAAGTTTGTGTGGCTAAAGATGAATAGCCAGTTATTAACAATTTTCATGCAATGCATTTAATTATCTTCACAGTCACTATTAGTATCACATTCTGTAAAAATTAGTGTGTCATCAGCATATAGCATATATTTTCTATGATATTCGCCATGTCCTTTATATACATATATAATAAAAAGTATTCCCAATATTGATCCCTGTGGCACCCCATAAAATATTATACATTTATATGCTCAGATCTTCCATTATTAATTCTGACAAATTGTTTACGATTTGCTATATACGATTTAAATCATTTTAAATCATTTTCGCGTATTCCGTACTTATAATTTCGGTATGAATAACTCTCTATCTATAGTTTCAAAAGCTCTTTTAAAATCAAGAAAAATTGCCATTACTTTTTCGATAGTTTATTATTCGGTAGTATGTTATTATCCTCAAAATATTTTTTAGTTGTACTGTAACAACTTTTTTTCAGTTTTTTCACACGTTTTTAGCATATTAATAGGTTGAACATTTTCGTAAAATTTTTTATTGGCATAACTAGCGACAGCTTCCAAACAATTGCCTTTTCCATCCTCATCCGGACGTTCAGCCCCCTCGACAGCTTACTGTCCAAGATTAAGCCCAGATACTTGGCGTTATGAGAGATCTTAAGCTCAGTCCCATTTAGCCTCATGACCTCGGTCCTATACTTCCTCGTGTAGAGTACCAGTTCCGTCTTAGACGGATTAACATCCAGGTGCTAAGTACCTTTAATGCAGCCTCCATACACTGATACATTATATTCAAATGCTTCCCCGTGATGGCCACTGCAACATCGTCAGCATACGCCACAGTTTTAATCCTCATGTCGTCCATCTTCGTCAACATGGTGTTCATAGTCAGGTTCCACAATAGTTGAGATAATTCTCCTCCTTGGGGAGTACCCCTGTTCACCAGTCTCTGAACGCTGGTTTCACCTATCGTGGAACAAATTAACCTATTCCTGAGTAGGTTATCTACAAATCTACATATGCCATCATCAACCTCCAGACTCCTCATGGACGCCACAATAGAGTCCGGATCTACGTTATTGAAGGGCCCTTCAATGTCGAGAAAGGCCACCAGAGTACACTCCTTAAATTTAAATGATCTCTCAATAGTTCCAACTAATGAGTGGAGAGCCGTCTCAACAGACCTACCCTTTGTGTAGGCATGCTGAGAGGTTGAGAGTAAACACCTTGGGATGGTCATCCTCAAGTGTATGACAATAACTCTTTCAAGAGTCTTGAGAAGAAAGGATGCAAGACTAATCGGTCTGTAATCCTTTGCTTCAATATGAGAAGTCTTTCCTCCCTTGGGGATAAAGACCACAAGGTCCAGCTCTCAGGTACATACAAAAATCTAACGAATCTCCTGTATATAGCCATCAGCCAGGTTATAATCAGAGTCGATTTCCATTGCAGGTCCGCCGGAATTATACCGTCCATACCCGGAGATTTATACGGGCGAAAGCTGTCGACAGCCCACTTGTCCATTAGGATGGACATAGGACCGGGCATCGATTCACAAACCTGATCCCGCAAGCTCCCTTGTGAGTTTCCAGGAAAGTGAGTGTCAATTAACAACTCGAGTGTTTCCTGACTATTCGTACTACAACAACCATCTGATTTCCGGATATAGGTCGGGACAACCGGGTTCGAAGCGGTTTCTCTCAGAGGATCCCTCCACGCCGCTACAGAAGTTCCTCCAAGCATTCCTTTTCGCCGATCTTACCAAGTTTCTGAATATATTCAATGAAGACTTGTACTCCGCCCAATTACCATGACGCTTAGCCGTATTGAACACCCTACGACTGTCTCGTCTTGCCTGCGCAATATCAGGATCCCACCACGGTGAACGATCCCTACCCCTACGCACCATTGGCTTACACGCCAAGGAAGTCATCAACTGCAGTGAGTCTGTAAGTAGACCCACTGCCGCATCGATCCCCCCGATATCGTCCTCAATTCGTTCGTTTATTATTCATTATAGCACTCGATCCTACAGACCTAAGCACCAGACTAAATTCCACGTATCTATGATCAGAAAGTGAACAATTATTAGAAACCATCCAGTTTTCGATCATGTCAATGTGGTTAACGCTAACTAGCATAACATCAAGAACTTCACACCTATTTGCAACAACAAACGTAGGCTCACGGCCCCTATTTACTATTCCTAAATTGTTATTAATAATAAAGAAGAATAGTGACTCACCTCTTACATTCGTATCCGTACTACCCCAGATAGTGTGGTGCGCATTGGCATCGGCACAGTGCCTGTTGCCCTCATTACTGCATCACGGATGAGCCGATTGGGTGCCCCCTGTCCGTGGTCATGCGCCATATATCCCGAGACCATCCAGACTATACCGTCCCGTGTCTCGAGAGAAGCGGTTGTAGTGTCTTCATCACTGTAATCAGAAAGAACGAAGATATTCAACGAGTTTTTAGCTAAGACACAAGATCTTGTGTTACCTGTACCTTTCGCAAACAATAGCTTGTAGCCTTTGAGATTAAGTCCGCAAACCCGATCCTTATGAATCCAAGGTTCTTGGACCATCACGAGCTCCTCCCCTCTTTCTACCAACCGGAATAGCAATGCAGCAGATGCTGCTTTGGAAAGGTGGAGGTTAATCTGTAGAACCTTCACCATGATCCGACCCCTGTGATCTTGACGTCCTCCTGGTCAGATTCCAGAAGCACGTCCTCATCAACCATATCACCCAAGTGATCAAAGAAGTCACTCACAAATCCGGAGACAGACTGGTTATCCTCTTTGTCACTTGAGCCTACGGCATCGTCGCAAACCATGCTTTCTTCAGGCTGCTTTACCTCACTTACCGAAGGAGCCGGATTACCCTTGTTATCACTTTGGTAGACACAGAGCAAGACCGTACTAAAAAGTAGATCTTGCCCTGCCTCTCCCTCAGTGGTCCCAAGGATTGCTGGTTAATCACCACAATTGCCGTCCTTGAGGATCCTACAGCAGCTGAAACCTTCACAACTTTCCAGACCTGTGTGGGCAGTTGAGGGTTGCAGCACTGAATGATCTTCAAGATCTCCTCAGGTTCCGATGGTTCGGCGGGGATGGTGGCAATCGATCTAGGCCTCCGTGGTATCTCACCAACTAACACCACATCGAGCCAAGCACCTTCCCAGACCTCTCCTAACGATTGCATGGCCCGCTTCAGAAGCAACGCTGAGCGCTCATCTGCGCAAGCCATCAGCTTCACGTGACGCTGGAACCAGCCAGCATCATCGCATTGAGGAGGTGGCCCTGGATTCTCCTTGAGGATCGTCCAGAAAACTACCATTAATTTTTGTTTCACCAGGTCCCACTTGGTATGAGAGATCACAAAATTGTTTGAAAAATAAGCAATACTGGTAATAAAAATCAATGATAACGCAGATTTCCAGTAATGAAATGGCAAAATATGTATACAAAATTGAAATTGGAAAGTTTTAATAAAAGAAATAATGATGATTTGCGGAAAGAAAAAAATAAAAAGATGCGAAAGACAAATGCTCAAACGCATTAAAGAGTACCAATCACTAGATTTGCTACAATTTTCTTTCGCATCGCAATAGAGAGTAGCCCCGCTGGTTGCTGTCTCACGGCTGCAGCTTCCTCCTCCGAACGTTGCCGTTTAGGCATTGCCTCCTTGGCAGCCCATAGGCACATTTTTGGGGAAATGGTTTACATTTGTTGGTATTAGCATTATTTTCATAATATAAATGCTCTATAATTAACAAACTTGCTTATTTTAATGTGCGTTTCAAGAAATTAATCTTAGTAATACAAGATTAATCATAATAATACAAGAAATTAATCATAAAACTTTAATTACAAATTTACAATAATCGATTAAATTCGCATTACATTTTTAACAGGATAACATTATTTTCGTTTTGACATTTAAAGGCATACAAGTGCCAAATTTCCACCAATCGTGAGTGCATTGAGTTTTTCCAACTGGCAGTATCATGAGTAACCGCCCGTCTACACCAGAGATAAATTTTGCGACATTTACTTGTGTAGGCCACACAATCAAGTTTTGTCTATCAATTCGTTCTAATTTGCTCTCACTCTCATTTTTTACTAACACACTCACACTTTTAAAATTGACACCGAGATTGCTCTCAATTTTACCTTTCCATTTGTTTGGAAATTTATGTGAATTTAACAGATGATAAGAAGCTTAATTAATTTTTCGTTTGTCTTTATAAATTGTTTTCTTCATGACATCTTGAAAGTAAATTGCGTGCAGCCTACGTCACAGCTTTTTTCAATTTATATAAATTTTGACAAACGGTGAATATAAAAGACTATCAAGAAAATCTTTATCGTGCGGCTGCAGGGTAATTGGAGTAAATGTCAAAATTATGTTATCTTTAATGTAGCCAGCACTTTTTTGTACATATTTATTGCCGGCAATTTATGTTGCAATAATTGTTAGTAATATATCGTTGACAATTATTGCTAACATAAAACGTCAAATATAAATAGATGAAGTTGTTTTTCGACCTTTTTATTAATATAAATAACAAATAAATAGTCAAGCTCGAGGTCCTTTTTTTGTATAAAATATTCTATATTTTATTTTCCAATATTTCGTTATTCTTTGAATAATATCATCAGGGACAGTACAATAAATATTTTTCGAGTAAGATAATGACGACGGTAACAGCAACACACTAGCTTATAAGGGAAAAACATTTATTGTACTGTCCCTGATGATATTATTCAAAGAATAACGAAATATTGGAAAATTAAATATAGAATATTTTATACAAAAAAAGGACCTCGAGCTTGAATATTTATTTGTTATTTATAAAATATAAATAATTAAAAATAAACACTAAAATAATTTTTTTTTTAATAAACACTAAAATAAAATTGCAAAAATTATTTTGGTTAATATAAATTTTTTCTTATTCGATCTTTATTAAGCTTGAATTCTTTTTTATATAAAACTATTAACTTTATTTTAACAAAAAAAAAAAAATATGTTTAATAAATTAATATTGTTATATAAAAAGAGACCTAAAGCTTAAACAAAATTAATATACATTTAAATAATAAATGTCGAATAACATCTTTTATTCTTAATTTATTTTATAAATATTATTTTATTTTATAAATATTATTTGTCTTCTTCTCTGCTGAGGGCAGGGAAGTATTTTTAAGTCTTGCAGTAGGTAACACTCTTAGGAAAACAGAAAAAATAAGGAACATTTTTCTTATAAGCATTAATTCTTTTAAAAAATTTATATCTTACACAGTACAACACATGATTTGCCAACTCAATTCTGTGAACTGTATGTGAAATTAGACCCAAAAAGAAGAATTTTTTAGGCCCTGTTGTTTGAGATAGCTCGACAACCACTAGCCCAATTTAGTTGAAATAAATTTTAAAAAATTAAGAATTACAATTCCCTTAATCTGTTCATATATTGTTTTCCTATACAAGTAACACTTTCGAAGTTAAAAATGAATGTATGAAGGGAAAAAATTATTTTTTGCCTAAAAATTTAAATTTTTTTTTTTAAAATACATAAAAAATGCAAAATGGAAAAAAGTTTCAAGTCTAGTTATTTTTTCGCAAAGTCACATAACCTATGAGCAAAATGAGACAAAGATCATAAAAATCGATGCACGCGTTTCGCTTTTATTCGCAATTGAGTAAAGGTATGAATTTCAAAAATCAGTTATAGCCACCACCCTTAAAATAAAAATAAAAATATAAATTAAAAAATTATCATGCAAAAAAAAACTTTATTTATAAAAACTTAATGAAAATAAAATAATATGCAATTAATACGCAATTATAATATGCATAAAAACAAAATTTAGAACATTTTTTCAATTATTGGCAATATCCATCCTTGTAGAAGTTGACGCTTGTGGTTCTGATGATCTTGTTTTCTTCGTAGGTTGTTCATATTCATGGTCTGAGTCTGTATCGTCATCCGAGATACACATACTATTCAAGGCGTGTTTCTTTCACTGTGTCCACCAATTTCAATGTCTTCATCTTCGGTGCTTTCTTCAAACTGCATAATTGTGGAACTCCACCAACAAACATCCGCAAGCAATGCATCCAATTTTTTGCTTTTGAACCGCTTTTCAAATGGCATGGTCACCTGGTGGAACCTCTCTCCTTGTTCGTCTGATTCCTGAGGTGATTGTGCCAAAAAAGTATCGAGGTGGTGGTGCAAGAAATGCAATTTCAGCGTCATGGATGCACCGATTTTTTCGAAATAAAACAGCAACCTGTTGCGCTGACATTTTGCTGTGTGAGTTTTCTTCTCTTCAAAAATGATGTCAGCCATTCGGAGTCGTGTTGTGATAGTCCACGCTTGGCCACAATGTAATCCATTTCGATTTGTGGTAGCGGTTGTGGTGCACTATTTTCAATATCGGGTATCCAATCAGCATCATCCAAATCGGTCGGATTGGTGAAAACGGTTTCGGCTAGCAGGGACACAGTATCCGCACTCGGAGGTTTAGGTGCATCGGTATCAGCAGGGCGTTGCACTGGAAGTGTGGCAGTAAATGCAGCAGTGTATACTTTTGTTTTCAATTGTTGTCTGTTTAATCCAGGACGAAAATTTATGCATGCATAGCACCTGGATTCATCATGTCCAGTTGTGTCTTCCACCCAAATTACTGGCTTCATAAAAGATAACTTTCTACTTTTTCCGTGAATCCATTTTAGAAGGGTAGTATAACAACTGTTGCACACTGTGTTCGGCGTAAAATTTGCACCACTTAAATCTGCTTCATCGAAATAATTACAATACGCGGTTTTGAATTGCTCAGTAAACAAATTTTTTCGATCTTTTTTCTGTATTTTTCGGACGATATGACCACAAACGTAACAATATTCATCCAAATATGGGCACTTGTTGTTTTCCATATTGATATATTTTATGTTTTGTTGTTATTCACTTTTAAAAAACTGGAGAAAAATCACTTTTACTGTTCGCGTTCGTCGGCACTGGCTGAATGCCAAAAATCGATCAATGCACACCTATAAATACTACGTATTTTTGAATATTTTACTGCCAGGTACTTATAAATGGGCGCATATTTTAAGGGCGGCTGGCTATATACCTGATTCAGCACTTGTACGTTTCAAACTGTGCAAAACTTTCCAAATAATGACCACCCTTAAATGTGGGTGCAATTTCTGTAAAAAAATCATATAGGTAGCCACCGGAAAAACCCAAATAATAAAAAGGTCCACTTTCCGTTTAATTGTCCACGTACATTTATTACCGCAATCATAAAAATCAAATAACCTTTTGTTTATTCCTTTTTTTTTAATTCTCAGAATCATGAAAAAGGTGTCAATGTTTTCTCCAAATAATGTTGTGCATATCTCGAGCAAATTTTTGAAATTCATACATTTACTCAATTGCGAATAAAAGCGAAACGCGTGCATCGATTTTTATGATCTTTGTCTCATTTTGCTCATAGGTTATGTGACTTTGCGAAAAAATAACTAGACTTGAAACTTTTTTCCATTTTGCATTTTTTATGTATTTTTAAAAAAAAAAATTTAAATTTTTAGGCAAAAAATAATTTTTTCCCTTCATACATTCATTTTTAACTTCGAAAGTCTTACTTGTATAGGAAAACAATATATGAACAGATTAAGGGAATTGTAATTCTTTATTTTTTAAAATTTATTTCAACTAAATTGGGCTAGTGGTTGTCGAGCTATGTCAAACAACAGGGCCTAAAACGTGATAAATTCCCCTATACGATAGTACTAACTTCAAATCGATACTAACTTCAAATCGCAGGTAAGAAGACAAAACGAATGATGCAGAAATTCTTCTTTTTGGGTCTAATTTCACATACAGTTCACAGAATTGAGTTGGCAATCAATTAACTGAAAAATGTTGTACTGTGTTATAAAAGTTTTTTACTCTTATAAGAAAATTATTTCTTATTAAAGTTTATACTATACTATAAGAAAACAAAAACTTGTGATTTAAAAAGTGCATTAAAGTGTTTACACTAAGTTGGTTTGTGCAAGCAAATTTGTACAGTGCGTATTGGGTAGTATGCGTAAGCAAATACAGTGTTGCCGTGTATAAAATTATTTTATAAAAAATATTTTTTGTACATATTTTTATTATTGGTAGTTGTTCTTAAATCCGTTATCTACTGTATACGAAAAAATAACCCATAGTTGCATCGCTAAGTACTACCAGATTTTGAGTAGATTTCATCAAAATCTAGTCACGAAATAGATTTTATTTAGCATGGGAAATCTAGTCAAAAACCACTAGATTTTGCTCAAAATCTCGTAAGTACTAGATTTCGTTGTTGTAGTGTAAATAAGCTATAAGGAGTATTAAATATTAACAAGGAAGAGTGCTTGATTAGGCTGGTATTACGTGAAATATAAACATATAAATACATACATATAAGTATATTTACATATGTAAACTGGCCTCCTAAGAAACACATCTCATATCTCCATTTTAGTAGTTTTGGGGAGGGTTTATTTTTAAACTCGCCAGCAGAATTTTTGCTCGCGAGTTTTTTCCTTCTCTGCCCAAAACTACTAGAATGGAGATGTGACTTTCTTTCTTAGGAGGACAGTTAAGTATGTTTTCCATAATACCAAAACTTATAAAATAACAGGAAAGAAAGAGCTTCAATAATTTTCTGTTCTAATCAAACTATGATGAAGGGTATATAAGGTTCGGCTTAAACGATTATAGCACCTTTACTTGTATTATCTTCGTCTTTTTGGAAGTAATGATTATGAGTATCTTAGATACGACTCGCCGAATTTAGCCTCATAACTTTACTACGATTTTGTAAAAGACATTGGTTTTTTATATGTATTTATTAAATGTATTTAGTTTTGCTAACATTATTTTAAAAGTTGAAAATATTTTTTATATTTATACATTAACCCCATTTATTTTTCAGGCAATGTAAAAATATTGACAAACCAAAGAGAAACTGACTTTATAGAATGTTCATAATTGCTTTATACGATCTCAGGAATTTTTTTTTTAAATTTGACAGCGTTTTTTCAACTAGCATGATATGCTGAAATTTACAAATAAAAATACAGAGACTTTTATTTAGCCTAAAAATTCTTTAATGTTAAATAAAACTACAAAAATTTTCAATTTTGACAAAAAAATGTCACAACCTGATATTATCTGTGAAACACAAACAGCGGCCATAGCGATAACAAATGAGGCAAATGATCATTTAACCGATCATCATCATAACCACAACAATAATTTTTCAAATATGGTGACAACAACATACACCCAATATGGTATACTAGTCAGAAATGATCAATTTGAGGATGTAACAGATACGGCGTCTGCACCTTTATCCATAATACAGCCAGATATACATGATATAGCAGAAGCTTTAGAACGGCATAAAAATTTATCAAAAGAATATGATGATATTCATGATCATTTGTCAAATGTCGATAATGATGTTATCGATGAAGATACAAATGAAATAAATCATAATGATGATATGGTTCTGAAATCTGCAGATTGCCAAAGTTTGGTCATGCATTCAATAGATGATGGTAAGTAAATTTTAATCTAATGAAATTTCTTTAACATTTTGTTTACTATTATTAAGTAGAAATTTGTAAGTCGATTATGGCCCATAGGCTAAGTTACTGAAATTAAAAAAAAATAATTAAAAATAAAATTTGGATTAAAACCGTGAACAGTTGAAAAAACCACAAGAAAGGAAAACTAATTGAAAATTTATTTATATATTAAAAAAAAACTTTTATTCTTCTTTAATTACTTAAAGTTCTAACAAACTGAAATGTTCAAATTTTATTATTTATATAAATAACATTTTTAACATGTGTTAAAATGTATGTCTTGTGTCTTCTTGTATGGTAACGCTTAAAAGTTTAAATTAGAACCATAAAAACGATAAAGGAAAAAACGGATTCGTTTTGATGTAAAAATATTGCCAAGCCAACTTCTTTCCTTTTCGAGTAATGTAAAAAACAAAATACGAAGTACCAACTGAAAACTTATAGCAAAGGGGGTCAAAATAGATGGAGAATAAAAAAAACTGACACTGTTTTTTGGAATAATCCGTACACACAAAGCATGAATTTTAAAAATTTCTACACAAAAAAAACCACTGCTTTATACATATGTACGAAAAATGTGGTAATTTGTAGTTAAATGTAATTTATTACCGATTATGGCCTTAAAAGAATAGTTAATAGGTAAAGTTAGAAATAAATGAAATGAAAATAAAATACATACATGTACATTTCTTAAAATACAAACTAACATTTTATGATTTACGAATAAAAATTTGTGTATTTTTCCTAAAAGTGCCAGCTACTAACGTCAATCTAAAACACTAATTAATTACGGAAATCTTATTCGGGGACTGAAAAGGATCAGCCATTTTTATTAAAATTTGTTTTATTATTTCCAATCATGTATTCTCTAATTTTAGTGATTTTGTTCATCTTTTGATGATTCAGTTATAATTGTATAAACATGAGCACTCTGTTAATGTCGGGGAAACATTATTAGAAAAATGTTTAAATAGCTTTTTTATTCACATTGTGATAAAGATACAATTTTAAAAGTTATTTTTTTATGTGATACACCAGTATCAGTTATTTAAAATCTGAAAATTTAAATTTATTTAATTCTCTTTTAGTCTTAATACAAGATGATATGGGTATGCACGCAGATTCTCAGTTATCAAGTCATGTCTATTTAAATACTTCACCATTTCAACCGGATATATTTATAACGTCTCAAACATCGTTACCTTTGAATTCCTCAGCAGCGACTCTAATTAACTCATTTAGTAACAAGTAATGTATTATAAGTTTTTAACAACATTTAATAATTTAATTTAATAATTAAAAAAATGGTTTATTTTATTTTTTAATGCAGAAAGCGAAAAAAGGAACCTGCTATTTCTCCAGCATTTCCTGTAAATAATTTATCCTCAAATACTAATCAAAATGTAAATATTTTAAATAATGATACATTAGCTACTTCTGCATCAGCTATGAACTCTGCCAACAGACTACCATCAACAATACAACGTAACCAAACATTTTCAACGGTCGCTGTAAATATACCAAATCTTTTCCCGTCTTCATCTTCTTTAAATAAACCTGATCGTGTTGGTGAGGTCACAATGGAAGAGTCTCCAAAACCCAGACGTTGGGAACAGAAACAAGTACAAATAAAAACCATGGAAGGAGAATTTAGCGTGACAATGTGGGCATCTGGTATATCTGATGATGAGGAAGAGCTCGAAGAAATTGCTACACTTGAAAATGAAATTTCCAATTGCAGCAACACAGAACCAGATCCAGACTATTTAAAATATTCAAATAGTTGTACAAATACGAATAATGTTTTTACAACAACAGCTTCAACATCAGCCAACTTACCCGCCACTTTATTAGATACCGCCACTTGTAATTTACAATCAGAAGTATTACATCAGCAAATTTTGATGCAGCAGCAACAGCAGCAACAGCAACTTTTAGTTGAAGATGCTAACTCATCAGCAGTAAATAATTCATTAGCGGTTTCTCACAACTTACCTGCAACTATCAACTCAAAAGACACCAGCAAAAAGTCAAAAAATTCAAGCTCACGTTCTATGCTGTATACTGATAAAATAAAAAATAAAAGGATTCCCAATCCTTCATTAACGCCTAATACCATAATAACAACAAATACTACTACAACAGACCTTATTACTTCCTCAGCGTTATTAAACAACCTAAATGAAGCTAGTAACTCTACAAGTATAAATTCCGATGAGGATGCCTCCACAAACCAAATTCAAATACACAACTTAAATAATACTAACAATACAGCTAATACCTTACTTATGACTAACGCTCAAAATGGTAGGCTTTTATCGATGGGTGTTGTGTTACAAACCTTGAATCCAAAAAATTCCCCACCTCCCTTAAGCTATACATCAAATGATCCCAACACTAATAACACCACCAACAACTCAACCAACAGTAGCACTAACGATGCCTCCATTATAGCTGTTAGTCATATAATGCCTTCAGTACCCGACAAAAAAATAGCCTGCCCCCACAAGGGTTGTAATAAACTTTTTCGTGATAATTCCGCTATGCGCAAACACTTACATACACATGGCCCTCGAGTTCATGTGTGCTCGGAGTGTGGCAAAGCATTTGTTGAAAGTTCAAAATTAAAAAGACATCAGCTGGTACATACTGGAGAAAAACCATTTCAATGCACTTTTGAGGGGTGTGGCAAAAGGTTTTCTTTGGATTTCAATTTAAGGTAAGTAAATATTAACACATCGTTTAAACTTCATAAAAATAATTTAAAAAGCTTCCGAAATTTTATATCAAAACAAGTAAGACTACATGATGTAACAATTCTTTACAATTCGTCAGCTCATTATGGGTTTGACCTACCGTCCATTTGGGTATGTATATTTTGAATACCCGTTTTCGGAATCCAAAGCCTGTTTCACGAAATTTTTAATGGTTTCTTAGATATTAAGCAACGATTTTGCTTCATACTTTAAAGGTTACGAAGTATTTTTTGTTGTACATGCCACTGTTTGGCGAATGCAGAAAATTCCTCATACAAAAACGTACAAAATAAATTTCACTCTTTCTTTGCTTCCTTACCGTAAAAAATAAAGTAGTTAAAACGAAAGCAAAATAAAATGACAACAAGAAAATAAATTTCACTCTTGCTTCGCGTCATTGTCTAAAGAAAAAAAGTAGTGAAAGCAAAATAAAATGTCAACAACTCAATACACAGCTGTAAGTATATGCAGAACAAAAAGCTACTTTTTAAAAATAAATCAGGAATAGTGCCGTATGCGGCACAAAAAATAATTTTCACGTTCAATTAAATACTATGTACTTCTCAGTTTGTTCATAAACGTTCATAAAAGAGCAGTGGTGAAAATACAAAAAAATTCTATCAGTTTTATTTTGAGAAAACTTTATATTAACCTTCATTGTCGTTTTTCTCTATTACGATTTTTTGACATATGCGCCAAACCAATAATGACCTGACAATTTGTACGTTTTAAACAATTTTTATTTTCGAAATTTTGACAAAGAGTTTGTAGCAAATCATATATAAAATACGTATTAAAGACTGCAGATGGCGTTATGTTAATGTAAGCTGGCTTAAAGGTATTGTTTTTAAAACTTTTATACGTTTTGAATCCAATTTCCGTTTCCGAATATAGTACAATTTGGCCTTAGTAAAATGAGTTTAGATCACATGTACAAATTAAAGCACGTTGTTAGCCATATTATCAAATGATTGCATATACATACCATCATATGCTAGAATTAGCTATTAAAGGGTAACCGCTATATATATGATGTTGCTTGTGATCATGTTAGGGTTAGCATAAGTATGATTTATTTATTTATTCACAAAGAAGAAATATAATAAGCCATATAGGCAAAAAACAATGCCCCTATTACGGTTTACAACTTAAGTCTAGTTCAGCTGACATTTTGCGGTTTTTTATTACCGTTTACAACCCAGTGTTCGTGCAGTTAACAAAAACATCAAACATTTACAACTAATTGCTAGAAGTTGTAAACCGTAATAGGGGCATACGTGATCATAAATAAGCTGTAATCAGTAATAAGTCCACATTCGAATCTTAAATAAACTTTGTAAACTTTTTATTCAATTATTTATACTAGGACCGCCAGGTGGTCGAAATTCAACCACTTGACATTTACAGTTAAAATAAATCCTTTTATGCACGTATGGAATATGCACTTCTTATTTTAAAGGGCTACCTAAATTTAAGAAATAGCAAATGTCTTTTCATAATTCCTTTTATTCGTTATTATTAAAGCATTTGTTTACTATTTTTACAATGTGTATGTGATAAAGATTCGAGTAGAAAAGGTAAAATAAAGTTTAAATTAAAAAAAAAAAAAAAAAAAACAATTAGTCAATTCACAAGGTATCCTAACATGTCATATTGTCAAAATGTCCTAATATTTCACAATGGTTTAAAAATATTGTTGTTGGTTTGTTAACAAAAAGTGTCTTAAATAAATAGAACGTTGCTTGCTGTGTTTATTGTGCTGTCGTAATTAATCAGAAAAGTCCAGCGCTGAGCGGCTGAGCCGTACAACAATATTTTTAAACCATTGTGAAATGTTAGGACATTTTGACAATATGACATGTTAGGATACCTTGTGAATTGACTAAATATGTATATTGAAATAATAAAAACAATAAATTTCTGAACGAAAATTTTTATTTTATTTTCAAAAACAAAAAATGTTTTTATGTATGTGTGTGTGTTTGCAACCAAATTGAAAACACTTTTTAAACACAAATTTAGAATATGTGCTTATCTACAAAAAAAAAAAAAACTTTAAAACGATATATATTTCATTAAAATCGGTGGACGATAAGATACTTAAAAATCAACTACAAAAATGTTTTCCCGTATTTATACATAAGAAGATACTTTATAATCAAAAGCCAATTTATTTATTTATTTTTTTATTTATTTATTTCAACCAGTAATATAACAAGCCTAATTAGGCCAATAAATTTACATTACAATGCAGAAAAAAACCTGAATAATATGAAAATAAAAATTATACAAAACACTACTATAGTCAAATTGATTAAGTTACATTATTTGGATAACGAATTATCGGGATTCTACTATTTAAAAACCTAAAAAATTCATTATCTATGGTCGGCTTTTTTAATCTAAAAAAATTAAGTAACAGATGTTATTGGTCTCTGGTCCATATGAAAAGCAAGGGGTGTCTAAATATGTATATTCCGGCCACTGGATCATATGTAGCCTGTTGACCAATTTTTTCAAATTTTTAAATCATAAAAAAGTATCCTTTATTTTAATCTGGGACATCTTACTATCTCTTTTCCAAGATTTCACAAAGGAAAAAGATACCAAGGTAAAAGAGTACAGAAGGTACGCTATATGTTAATGTGGGATATGTATACATATGTATGTATGGATATTAAATTTATCAAAAAGAGAAAAAGTATCGATTTTATCCTGTTTTGCCGTTAAATTGTACCAATTTTATCCCCTGAAAAGTACCCTATATATTAATTTGGATGCAATTCAATATATACCAAAGTTATCAGAAAGGGAAAAAGTACCAAAGCAAAAAAAAAAAAACGGGGAAAACGTTTTTACCTCTTAAAAAGTGTTTAAGTTAACTTGTAATAATAGTTGGTATCTCGGTTAAGGCTTAAGGTTTGCTACTGCTTTTTAGCAACTTTATTCTTTCGGAGTAATTTTTAATAGTAAAAATACCGGTAACGGTTAATTAAACATTGTATTAACCATCTTAAAGTTTTTTTTGTATATTAAGTTAGTTATTGACATAACTACCAAACCGTTCACTACTGAAATTATTAAGGTAAATAAATAAATCTTTTTAAAATAAAACAAAATACCAAATTGTCTTTTTTTCATTTTTTCCCGCCTTTTATGCAAACATTTGGTCCTTCGAACCAATTATTTTATTTTATTTTTCTTTTCAAGAAGATCGACGTCTTTGTGTTCTCCAACCAACTTTTTACATCGTACATACATACATACTTACATATTCGTTTGTTTAAACAATTGTTTGCATACAGAAAAATAATATTAATTAAATTAATTTTTAATAAAGTGTAAAGGACTGAAAAAGTGAAGAAGCATAAATTTGTTTTGTTTTATTCCTTTGAACATTGAATATACATATATGTACATTAGGGTGGGTCAATTTTTTTGCCCACCAAGCGTATAGCAAAATCGTAATCTACGGAAAATTCTAAGAATTTTTTGCTTAAAATTAAATTTTCTCAGCTTTCTATATCTGTGCTTTATTTATAGAAAATTCTGTACATAAATAGAGGTTTAGAGGTTTTTGTCAAAATAATCATAGTCAAGCTGGTAAAATAAAAAAAAATTTTTATATTTTTTTAAAACTCACTTTTCCATTTCAAAAAAATTACTACCTTTTAAAAAAAGAAACTGAATGTAAAAAAAAATAAAATTAACAATTTCAATAAAAATGTATTTAAAAGAAAAAATACTGGCCAAACCGGGAATTAAACCCTGACATCCTGCGTCACAAAGCACGACATAACCACTAAACCACAACAGCGCTTATTAACTTATGCGCTTAATACGAGTTTTTGTACATTTTTAAATATTGCTGGCTATTCTTGAAAACGCGTCGAAAAAGTGAAAATTGTTATTAAAACTAAAACAAAGTTAAAAAAATCATTTTTGTTTACCATACATTTCAAAAATGGAATAAACGTGAGAATTGTAACGCGTTTCTCTCTCTTTTAGAAACGGTAAATTGTGTGATACAACGAGAGAATTACAAACTTTTTAAATTTCTCATTACCTGCTTAGATATTTGTTTTCAAATTATGTTTTTATTAAGCAAATATTCTTATTTTTTAACTGTATTTCAGAAATTTCCAATTCATCTTCAAACATTTCCAATTGTATTTCAGAAATTTCCAATTGTATTTCAGAAGTGTCCAATTATATTTCAGAAATTTATGTTTTTATAGCTAATACAATTTTCTAAAATTCAAATGGACATTTCTAAAATACAATTGGAAATTTTTTAAGTTGAATTGGAAATGATGTGGTTGTTTTTATCTATTCCAATAGTCGTTTCTTTTTTGATTGATTTGTGCAGTTTAACTCATTTAAAATTAGTGCTATTTTAACTTTAAATATCAGTATATTTTTAAATTTAACTGAAGTTTGTCAAGCATGGAGCCGTCAGCAATTTCTATTGGTTCATCAGCAATGTCCATTTCATGTTCGGAGGAAGTGGAATTTGCAGCTTTTGTAAATTCCGAATCAAGTTTAGGTCACATGCCCCATTACAATTGTTGTGCTTTTGGATTGGCAAGTGACTTCTCCGAGCTTAATTTACCTACAATAAATGATGTTTTGAAGTATTTTTTTTTTTTGAGCGATTGTTGTAAAGCTAAAAACAAAATGTTTTCATATGTACGTTTTACCTCGCAAGTTGCAGATAGATTGATTGTTATATGGAAGAAATTGGATATTGCGATTATTAGTGAGAAAAGTGTTGCGAAAAAGCTTAAGTCCTTGCTAAATAGGTACGCTAAGGTAACAAGAAAAAAACCAACATCTGAAAGTTACAAAGCCTTCTTAAAGACAATAGACAATTTATTTTATATCGGAAAATGCCAATGCGATTTAAAAATACACCTTTGTTTTTGTGGATTGATTCCAGAACAATTAAAGGAGTTTATGCTAGATCAGCACAATAATAGAAAACATACCATTCCTGTACCTGTTGCAGAAATGTCTGAGTTGCTTACAACACAGCCATCAGCTAGTCATGAATCATCATATAGGCCCGACATGTCAGAAATGTATATTGATAATGCAATCGAATTTCAAGCAAAAGAAATTCCTTTAAAACGAGGACCATACTCGAAAAGATACACTACTCTGAATTTTGCGATGGCTTGCGATAGGTTCGGCATTTCTGACAGAGTTGCTTCGGTCCTAGCAACGGCTCTTTTTAAAGACATTGAGTTTAAGGACAAAATGGGGGAATTCATTGTAATGGATAAAGCCAAAGTCGCTCGTGAAAAAAAGAAGTGCAGAGCTTATGTACGTCCACAGCAATTCAATAACTCTGATATTTTCCTTTGATGGCAGAAAGGATAACTCCTTAGCAAGGGTTAATATTGGAGGCAAGTATCATACAAACCTAGTCAAAGAGCCACAAATAGTCATTGTTCAGGAGCCACATACCAAATTGTTAGGTCACATAAAAGTAAATGCTGAAAACGCTGAGACTAAACAGAAGCAAATTTACGACTTTTTTGTCGAAAGGAACTTATCCCTTTCTAATTTGATCGGGATTTGCTGCGATGGGGAAGTCACTAATACTGGGAGTCAAAATGGAATACTTCGAAGGTTCGAGACGATGTTAAACAGGCCATTGCATTGGTTTGTCTGCTTATTACATTTTAATGAGTTGCCGTTTCGACATTTGTTCTCCGCGCTAGAGCAATCAACCACAAGCGGGCCGAGAAGTTCCTGTGGGATTTTGACTAAGCTAATAGAAACTTGCGAGCAGCAACCGGTGAGCAAATAAATATTTTAACTTTTATAAAATCTTTGTCTAAATTTAAAATTATTGGAAAAAAAAACTTGTCGTAGGCTGTAACTGATTTTCAATCAATTTCTTTTGGAAGCATGCCACCACCATTGGCAACTGAAGTTAAACAGACACTTTCCACGGACGTAAAGTATTTATATCGCATAGCTAATGCAGTTGCTAGTGGTTTCTGTCCCGAAGATGTAGCTAACATAAAGCCGGGACCAATAGTCCACTCTCGGTGGTTAACAAAAGCCTGCAGAATTTTGCGATTGTATGTAACAACTAACTCACCATCGGAAAACTTGAAAATACTATCAGAATTAATTATGAAAGTTTATGTACCAATGTACTTTAATGTAAAATTCTATAGTTCAGTCATCTACGGGAGTGCACTTTTATTTAAGTTTATACGGTCGACGCAATATTTACCGCCAGGTTGTACAAAATAATGCGTACTTTGCTCACCCGGAAAATGTTTTATTGACAATGTTTTTCGATGACAGAAAAGCCGTGCGTGAGAGATGCATAAACAAAATTTTGCATTTTCGTAACAACTTTTGGGATTCGTCAACACTTAGACCTTACGAAAAACCTAAAATAAATTTTGATTGCTCGGACTACGTTGACATGATTGACTTAGATGACGATAGTATTTTGTCTGAGCCGCCATTTACTACAAGCATCCCTTACGAGCATTTGCTGGGATACATTGAATTTGATGATCCACCGTTTACTAATATAGGAATACCGGCACATATTCAGGGAACTGAGCGATTTGTACAATTGCTTACCAATGTTTCCCAACGTGCCATAGAATGTAATCGCGATGATATTTTGGCAGTTACTATTGAAAGCCGCAACAGAATACCACGAATGGATAGCAAAAAAGATCTTGTACGTAAATTGCCGCTATAGGGCGAAACTAAATTTATTTACCCCCGGTTTGGCCAGTATTTTTTTTTTATAAATTTTTTATTATTTTATTCGTTTCCTTTTTTTAAGTTAGGGAATTTTCGAAATAAAAAAGTGCGTTTTAAAAAGAAATAGAATAATAATAAAGAATATAAATTTTTTTTTTAACTTTTCGTTTTCAGTTTTTGCTTAAATGTTTTTTAAATAAATTTTTGTTTAATTAGGTTTTCAATCAATTGTTTTATTTTTAAATCAATTTTGAATTAAAATTTAGTTAAATTATTTTATTTTATTTTTGGGTAGCAAAATTGTAACAGCTTTAGGGTTTTTATCAGCCAGCTTGACTATGATTATTTTGACAAAAACCTCTAAACCTCTATTTATGTACAGAATTTTCTAAAAATAAAGCACAGATATAGAAAGCTGAGAAAATTTCATTTTAAACAAGCCCACTTTCAGCGATACAGGGCAACTATTCACCAATTGCAATAAATATTTCCAACAAAGTAGCATTTTTTTCGGATTTCCTGAGCACCAGATTTTCAAGTCAAAAAGCGGAAGCTCGATTTTGATTTTAGAACCATAGTTTCTTTACGAAAAATTCTTAGAATTTTCCGTAGATTACGATTTTGCTATAAGCTTTGTCACTTTTTTTGGGCCCGAACAAATTGACCCACCCTAATGTACATACATACCTACATTGTGATTGATCGTTTAACAACACTTGTTAGTTTTGACGTTTGTTTTAATTCATTTTTTCGTGCTTGCTTTTTTTAGTCGGACGGACATATATTTTGATAATTTGAAAATAATTTATAAATTAAGGAAAATATTTACATATATAAACGTGCGCGTAATAAAGATCGAAGAGAAAAGAGTTTGTGTTATTGTTTGATTTTTTTCTTCTTGTTGTCCTTATTAGAACAATTAAGGTACGGTCACATATGGCAAATATTAGCCCCAAATATGTTTGCCTTTATTTGGCAAATTTTTTTTCAAAACAATGTAGGTTTCATTTTGTGGTCACACTGCGCACATTTATTTGCTCATATTTGTTTGCTCGAACAGATGTCAAATAGCGGCAAACACACATATTAGCAAACATGTTTTCCATATGGTCACACTTAAAAAAATATTTGCAGAAGCAAAATATTTGACCAAACTGTCAAAATATATAAATTTATTTGCCAAAACACTATTATACAAATTGTGATGGAAAATATAGAGGAATTTCTTTCAATTAGAGCGTGTTCTCTTTTGATCTGGCAAACCATCTGACATTAGCTGTTTTGCAAGTCGTCTGTTTGTGGAGGCAAATATATATTAAAATCTATTTACTTACACATATTCTTAAAAAAAACAAAATTTTTAATTAACTAAAATACAATAAAAAGTGAATATAAATATAAATCAGTAAATAGTTTGCTAATATGAATGTTTTTATGTTATGTCAGGTGAAACCAAAAAGGAACGTGTTAAAGCAAAAATGATTAACCTTCTGTAATTGTCAATTTTGACAGACATGTGAAATTACATATGGACTTTACATCTGACAAACCCACCGCAAAATAAATATCGTGTAAAATTGCTTAAGCCTATAGTACACGGCATGTAAAAAGACACATGCGCATGTGGTTCTGACGTAATTTTGACGTCAATGCAAAGCCACAATAAACGTTGCGTGTTGTGTGATGACGTCAAAATTACGTCAGAACCACATGCGCATGTGTCTTTTAACATGCCGTGTACTATAGGCTTTAAACATTTTTGAAAGGTTGAGTTTAAAATCAATTATACATATATGACTTCAGTGTTCTTTTTATATTTCGTAATCCATTTTTGAAATCTTAAAATGGTAATTACTCAAAAAATGGTTTTATACAATAACTAGCATTTAACCCGCTACTTCGTTAGCATCTCCTTTTCTTTCGTGGACATATTACGCCAAAGTTTATGTTTCTAGGTTTTAACCAGCTACTTTGTAATAGGTACGATTTTCACCTCTTAAACGTTCGAATTTCGAAAATGTACCAAATTTTTATTTGTATTTTTTAGATACGTTATGAATGTGATATAGTTTTTATTTTAATGTTTATTGGTTTAAAAGATAGATGGCATAGCAAAAAAGTTTAAAAATACAAGTTTTACCCGTTTACTCCCCAAAAAGGCCGAATTTCAAAAAAGTACCAAGCACCTGTCCGCTTATTTTTTTTTTATTGAACAACAATAAGTACTAAATTTTTGACTAAAAAAAAATGTTTTGTAAAAAAGTACCAAAAATAGTTACGGTTTTTACCCCTTAAATGTCCGAATTTCGAATAAGTACCAAATTCGTATTTGGATTTTTTAGATAAGTTTCAAATGTGATATAACCCTTATTTCTATGTTTATAGGTTTAAAAGATAGATGGGGTGACAAAAAAGTCCAAAATACAGATTTTACCCGTTTACTCCCTATTTCCCCTTTTTTGTACTTTTTTCTCCCCATTGAAGCATAAAAAAATTTAAATATTGTAGTGGGAGCCCATAATTTAATACGTCTATGTCAATAAATAAAAACAATGTTTTGTAAAAAAGTACCAAAAATAGTTACGCTTTTTACCCCTTAAACGTCCGAATTTCGAAAAAGTACGAAATTTGTACTTGGATTTTTTAGATAAGTTTCAAATGTGATATAACCCTTATTTCTCTTATTATGGGTTTAAAAGATAGGTGGGGTGACAAAAAAGTACCAAAATACAGGTTTTACCCGTTTACTCCGTTAAAGGGCTGAATTTCCAAAAAGTACCAGACACCTGTCCGCTTATTTTTCTAAAGAACAACGATAAGTATGAAATTTTAGTTTTAGAGATATAAGGTTACCGAATTTACCCGTTTTTACCCCCTAAACATTCGAATTCCAAAAATCCCGTCTTTGTGATCGATTTGGGGAGAGCTAGCCCTGGTCCAAATTTCAAGTTTTTACCTTCAGTCGTTTAGGCTGTGCGATGATGAATCAGTGAGTGAATTAGTAACGTTACAATTTTATATATATAGATTAGATAACTTTTTTATCTTTGATCCAAGGCAGTAACCGCACGACGATTTGGCTACAACAACAAAAAATACTGAAAATCAAAAACGAATTTAATGTAATTCCAAAATCATGTGTTTTTTTTAATAAATAAATTAGATAAATGTTAAATTTTACAAAAATATTATTACAATACTTTGTGTTTTTTTATTTGATTTTAGTGGTATTTTTTTTTTAAGTTGTTCCCAACAGCAGTTATTTGCTACTGTTTGCTCTTACAAAATAATTGTAAGAACAAATATTTGTTTGCTTAAAATACAGGCAAATATTTGTTTTTGAGTGGTCACATTAAAAGCATTTTTGTTTGACACCAAACAAATTTATTAGCCCAAAATCAGCTGTTTTCCTGTTTGTCGCAAATAAATATTTTGTGGTCACATTACGGCAAACAAATATTTGACGTTTTTCGGCAAATGTTTGCCATATCTGACCGTACCTTTAGTAACCTACGGCCGGTCAAGTTGTCATTCATATTGTTTGTTACAAATTTTTATTTGTTTTAATTGGAAAAAAAAATTGTTTTCATTAAATAAAATTCAATTCTTCCAATTACGTATTGTTTGTTATAAATTTTTGATTTGTTTCAATTAAATAAAATTTTCTTAATTTAATTTTTTATTGGGAATAGAACAGCAAATATGCCAATATTACCACTTGCTAAATTTATTAGAGCTTTGGATGCTCTGATTAGATTTGAATCAAATTTTTCTCAGCTTCGCGAGGAAATGTATACGGTGTTTACGTTAGAGATTCAGGGCGATGAATTGAAAAAATTATGGGAGAAAGTTAAACTGTCTCATGAGCATTCCTTAGATTATTTAGAGGTTTTCGAGAAAAGTGAACCTGAGGATGTTGAGGTGGTGTCAAATAAATATGAGGCCACATATTTGGCATATATGAAATGTTTGGCCACTATTAATGAAAGAACAGTTACTTTTGAAAAATCCTCGAAATCTAATGGCTCAAATGCTAGTAGCTCGGATCAAAACTTAACTTTGCCTCCCTGTGATGTTTAAACTTTTGATGGCGATTATGTATCGTGACCCGCATTTAGGGATTTATTCACGGCGATTTACATTAATAGTTCGCGTCGTGAAACCGCCGGCGAAGCAAACGAAATTGTATCAAAATACCCATTAAGTAATGATGGATTTGAGGTCGCCTGGAAAAATTTGAAGGATGCATATAAGAATCCTCGTATGCTAGTAAATAATCAATTGCAAATTTTATTTAATTTACCTTCGGTTGAGAAGGAGTCAAGTGCCGGTCTTAATACTTTCCAAAGCGGTATCAAAAATTGCCTGACATCTCTTGCGCTTTATAATGTATCAACTGATAATTGGGATCCGATTTTAGTTTTTATGTGTATTCAACGATTGCCTACGTCTACGGTTAGTTTATGGGAACAGGGTGTTAAGAACAAATATGGTTTGTCCAGATGGAAACATTTTGATACCTTTTTAACGAAAAGAGTGCAAACTCTGGAATGTGTTCGTGATCTTAAAGATTCGCAGCCTTCTAAAAAATCTTCTTCTAATCAGAAGACTAAAGCTGGCATCACACGATTGCCGCAATGCACAAATTTTCACACTTTAATACCCCAATCGTGTGACTGCACAATCAAATGCCTCATGCACCAATCGAGGGCAATATTGTGCTAACTTTTACCAATAAAATGCAACGCTGGTGCATTTTGTGACTACTTGATATGCAACCGCGCGTCAATAAAAATTACAAAAATGTACCAATATTTATTGAGTTCTTGTGCGGCAATCAAACAACACAATACGCGCCAATATTTTTAATAAATTTCCTTTTGTGTGTTTCTTTTAGTAGGATTAAATTAAAAATAAAAATTCAATTTATCAAAAATAAAAATTAGGAATTTAGCAAGTCATTAATAAATAAATTAATAATAAATTTTGTTTTCCCGAAAATAACTTTTGATATATAATTTTTTTTTTTTTAAGTTAGTGCAATAGCTGTTCAGGACAATATAAAACAATATATACAGGAAATCGGAGCAAAATGTATTGAAATTCTTTAAAGCGAATTTATTTTTGAATATAAATATTCTCTATTTCTTTATATATTTAAAATAGAATTTTTCTTTGTTTAATTTTTGGAATTTCATATATTTTACTTAAAAAATTTCAAATAAAACTATTCAACAAAACTTTATTTGAATATATGATACAATTTTCTTTTTTTTAATGAACAAGCCAACTATAATTTTCAAACAAATAAAAAAGCTACCACAACAGCTGTTTTCGCAGTTGACACAAGTAAGAACAATCGTGTGACTGTGCTGCGGTAATTGTTGTCCCCATTTCGCTTTGTACCAACTAGCGGTAATTAAAATTGTATAAAACAGGGCAATCGTGTGATTTCAGAATATTTTATTGGGGCAATTTCATTATTGTGCGTCAATAAAGCACAATCAAAATTGTGTCATATTGGTGCATTTGCGGCAATCGTGTGGTCCCAGCTTAAGGCTCATGTAGTGAACTCTACTTCTTCTTCTACTTCTAGCGTTTTTTGTCGTCTATCGGGACATTTTTTACGAAATTGTAAGAAGTTTAAAAATCTTTTAATATCGGAAAGATTTTCCGAAGTGAAAAAATTTCATTGTTGAATTAATTGTTTATCACGAGAACATGAGGTCAGAAATTGTAAGAGTGCCTTCAATTGCATCACGTGTAACAAAAGACATCATACTTTATTACACCGTGATGTGTCTACTTCTGAAGATATTTCAGGAATTAATACCGCTTTATTTTCGGGTAATGTGGCCCAGAACAATATGAATTCGTCCTTTCCTTCTTCGTCAAATGGGATAAATTCTTCCGTTAATTCGAGGGATAATTCTGCTTTTTGTCGCGCAATGTGGTCCTAACTAATATGAATTCGTGCTTATCTTCTACGTCAGCAGGCACAAATTCTACGGTTAATTCGAACCGTGAATATCGTTCACCAGGGTATGACATACCCAGCACGGGCTCTTATTGATCCTGCTTCAGAGTCTGCGTTTATCTCTGAACATTTTCGAAACCGCTTGAAGCTATTCGCACACTCGACGAATGTCAAAGTTTCAGGTATTAATCAGACGTTGTCTGCTACTACAAGGAAAATTTGCGCTCTTAAAATTAGTTCTGTTTTGGATAAATCTCTTATTTTGGAAACGTTGGCCTTAGTGCTGCCAAACATCTCTTGTAGTTTACCCTCCTTCGTAATAGGCCGAGGCCTTCGTGATAATTTTTCGGACCTTCAGTTAGCTGATCCTCGGTTTTATCAATCAAGACCGGTTGATTTGCTTTTATGCGCGGATTTGTATCCCCAGCTAATTCTGGCCGAAATTAGATGCGATGTTTTAGGATCTTTAGTGGCTCAGAAGACTGTATTTGGTTGGACCATTACGGGACCTATGGTGGAGCCAATAGATGTTGCTAAAGAGGATAGTTTGAATAGGAATTTGCTTAGATTTTGGAAAATGGAGGAAACTCCAAAGCGGAAGAAAATGACCCCTTCAGATAAAATATGTGAGGAAAATTATCGGTTAACTACGCGTCGAGACTCCGAAGGCCGTTATGTAGTGACGCTACCTTTCAAGCCAGAATTTCCTCATTTGTTAAATTTGGGTTTTTCTCGACCGAATTTTATGGCTCAATTTTTGAGAAGTGAAACTTCACTGCTACGCAAACCTGATATTAAGGCATTATATGATAGTGTCGTTAATGAATATCTGGCTTTAAATCATATGAGACTTGTTCCTACTCATTCGCTGTATTCTTCTGTTTCGTGTTACCTTCCTCATCACCCGGTTCTTAACCTGATAGTAAAACGACGAAATTGCGTGTCGTACTTAATGCCTCGAATAGGACCTCTAACGGTAAAAGCTTAAATTATTGCCTTTATTTGGGCCCCACATTGCAGTCAGATTTGGTGCGTTTGATTCTTCGTTGGAGCCTATATCGTTTCGTTTTTAATTGCGACATTACCCAAATGTATAGACAAATTCGTCTTGATCCTGCTCATACGCCATATCAACGCATATTATTTCGTTCTTCTCCGATGGAGGAGGCCAAAAAGCATGAGTTACAGACTGTAACTTTCGGTGTTAATTGTGCTCCTTACCTGGCGCTACGGACATTGCTACAATTTGCTGAGGATTCCGAGGATGAATAACCTCTTGCGGCTAAATTTTTGCACAAGTGTATGTACGTTGACGACGTATTGACGGGCGCTCATGATGTTTCATCTGCTTTGAAGGCTCGGGATCAACTGACAGATTCAAACCATCTTGTAGATTCAAAGCTACTTACGTTTGTGAAATCTAGTAGTTGGAAAACTCTGGGAATTTTATGGAATGCCCAGTTGGATTCATTTTATTTTAGAACTGAGCCTATTGTAAATAAGTGGAATTATACGAAGAGGGAAGTTTTATCTACGATAGCTAGATTATTTGATCCTGTAGGCTGGTTAGGTCTGGTTATTATTATTGCGAAAATCATTATGCAACGGATTTGGCAGGACAATATTAAGTGGGATGAATTTCTCCTCCCCTCTACGGGGAGTGAATGGCGGAAGTTCGTTGAGCACTAAATATGCGCCTGCTACGTCGGCCGAACTCCATGCGTTTTCTGATGCTTCCGAGAAAGCATACGCGGGGGTAATTTACATTCGTATTGAGGCATCCGGGCAAAATTATACAAACTTGCTTTGATGTAAGACTAGGGTTGTTCCTATTAGGATAGTTTCTTTGCCCCGAGTAGAACTTTGTGGCGCAGGTTTGGCTTCAGAATTGATAAAGACTATAGTTAGTGAAATTGATATTCCGTTACGGGCAATTTATTGTTGGCCGGACTCTACAATTGTTCTGTGCTGGCTAAAGAAAACTCCGAGTAGTTGGACCACGTTTGTAGCTCGTCGAGTTTGTCGAATTCAGGAAAACGGCGGTGGCCACAATTGGTATCACGTTAGATCTGAAGATAACCCGGCAGATTTAGGTAGTGAGGCCTTTCACCATCGGATTTGGAGAAGAGTAATCTTTGGTACATGGCTTTGCGCGGACAAAGCCAGTTGCAACATGCAGAATTTTTCCTCCCTAGACACGGATGTTAATGCCAAGGCTGTAAAGTCACATGCGACAATATTCACTAATTATGAGGACATTCTGAAGAGATTTTCAAAACTAGATCGTGCGCTTAGGGTCATAGCTTATCTTCTTCGATTCTTCTATAGCGCCCATTCATCGCATAGGGGCAAATATAGGCTTACTTCTGCTGAGGTTTCAAGTGAGGAGTTGATTAACGTTAGGCAACGCCTGGCAATTTTGGCCCAGAGGGCCTACTATGGGGAAGAATATCAGGCTCTCTTATTAAGGAGACCAATTTCACCGAAAAGTGCATTGCGATCTCTTAACCCCTTTTTAGATGATAATGGGGTAATGAGGCTAAATGGTAGGCTGGAAAAATCTCCGTCTTTGTCGTATACGGAGAAGTACCCGAATATTTTTCCATATTGCCGGTTTACCGTTTTATTGGCTGAATTTGTGCATGTTATTTGTATTCATGGTGGAAATCGATTAATGTTGCGCATTATTCGCATTGAATATTGGGTACCTCGACTTAAAATCTTGGTACGGAAGATAACCAACTGTTGCAAACGCTGCTTATTGGCAGCCTTTCCTCCCGACCGAACTACGTTGGATCGACCGTTTACCACCACGGGTGTTGATTTTGCAGGTCCCTTTGAAATGAAAAGTTGGAAGGTCTTGTCGAATAACGAAGGGATATGTGTGCATATTTGTCTGTTTTTCTACAAAGGCATTTCATTTAGAAGCAACATCTGATTTGACATCAGACGCGTTTTGGCTGCTTTTCATCGGTTTATTGCCAGACGCGGTTGCCCTTCAACAGTTTTTTCGGATAATGGCACTAATTTCGTAGGAGCTTCTAATGAGATTGAAAGGGACTTTTGCACGTTTATTGCAGAGAGTAAGGCCCGAATGTGTTCTACCTTTGGTATTCAGGGCTTTTCGTGGCGTTTTATCCCGGCTGGTGCCCCTCAAATGGGCGGTTTGTGGGAGGCCGCGGTTAAGAGTTTTAAGTCACATTTTCGTAGGGAAGTTCAAAACGTCAAATAAACATCTGAGAAGTTTTCTACTATACTTGCGAGAATAGAGGCTTGTTTGAATTCGCGTCCATTGTGCCCTATGTCGGACAACCCTGGTGATCCTGTAGCTTTAACTCCTGGCCATTTTTTTAAAGGGTGTCCTCTATTGGCTCCGCCGAAGTCCTCGATTTTTGATACACTTGCGAGTATAATAAATCGGTATCGCAAGATCAACGCATTTTCTAATGATTTCTGTCGACGATAGAAAGAAGAGTATTTGCATAAAAGATACAAGCGGAAGTTTCCAGAGCGAGCCGTTGACGATTTAGTTGCGATTCGTCATGAACAACTTTCTCCGAATTCCTGGAAAATAATACTTAATAATACTAAAATAGGACGAGAAGTTAAGACTTATCCAGAGAGTGACAATCATGTTCGCGTTGTTGACATACGAACAGCAAACGGGGTTGTAAAACGACCAATTACAAAACTGGTTGTACTGTCCAGTTAATTTCTATTTCTATTTTCATGGTTTTATGGTTTCCTGGGTTTCAAAATGCGTACCTAACGTTTTACCATTCGGGCCAGGTGGCATTGGGTTTTGGTCCAGAAGTTGTTTCACAGGTGCTTACTGGACAAAGTTTTACGAATCCATGTGGTCTTCTGGCGCAATACACTATGTTTGGCTGGGTCATATCGGGTCTATCGCCGTTTTAGCACTTCAAATATCAGTTGATGGATCTGTCGTAAAAACCATTCAAATATCAGTTGATGGATCTGTCGTATAAACCATTCAAGTATCAGTTGATGGATCTGTCGTAAAAACCACTCAAATATCAGTTATTGGATCTGTTGTAAAAACCATTTAAACACCACTCAGTTTGTGGATCTGTTGTAAAAACCATGTTCTTCGTTTTGTTAAATTATTTACATATGTATATAAATATATAGAATTATATTATGTTGTATTTGTTTTAATTTATCTATGTAAATATGTATATAACATAATTAACATAATTTTTTTTCCGCCTTGCACGCAAACAAAAAGTACCCTAAAAATCCATTAAGCGGTTTTCGCGTGATTGAGCCACAAACTAACAAACATACAAACTTTTACATTTATAATAATTATTAGGATTATTTTTCATATGGGATTTCTCGGGGAAAATATCGGGATACCGCACATTTTTCGGATTGCTGATTTATTAACTTATTTAATAGACCTTTTAAATTGTTATTTGTTCAAACAAATCAAATTAAAGAATATTTTGCATCTTTATTTATAAGTCGGAAATTCCCGGGAAATTGAAAAATCAATCCCGCTTTCCCGGAAAATCTTCAGAAAGTACACACAATGTACTGTTCAAAAGCAACCAGCACATATTTTAATTTACATAACAATTATGTACGTCCCTAAATGTTGACCGGGCCGAACACAACCACGATTGTGCGGTGTTTTAATATTTGGTTAAGCAAGGCGTCACAATGAACCATATTGGTCTCTGGGCGCAGGCGTGAAGGAGACTTCACACCAGCCTTTCTACCTATCTACCTACTTACCTAATATTTGGTTGCGTACACGAACGTATTGTAAGATGGAATCAAACTTAAACCATAAAAAAGTACATGAACAATGTCTACTGTTCCCTCGAGTTTAGTTATAGTTTTTTAATTTCGTATACGGCTAAAACTTTAAGCCATTATCCATTAGCGATCGGAAAAATCTGATACAAATAAATACAAACAACAACAACTGTTTCAACCAAATTTATTTTAAGCAATTAAAAGAATTCATTAGCAGTTATACGGAATAAATAAAAAACGAAAATAGTTTATAAATAATAAAAAAAATAAGTACTTCATAAGGCTCCGTGAAATAACTCCCAAGTGCAATAAGTCCCAAGAAAAGATTTATTTAGTTCTAAAAATATTTCATACTGGCAGCCTTCTCGGTTTTATTTCATGTTCGTGGAAGTTATTTAATTTTTCACCTGAGACTTTTTCATAATGAAATAATACCCAAATGAAGTAAGTCCAAAATAACTTAACATGAGAGTAAGTTATTTTATTTTTTATAACGTTAAGGGGCATTTATAACGGGATATTTGTATATTTATATATATATATATATTTATATATACGTATATATATAAATTTTGAAATGTTAAGTTGCGTAAAGTTTAAACAGAAAAAAACAATTCTGAATTGTGACTGTCAGAAAAATTACCTTAAGCCAAATCGCCCCAAGCATTGCGTGAAAAGTGGCACTAACGAAAAATCGCCCAACGTAAATGAAAAATGGCACAAATAAAAAAAAAATGGAAATAATATCCAAAAATTGAAAATGGCCCAAAAACGAATGAAAAATTTTACTTCGAATTCTTACATATGTAAAACTTTTGTATTTGAGTTGGGTTCATATATATGTATATCACCATTAAGACAGGGAAATATTTGGAAGGAAACATCAGGAATTCTCTTTTGTTTTTTCATTCTCTTTCACACAGACGAACATGTTGCCGGCAACATTCTGTTACTATTGTTGCTGTTTTTGTCAAAAAGCAAAGCAAATGTCAACAAAGAAAATGAGAACAAAGCGTGACGCCGAGTACCGAACACAAAAACCATTCTCTCTTCCCCACCCGTAATTTGCTACCAAACAAAATGTTTCCCTTCCAAATGTTTCCCTGTCTAAATGGGCACTATGCGAAACTTAAAATCCCGAATTTTAAAATCCAGAATATCTAACTAAAGATTCTAAAGATTGTATGGATGCAAAAAATGTAAAGGCACAGGCCGTTTAAGCTAATCTTCTAAAATAATCTTAAAAAAAGAGTATACAGTTTAAATGTTAATGTTTCAAACGATTTCTTTTGTTTTAATGAAACTTGATTTAGAAAATATTCTTTCACTTATTTTGAACGTTGGAAAGATTGAAAAAAAGCGTAGTGAAGCATAGCAATTTTTTTACTTTTCTAAAAAATATATTACTCCATTTGGATCTCCTTTTGATTTCTTAACAATTGTAATACTTTTAATAGTCTTGTTGAGGTCTGGTAGAAGGTTGTTTTCATTCGTCTCGAAGGAAATGTTCCAGAGCTTAGAAAAAAAGGATATTTAAAACGTACCGGCGTTTTTTACATTAAAGAAAAAAACTAATACATATGTACTGTGAAAAAAAAAACAAATTTTCGATTAATCAATTAATCGACATAAAATATTCGAATTATTCGTTATTCGAAAATAAGCCATTATAAATTATTAGAACTGATAATCGATTATTCGAACAACGGTTAATCTTTTGAATACCCTAGTAGATCCACGTTGTGTAAAATGTTAGGATAATATGATAAATAGAACAAGAAATGTAGGAACAAAATTAACATATTTTGAGAAATATTTGAAAAAGCAAATTTTAACTTTAAATATATGCGTATTTACTTGTATATGAGTTTTTGTTCTCCTAGAAATACATTAGCCTATTCGCAGGTATGACCAATATAAAATAATTTTCTTAACAGCAGTTTCAAAACTCCATTTTAAAATTTTGTTAAACAAATTTCAGAATGTTTTTGATCATCAGAGTGGGATTTATTGAGGATATAATAGGGAATAAATATTATGTCTATAACTATGTTTGCGTACCTGCGATTTAAATTATACGATTTTTGGGAAATAACTTGTGTCCGACCGAAGTCACTTGTTTAGGCCGATGGCGAAGCTGAACTTTACTTATTCAAATTCACAACAAGGAAAAACTCTAAAAATTTTGAGATCAATTAATTTCTTAAACAGAAAAAAAAAATTTATTTATAAAAATTTTTGGTAATAAAAAAATAACAAACAAAAAAATGTTTATTAACAAGTAGTTTTATCAATGTACATAACGCTCGTTTATTGCAACGTAGTCATATCTCAAATAAAATTAGTGCTCTTTCATACCTTCTCCATATGTAAAAAATTCAGTATTATATCTCAAAAAGAACCGAAGTTATTGCAAAATATATTTTATTAAATCAGTACATAAAGGTTTGAAAACTAATCGCATTTTGCCAAGTTAAATTTTTTTTAAATATGACTACGTTGCACCGGTATGTTGATGTCAGAACAGTATTTTGTATGCATTGATACAAATAAGGTTACTTCTGGATTGGAGTAAAACTGCCCAGCTGCACTAAACAGTTGCTCGCTGGCAATACTAGTTGGTGGTACTGCCAGATATTTTATTATGGGCTTATTTACATTAATTCATAATTCCTTTCCATAAATCCTCATATTTTTCTTCCACTTCAATGTGAGGAATTACGTGCGGATTTTTCAATATAGAAGCTTTAATATGTTTTCCTCTCTTTTTCTTCCGATATTGAGTACTTGTTTACCTTTTTTTTAGAAACAATACAATTTACCACAACCGAATTTTGGAAAAAAAGTATTATGACCAATTTTCAGGATTGACATTAAAACACATTTATATTTAAAATCGTTTTAAAAACAAAATTATCTTCTTCACTAAACACTTAAATGAAGCTTAAGTCATCGATGTGGTACATTTAAATTCAACTTAAGTTTCCATTGTATTAACTTAGCAAGGTGGCCTCAATATCACAACAATACAAAAACAACAGAAAAAGTAAAAACAACCAGCTGTTTTTTGAGACCACCTTGTAAATAACTACACTTTTTTATGATATTTTTTTTGTATTTAGTAGTGCTACCATACTTTTATCTTAATTAAATAAGACTTTTCATATAAAACTCAAAAAATCAATCTGTAATTAAATACGATTTAAGTTTTTATGAAAATTAACATAATATAGATTTAAATGCATTGCGATCTCTTAACCCCTTTTTAGATGATAATGGGGTAATGAGGCTAAATGGTAGGCTGGAAAAATCTCCGTCTTTGTCGTATACGGAGAAGTACCCGAATATTTTTCCATATTGCCGGTTTACCGTTTTATTGGCTGAATTTGTGCATGTTATTTGTATTCATGGTGGAAATCGATTAATGTTGCGCATTATTCGCATTGAATATTGGGTACCTCGACTTAAAATCTTGGTACGGAAGATAACCAACTGTTGCAAACGCTGCTTATTGGCAGCCTTTCCTCCCGACCGAACTACGTTGGATCGACCGTTTACCACCACGGGTGTTGATTTTGCAGGTCCCTTTGAAATGAAAAGTTGGAAGGTCTTGTCGAATAACGAAGGGATATGTGTGCATATTTGTCTGTTTTTCTACAAAGGCATTTCATTTAGAAGCAACATCTGATTTGACATCAGACGCGTTTTGGCTGCTTTTCATCGGTTTATTGCCAGACGCGGTTGCCCTTCAACAGTTTTTTCGGATAATGGCACTAATTTCGTAGGAGCTTCTAATGAGATTGAAAGGGACTTTTGCACGTTTATTGCAGAGAGTAAGGCCCGAATGTGTTCTACCTTTGGTATTCAGGGCCTTTCGTGGCGTTTTATCCCGGCTGGTGCCCCTCAAATGGGCGGTTTGTGGGAGGCCGCGGTTAAGAGTTTTAAGTCACATTTTCGTAGGGAAGTTCAAAACGTCAAATACACATCTGAGAAGTTTTCTACTATACTTGCGAGAATAGAGGCTTGTTTGAATTCGCGTCCATTGTGCCCTATGTCGGACAACCCTGGTGATCCTGTAGCTTTAACTCCTGGCCATTTTTTTAAAGGGTGTCCTCTATTGGCTCCGCCGAAGTCCTCGATTTTTGATACACTTGCGAGTATAATAAATCGGTATCGCAAGATCAACGCATTTTCTAATGATTTCTGTCGACGATAGAAAGAAGAGTATTTGCATAAAAGATACAAGCGGAAGTTTCCAGAGCGAGCCGTTGACGATTTAGTTGCGATTCGTCATGAACAACTTTCTCCGAATTCCTGGAAAATAATACTTAATAATACTAAAATAGGACGAGAAGTTAAGACTTATCCAGAGAGTGACAATCATGTTCGCGTTGTTGACATACGAACAGCAAACGGGGTTGTAAAACGACCAATTACAAAACTGGTTGTACTGTCCAGTTAATTTCTATTTCTATTTTCATGGTTTTATGGTTTCCTGGGTTTCAAAATGCGTACCTAACGTTTTACCATTCGGGCCAGGTGGCATTGGGTTTTGGTCCAGAAGTTGTTTCACAGGTGCTTACTGGACAAAGTTTTACGAATCCATGTGGTCTTCTGGCGCAATACACTATGTTTGGCTGGGTCATATCGGGTCTATCGCCGTTTTAGCACTTCAAATATCAGTTGATGGATCTGTCGTAAAAACCATTCAAATATCAGTTGATGGATCTGTCGTATAAACCATTCAAGTATCAGTTGATGGATCTGTCGTAAAAACCACTCAAATATCAGTTATTGGATCTGTTGTAAAAACCATTTAAACACCACTCAGTTTGTGGATCTGTTGTAAAAACCATGTTCTTCGTTTTGTTAAATTATTTACATATGTATATAAATATATAGAATTATATTATGTTGTATTTGTTTTAATTTATCTATGTAAATATGTATATAACATAATTAACATAATTTTTTTTCCGCCTTGCACGCAAACAAAAAGTACCCTAAAAATCCATTAAGCGGTTTTCGCGTGATTGAGCCACAAACTAACAAACATACAAACTTTTACATTTATAATAATTATTAGGATTATTTTTCATATGGGATTTCTCGGGGAAAATATCGGGATACCGCACATTTTTCGGATTGCTGATTTATTAACTTATTTAATAGACCTTTTAAATTGTTATTTGTTCAAACAAATCAAATTAAAGAATATTTTGCATCTTTATTTATAAGTCGGAAATTCCCGGGAAATTGAAAAATCAATCCCGCTTTCCCGGAAAATCTTCAGAAAGTACACACAATGTACTGTTCAAAAGCAACCAGCACATATTTTAATTTACATAACAATTATGTACGTCCCTAAATGTTGACCGGGCCGAACACAACCACGATTGTGCGGTGTTTTAATATTTGGTTAAGCAAGGCGTCACAATGAACCATATTGGTCTCTGGGCGCAGGCGTGAAGGAGACTTCACACCAGCCTTTCTACCTATCTACCTACTTACCTAATATTTGGTTGCGTACACGAACGTATTGTAAGATGGAATCAAACTTAAACCATAAAAAAGTACATGAACAATGTCTACTGTTCCCTCGAGTTTAGTTATAGTTTTTTAATTTCGTATACGGCTAAAACTTTAAGCCATTATCCATTAGCGATCGGAAAAATCTGATACAAATAAATACAAACAACAACAACTGTTTCAACCAAATTTATTTTAAGCAATTAAAAGAATTCATTAGCAGTTATACGGAATAAATAAAAAACGAAAATAGTTTATAAATAATAAAAAAAATAAGTACTTCATAAGGCTCCGTGAAATAACTCCCAAGTGCAATAAGTCCCAAGAAAAGATTTATTTAGTTCTAAAAATATTTCATACTGGCAGCCTTCTCGGTTTTATTTCATGTTCGTGGAAGTTATTTAATTTTTCACCTGAGACTTTTTCATAATGAAATAATACCCAAATGAAGTAAGTCCAAAATAACTTAACATGAGAGTAAGTTATTTTATTTTTTATAACGTTAAGGGGCATTTATAACGGGATATTTGTATATTTATATATATATATATATTTATATATACGTATATATATAAATTTTGAAATGTTAAGTTGCGTAAAGTTTAAACAGAAAAAAACAATTCTGAATTGTGACTGTCAGAAAAATTACCTTAAGCCAAATCGCCCCAAGCATTGCGTGAAAAGTGGCACTAACGAAAAATCGCCCAACGTAAATGAAAAATGGCACAAATAAAAAAAAAATGGAAATAATATCCAAAAATTGAAAATGGCCCAAAAACGAATGAAAAATTTTACTTCGAATTCTTACATATGTAAAACTTTTGTATTTGAGTTGGGTTCATATATATGTATATCACCATTAAGACAGGGAAATATTTGGAAGGAAACATCAGGAATTCTCTTTTGTTTTTTCATTCTCTTTCACACAGACGAACATGTTGCCGGCAACATTCTGTTACTATTGTTGCTGTTTTTTTCAAAAAGCAAACCAAATGTCAACAAAGAAAATGAGAACAAAGCGTGACGCCGAGTACCGAACACAAAAACCATTCTCTCTTCCCCACCCGTAATTTGCTACCAAACAAAATGTTTCCCTTCCAAATGTTTCCCTGTCTAAATGGGCACTATGCGAAACTTAAAATCCCGAATTTTAAAATCCAGAATATCTAACTAAAGATTCTAAAGATTGTATGGATGCAAAAAATGTAAAGGCACAGGCCGTTTAAGCTAATCTTCTAAAATAATCTTAAAAAAAGAGTATACAGTTTAAATGTTAATGTTTCAAACGATTTCTTTTGTTTTAATGAAACTTGATTTAGAAAATATTCTTTCACTTATTTTGAACGTTGGAAAGATTGAAAAAAAGCGTAGTGAAGCATAGCAATTTTTTTACTTTTCTAAAAAATATATTACTCCATTTGGATCTCCTTTTGATTTCTTAACAATTGTAATACTTTTAATAGTCTTGTTGAGGTCTGGTAGAAGGTTGTTTTCATTCGTCTCGAAGGAAATGTTCCAGAGCTTAGAAAAAAAGGATATTTAAAACGTACCGGCGTTTTTTACATTAATGAAAAAAACTAATACATATGTACTGTGAAAAAAAAAACAAATTTTCGATTAATCAATTAATCGACATAAAATATTCGAATTATTCGTTATTCGAAAATAAGCCATTATAAATTATTAGAACTGATAATCGATTATTCGAACAACGGTTAATCTTTTGAATACCCTAGTAGATCCACGTTGTGTAAAATGTTAGGATAATATGATAAATAGAACAAGAAATGTAGGAACAAAATTAACATATTTTGAGAAATATTTGAAAAAGCAAATTTTAACTTTAAATATATGCGTATTTACTTGTATATGAGTTTTTGTTCTCCTAGAAATACATTAGCCTATTCGCAGGTATGACCAATATAAAATAATTTTCTTAACAGCAGTTTCAAAACTCCATTTTAAAATTTTGTTAAACAAATTTCAGAATGTTTTTGATCATCAGAGTGGGATTTATTGAGGATATAATAGGGAATAAATATTATGTCTATAACTATGTTTGCGTACCTGCGATTTAAATTATACGATTTTTGGGAAATAACTTGTGTCCGACCGAAGTCACTTGTTTAGGCCGATGGCGAAGCTGAACTTTACTTATTCAAATTCACAACAAGGAAAAACTCTAAAAATTTTGAGATCAATTAATTTCTTAAACAGAAAAAAAAAAATTTATTTATAAAAATTTTTGGTAATAAAAAAATAACAAACAAAAAAATGTTTATTAACAAGTAGTTTTATCAATGTACATAACGCTCGTTTATTGCAACGTAGTCATATCTCAAATAAAATTAGTGCTCTTTCATACCTTCTCCATATGTAAAAAATTCAGTATTATATCTCAAAAAGAACCGAAGTTATTGCAAAATATATTTTATTAAATCAGTACATAAAGGTTTGAAAACTAATCGCATTTTGCCAAGTTAAATTTTTTTTAAATATGACTACGTTGCACCGGTATGTTGATGTCAGAACAGTATTTTGTATGCATTGATACAAATAAGGTTACTTCTGGATTGGAGTAAAACTGCCCAGCTGCACTAAACAGTTGCTCGCTGGCAATACTAGTTGGTGGTACTGCCAGATATTTTATTATGGGCTTATTTACATTAATTCATAATTCCTTTCCATAAATCCTCATATTTTTCTTCCACTTCAATGTGAGGAATTACGTGCGGATTTTTCAATATAGAAGCTTTAATATGTTTTCCTCTCTTTTTCTTCCGATATTGAGTACTTGTTTACCTTTTTTTTAGAAACAATACAATTTACCACAACCGAATTTTGGAAAAAAAGTATTATGACCAATTTTCAGGATTGACATTAAAACACATTTATATTTAAAATCGTTTTAAAAACAAAATTATCTTCTTCACTAAACACTTAAATGAAGCTTAAGTCATCGATGTGGTACATTTAAATTCAACTTAAGTTTCCATTGTATTAACTTAGCAAGGTGGCCTCAATATCACAACAATACAAAAACAACAGAAAAAGTAAAACCAACCAGCTGTTTTTTGAGACCACCTTGTAAATAACTACACTTTTTTATGATATTTTTTTTGTATTTAGTAGTGCTACCATACTTTTATCTTAATTAAATAAGACTTTTCATATAAAACTCAAAAAATCAATCTGTAATTAAATACGATTTAAATTTTTATGAAAATTAACATAATATAGATTTAAATACTATCCTGAAAATTGGGCAGTAGTTGATTATTTTTGCAAGGTTTTGTAACATTTGCATATTTGTTGATTTTGTTCGGCAGTTGGTCATGACTCATGAGTTTTAAACAAATTTAAATTAAAAAAATATTTTGTTTTAAATTTATCCTTTTATTCTCCCAATATTTCGGTCAACATTGTTGGCCATCTTTAGGGGTTTTGGAAATTAAATAAAAATAAAATAATAAACAAAAATTAAACTTTGATCTAGCTGTAAGCTTATGTCAACTGGTATAAAAAAGTTCGGCCTTCGGCAAAAATCGGCCAAATTAATACCGAACACCGATTTTGGCCGATACCAAAGCCGATTAATCGGTCGGGCACAAGAAATTACTCATATTATGCCAATATTTTGGCGAATGAGCGCAATTTCCTTTCTGTTATGAAATTTAAGTAAAACTTATTTAGAATATTATAGTCCAGATAATTTTTAATATACCCTGAAGGTTTTAGGTTAGGTTCAATGGGCAGCCGTTGTGATACCTTTAGTCAGTGACCAGAGTCAGCCAGTAATTATTCCCCAGACATCACTGCAGCCTCGAACCACCCCGACTCCCACCTGGCAGGATCGCCATTACCTAAGTAATGTTTTTTTAACTTTTCATTACAAAAAAAATTAAGTATTCTTCATTTGAAGTATGTACATCAATTATGAATTTTGTAAATAATTTGTGACTCTAATAATACTTGAGAGCTCTATGAAGGGACTTTGTATATAAAAAAAAAATTAATATTGTTAACTAGTGTTTATTATAGTTTAAGTTTTCAAAATTGTGAATTAATAAACGAAAAAAAAAAAAAAAAAAAAAAAAACCACCCCGACTCCCTGCAAAACAGAGATCGATTGCTGTCCTACACTAGACATGGCTTCCAGACATGGCAATTATGTACTCCCAAAATGTCTAATCCTAATAGCCCACAGACCGGGGCATTGGCAGAGAAAGTGAAACACCGTTTCCATCTCCTCCTCATCATGACAACTTCTACAGTAGTCATTATAGTCCAGATAGATTCTCTCTCAATCACCCAGTTTACCCGACTAATGTGGTCCTTACCGAAACCAAGTAGCCATTGAGTCCTGGCTATCAAGCAGATATTCTCACCCTGCCATCTCTCCTAAGCCCTTCTGAACGACTCACGTTTAATGAGATTTTTACAGCGAGCCACTGAAATGTCGATCAGGCCGTCGACGAACATGTCGTTCAAGAGATCTCCCTGTTTGGCTTGGCCGTCTGCACTTTGGTTCCTCGGGCACCCACAGCGTTACCCTGGATTGTTCCGCAATTTCATTTAGAGACATCCTGCATTACACAGTTAACATATATGTCGTGTAGACACCAGCCAGAGCTGCCAACTGTTCTGCCATGATGTCAACCGGCAACCAGTTCAACATAGTAAACAGCGACTTCGTCGGGGTCGACCAAAGCTATCCCGTGATTATCAACTCTCAACTTCTCAAGCATCCTGCAGTACCGCCCATTAACCATGGCAGTTGTTACTTAAACCGGAAAACATTAACCCTGAAATCATTTCTAAAGGCACGATTTTTATGAAACTGGAAAATGGAGATTAACCCTTAAATGCCCCCAAACTTTGAAAAATCTGTCAATTTGAATGGTGTAACAACTCATTTGTTCTATGTTGATGACAATTTCAGAGTTGCAACCTAGACCACAAATATTTTTAAAATATCACGAACCCTTTTTTTGTTTGGACGATTTAAAAAAAAACAACATTTTTAGAAGTTCGTTATTTTAAAATATTAAAATCTGTTAAACGTATCGAGTATTATTAAGTACTCCAATGAAAAGTTTTGAGTGTGTATTTTAAAAATTTTTGGGTCAAATGGTTCTCATGCTCTAAAAAGTTTCATTTTCTAATTTTTATACACGATGAGAATCAATATTAATTTCGTTGGTTGAACATGCCACGTATAATTTTCCGTAAAGAAACATGGTGTGCCCAAAGCTAAGCCGTAAACAGACATCGTTTGACCTTCCGACCTATTGATAGTTACCCGGCGTTTACACATGCAAGTGAAAGTTCGAAAATCTCAATACACTCACACATTTTTACTAACACCATCACATTTTTCGCACTTGCAGCACAACTTGCAAGAGAAGTTTCTTGCAAGTAAGTTTTTGACACTTGCAGCAAGTAAAATGACAAATAAAGAAACAGTGTTAACGTGGATTCCTTTGGTATCAATTTACTAGTACTTAGTAATATAAAAATTATGTTTATTGTTGATTTTCTGTGTGTTTTTAAGAATAAAAAACAAACAAAAAAAAAACACTACTACAAAGCAACACATCTTCATTGTATTTTAAAACATAAATTGCAAGCATTTAAAAAAAATTTTTAATAAAATATTTTCTCAGAAAATTCTATGATATCGGTAACTACGGCAATACTGGACGCACATATTTTAAAAATAAAAATAATTTTTTCATCTAGATGGACCAAAAATAAAATAAAGAAATAATTAAATTATATATATTTAATATTATTAAATAAATTTCGTGATAACATTAACATGATAATGTTTTTTTTTAACCCAAAAATCAAGTTTTTTCATAAGATGTTTTCGCTTCGAGAATATTTGAAAAATAAACTTACAACTGACTGTGTAAACACTCAAGTTACTTGCAAGACTTTCGGCTATTTCTTCGACATTTTCGTTAATAATACATATACACTACACTCAAAAGAAAAATCAATCCATCCGTACTCAAATCAATCCGAAGCGGTATCAATAGTACGGTGAGTACGGATTTTCTTGAATCCAGTACAGAAAGATTGATTCAAGTACGGATTATTCAATCGCGAAATACTCAAGTTATCCATATTCAATCCCGGGTTCGTACTTAAAATAATCCGAAAGTGAGATTGATTAAGTAAAACTGAGATTGAATCAATCTCAAAATGTACTTAAGTCAAGTGTTATAAAGTTGATTTAATCCGGAATTCGTACTTTAAATAAATCAAAACTGAAATTAAAAGAAGAATATTATTATAATTAATTTATTTACCTCTTTCACACCTTACAAAGTTCCAATTATAACACACCACCACCATGCCCGATATGATTTTTACTTTAAAAACTTAATGTACATATTTAGCTAAGAATATAAACTAAATGAGAAGTGAGAAATTTAAGGCTTAATTAAGATTAAGATTTAAAAATGAAAATAATGTGATTTCTTCTTGTTTTGTTTTTGTTGTTTATACACACAACAAGCAAATCGTTTTTTAGCTACTTGTGTGGTGTTGTTGTAGTGGCAACAAAATTTGAATAAGTTATATGAGATTAAAACGCTCAATTTGTAATTTTACTCTCAGATTGGCAGTACCAACGAAAAGTTCAATCTTTTTTGTACTTGGTTTAAGAATTTTATACTTCAAGAAATTTCGGGAATGATTTTCGAAAGTTATCCCATTTAGTATTGTTGTGAGTACGTTTTAGTATTATTCGTACTTGAATTTTTGAGTACGACTCGTACTCAAAGTAAGTATAAAAAGATTAATTTATCCCGAGTGTTTTTCTTTCTGTGTACTTGCAAGTTATTACTTGCATGTGTAAAGGCAGGGTTATTGCGAATGTCAATCTAATGGAAAATTGAACACGTTTGAATTCAGTTGGCACATGTGTGCTGTGTCCTCTCTGGGCTCTTATATGCTAAATTGGGCGATACGGATCTTCGATTCCTTTAAGTCACCTGGTCTGGACGGTATCATCCCGGCCGATCTTTAGAATGCGGACCTTCTAATTCCTTTGCTGTCCGCTTTCTACACGGAATGCATCAGATTCTTGTAAGTTGCTACCCGCTGGACTTGGTGCAGGGTGGTTTCCATTTCAAAGGGAGGGAAAACTTCCCACACCAAGCCTAAGGACTGCATGCCGATTAGCCTGTCGTCATTTATCTCAAGACCCTTGAGACGATCATTGATGTTAATCTGAGGATGAATATTCTAAGACATTTGCTCTCTACCTCGCAGCATGCGTACACCAAGGGAAAATCTGTAGATACGGGGCTTCACTTACTAGTCGGCTACATTGAGAAATCCCTTGAATTTCGGGAATATTCGCTTACAGCCGTTCTGAACATTGGTGGAGCTTTCAATAATGCCAGATCTGACTCCTTCTTGGAATCGATGAGGGAGTTGATTGTTGACGATGCTATTTGTAGATATAAAGGGAGTCTACTCGGCAACAGGATCATTGAATCCACGATGTGTGTTACCAATGCTTGCAGATTGGTGCTCAGGGGCACCCCGCAAGGTGGGATACTGTTCCATCCACTATGGAACTTGACGATAAACACTTTGTTGAATCAGTTCGACAGATTAGGGAACTGCAGGATGCTTGAGAAAGTATATTGGTTGCGTTGGTAGCTTTTGCCCCATGGGAGTTGAATGGATCTTTGAGGCGGTGTTAAAACCGATCCTCTTCTATGGGGTCATAGTGTGGTGACCTGCCATATATAAGGGGCGGTACTGCAGAATGCTTGAGAAAGTATGTATATAGGTTGGTTGCGTTGGTGATCACGGGATCGCTTCGGTCGCGCTGTTTACTATGCTGAACAGGCTGCCAGTTGACATCATGGCCGAACAGTTGGCCTTAATTTCCGCGACTAGGCTGGGTGCGGTGGGCCTTTGGTCTACGCGGGACTACGGTCATGCCAGGGTCACGCTGCGCGAATCTTATGGCCTGGTGGGACTGGACTATTGCACTCCTGAACCCTTTTTCGGTGCTTTTTTTTTACAGTTAAACGTGGTAATGGTGATGAGCTGTTTGATAACGCGACTTCTGCAACCGTCCCTAAGGGTCTTCACTGATGGTTCCATGATAGGCAGTAGAGTAGGAGGAGGTTTCTTCATCGAGGAATTGGGCATGAGTCACTTTTAGGCTGCCCGATGGCATTAGTGTACTGCAGGCGGAAATCTCCACCATAAGGCGGGCGGCAAATTGGCTGAGGTACTATCGTATATCGAGGGCTATATGCATATTTACGAACAGCAAGGCTGCCACTGCAGCTCTGGCTGGTGTCTTCACGACATTTATGTTAACAGTGGAATGCCGGATGTCTCTAAATTAGATCGCGAAACGCTGGCATGGGTTCCAGGGCACAGTGGATGCCCGGGCAACCAAATTGCAGACGGTCTGGCTAAACAGGACTGTCTCTTGGGCGACATGTTCGTCGACGTTCTGACCGGCATTTCAATGGCTCGCTGCAAGACTCATCGGTCGTGAGTACTATACTAGGGCTCAGGAGAGATGGCAGGGGGAGTTTACCTGCTCAATGGCCAGGACTTTATGGCCTGGCTATGACGCGGCGAGAACGCGCGTGCTAGTTGCTCTCGGTAGGAACCAGAAAAGGACGGTGATATTGGTCATTACGGGTAACTGGGTGATAGGGACTCATGCGGGGAGAATGGATCTTGACTATAATGGCTACTGTAGGAGTTGTTATAATGAGGAGGAGGAGTAGACGGTGTTTTACTTTCTCTGCCAATGCCCCGGTCTCGCGGATATTAGGTTTAGGCGTTTTGGGAGACCGGAATTGCCATGTCTGGACGATATGTCTAATATGGGACTGAAATCGATCTCTCTGTTCTGCAGAGAGACGGGTGGTTCGAGGCTGCAGTGACTTCTGGGGAATAATCTTGTGAATACTGGCTGACTCTTGTCACTGGCTCAAGGGTATTACAAAGGGACCGCTATAAGGACCCAAGTGACCCGTACTCGGCTGCCCATTGAACCTAACCTAACCTTGGTATCATAACTGTATCGATAGATTTGTATAATACGAAGTTGCCAGGCAACGACTGCTGTATATTGCTGCCAAAATGGCTCTTTCTGATAGCCGGGCATGATTTTTGTATTATATGCCAACATCAGAAAATATGTGGTCAATGAGAGCATTTTGGGAATCAACAATTGCGCAGAAATTAGTTTGCGATTTTATGCATCCAGTATTTTCTTAGACAACAACTTTTCCATCGCCGATTTCTAACATTGCCAATTTTTTTGATGCCAAATAAAAGAAAATGTCAAAAAAAATTTGCTAAAGAAATGGAAAATATTTCCTGTATAGGGACTAGGCTTGCCAGATTGAGATTTGCAATATTCTTGACATTCGCTAATAAATCTCAATTTTGAAAAGAATTCTTTACATTCAAAAACATCCTTAATTAGTCTTGTATAAAATTAACACAATTGTGAAAACCAGTTAAAAGCAAAAACAGTTTTAAGTCAGCTGTTTTTAATTGCACTGGTATGCAGCAAAAATGGTTCTAAACAAGAATATAAAGTCAAATCCGTTTTCAGTTGTTTTTATCACGTCTAGTTTTAAGATATGTCGGGTTTTGATTAAAACACTTACACATTTTTTCATGAAATATTACTACCATTTTTTGTTTTCAAAAATTCATAAACAAATTATAATGAAAAAAGCTTAAAATTTGTATCATTTATCAGAAAGCAAGTTATATACAGGGGTGTTCTGGGAATCGAAAATGAAAAAATCGAAATGAAAAAAAATCCAATCCAATTTTCTTATAAAATTCTGTTTAATAGAGAAATATTTGTATTGTACTCTATATGTTTTTCTTTATGATAATGAATAAAATGAGCCATATTTTATTTAAATTGGCGGAAAAATTTTAATTGTATTCGTTTTTCAATATAATGTGCTCGACTTATATTTCGCCCCAAATAAGGCATTTATACAAATACATATTATTATTACTTGAGAACGTTTTGTCCGATTTAGAATAAAATTAACTTTATGTAATTTTAACAATAGGTTTTTATATTTTCAACAATTTCGGAGATATTCAGAAAATCGTGGTAACATTAATGATATTTTTTGTTTTAAAAAATTTAAAAAATATTACTTTGAATGAAATAAATAAATAAATAAATAAATATGCCATAACTGTTAATTTTATTCACGTGATAGAATCAGTCTGTGAACAGATTTGAATTTAGCACGCTAAAGTCAATTAAAATGACAGAACAAAGTTCTTGCTCCCGATTTTTTTTTTGGTATTTTGCCGACCATTGTTGTTAGTGTTGAGTATAAAGGGAAAACATAAAGAGTGTATGTTTTAAATCAGCATTCCAGTGTTGTCAAATTAAATCTTGACAAAACACATTTTTACTTGATTCTTACAAGCGCTAAAAATTCTTATAAATCAAGAGAAATCAAGACCGTCTGGCAAGCCTAATAGGGACTCCCTAACGACCTAGCGGTATGAAATATACTTTACGACCTTTTCTCATACATACTTGCCAAATAAACATAAAAACTTCATAAAAATCGTAAATGCCGGCTTGTTCTGTTTACAATTATTTAGATATTGCTCACACAAAAATACTTAAATCACGTTAGTAATCCGCCAATTTTTGGGCCTCTGGACTATTCTCTATCTCAGTTTATTTATTTATTATATTTTCTAATAATGTTTGAAGACCGTTAACTAGCCGAATATCTTCAGACAATGTAGCGGTGGCTAGCCTTGCTTATGGATTTTGTAGCCTCCTCGAAGTAACCCAAAATTTTCAGCAAAATTATTTTTATTCTCACAAACATTTCTTAAAAAAGAGCATAAAAATCTAAAAATTTACAAAATGTCTACGTTTGTTTTACTACAAATACATAAAAGATTAAGATGTGAGAGAACACTTCACTACTATGGTGCAAAGCAAAACTAAGCAAGACTAAAGCTGGAGGTCCACACTACACGTTCAATTCGATGATGGATTACAACATCGGTCAAAAAAGTAGAATCACTGTAAAATTTTATATAAAAGTTACACAGCAAACGAGTATATGCATATACGTCTAGAATGTGTGCTTCTAAAAAAAAGGTAAGAAAGTATCAAACGCATAGAAAGCGTGAAAGAATTAAAAGAAACAATTTATTATTCTGTTTTGATTTTATGTTCTGCTTTTAAATGTGTTACTTCATTTAGTTGTTATAAAAAAACATACATTGAAAATTAAATTATATGTAAAAAAACTCTAAAAAAAAGCATCAGCGCATCGGCAGTAAAATATCGTCAGTACCGATATATCGGCAAACCTGAAGTATCGCCGATATATCGGTATTCGTTACATCCCTAATTTTATATACATACTAGCTGACCCGGTCCGCGTTGCTGGCCCTAAGCAAACATTATTGTTGTATTACCAGACGACTTAAATTGATCTTTAAACGAAATTTATGGCCTTTAAATAAAAATCCATGAAATACCTATCATAAAGTTTTTCTTTCGAAAAAAGTGGGCGGGGCAAAATTTTCTTTCCGTAAAAACCTAAGTTGGACCATGGCGATCATTTTAAAGAAAAAATCGTCCAAATCGGTCAAGCCGTTCTCCAGTTATGCGCTTAATAGAAAAAGTGGGCGTAAATGTAGGCGTGGTAAATTTTTTTTTTTTCGACGAAAACTTAAAGTTGATTAATACGAATTTTGAAAGAAAAATAAGTCAACTCGATGGAGCCGTTTTCTGATTTTAGGTAAATCGTTCAAATCGGTCAAGCCGTTCTCAAGTTATGGATTTTGCCACGCCCCTCCGCCCCCAGGCCATTAATTTAAATAATAACTATCCTATCATCTAAGTTGGACCAAATTACATATATATGCCAATTTTCATGAATATCATTTGACTCGTTTTTGAGTTTATTCGAAACATACACAGTGACACGGATTTTTATATATTAAGAAGAAGATATAGATTATAAATTTTCTTATTCTTTGTATGTGCTTTTTTTCAGAACTCATGTACGTATTCATACTGGTGATAGGCCCTATGTTTGTCCTTTTGATGGATGTAACAAAAAATTTGCCCAATCTACAAATCTTAAGTCTCATATTCTTACACATGCCAAATCAAAGTAAGTATTTTATAATATGAATATAAAAAATAATAATTTTTTAAAATTTGTGTTTGTTTTTATTTTTATTTCAAAATGTTTGCTAACAAAATGACTTTGACAAGTAAGAGTTCTATATTCGGCTATGCCGATTCTTATATACCCTTCACCATGGTGCGATAAGAACAGATATTTAAATACACATGTAATTACTTATATTAATTATTTTTTCGAATGTGCTTCTATGAGTTGTATTTCAATTTATAACGTTTTTTACAAAAAAAATCCCATATTCCAGATGTAATTACCTTTCTTTAGATATACTCTAAGTTGAAATCGTTGGCCATACTCCATTAATTGTGGCAAAATATACTTTGATATAAATATCATCTTATAGGCATACTAAGAATGTATCTTCCACAAAAAATTGTATGCGCTGAATCTGCTAAAGAAAGCATGCGCCGGAAATTTACAGTTACATTGTTTTTCTGTTTTATTTCTTTAACACCCACCAAACAATTTTCGGAGCGCTCCTAAATATGACTCTTAAAAGATTCCTTTTCTTGAGATTTTTATGATTACCCTCCTAATTTATGAGCAACTCTGATTGATTTCGGAGCCTGTAGAATTCAGGACTCCGAAAAGACTCATTTTTATGAGCAATTTAGGAGCACACTCCTAGAAAACTCTTATTTATGAGGGTTTTCTGAGGGGCAACGGTAGTTTGTTTTCTTTTTCTTGATAATCTCAATATTTTGCGTTTGTCTGTCATTATTGCGATCATTTTGCGCGGTTCGGTTGTGGTTTTGATAAAATCTTTGAGAAAACAAATGCTTTTTATTCATTTATGTTATTTATTTTTTAACTTTTTCACTAATATTTGTTGTGTACTTTATGTGTGAATATTTGACTTAACATTGCCCTTGTAAATCTTTTCATTAGACAAAACTATCCATTTGAACTCCTTGTAAAAAGAAAATTAGGTGGTTTTGTCCGTTGAAATTTGTTTAAAATGATTATTATTTCCCTGCACAAAATATATATTAATAAAACTTTTAATAAAAGCTAAAAAGCACAAATTTACATATAAAATGAATACCCTAATTTCAAGAAAAAAAAAACACTCCTATATCACTCTTTTTTGGCTCTGAAATCCCTCTTTTATGACTCTTTTAAGATGTTGTTATGATTGATTTGTGAGCAAAAAGGCTCACAATTTTCCATACAAATCGTTAAATTTAGGAGTCCTAAAACGCACATATTCAGTACAAAATTTTTTGACGGTTTCATAGGAAAACACGCTCATATCTGAGGGTTTTAGGAGCTTTCTTCTGAGCGTTTTGCTCATAGAAAGGAATCCTAAAAGATTCTTTTAGGACTCATATTGTTTGCTGGGCATAGTTTTGCATCATCAGGTTAGCGCCTGCAATTTCTTTTTTGTTTGCCTTAAAGATTAGAAGGCGTATCGACACCAAATTTGTTTTTGCTGATAAAGTGGTCTATTATTATTAATATGGCTAAAGGAAAATCACTTTTTGTGAAAGCTGTTAATAAGCGAAATTTTGTAAAAATTCGGTAAAAGTTGTAAAGCTTCAACGGAATACGTGAAAAATAAGTAGGGCAACGGCAATAACAAAAAAAAAAAAAAAAAAAAAAAATAGGGTTCTTTCGCACACTAGTAAAAGCGCAATTCTGAGAAAAGCATCGACTGACTCAGCCGAAAAAATTAGAGCAAATGTTGGCATTAAAGCAAGCTTATCTACTATTCAAAGATTGATAAAAATGCTCCATACTTACAGAAAATTTAAATTACAGAAAAAACCCCCTCTCTACCCGACACTCAAGGTATGTGACTTAATTAATGAGTCAGATTCAGTGCATAAAGTGACGAGTAGAATGGAACACCAAAAAGTGTAAATATATTAACAAAAACAACAAGAGCAAATAAAAGCTCATTGGGGAGGCGCTAACCTGATGACGAGTAGTGTATAACTACCTAGTCCCCATCATAAAGTCTAATGCTATTGAGCCTGACGGTATTCCCTTGAAATTTTTAAAACTATTTTTTCCAGCTGTATCTAGAAAACTACGTTTTGTATTCAATACAATTATTACCTCTTCCAAATTTCCTGATAGCTGGAAAGTAAGACGAGTGATTTTAGAAATTGTATTAAGGGATAAACTTTTGGAACATCTTGAATGTGGAAATTATTTAGCACTACAAGTTTGATTTTAAACTACGTCGAGAATATAGGAAATAATTTAGACAAGAAATTGAGTTCTGTATGAATATTTCTTAATTTGAGTAGAGCGTTTGACTCCATTGACCATAAACGACTATGTAGTAAGTTATTCTCCCAGTATGACCTAGGATTTTGTGCTTGAAAGTTAATCAAGTCTTTGATCACAAATAGATTTATATGAATGACTTATATGAATGACTTATAAAAATTCAGTACGTGTTATTAATATGCTGATGATGTTCTCTTGCTTTCGGATGACAATAGTCGTGGTCTTAAGTTTTTGGAACAAAAAGTTAATGAGCAGTTAAATGTTGTTTTGGGATGGTCTTAAATAAATAATCTGAATTCCTTCAAAACACGATGCAAGCGGTTTTCGCAATCTTACATAAAACCGAATTTGATATCAGGTCAAGAGAATATATAGTTTGTGTCATATTATAAAGTCTTAGGATTGTATATATGTAGATGATAACCTGAATTTTGAGTTTCATATCAATCATGTTGCTTCAATAATTAATGTTGCTTTGATGAGGTTATATGCTACAGCACTGTATTTTCCAAGTAATGTAAAGAGGGATGTTGCTATGGCATTATGTCTTCCTATATTATTATATGGACTAGAAGTCTATTCTAGGGGAATCACAAACTAGTATCAATAAACTCAGACAGTGTTCTAATAGAGTTGCACGATATACCTTGGACTAAAATATAGATCACTCATTTGATTTCTTATACTTCTGTACCTTAAGGACAAATTTAGTTTCGGACACTCCCCTAGAACTAGTTTTATTGATTATGCCTAGACATTCTACTCAAATTATGAGTAGGTCCTTTGCTGTCAGAGTCTGAAGGTTGTGGAATTCCTTCATACATTGTAGAGAGAGCGCATTCTCTAATTCTTTACGAAAGTTTAAGAAAATGTTATTAGAAAACCTGTAGAGAAACCACGAGTGGTTTGTCCTTATATCGTTTTTAACATTTAATAGGGGATGTGTTAAAAATAGTAATACATTAGTTAAAAAAAAAGAGAACAACGTTATATTTGCAATAAGATTTAGCTGGATTAATTTGGCCGACAGGGCTTACAATCCATATCAAATAAATAAATAAATAAAATAAATAAATATTTGGGGTCTTCGAAAACCCCATTTCAAAACACATCGTTAAAACAGCTTTTAATGAGGAACCATAATATATATACTTTATATGGCCTTAGAATAGTATTATAAATTTTTTTTATGGAACGACACACTTATAATATAAGTATACGCTAAGCACGTGCACAGATACAACTTCGTACAAGTTTCTGTGTGTTAACTTAAGTGAGTATGTATTTGTAAGTTCAGTGTTTCTGATTTAATTATATCAGAACAACTTATAAGTTGATATTGTCATTATTTGTAGCAGAGTGGATGTGAGTAGATAAAAGGGAATGAGAGTAACATATATGTTTTCCTTTGTTTCGCACAAGCAGGTGATGGAATACAATAAGTAACTTACACAGTACAACATTTTTCAGTTAATTGATTGCCAACTTAATTCTGTGAACTGTATGTGAAATTAGACCCAAAAAGAAGAATTTCTGCATCATTCGTTTTGTCTTCTTACCTGCGATTTGAAGTTAGTATCGATTTGAAGTTAGTACTATCGTATAGGGGAATTTATCACGTTTTAGGCCCTGTTGTTTGACATAGCTCGACAACCACTAGCCCAATTTAGTTGAAATAAATTTTAAAAAATAAAGAATTACAATTCCCTTAATCTGTTCATATATTGTTTTCCTATACAAGCAACACTTTCGAAGTTAAAAATGAATGTATGAAGGGGAAAAATTATTTTTTGCCTAAAAATTTAAATTTTTTTTTTTTAAAATACATAAAAAATGCAAAATGGAAAAAAGTTTCAAGTCTAGTTATTTTTTCGCAAAGTCACATAACCTATGAGCAAAATGAGACAAGGATCATAAAAATCGATGCACGCGTTTCGCTTTTATTCGCAATTGAGTAAATGTATGAATTTCAAAAATTTGCTCGAGATATGCACAACATTATTTGGAGAAAACATTGACACCTTTTTCATGATTCTGAGAATTAAAAAAAAAGGAATAAACAATAGGTTATTTGATTTTTATGATTGCGGTAATAAATGTACGTGGACAATTAAACGGAAAGTGGACCTTTTTATTATTTGGGTTTTTCCGGTGGCTACCTATATGATTTTTTTACAGAAATTGCACCCACATTTAAGGGTGGTCATTATTTGGAAAGTTTTGCACAGTTTGAAACGTACAAGTGCTGAATCAGGTATATAGCCAGCCGCCCTTAAAATATGCGCCCATTTATAAGTACCTGGCAGTAAAATATTCAAAAATACGTAGTATTTATAGGTGTGCATTGATCGATTTTTGGCATTCAGCCAGTGCCGACGAACGCGAACAGTAAAAGTGATTTTTCTCCAGTTTTTTAAAAGTGAATAACAACAAAACATAAAATATATCAATATAGAAAACAACAAGTGCCCATATTTGGATGAATATTGTTACGTTTGTGGTCATATCGTCCGAAAAATACAGAAAAAAGATCGAAAAAATTTGTTTACTGAGCAATTCAAAACCGCGTATTGTAATTATTTCGATGAAGCAGATTTAAGTGGTGCAAATTTTACGCCGAACACAGTGTGCAACAGTTGTTATACTACCCTTCTAAAATGGATTCACGGAAAAAGTAGAAAGTTATCTTTTATGAAGCCAGTAATTTGGGTGGAAGACACAACTGGACATGATGAATCCAGGTGCTATGCATGCATAAATTTTCGTCCTGGATTAAACAGACAACAATTGAAAACAAAAGTATACACTGCTGCATTTACTGCCACACTTCCAGTGCAACGCCCTGCTGATACCGATGCACCTAAACCTCCGAGTGCGGATACTGTGTCCCTGCTAGCCGAAACCGTTTTCACCAATCCGACCGATTTGGATAATGCTGATTGGATACCCGATATTGAAAATAGTGCACCACAACCGCTACCACAAATCGAAATGGATTCCATTGTGGCCAAGCTGGGACTATCACAACACGACTCCGAATGGCTGACATCATTTTTGAAGAGAAGAAAACTCACACAGCAAAATGTCAGCGCAACATCATACCGACAACGCCAAGCTGATTTTAAGAAATTTTATTCCGTTGACGAAGCAAATACGTTCACGTACTGCCATGATATCCCAGGTTTAGTGAAAAAATTGGGAATGGATTATATCGCTGGCGACTGGCGTTTATTCATCGATGGTTCAGTTACTAGTTTGATAGCTGTGCTGCTGCACAAAAAAAATAAAAAACCATGCATTCCATTGGGATTCAGCACAACTATGAAGGAAACGTATGAAGCATTGGGCGAAATTTTGAAGAAAATCAAATACGATGAACACAAATGGAACATTTGTTGCGATCTGAAGGTGGTCAACATACTACAAGGGATTATAGAAAAGGGCGGATATCCAAAATACTTCTGCTTCCTTTGTAATTGGGATTCACGATACAAAGGAAATCAATATCAATGTAAAGATTGGAAAGGAAGAACTCCCGAGCTCAACAAACAATTAAAATTACGCAATGAACCTATGATAAAGGACCTGGATGATATTTTGTTGCCACCGCTCCACATGAAACTGGGAATAGCTGGAAAATTCGTTGAAGTGGTGGTCAAAAATGTTAACGGCGCCTTTGACTGTTTGAAATCCATCTTTCCGAAACTCAGTGATGAGAAAATTAAAAACGGTACGTATCGTACTCTGTATTTCAATATTGTCATATCTAAATTTGTTAATTTCTATACATTCGCATTACCAATAATTTTTTCGTTTTTCTTATGTATTTAAAACAGGTATTCTCAATGGACCTGATATTCGGAAATTGATCAAAAGTGATTCTTTCACACATTTGCTTTCAGAGCATCACGACCACCAACATGCATGGAACGCATTGAAAGAAGTAATAGAAGGCGTTCTAGGAAAGAACCGTGTCCAGCGAGAAGAGATACAGCAACGAGTGGACAGGTTGCTGTTTTATTTCGAAAAAATCGGTGCATCCATGACGCTGAAATTGCATTTCTTGCACCACCACCTCGATACTTTTTTGGCACAATCACCTCAGGAATCAGACGTACAAGGAGAGAGGTTCCACCAGGTGACCATGCCATTTGAAAAGCGGTTCAAAAGCAAAAAATTGGATGCATTGCTTGCGGAGGTTTGTTGGTGGAGTTCCACAATTATGCAGTTTGAAGAAAGCACCGAAGATGAAGACATTGAAATTGGTGGACACAGTGAAAGAAACACGCCCTTGAATAGTATGTGTATCTCGGATGACGATACAGACTCAGACCATGAATATGAACAACCTACGAAGAAAACAAGATCATCAGAACCACAAGCGTCAACTTCTACAAGGATGGATATTGCCAATAATTGAAAAAATGTTCTAAATTTTGTTTTTATGCATATTATAATTGCGTATTAATTGCATATTATTTTATTTTCATTAAGTTTTTATAAATAAAGTTTTTTTTTGCATGATAATTTTTTAATTTATATTTTTATTTTTATTTTAAGGGTGGTGGCTATAACTGATTTTTGAAATTCATACCTTTACTCAATTGCGAATAAAAGCGAAACGCGTGCATCGATTTTTATGATCTTTGTCTCATTTTGCTCATAGGTTATGTGACTTTGCGAAAAAATAACTAGACTTGAAACTTTTTTCCATTTTGCATTTTTTATGTATTTTAAAAAAAAAAAATTTAAATTTTTAGGCAAAAAATAATTTTTCCCCTTCATACATTCATTTTTAACTTCGAAAGTGTTGCTTGTATAGGAAAACAATATATGAACAGATTAAGGGAATTGTAATTCTTTATTTTTTAAAATTTATTTCAACTAAATTGGGCTAGTGGTTGTCGAGCTATGTCAAACAACAGGGCCTAAAACGTGATAAATTCCCCTATACGATAGTACTAACTTCAAATCGATACTAACTTCAAATCGCAGGTAAGAAGACAAAACGAATGATGCAGAAATTCTTCTTTTTGGGTCTAATTTCACATACAGTTCACAGAATTGAGTTGGCAAATCATGTGTTGTACTGTGTTATTGTACTGTGCGATTTTTAAAAATTATTTTTCGACGAAAAAAACTCACCCTTTGGCTGGTAAAGACAACAAAACTTTATTTTTAAAAACAAAATACATACATATCGTCGGCTGATAATATAATTGTCGTATGTGGATTCTGATAGTTTCGAGAAAATTGAGCTTGAACACATTTAATTTGAAAATTTCTTTAGCAAATACCACATACGACAAACTCAACACTCCATATCTCGTAAACCGTATGAGGTATCGATAAACTGATTACGCCAATGAAAGATCAGGTCGGAAAACCTAAGGAAGCGATCTTAACTCAAACCCGCAAAAAATCCACATACGACATTTAAATTATCAACCGACGATATATATGTTCAATTCTTTTAGTTTTTTTATACCCTCCACCACCACTAGTGGTGAAAAAAAGAACAAACGAAAAGAAAAGAACAAACTTGGTCTCAACTTGCTTGTAGTTATTCTAAGCAGTTTGGGGTTGAAATCCAGCAACATGGGCTCAGTAGGTCTAGAACTATGAATCAAAATATGGAACCACCACCCTTAAAATTTTGATACAAAAACTAACATAAATGGTGGAATAACGCACGGAATGATACACCATTTTGCAAGAATTCACTGTATACGACTGCCAATCATACTGTTAAATTTCGTGAAGATCGGTCCATAATTGACCATAGGCCCCATATAAACCCTACTCCCGGAAAACAGTTTAGAACTCCCAAAACCGTAATACATAATGCTATCATAATAACATTTGGCACGTCACAGTTTTATAGGACCAGAAATCACACTGTAAAATTTTTTAAAGATCGGTCCATAATTTACCCTAGGCCCCATATAAACCCTACACTCGGAAAACAGTTTATTGCGCATAAAACCAAATAAAGCCCACTTTGGGAAAATAATTAAATTCGCCTAAAACCATAACAGATATAGATATTACGGTAAAATTTCTTCCAACTAAGATTCATATGGCCAGGAAAAATATCACGCAATTTTGTGAAATTCACTGTTAACGCTAAAACTAATTACACTGCTGTAATGAAATTTATTTTAATTTATTTTTTGTAATACCAGATATCAGTCTTGAGAATTTCGGGATAATTGGTCCATAATTTACCGTAGGTCCAATACAAATTACCCTCCTAAAAATCATTTTAGTTCGGCTAAAACTGTAACGAATCATTGCTCTAACAAGAAACGCATAAAACTTTCTTATTGTCGGTCAATAATTTAATTTGGCTAAAAATAGCAACCAATTTTAATGCTGACGTTTATTCTTGTGAAGCTCTTGTCGGTGGAGTGTATCCAAGATTCGACACAACCGAATATAGAACTCTAACTTGTTTTTCAATAATTTTTGGCGTAAATGTGTTTCGAACGAAAAAAGGCAAACGAAAAGTTTTTACAAAAACAAAACATGCACGCAGGGTTGTGAACAGTCTGTTGCTGTTTTGGTTACTTTTAACGAAAATTGGTTACTTTTTTGTACTTATAATTTTAATGCCCTCAAACTTTTTTACCAATTCACTCATACTTATTAAAATTTAAACGAATTTGCTTTCAGTTTCTCCTTCAAGTTGAGTGTTTCAATTTACGTTCAAGAAAACAGCTAATTACCATTTATTGTTTTCTTGATGACATCTTGAAAATTAATTAGGTGCATACTTACTGTTTGGTATAAAAAACTTTAAAGAAACATTTTCTCGTGTGGCTGCAGGGTTAGTTCTACCATTACCCGCTCCGCTTTTCTAGACATATATAATTGTGTGTGGTATTCATGCATTCAATATTTATTCTAATTTTCATTCACTTTATAACTATTTTTATATAATCGATTATTAATTAAGCAATATAAGCTATATATACTGTAAAAAGTAACTTCTATATGGGGTATCCTTTTCTCTACTCCTACCGTTATCAATACACGACATCTGCCAAAAATTCGGCTGAATTAGACAAGCAAGGGCGGCACCTTCCATATAATGGCAATAAAGATTTCTACGTATTTGGAGTACTGTTAAAGTGAAAGTATTCCAATTTTGTACAAATAGCTTAGATAATAATACACAACATATTTCAAAAGGTAGGTTCAATAGGAAAAGTAGGCATGGCGCCTCCCATACGAAGATACTTTAAATTTCTGAATATCTGTAGAACGGCTACTGCAAAAGCATTTTAATTTAGCCCAAGATGCTTTGTTATCAATGCACGAGATCTATTTTAAAAAAATTTTACTTATTTTATTTCGAGGGGGGCAGCAAAGCGCACCGGATTAAGCTAATTAGCTATAAATAAAAGATTTTAGGCTTCAGAAAATAAATAAACCTATTGTTTATTAACAATTCTTGACCCTCTTACAATGCTCGAATATTTCCAAGACAATCGACTTCAATCGTATCGAAAAAAACCTCTTATTGAGCTACTTAACATGTCTGCATTCCGAAAGTGTTGAAAACCTAGCCCAACCTACAGAGTGTACAAGTTCTTATAAGTCTACAAGAACTGGCCTTTACATCTCCTAATATTTCTAGAGACGGAGATCCGCTTGTATACGGGCTCATTGACATGTTATATCCAAACTTGAAGAAAATGGCGCAGGAATTCTTAAGTTTTCAAATGAGTTTTGTCGCATCTAAGAGACTTTTCTACTGCAGGTCTGGTTCAAACGAATTTGCGAAATCGTTTAACTCCGTTGAGAATACTTTGTTTATTAAACAAAAATCTTAATAATATTTTGTAAAAAAAGGTTTTTTTTTTTGTTAATTTTATCATCAATTAAAATTTAATTCTTTGTTTTTAAATCTTATTAATATCAATTTTAAATAGTTTAAGTCTTGTTAATTTTAACTTGAACTAAAATTCAATATGCGTATCGGTATCGGCGACATTTTTGTTTGAGAAAAATGGAAAGTGTTTATAAATGGTGGTGCCTTTCAAATTTGAAGAAATGTGTAATTTTATTTCTTTCATTCCACATTCAAACGTTTTTACAGAAAGAGTCTTTAGTTTTTAAAGTGGAGAAAAGAGAGAAACAGGCTCCTTCTATAAAACCTAGAAAGTGAGTTGCAGATAAAGACAAACTTTGGTTATAGTTGTAATGAGTTTTACAATTTCTTGAAGACTGAAGACAGGAAAGCTATTGTGGACAATGTACAAAAAGGCCATAAATATTTTAAACTTGTAACATTGTAAATATTTATGTCCATACATACATATGTAAATATATTATTTATAAAAATCTATAGTTTAAGATCGTTTGTTTTTTAACATTTTTGTCCTTATATCTGTAGTTTGGTGCTAAAAAGGCCAATGTCAAATAATTAATTTTTGAGTAAATTGAAATTTTAGTTTAGTATAGAAGAGTTCTAAGTGAAATTGTTTAGCAAAACCTTTTTGAAGCTGTTCTCGCTTAAATTAGACATTGGCTGTTTCCGCAAAAAAAAAGAGATTCAGCATGACCTTTTAATTGCAAAATTAAATTATTTATGCTGGTAGGTATAGCAAAAAACTACTTTTATTTAATTTTTTTTTTGTTAACCTATATTCCAAAAATATAATAGAACTAAGGAAATAAAATTTAAGTTCACATGTCGGTCACGTTTTTTTCGTCAAATATTTGCTAGGTGTAAACATTTTTTTTTTTTTTTTTTTTTTTTTCAGTATTTATTTATTGAATCTTCATATATTAAATATGAACTAACAATAATTAATCAAATCTTATCCTAATATTTGCTTTATGTCCTGCCAGTGCCAAACATAGTGTAAACATAGCTTAAGAAAATACCTAATGCAAAAATTTACTCAACACAGCAAAATATTGTCATTGGCCCAGTGTTGCCACTTTGCGGGTAATAACCCGAATTGGGTGTAATTTTTACTATCGTGGATAGAGCATGGGCAATTGGCTGCAGGTGTAGGTTAGGTGTAGGGATGCCAATCGGGATTGATTTTTGAAAATCCCGATCCCGAAATCCCGGGATTTTGTGGGATTTCGGGATTTTTCGGGATCAATGTGTTGCCTTAAAGTGCTACTTTTTTTTTAATAAACAACACTTTTTAAATATTCAAAATATTTTATATACGTAACAGAATGAAAACAACAAAACAATTTATTTTATACATATGTTTATAACACTGGCCTTACCCATGATCAAACTGATCAGATTCTGCAAAAAGCTTAAAAAAATATACGTATCTCTTAGTTTTTCTAGATCAATTCATTTCGGTTTTTTGACAGGAATTCAATTTTGAATGTGAATTAAGTTTTGACGACATTAATACACTGCAAAGTGTAGTTCCTCATCGATCTCGATAGCTGAGTTAAAAACTGTAAAACTATGTCGACTGCAGTGCAGTACACCTCCAGGGTGAGGGCGAGATTCATTATCAATAATTTAAGTACGTTTGAAATTTATTTTAAAACAAAATGTTTATACAAATGTTTTTAAAACAGATTTTAAGTTTAAATATTTTATTAATGAATACGTAATAGTGTTTATTTATAAAAAAAATTATTTTATTTATTTTATTTATTTATTTATTTAAGAGTTCATTTTGTAATACAAAGCCCAAAGGCCAAAAATATATTACATTGCAATAAAGTCTGAGTAGTACCAAAAATACATACTTATATAATATTTAAACTTATCAACTAAATAACCTAGCATTTTATTCCCAACCATAAAAGAAATGTAAGTTAAAAAACAGTACAAAATAGTAATCTTAGCCAGTAAAAGAGGCAACAACCGCAATACAATACAATGAAGAATTTAATTTAGATATGCATGTGCATGTACATATATAAATGTGTAAATAATAATCAAACGAGTAAATTACTTGATTCACACATAGGAGCCAGAGGCATATTAGCAAAAAGGAATTACAGTCTATGACAAATAATTCATCAATTTCAACCGAAAAACATTGTTAGAGTGAGAGAATAACTTCAGTTCATCCGGCAAACAATTCCACCAACGAGCAATTCTTATAATAAACGACCTTTCAAAGACTGAACATGCTATCCTCGGTATAATTATCTGTTTTCTCCTTCTAGAATGAGAAAAAACAAATTCATTAATTAAAGGGCCAACTACACCTGACTTAATGAGCTTGTAGAAAAATAAAAGATTGCGAAACTTCACAAAGCTACTAAAATGACACCCCAAAAACCTTTTCACATATCCAGACATATGATCATATCTACGAGCATTATAAATGTATCGAGCAATAGAGTTTACAACACGTTCTATTTTCCTGAGGTTCATACCAATAGTACCCGATACTACCTCCAATCCATAAAGCACCTGAGGCATTAAAAGAGCATATGCAACTCTACATTTTACCCTGAATGGTAAATAAATATTAGTCGAGTATATCCTACGTAATATATACGAAACCTTACGATGAACATGGTCAATATGTCCCTCAAAACTAAGTCGATCATCCACAATCACACCCAAGCACTTATGCTGATTGACATACTCAATTCTACTACCACCAATGTGAATATCAAAATCAGAAAACGAACGTACAGTGGAACCAAACCTAATAGCTTTAGTTTTTGAAGTATTAACTGTCAAAGAATTATCAGACAACCAGCTCAAAATACGGCCTAGATAATAATTTATATTGACTCCTAAGACATCAGCAAGCTCAAAAGAATTACTAAACAATAAAAAAATATCATCGGCAAATAAAAAAGGTGTACACATACTGGTATGCAGAACTTCTGGAAGATCATTAATATATAGATTAAATAGCAGAGCTCCTAAGACCGAGCCCTGAGGAACACCAGATAAAATAGGTAAATTACCAGAACAAACCCCATGTACATCAACAAATTAAGTTCTGTAAGTTAGATATGACAATATTAGCTTACATGCAGACTTAGAAAAATTATATCTTTGATAAAGCTTAGTTATCATCGTCGAGTAACACACTGAATTAAAAGCGTTTGCCAGATCAAGGGAAATAAGAACCGCCAATTGTTTCCTATTTTCGCAAGATCTAATTGAGTCAGTTAAATTAAGCAGCAATGAAGTAGTATTAAACCCTTTACGAAACGCATACTGAGATTGACATAAACGTGCACCAACACTAGAAATCATCTGGTCCTTAAGAAGAATCTCCACAACTTTAGACAGGCACGGAAGAATAGAAATGGGCCTTAGATCATCAATATTCGAAACAACTGCAGTCTTAGGAATTGGGACCACTCGAGCTACCTTCCACAAAACAGGAAATTCAGACGATGTCAAAATATAATTCACCAAATTCAAAACAATATCAGAGATATATGGAAATATAATTCTAAAAAACTGAATAGTTATCCCATCCGTACCAATAGATTTCGACTTCACTTTATTCAAAGCAGTTAAAATATCATGATAATCAACACAGTGAAAAGAAAAAGAGCCATTTAATTCAGGAATACTATCAATATCAATATGTTCAGTACGACTCAGACCAACACCACTTACAAAATACTCATTTAATTCATCAACATTCCCATTAAAGCAAACATCACTATCACGAACACAACCAGCTGCTCTAAGAGTACGCCACATCCCTGAAGTATCCAGATCCTCAAATAGCCTTGCATAATACTTCCTTTTCTCCCTACGAATAGTGGATTTTGCTCGATTTCGATATCTACAATAAACCTTCCATTTATAAGGTGTGGGATCCAACCGATATGATGAAAAAGCCAAGTCCCTTAAAGATCTTGCTAATTCAATCACCCTACATCTCATCCAGCTATTATCCGCTACCCTCTTAATCCTCTTGACAGGTACAAAAGAATAAAGACCATCCATCAGGGAACAGAACAGAGAGCACTTTGAATTGACATCTGTAGCATAAAAAATTTGTGAAGTATCAAAATCATACAGATAAGTTAAAAGTCCATCCCAATTTATACCGGCCAAATCACGATACACAATATCAGTCCCCACAGATTCAACATTCAACATAAAAGACGCATATATTAGGGCATGATGTGATATAGAAGGACACTGAATCTGTCCGGAACAATTAACTGCAGAGCTATCACTCACCAAAAAGAAATCAATCAGCGATGTAGAAAAAGAACGCGTATCATAATGGGTAGGTTTAGAATTGTGACGTATAGACAGATTAGTCCTAATACAAAACGAACGAAGCTGATGGGATTTAAGAGGATCAAATTGATCAAGATTAAAGTCGCCAACCATAATAATTTGTGAATAATTAAGAAATAACTCATAGTGAAGCTCCTCAAATAAAGTAAAATCAACCGGAGGTGGCAAATAAACTACACCAAATAAAATTCTCACAGTGCCAAATAACAATTCAAGAAAAAGAGATTCGCACTTATGTAGAATCGATTGCTTGAAAACAACTCTAAACTTAATAACATCAGAAATATAAATCCCAACACCACCTCCTCTAGCACCAACGCGATCGTTACGACAGAATTTATAGCCGGGGATATTAATTGCCCTTGTAGAGACAGTATCCTTCAGCCACGTTTCTGAAATTCCAATAACATTAAACCCTGACTCCTCAAATACAGATCTGATCTCATCAAACTTCGAGGTATTAGAAGCTGGTCTAATACTACCCACATTAAGGTGAGCAACATTAAACTGGTTCCTGAAAGGCCGTAAAATATTTCTAGTATACGAGCTGCTACCAACCACTGGACCAAGATTAATATTAAGAGACATCAAAGCAAAAATTATAAGACATAGGAGGGAATAAAATGCTAAGACAATACTGAGTTAACAAAATTATAAAAAAATTAAATTTCAAATTCATGAAATATTACACATTAATAAAATATAACAGCTGATCAAGCAGCAATAGAGATCAAAAATTCATAACTTAAGAATAATTAAATAAGGAAAAAATAAGGGAGCAATAAAATGTATATGCATATATAAATAAATATAACAATACATACATACATACACATATGCACATGTAACTCACACATACATATGTATAAATACATACATATATAATATATATCTATATATACATATATATATCATATACATCAAATCAAGAAATATTATTTTTACGAAGCAAATCACACCCAGCAGCATCATATACTTCAGTTTCCTTCCCATCAGGCAATGTTAGCCGAGCCACAAGTTTATCCGCATTAAATAGCTTATATTTAAGGATAATCTTATCCATGAGCAGTTTCCGACAAGCAAGATTTAGCTTACTGGCAGCAGGAGAATAGTGGTCATTAAGAAAGACTCTGTCAGTTATCCTATTTCCGTCAACCATACCACCTGATAAACCATCACCAATTATGTTGCCTCTACGTAGGGTACGGGTTTTAAAATATTCCCCCATAATTTTATCACGAACATGAGTACTGTTGAATCTCATCAAAATATCCCTCTTACCATTAATATAACATACATGATTGACATCATGGCCGGAAACAGGGATGTTGTAAAAAGCACCCAAAGCAACAGCAATCGCCACCAGATCACCAAGTCCACACGGTAAACCACGAACCACAATATCATTACGGTTTAGTCTTCTGTATAAAATGTGATTTTCCCGTTCAATAGAACACATTCTGGCTGAAGATGTAGACTCAAGAAGATGAATATGCTCACTACATTTAGTAACATCAGTAACATCATTTCTTTCAAACACGCACCCATATCAGCCTTAATCTCCAAAACTGCAGCCGTAAATGCATCCTTTATGGAACAAATATCATCCTGGGTCTTCGACATATAACTGTCAATTTTTTTGTTCAAACTACGAATGTCATCATTAATAGAAACAGGGCTTTCAATGCAGTCTACACAAGAGTAAGAAAATGCTTTGTTGTTTTTTAAAAATGTGAGTTCCTTATCAGCAATCTTAGCACATGATGAATGGAACCATAATGAGCAGGTTTTACATTGCAGACAGGCCTGGTTCCTTGATATATTTTCCTCACAAATACCACATGAATACGCCATGATAGAAATACAACAGCAACAAATTTATTATTCTTCCAAACTAGCAGCAAACAACCACCAAGCCCACAACAGCAACAAATCAATAAAAATCACAAAGCTTCAGATAACTATATTAATTGCACCAGGTTCCGAATAACATCCAACGTGGTATTATGGATCATAAGGTGGTATGCCAATAAAACAACTATTATTTGTAATAAAATGGCGACACAATCAGCAAGCCGCAACAACACAAACCAAGCAAAAACACGTTGCTCACAGAGTAAGTTGATTACTTATTAAATACTCTAGATTCCAAAAAACTCCAACAATTATGGATTATACCAAGCTTATTATATACCGATAAACTAAATGTAGTTAGTAAAAACACAATTTAAACGAGAAAAAAAGGTAATTTAAGTATTTCGATCAGCCGCTGTACAATAAATCAACTATCCAGACATAGCGTTGCCGTATGTTTTTTAAGCAAATTCTTTATTATTATTGGACCGGAAGGAATATGAGCTATTTCATCAATATTACGACTTAATTGTTATAATTATATCAACTTTTATTCTTTAGTTTCTTAATAAAACTTTAATTAGATCGTGAATAATTTTTATTTTTTGCTTGATACATAACAATTATTTCTTGATATCTATATTTTGCATAAAAATAATCATTTTTATTTTGGAATTATGTCCTAAGCCAAAGCTGAACTTGCTAAACGTAATTGTAGTAAAGGCTTGAGATGTGAGTCTGCAAATTTCGTTTCTACTTAAAATAATGGTTTTTGTTTAGCGCAATACAAAAATCCAGAAAAAGTCGTCATATATCAAGCAAATATTAAAAATTTTAAACACTCGCTGTGTGCCAAAAACAAAAATTAAACTCAAAAATAAGAATTATTTGCAATAAAAAATGTAACTTTTTGTATATAGTATAAAAATTCAATAAAAACGAACAGTTTTGTACATAAAAGTTGATATGTTAAAAATCCCGGGACTCATAAAAATAAATCCCGGGATTCGGGATTTCCCGTTTGGCATCCCTAGTCAGGTGTAATTTGAAATTCTTTTGTTTTAAAACAAAAAATGTAAATATTTAATTTCAGAAAAAAATGTATACAACTTAAAATACTGTTTCTTATTACGAAAATATTTCAATCGGTTTTGAACCCGAGGTTTATTGTAAAAAGGTATTCAAACTTAAATATATGTTTACAATATTTTAAAAAGGAATAAATTTCATATTATTTTGCCACTTCCAAATGCTTATTTGGGAGAATATTAAGCGCCCTTATCTACAACTGTTACACAGATTTAAGAAACAGACTATTGTCTGAAACCATAAAGGATATTTCTTAAAGACCATAAAACTTGAAATTGTAAAAAATGTTTTGGCACCGCAGCGGTTCTTGACGAAACACACTCTGGCCGTCCAATTTTGGGCAAGAATTTTTCAAGTATTTCTGACGGTATGTCACGAACAATGTTCCATCAATTGTTGCTGGTTTATCAGCATAAACCGGTGATCACGTCAAAATCGAGAAGTGTCAAATCGCGCAAGCTTGGAGGCTAATTGGCAGGTATTTTATGCAAAATCAACCTATTGGCCTCATTTTTTAAAAAATAAGGACCGATAAGACAAACTGCACCAAGAGTGAGTCTGTTGTAGATTGGTCTCACTCCATATGCGGCAGTTTTGTTCATAACAAACCTGTTCAGATAGACGATTATGTGCGCTATTAAAATCATAAAGTCGACTTTTAGTTGCGCGAATTTTCATAATTTGGTAGCGTTTTTATAAAATAAAACATTAACTTTATATCAGGTGCAATTTTAGTTAAATCGTGTAATTTTTCTTCATCTCAAATGTAATTTAGAATTTTGCTTCAGACATAATGAACTCAAATTTAGCTTTTAATAAAATTAATGTTTCTTCGACAAATATTAAACCAAATAAGTAACTAGAAATTAAAAATTTAATTTTTAACAACTTGTTGTGTTTTAGATTTTTTTGTTATTCACTTTCTATTACCGCTAAAAATATATACGGAAATGAATTATTGTTTTGAAAAATTCAGTTCTATTAATTAAATTTTCTCACTGTTCAAATTATAGAATGAATTCCAGTTTTGTTTTAAAATAGATTAAAGCTTTTTATGTTGTTAATATGCAATTTTTATTAAAAAATTATATTAATATATAAAATATAATTTATTATAAGAATTTTAAATAAAATTTTTTTTTGGCCTAATGTCCGACTAGATTGGCAAAATACCCATATGTGCGTCGCCACGTAGCGCGTGGTCTGCCAACTTCTCTGCCAGATTGATGAAATGGATTCCATCGAAAAGCCTGTTTTGCCACGTTGTCATCATTTCTTCGCAGATTATGACCAATTAACTGCCAATTACGCTTTCAAATCTACGTCTCAAGTGGTAATTGTTATGTCTGCAGTGACAGTTCAGCATTTGAGATGGTTTTTGTCCAAAATATGCGGAGTATCCTTCTAAGACAGCGGTTGTTGAAGGTTTGGAGCCAATGGGTGATGCTCCTAGTAACTTTTCATGTTGTACCTCTATGTAAAAGTACAGACTTTACGTTTGATTCTAAGATTCGGAGTATAGTGTGGAAGCTTTTCTTGTTGCTTTGCCATATTGGGACCAAAATACCAAAGGATGATCTTCCTTTGTTAATTCTTCCATTTATATTTTGCAGCCAAGATAGCAGAATTTGGGGGCGTAATCAAATAGTTGATTGCTTTCACTTATTGTCACAGTTGTATCGATTCCTATGCTGAGAGTCTTAGTTTTTTTTTGGTGTTTTTTCTTAGCCCACTATAGTAGAGCTTATCTTGAATGCCCAATGTTTTTTGTTGAAGAGTACATAGCCTTTGCGATAGTAAGCATATATTGAAGAGCACATAATTAAGATGACCACTATTGACTTTCCAGTTTACTGCATTATGGAATAATAGTGGTGATAATATGCATCCCTGACTTACTCGACTTTTCACCAAAAAGGGTTCGGAAAGCTTTCCCTTATGAAGAACAAAGCATCTTGCCAGGTTAAAACTTTATCTGATAAGATATATTATCTTCTCCGGTATACCTTTTCCACGAAGAGCTAACCAGATGCAATCGCGGTTTATACTTCATAAGGAATAATAGAAAGAGCTTGGAGTTGAATTCGGCGCTCTGCTCATGAGTATCCGCAAGGTGTTTATATGGTCCGCGCATGAATATTCACTACGAAAGCCTACTCGGCAGGAAGTGATGCTTTCAATTTGCTCCATTAGTCGATTAAGGATTATTTTTGCAACTATCTTTGCAATAGGTGTGAAAAAACATAAACCTAAACCCAGTTGTTGCAACTTTTCAAATCAACTTTCTTAGCTATTTTGATGATGATTCCATCCTTCCAATCTACGGGATCATACCCAGTTTCCCACGCTTGCACAATAAGAGGATGGAAGAGTTCAGCTGTTATAGTTGGATCAGTCTTATATACCTTAGCAGGAATACCATCTGAGCCGGCAGCTTTACCATTTGGTTGTTGTTTTGTAGCTGTTATAATTTCAGCAAAATTTTTAGGCGATGTTCTAATTCTGTGGCTTGTGCTATTAACTGAACTTAAAGGAAAAGGTGGTTTTGCAACAGGGTCCATAATGTTATTTAGTATTATCGAAAAATGTTCTATCCATCTATCAATTTGCTCCTGATTGGTATTGGACAAGTTTCCCCCCAGATCACGAATAGAATGTTCGGTACGAATCCTCTGATTAACAAGATTTTTGGAGATCTTGAAAACCGTGTGTGTGTCGCCTGATTTCGCAGCATTTTCGGCTCTTTCTGCAAGGCAGTCTATGTGTTTTCTTTTATCTCGATGGACAGCACGTTGCTCCGTTTTGTGAAGTTCACAGTACATATTTTGATTCCAGCACGTTTTTTCGTCACTGTTCTCTGAGGCATTGCATTTTTCCTTAATTTCCTTGCGTTTTTCTATTGACATCATTTTAACATTTTCCTTTAAAAATGTTTAAAAATACTCAAAAAGTTTCTTTAGTTTTTTTTTCAGATGTAAATATGAAAATGCCGTTGCCAGATTGCCGATTTATCGACAACAATTTTAAGAAGACTCTTTATGAGAACAATCTTATAACACCGAATCCACTTAGATTTTATTTAACTGACAACCAACCATTAACAATGAAATGCTTTCTTATGTCTTTCTATAAAATAATAGAAAAAATAACTTTAAAACCTTAACTTTTTTACTGCCCTGATTCGAAGTGATTATTTCCCAATTTTGTCTAGTAGCCCTATATATAAACAGAATTGACCATGTTTTACAGGGCATTACCAACACTGGTAAATTGCCGTAGTACATAAACGTATCTTAGCTACTACTAAGTATCGATCTCGGGATTGGCCAATGTCCGCTCCTCTTTTGCTCCGTACATCAGGAAGTCATTTTTTAAAGCGATGAGCAATAAGAGAGGCTCGCGGCCTTATGATAATCTTTATTAGCAAAAATAGCGCCCCCGATGACAAGTTTTCTAGCGTTACAGAAGTCGATATAGCGTTCTCCATTTTCATTACGGGTACCCAGACCATGTCATGACCATTACATGCTTCAAGGAATCGTTGTTAGAGCCAACCTTAGCATTCATATCGCCCATGACAATCACGATATCACCACGTAGAATGCCATCATAGGTTGCGCTCAGTTGATCGTAGGACCTTTATTAGGGGCATAGCACTGTATACGCAATGTGCAGAGTAAACAGTTCGACGGTATTTGCAAAAGTCGGTTCGCAAATGACTGCGAGTGACTGTCTCCACTATCTTCATAGTCTCCTAAAAAATACTTCCCGGGCAAATTGCCTCCACCTCCCCATCGTCCGATCGTTCTCTAAGGCCTTAGTGTAACCCGAACCCGCCGCAGAATGCAAAATTCCCATACTTTCGAAATCCGTAATGTCATCATAGTAGTGATACCTGGGAATAACGTGCCAGACGTCCTCAGGTCCCATATGCAATAATGCATTGAGAGGGCCATGTGCCGTAACCAAGAACTTGACTCATACCGAAGCCAAAATCTGGCCGTTCACGTAAAAAGGCCGCATCACGTAAAAAAGCATATGTATCACGACCTGTCCACGCGTTTGCCACCTAGAACCAAGGTGATCGTCTAACATCAGGATAATTTCCATAATCCCTTTATTCGCCACATCAACAACCAATCATTCACAAAAAGTGGCAACCCCTTCTTGACCTTAAAAGTGAAACACTTCCAATTACAGAGAGGCGCACAGCAAGATCTGAAGAGCATTCGTAGAAACTGTCCGACAGACCGACATGCAAGCAAACATAGCAACTCTCTGACAAGGCAAAACCTTTCTTCTGCCAGCAACAGTGATAACCGTATCGTACCATACCACTATAGGTCAAACTGGCCAAAATCTATGCCGCTGGTAAAATTTTGGTGTAGATCAGAGTGTTGCAGGTATTCCGTATTTATGCGGCTTTGTCTCCGAAGGGTTAAGGGACGTAAAAGGCACAGCGGCGCCAAAAAGGTTAAATATTTTGTTTAATTTTTTCACTTTTTCCTCACAAAGCATTCTGAACACATTCCAGTTAACATAATCTAATATTTTGAGTTTTATGACTTTTGATCAGTGAAATAGCTCATTTGACCTATAGTGCATACGTTGCGCATAGGGTTGTGAACTAAAAAGCGCTAAATACATTTTAAATAAAAAGCTTAATAAGTTGCACTCTTGCGAAAAATTGCAAAAGCATAACAACAACCACATAGACAATAATTTGAACCGAATAATTGTCTATGTGGTTGGTGTTACCTTTTCTGCAATTTTTTTTTTTCGTGGGGGTGCAACTTTTAACGTGAATACTTTTAATGAAACGATAAAGAACCAAGTTTTATTAGTTATTAAAAATTAACATTTTTCCAGAGCTGTTTCTGATATGTCTGGCAAAGTAAAAGAATATCAAAAATTTTTTATAATACATACAAAGAAACACTTAACAATTCCAACATTTTTGAGATCTTTAAAATTCAGAGATAAAAATAACGTGGGTCGTGACATATGTTTTCTATTGACACTTAATATATTCGAGATATCAAAAAATTTGCTAAGGATTTAGAAAGAGGGCCTATTTATTATATAGAATTGATTTATAATTAATTTTTGCCACACATGTCCCATGCGTCTGCTAGTAACTAAAAGACGATACCCAGTAAAAAAAATTTGTGCTTTTTGAAGCACTTAAGTAAAAAAGCGCATAATCGAGCGCTTCAATAAGGGAGCTCTTATACAGCAGCAAATGATAACGAATTAGAGAAACAAAAAACTGCTATTTTAGTGCTGACAACGTAGAAGGTTTTAAAGCGAAAAAAAAATAAAAATATATTATGGTTTACGAAAACGACTGAATAAAAGGCATTTAAACAAGTAAAAGCAAAACATTAATGAATATGTAGTAAAAAGCTCGTTAGGAGTGCTTTATTTACATGTTTTATTATGCTTAAAGAAGCGCTTATTGTCAGCAGAAAATAGTCCTCCAAACCGGGAACATCCCATACAAAAATCAGGCATCCCATCAGCAGGTTTGAAGCGATTTGAGGTATGAATTCATACATAAAACCTGCTCCTTTTGGAGCACATTTTTTACTGGGTATGTACTATACTTCATATGTACTATACTTCAAAAACATGGTAACATTTTTTACCCCAATTGCGTTTCACAAATGTTAAAGAAAACAGTGACGCAAACGAAAATTTCGTGGTCGCTATAGATTTGATTTGTGAACTGGCTTATGAAAAAACGACCGATAGACTTTGAATTGTGCCTGTTTATGATTCAGTGTGCGATATGTAGGTATAAAGTATACAGTTAAATTTACAATATATATTAGAAGTTTTTGAAAAGCGGAAACAAGTTTTGGTTTGATGTGCCTTGATTTTAATGTATATAAAAAATTACGAAAAATGTTGCGTATCCTAATTCCAAAAAATGTTAACAGAAAAGCGCTAGTTTAGCGCTTACGGAAAAATATGCGACTTTTCGACCAGCGACTGAAAATAACAGTTATTTTGAAATTTTAAAACAAAAAAAGCATATAGAAGTAAATACTGGCAAACTGATTCAAGTATAACATATTGATCCTTATGAACTTTTTTATGATAAAATATTATGAGTTTTAAAGTATTGATTTTTATTATTTTGAACAAAAATTACAGTTATTTTTTGATTTATATTTTTTTGGACAAAAGTAACAGCTATTTTTTTTTTGAACAAAAATAACAGTTATTTTTTGATTTTTATTTTTTTGATCAAAAATAACAGTTATTTTATGATTTTTATTTTTTTGAACAAAAATAACAATTATTTTTTGATTTTTATCTTTTCGAGCAAAAATAAAAGTTATTCTTTACATAAATGTACGTGTTATAATTATTGAGATTTCTTTAAATATTTATTTAAATGTGCTATCATCATTGGGATATTTAAAAATAAATATTTAAAGTCAACTAAATAATTAAAACACGTACATTTCTATAAAGAATAACTTTTATTTTTGCTCGAAAAAATAAAAATCATAAAATAACTTTTATTTTTGCTCGAAAAAATAAAAATCATAAAATAACTGTTATTTTTGATTGAAAAATTAAAAATCAAAAAATAACTATTGTTCAAAAAAATAAAAATCATAAAATAACTGTTATTTTTGATCGAAAAAAAAAAAAAAAAAAACTCAGAAAATAACTGTTATTTTTGTTCAAAAAAATAAAAATAACTGTTATCATCTGACTTTTATGAAAAAAGGAATAACTGTTACGGTCCCTGTTTGCGACCGTTAAATAGCGCTAAATCTAGCGCCAAAGGCGCTAAATTTGCAACTCTGGTTTCGCATGCAACGAGCAGCTCACCATAAATAGTACGAACTGCTCACATGCTTAGACGCGTCTGAGACTAACAATACCAGACTTAATGACAGCAGAACATGCACTGGACAAGCTACCCTTGAGCAGCATTATTACAGTCTCGTCAAGAGCAATCTCGACGCCGACTTGTGCACCCTATTCATTAACCATGCGCATGGCCTGCTTACCTTTCTCCTCTAGAGCAGCACGAGGCTGTCCTTCCACCAGGATGCATAAGCGCAAAACTTACAGCTACGTTCCAGTCGCGCCCACAAAGGATCCATCAGCAGGTTCCATATAACAGGACCACAGACAGAACCCTACGTGGTCAGTTTAGCAAAGGAATTGTACTGGCCTCTCCCAAGTGAGAGACAATCAAAAACTTTCGACCTCTGTGAAAATACCCATCCCCCATCAAGAAGGCTCAGCGAAATAATTCCCAGTTGCAATAAGTCCGAAAAATAAATAAAGTTAGGCCCACAAATTTTGCATACAAAGGTAGGAGTAATTTCATTATTAAATAGCTCCCAGCACCCTCGGTTTTATTTCATCTTTTTTAATTGTTTAATTTTTAATTTGCCTGGGAGTTATTTCATAATGAAATATGTAATACTCATATTAAATAAGTCCTAAAAAATTTAAAATGGGAGTTATTTAATTTAATTTTGTTTTTTGGTATAATTTCATCTGCTGTGGGGGTTATTTAATTTTTTGTGGGAGTTATTTAATTTTAAATTATTTGCAATTTCTTTAAATTTTATAACATTTCAATTTATATTTGTTAGTTTTTTGGTAAATTACCAGATATGTAAATATTCAAGTACAAAGTAGTTTTAAAAATACATATTTATTTGGGTTGGGGTCATATACCCGAAACTCAAAATCCCGAATTCGAAAATCCCGAAGTTTTTTCTAAATTTCTTTCTGGATCTTAAAGTTTGAGATTTTGAAATTCGGGATTTTTAGTTTTGGGTGTATGACCCCAACCCAAATAATGATGTATGTATGTTTAAAGATACTTTGTAAGGTTAATGATATAAGTACGTAAATTAAAACTAGTTCTAGTGTTTTTAAATTAAATGAAATTGTTATCTTTTCAAAATATGGGGGATTTTGAATGTTTTGTTGCGGGGAAGAAAAAAATTACCTGGCAGCACTGCTTTCATTCGGAATTCGCAAACGAGGCTTTTAAACTTCTTAGTTGCTCGCCATAGTATGTAGTCAGATTGTAAAGTTGCACCAAGTTCCTCAAGATACTTTTTTGGCGATGCAAATTTTGAGTCTGAAGTAACTTTCTTAGCTTTTTTCTGCATTCTTAAAGTACATTTTTAAGCGGAAGGAATCAAGAACCGTTTGACTCAGCAAGCTGGCAACCCTGAGTTTCAAACGTCAAAAACAAAAGCTCTGTGAAGTGATAATTAATTTTATTAAAAACAATTGTTTTGTCGTGTTTTTGCTCCAAATTCTTTCACTCTCTGTGTACAAAACTTGATAAACGCGAGTATCTGCAGCATTGATTTTTGAATATTCAAGGCTAAATAAATTGGTTATAAATACAAAGAAAACCAAAGTTCTAAGGGTAAAGCCCTTCCGATGGTGAAGAAGGGTTTGAAAGTCAATCAATAAGATATTAAAGAGTGGAATTGCAAAGTAATTTGTCTTAGAATATGCACATTCAAATTTTAAAATCGAGAATATCTCCAGCTATTGGATTGTTGTACAAATTTAAAAATTAATTTAATGGAAAAAACAAAATGGCATTGATTCAAAGCCATCTAACTTATTTAGGGGTGCTATATGGTTCTAAAAATAATACTGAACTAAAAGCTTTGCAAAGGGTACAACACAAAGCATTAAAATCGGTTTATAATTTACCAATAACGTATTCCACACTTTATACAAAAATGTTTAAAAAAAAGTTTTACCTTTATTTTGGCTTTATTAAATGTAATTGCTACTGTTTGTATTGAAAGCATTGCCGAATATTGGTCCCAACACAATATCTTTTGGAAAACTAAAATCGAAGCCGCAATGCAAAGAATTGAATATATTGGGTGTTGGGAGTTCGACAGTTTACCACAAAATCTAAGAGATATTAAACGATTTTCAACTTTTAAATTGTCTTTAAAGGATCATTTATTAAACAATTTCGAAATGCTTCTATCGTAATAATAAAAAATAAAAAATTTATTGTAAACTTCGAATTAATTGTTGAATAATATGATAATAATTTTTTATTAAATTTAAGGGGACTTGACAGCCTTAACAATTTCATATGACGCTGAGGCAACTTAATTTTGTAATAAAACTTTTTGTTAATAAATTAATAAACAACAATTAATTTCAGTGTTTTTGTCATACATAAAAATTGGGAGTTAAGCACGTCATTAATAAATGAATTAATTAATAATAAATTTTGTACTCCCGAAAATAACTTTTGATAATATTTAAATTTGCATGTGCCCGGCAAAAAAACTGAAATGGCAAGTTGATTTATTAAGCAATTTGTTTTTTTAATTTTCTTTTTTCTTTTTATCCTCTTACAACTACAAACCAGCCAATTGTAGTGGAATGTAAGAAAGATAAATTGACTGTTTATTGTTGTGACTTTGTTGAAGCTTTGATATTGTTACAAGTAAGATCTGAGTACCTAAAATTCTTATTCACTTTATGGTCTTATTTGTATAATATTAATAAAATGTATATATATACATATATATATATATATATGTTTATATCTATATATATAAAAGTGAATGTATGTTTGTATATACATATATACATATGTATACATATATATTTCTGCCTTATAGGAGGCCAAACCACTTGACCGATCATCTTGAAATTTTCACAGAATATATAAAGTTGAGATTGGACAAAGGGGCGTTGCCGTGCCCATACAACCCAAAAATTTAAAATCGTTATATCTTAGGCATTTTTTGGCATTGGATGATGATATTTAGTACATATGGTGTTAGTATAAATAGAAATAAGCTCCATTAAAAAAGAGAGCGGAACCACGCCCCTTTATATAAAAAAGTAAAAACCACCATATCTAATAAACTACCGAACCGATCGTCATCAAATTTTGCACAGTAGGCGACTGCCTTGAGTTACTGAACCTTAAGCTATATAAAGATATGATTGGAAAAAGGCGCGGTGCCACGCCCATACAACCCAAAACATAAAATCCTCATATCTTAGCCACTATTTGGCGTAGGATGATGATATTTGGTATATATGGTATTGTTATGAATAGAAATACTTTGCATGAAAAAAGTGGGAGGGGCCACGCCACTTTATGTCGATTATATCTAATTAACTACTGAACCGATCGTCATTCAATTCTCACAGTAGGCTGTTGTTATGAATTAATGAGCCCTATGCTATGTACAGTTGTGGTTGGACAAAGGGGCGGTGGCACGCCTAATCAACTCAAAATGTATAATCCTCTTATCTTCGATACTGTTTTACGTATGTAGGTGTTGGGAGAAGTAAGATAGCTGCAGGGGAAGTGCTACCCCCCATAGGACGCCAATGTTTAATATCGCATATCGTAAGAACTGTTATAGTGAGAATGTTCAAATTTGGTAAAAGTCACTCTTATGGAAAACAACACCTTTAAAAATATAAATAAAGGAGGTAGGCGCAGGGCGAGTAATACTCCCCATAGGAAGCATATATTTAATATCGCGTAACTGGAAAACTATTACAGCGAGAGTCTTCAAATGTGGTTAAATCCACTATTATGGTAAGCTATAAATTCCAAAATAAAAATGGATGGGGTAGACGAAGGAGGAGCAATACCCTCCATAGGACGAAAATATTAAATACTTCATATCTGAAGACAAAAGTCTTCAAGCTTTGTAGGAGCCACTCTTATGGTAAACTACACCTTGAAAAATAAAAATATAATATATAAATGAAAAAGCGTATGTTTGTTTATTCTCTACAGACTCCTAAGCTACTGAGCCGATTTTCCTGAAAGTTTCACAGTAATTTCCTAATTACTCGGCGCTTAACATAGGCTATTAATATATTTTAATCAAGTAGGCGTGGCAACAACCATATAATAAAAATATGAATTACCTTATATCTGGAGGACGGTTTCAATAAGAGTTTTCCAATATGAAACAAATAACTTCGTTATCACGACATCTGCCAAAAAGTCGGCTGGATTAGACAAGCGGGCGTGGCACCTCCCACACAATTGCAATAAAGATTTCTACGTATTTGAAGTACTGTAATAGTGAAAGTATTCTAATTTTGTACAAATAGCTTAGATAAAAATCCACAACATATTTCAAAAGGTAGTTTTAATGGGAAAAGTAGACATGGCACCTCCCATAAGTATATCATCTGTTGAGCGGTTACTGTAAAATCATTCAAATTTAGTCCAAGGTGCTTTACTTTTTAAAAAAATCTTAAAAATTTCGATGGGGGTAGCAAAGCGCACCGGGTTAAGCTTGTATATATATATATATATATGTGGGAGGTAAACGCGTGTTTCTATTTGAAAGAAAAATATTCGAAACCGAATTTTTTTTATGTATATCACGTTTTCCGTACATATTTATACCCATGCTACAATAATATTATGCATTTGTGATGATGTTTGTAACACCTTCAAATAGTTTTAGTGGGTCTATGAAATAACTCCCACGAAATAAATCCCACTTTTAACAACGAAATAAGTCCCACAAAAAATTGCTGTTTTAAAAGTGGGAGTTATTTCGTCAACTGATGGGACTTATTTCGTTTCGCGTTTTTATTTTAAGTGGGACTTATTTCGTTTTGAGTGGGAATAAATTCGTTTTGTAAAGTGGGAGTTATTTCATACCCATCCATGAAATATAAGGCCATTATGGCTTTATTTCTCATTTTTTTCTTATGCAAAAAGATATATATTTTACATTTCGTAAAAGGGACAACTATAATTTTTTGTCCTTATCTCTCATGGCTCTCCTTTTTTTGTTATTAATTACTTTATACTTACTATAATAAAAAAACTTTAAGGAAATGAGTTCTCCCTGTGATCTCGTGGTATAAAGACGTGTGTATTCTTGTATTACAAGTTTTTAGAATAAAAAGAATTTATAAAGAAAAGCAAAAATAATTTTGCATTCTTTCGAACAAAAACAATTCTACACAATACAGAAAAAACAACTAAAATATATAACAACAACATAAAGCGAACATTATCAGTTGATGATGTTAACGCATTGTGCGTTGACACAATGAGTAAAAAAACCAAACCCAATAACAATTCGTTAAAAGCGAATCAATCAAAATTATCAACTAATTTTTACTTTCCATTACAAGCTGTTGTCGACGCAGATGAAGAAGAAACAATTGTTCAAAAGCCAACAAAAGTGATAATATCACCAATTACAATATTGAAATGCAGTATCGAAATTCTGCATGAAATATGTCGAACAAACAAAGTTTCTGATTATTCGATTAGGAAAATTTCTATCGGTCTTAAATTATTTTGTCGATCCAAAGAAAGGTTTGAAAAAATATGTACTGCACTAACTAACTCATATGAATTTTTTACATATGCTACCAAAAGTGAAAAACCTTATAAAGCCTTACTATTCGGTCTTGATAAGTATGACCCACTTATCATTAAGAAAAAACTTATTGATTTGGGATTAAAGTGCCTAGATGTAAAATTGGTAGTTAAAAAAAATAACTACAATGTTGAATATTTTATTTATGTTGTTTATTTTGAGCGTCAAAGTATAACAATGAGAGAATTAAGACAAAATTATTCATTCATGGATTATGTGAAAATCAAATGGGAATTCCAACAAGTCAACAAAAATAAAATAACCCAGTGCTACAATTGTCAGATGTTTGGCCATGGGTCAAACAGATGTAAAGTCAAAACTTTTTGCGCTAATTGTGCCGGCCGACATAAAACCTCAGAATGCAGGGAAACTGGTTTCAAGTGTGCTAACTGCAACGGCGATCACAAATCCTATTCTGAAAACTGTCCAAGTAGAGCAACATACTTAACAATCAGACAACGATTAAGACCAGCAACGGGACGTCCAACCGCACAAATTAATAATATTATCAACCGTACTAATTACAACAGGAATTTTCCAAATACGCTGCGCCAAAATGTTCCAGGTAAAACATCGGCTTGGCAAAAGAATACAACATCTAACAACGGCAGAGGCAACGACTTATTTACTCTAGATGAAATCAAAAGCCTGACTCTAGAGTTAATTACCAACCTTCGTAACTGTCGTAATAAGACGGATCAATTTGAGGTTATAACAAACCTCGCATGTAAATTTCTTGCATAATGACTGATGTACTTAAAATTATCTCCTGGAATGCTAGAGGCATTCGAAACAAAAGCTTAGAACTGTTTTGGTTCTTAAAAAAACACAACATAGATGTATGTCTGGTGTCAGAGACATGGCTAAAACCAAATATTTCATTAAAACACACGGATTATGTTGTGTATAGAAATGATAGAGATAATAGCAGAGGAGGCGGCGTTGCAGTTATTATAAAAAAATATATTTAACACAATTTGTTACCAATTATTAACACTAAATTGATAGAAAACATTGGAATTCGGATTCATACTAACTTTGGTAGCTTAGACATTTTCTCATGTTATTTCCCAGGGGGTTCGGCTGGTACAAACAGTATAAGAAAACAATTTTTTTCATCCGATATACGAATGATCAGTTCTTCAAGTGGCAGTTTTATAGCTGGAGGCGATTTTAACTGTAGGCATCAAAACTGGGGTTGGTTAAGAGCAAACTGTTGGGGAAACATTTTAAACGAAAAACTTATTTCCAGTGATTTTAACATTATCTACCCTTGTGAGAATACATATATCCCTTCTGGATATAACAGGCAAGGTTCTGTTCTAGATTTCTTTTTAAGTAATGTACCAAATTTAATTTCTCCTGCAGCTGTTCTGAATGACCTCAGTTCGGATCATCTACCAGTTCAGGTAAAATTGACTGGTGAGGCTAACGAGTCTGTTTTTTCCATATTAGATTATAAAAATGCCAATTGACAATCATTTCAAAGATACCTCTCAATTAACACAATCATACCTGAAATAGGAAATTTGACTTCAACCGATGAAATAGATTCGGAAATTGTTAAATTTAAGAATCTTATTATTGAGGCTAGTAATTTAAGTACTCCAAGAAAGACTCCTTTTTTTAATCAGAAACCCATTCCTAGGTATTTAAAAGCCTATATTCAACAAAGAAACGCCTGTCGGAGAAACTGGCAACGATTTCGAAACTTAAGTGATCTTTATGAATTGAAAAGTCTGAACAAATTTATATGTGAAGGATTAATTAAATTTAGAAATAAATGTTGGTCTCAACTACTCGCAACATTAGACAAAGGTTCTGCTCCATTCTGGAATCTAACAAAAATATTAAGGAAAAGGAATAAATTAATTCCTATCCTCAAACAAAATAACACACGATTTACTACCAACTCGGAAAAATGCAATATTTTGGCTCAAAATTTTGCTGCTAACCACTTAATTTCGCAAAATTTAGGTGATGTGGAAACCAATACCCAAGTAAGCGAAGCTATACAATCATTCAGACAGAGTTCCTTTAATATTTCAGATAGAAACTTAATAACTAAAACTAAAATCCAAGAAGTAGTTAGGAAATTAAAGGCAAGAAAGGCTCCCGGAGTGGATGGAATAGGAAATATATGTCTTAAACATCTCCCAAAAAAGTCTCTTAAATATTTATCTGTTATTTTCAACTCATGTTTAAAACAAGGTTACTTTCCACGCGACTTTAAAATAGCAAAGGTTATTCCAATACGAAGGCCAAATAAGCCTGCAGATGACCCGTTATCTTATCGCCCAATAAGTTTACTATCATCTATAGGTAAAGTTTTTGAAAAAATTATAAATGATAAATTATTATTATTTATTGAATCTCATGATATTTTTCCTCACCATCAATTTGGCTTTCGCAAGCATCATAATACTGTACAATCCTTGGTACGAATTAGAAATTTGGTTCAAAAACTTTAACCTGCAAAAGTCAACTGGAATGGTACTACTCGACGTAAAAGCTGCCTTTGATTCCGTATGGCATGACGGCCTTATTTATAAAATGATTGCGTTCAACGTTCCCACATTCTTAATAAAAATAATAAATAGCTTTTTGTCTATGCGTTCCTTTAATGTTTTTTTAGGTTCATCTTGTTCCGAAAATATTAATATACCTGCCGGTTGTCCACAGGGATCTTGCCTGTCACCTATCTTATACAACTTGTATACTTCAGATCTTCCACACATTGAAAATTGTACCATGTCTGTGTTTGCTGACGACACGGCGATATTGTGTTCAGGTGAACTCTCAGAAAATATTATTTCATATTTGCAAAGAGATCTAGAAAAATTAACTAATTATTTTAATAAATGGAAAATAACATTGAACGGTAATAAAACTCAAGCAATATATTTTACAAGAAAAATCAAAGATTGCTTTATTCCTCAACGCAACATTATTTTTCTAAATACAGAGGTACAATGGGAGCCAAAAGTAAAGTACCTAGGAGTAGTTCTTGACCCTAAACTGAAATTTAAAGAACATATACAGTACATAATCAACAGGGTGAATATTTTCACCCGAATACTCCATCCTTTTCTCAACAGAAACTCTGCCCTGAATATTGAAAATAAAAAACTTATTTTTAAATTAATCTTCCAAGCCATAATATTTTATGCAGCGCCTATGTATGAAAAATGCGCCACTTGTCATATTAAAAAACTTCAAACTTTACAAAATAAATTATTAAAACTCATATACAATTTACCCTGGCACTACTCAACAGTGCGACTTCATACAATCTCTGAAACTGATCTAGTTATATCAAGAATAAATAAACTCACTACAAATTTTTATGAAAGATGTTCTGGATCTGAAAACCCCTATATTAATGAGTTAGCATTAGCCTAAGTAGTTAGTAAGTAGTTTGTATATGTTTTTATTAAAATTTAGAAAATATTTAAATAGGTTTTTTAAATTTTTGCCTCCAATACAATTATAAAAATGTGTATATAATTTTATATCTAACTATAAATTTTTAAGAAGAATAAGTACAAAAACGTAAACTATTTGCACAGAACTTTAAGATGTAAATTGTAAATATTATTTGAACTAATAAAAATGAATGAATGAATGAACTTTAAAGAAATGTGTACAAATAGGTACCGAACTTAACTAATGGAAAAACAATATTAAAAAAAATTGTTGACGTAATTACGTATGTATGTGTTTTATTAAATTTTTAGTAGGAAATTGGAATTCGTGTTCCATGTTTTCTAATATCACCATTACAAAATACAACTAATCCCAATGCCACGTTAAAACTATAATACCGTCTACCATGCACTGGATCTTCAAGCCATTTATAAAGGTCGATAATTTTAATCTGATGGTCCTTCCGAAACGGTTTCCATCTTAATAATAAGAACAATTGATCTGTACTTAATCCATTTACGAATCCAAACGTTGTTACTAGTAGGCGTTCTCTATACGTTTCTTGACCGAAAAAAGAATTAATAATAAATTCTTGAACTCTATCAAAATTCGTAATATCCATTCCATTAAGAAGCCTTCTGCAAGCTTGCATACGATTTTTCTTTATTATTCCTCTGCTTTGATTATTCATATTATTCGACGTGTTTTTTTCGAAGAGCCAAATACTTCTTATTTGAAATCGCATTAAACAGTGAAAAAGTGGGACTTATTTCGTTTATGAAAGTGGGACTTAATTCATTTAAGAAATATATTATTCAAGGGGGAGTTTTTTCATTTTGAGTGGGAGTTATTTCATTTCAAGTAAATTTTTAAATCATTTCATTTTGGTGGAACTTATTTCGCTTTCAAAAGTGGGACTTATTTCGTGGGAGTTATTTCATTTTTTTAAGCAATTTTTGGTGGGACTTATTTCGTTTTTAAAAGTGGGACTTATTTCGTGGGAGTTATTTCATAGACCCAGTTTTAGTATATCCATCGACTCAGAACCAGTTTCTGAATCAATCTAACGATGTTCGTTCGTCCGTACCGGCCAGGTAGCTGGCTGGCTGGCTGTTCATGTAAACCTTGTGCGCAAAGTACAGGTCGAAATTTTGGAGATAATTTAATGATATTTGGTACATGGGTTCTTATTGGCACAAGGGCCAAGCCAATAGCAAATGTAGTAAATTGGTCTATAATTTCACATAGCCCCAATACAAGCTTCTTTCCAGAATACTTTTTTTGGATTAAGAGGATTAAGAGGGCTGTTTTAAAAATCACTTTAGTTCAAATCACATGATTTCAAATAACATGTGCCTTTTAAAATCACACGTTTGATATTTTGGTGTTCTAGTTTTCTGTGTTTCGGTGTGGTTTGCAATTGCCTTAAGCACTCCGAGAAACATAAAAACCGAATGATTTTCAATACCCCACAAAATCACACGTGTGATTTTAAAAACACGTGGTTTGAAATCACGTGATTTTCAGAACAGGCCCGTAAATTTGGTCAAAACTTATTTTATTGCAATCAAAATCACATTACCAAATTTTATTGGAATCGGTTTTTATTTCACCAAAGCTCCCATACAAATACCACTCCCGAAAATTGCTTTTGATGCATTTTTTCATAGGATTGCACCTTGCAAAAATTGGAACCAATATAACAAATTTCAACAACTTATCTCCAAAATTGCGACCTGTACTTTGCGCACAATATTTACATGGACATCCAGATAGTCAGCTGGACGGGAGAAAGAGTACAGATGCCTGCTAAAAGACCTCTTTACTCCTTCTTTTGGATGTAGAAGGCCTGCTCGCTCCAAACTAAAAACTCTATTAAATCTTTATTCTAATTGTCTAACTAAACAGAGGTTAGAAGTCCTAACAAAATACATAATGACATTTTAAAGCGTGCCAATTCATTCACCTGCGGGTAGTACGCTGTGGTTCTCAAGTGATGTATGCCCAGTGTCTTTGTTAGCTCTTTAAAAATTATAGACTCTAATTGCCTTCCTAAATTAGTTGTTACCTTCTCTGGTACCCTATATAATACTATCCACCCTGTTATGAAAGAAAGGAATTGCTGTTGGCCACCTGGAAAATCGGTCAATGCACGTAAGGCAATATCGGTTATCACCTGACGTGGGAGGGCTTCAATGAGATCAATATTAACATGTTTATCGGTCATGGAATCTGTGATGCCGATTGGTGAAATTTGTTAAATTTATCGGAACTTTTGAAGGCCCACATAACATGTATAATTTTATTATATTTGGCCAAATTTTGGTAACACTTGATACATTTCAAAACTATTTTCAAGTGGAAAAACCATAAAATGTTATTAAGCCCAGCAGCAACAAGGTGGCTTTCACTTAAGTGATGTGTAGACAGAACACTAGAATTATGCACTATTATACACAAAAAATAGCTGATGCCTTCAAAATTTAATTTTTAAATAACTTAAATTACGAAGGAGTCTTAGCTCCAACGTCAAGACTAAAAAAAAAATAAAGCCCAAATTTGACGAAGATATTTTTAAAATCGCTTAAAGATTAAATCCTTTCTAAGTCGAATCTTTAAATCAACAATTTTTAACTGATTTATTAAAAAGATTTCCTAATTTAGAATAGCGTTACCACGCACTTCTCAACCACGAAGCATTGGGCCTGAGTCCCGATTTAATGCTCTTGAGTATTCAGAAAGAGTTTTCAATCTAAGAATCGCTGCGAATGAAACACTGTTAAAAAAAGCAATATGTTTAATTTTTATACTTCCATTTTCCAAAGCGTGGGTGGAGAGAATATTTTGCGAACTGAAACTTTTTAATACCACCGTAATCGATTGAATACTGATACAATAGCTGTATTAATTATGACTAAGGAAAATATTCAAGACGTTTAATATATCAGTCTTCTAAACACATAATTTCCAGCAATTTGAAATTATGCTGAAGTAATAATATTGACATATGAGATCTTTATTGATAAGTACGTAAAGCATGTATGTAATTTTTTTTTAATTTTCATGCAATACCCTGTAGGAAATGCCAATAGTGAAACTGTATTGATTTACTATTAACTTTATCACCAGAGGGGTTACTGCGCATTTCGACTCGAAAGAAATAATTTACGAGTTCGAACAATTTATACTGTGTATTACGATTTTCGTACTATTTGTTTCGAACTTCCGTTCGTTCGTATTCCTTATCGAAAACAAAAAGTCCCTTTCGAAACGCCTACTCTTTAGTACGAACAATAAAATTTCCTTTCGAAACTCCTACTCTGTATTACGAAAACAAGCGTCAGTTATGTAAAAGCTTTAGGAAATTGTTCAAACGCTCTTTTGTTGGTGACAAAGTAAAAGAAAAACAAAAAATTTAAGTATTTAAATCTTTTACAAAGTCAATTCCGCACGCAAACATACAGCCACGAGTGTATGGTTATTTTCTTCATATTGAATTTGACACTTAAAATAAACGAACACAAAATAGTGTAAACACGTACGTACTTTTATGCATATGTAAGAACATAAGAATGGCTAACTTAATATTTTTGTTATGTTTTTAATACATTTTATGTTAAATAAAGAATTTGGTTTATCTTAAGAAATTTTGTTTTATTCAAAGGAAAAAAAATGTTAAGGCAATATAAGCAGAAGTGTCAAAAATAAGCGATTTTTAAGAAAACATTTACTTGAAAAGAAGTAGTATTAAATTTTAGCATTATGTTTTAGCATATAAATAATTTTTTAGAATCAGGTCACACTGCATATGACCATGCATGACAACACACCATCCAGCGTTGTCAGTCAACTCGGTGCATTACGCACCATTTTGGGTGCTTTTTAAAATTTTGTGTGCGAAAAATTCCTTTGTTGGATTTGAAATTTCGGTGCGTTTTTTTTTGTGGCACCAATACAAATTCAACACAACTTTTTGTTTCAGTGTGAGAAAAAAATCTTTATACAATAAAATACACCTGTTTCAATACAATACAATTTTACAGACCACAATAAGAAAAACAAGTAATGATGCTTAAGACGTACCAAATCTTGTCTTGTTGTAGATAATTTTTATTATCGGGCCTGTTCTGAAAATCACGTGATTTCAAATCGCATTCTTTTGAAATCACAAGTGTGATTTTGTGGGGTTCTGAAAATCATTCGGTTTTTGTGTTTCTCGGCGTGCTTTCGGCAATTGAAAATCACACCGAAACACACAAATGCGTTTTTAAATTTAAAAGCTGACAACGCTGACACCATCACTCATCCACTCACACCACACCATCATGATCAACTGTTCAATTCACAGCAAAGAATTAAAATTAAAAAGTGGTACACCAAATTCAAACCGTGCATTCGCTCAAAAAACCATATATTGTGTATCTGCCTCTGTAGCACACACACAAAACAATCGGCCTTATTGTGTATGACTTTGTCGTTAACGCTTGAGTCGTTTTTTGTAATAGATTAAAGTAACTCGCAATCTGTGTTCTTTAATCTATTGCATTAAACGACTCACGCGTTAACGCAACGCCTTACAAAATAGGGCCGAATATTTTCACTCCCTGTCTCTTTACCATACCAAATGAGATTGTATCAAGTAAAGGTCTGCATCAGTGATGCCGTTTGGTTAGATTTTTTAAATTGTTCGTTACTTTTGAAAGACCAACGTAAATTGTATAATTTTTTTATATATTGCAAATATTCGTATCTTTTGGTAAATGTCGCAAAACGATGTAATATTTTTGCCAAAGTGCTTGATTCATGAATGAGCCATTACTCTATAGAAATTATAACCTTTCTTTTTTTTTTTAACAAAATTCAATATTTAAATTTTTGCAAAGCTTATTTTTTCACTTGAATTTAAAAAAGAATAGCAAAGTAAGCATCTCTTTTTAAAATTTTCGATAAAGTTGATGTTCTTTGACTATGACTGTTGCAAGGTACATTCACACAAGGAAGACTCATTTGGGAGAGCATTACAAAAATACCCGACTTGTCAAAATTGTCTCCATATAAAACAAAAACAATTTAACGCACACATGCACATTTTTTGGCTTATACATACGACATTTGATAATTATTGCAGTCCGCTATGAGAGTCTACCTTGTGTCAGTTGTTTTGCTTGCGATTCTTAAATTAGTTGGACATCGTCTAGACTTGCAGTTTTTGAAACAGCAGTTCTTGAGTTTATTGGTGAGAGAGTTGAGAAGATTGGGGATGGGTACTCAGTTTCCTGTACTTTGCAAATCGGTTTTGTTTTGTAATTTTCACACTTTTCGATTTGAAGTTGGCTTAAGGTGTGTTTGTACTTATATATGAAATATAAAAAAAAAAAGAGGAAAGGCAAGATAAAAATATAAAAATTGCAAGACTAGATTTTCGTAATCTGGACAGTAATGCAATTTCAAAGCAGAATTTTAAAAAATTGTAAGTCTGGGCGATGACTTATCCAATAACGATTGAGTACAGAGAATGTTGTGATAGTTTCTAATAAAAGTTTTCATAATAAGAGTTTATTGTTTTTGAAAAAAAATAAATGAAAATACTGTCGAAGGTGAAATGTTGGTGAACTCATGTATTATATCGTTTAAATTGAAAACATTTAATGGACCTAATGGTGAACCAATGGAATAAGAAATTTGAATTTTATTTAGACTTTCAAAATTATGACAGAACATGATAGACGTAACACCATAATACACAGAGCGAAAAAAAAGTTGAAAAATTGTCAACCAATGACATTAAAATGATAACAAAGTGTTGTCAATATTTCGACAACATCTGTTACCAAAATTTTAACATAATTTTATCGAATTGGAACTAAAGAAAGAAGTAGGCGTTATCCTGTTGTCATAACTATTCGCAGTTTATGGAAAATATAATATAAAAATAGTGCATATAATTATTATTGTGGTTATTTTTATAAGTAAATTACTATTAGTGAAAAATAAAAAAAAAAAAAAAAAAAAAAAAAAAAAAAAAAAACAACAACAAAAAAACATGAACAGTAAAAAATGTGATAAAATGTGAGGACTACATTTTGTTGTGTCGAATGATATTTGGCCTTATTGTGTAAGTCGTTGTCGTTAACGCGTGCGTCGTTTTTTGTAATAGATTAAAGTAACACACAACCTGTGCTCTTTAATCCATTACAAAAAACGACTAACAACAACGCCTTACATAATAAAATCGAATATCTCTTGGAAGAAAATATAAATTTCAACGTAAAAACTAATAAGAATCCTCTTCGATGACGACGCAATCTATAAATGGAAGGTTTAGTCATATATATGATTATTTAAAAGGTATATTAAAATATACATCAATGTAAATGGAATTTGTAGTTGATTTTACAATTCTTTTATTTAAGATGCTAATGTGGCATATGAAGCTTGTGGTATACACCACACGAAGGTCTCCGCGCTGATTTCTGCAATTTTGTTTTATTAAAAAGTTAGTTGTAATTTTTGTTTTGTTGTTTAACAATTAGAAATAAATTAATAAATTTCTCATGTTTTTATTTTTGGGTTAAGAAGAATGTGTTGTCGAAATAACACCATTGTTAAGATAATATATTAAAATTTTGTTGTCAGAATGAGACCAAATGGTGGGAAAAAATGTTGACACCATCCTTTATCAAATTGAACATAACGGACAACGAATGGTGTAAATTTTGGTATTTTTATTCCGAATTTATCCCTCTGTGTAGTTCTGTTGGACAATTAAATATCTTCCGAATTTAATATATTTCAGCTGCAGATACAGGTGACTTCTGCTTATGACCCTTTTATATTGCTAAAGGCAAGTATTCCGAACATTTTAAGCAGCATTTAAAAGAGCAGGCGTTACTATTTTGTAAAAATCTCATTAATAAATGGTGTAGGAGTCGTTGAGAGCTACCAAAAGGCGAAAATTAGTCTGGGAGCGGCGATAAAGACATGGAGAATCATGTTTTTTTGAAATTAATGTTCTTGCAATTTAATTGATAATTTAGAACCAGAAAACCAAATTTTGTACAAAAAACTTGTTAAAACAGAAGTTTCTTTTATGTGTGAATAAAAAATTTAAGGGTTTTAATACAAGTGATTTTAAATCTTCGCTCGTGAGCGTGTGTGACCAAGAATTTAATTTGCTAGAATGTGAGAGCGTGTGTGATAAAATACAATTTTTTCCATGAGAGTGCGTGAGCGCACTTCTCCAACCTTTTTCCCTTAACAGTGTGTGACTTCAACTTTATGGGCTTTAAGAGTTAGGGAGACTTCCAAAGACCGAATCTAAAAAATCATTTAAATTGGCCCAGTCGTTTGGCTAAAAATTTGTTTTGACAAAAAAAGGAAAAATTTCCTATAGTGCATTGTTCAAAAATGTATAAAAACCAATATGTTTAATTTTATGCTGCCACTTTTTAATGTGTGTGTGGAGAGAATATTTAGTCATCTGAAACTTATAAACAGCGTTGCCAGAATGAAGATTTTATCTTATTTTTAAGATTTTTTTTACCAAAATATTATTTGAAGATTTTTTTCTCAAATAAAGATTTTTTATTTTTGGAAATTAAAATTTTTAACTTAAAGCTTGAACATAGTTTTTTAAACAGTTAATTTTAAAAACAGTGCGGTTTTGTATCAGCTTGTTGTTTTATGGTTTTGCACTTTTGTACCCAGTGTCTAGCATCCACAAAAATGTATCATTACTTCTGGGCATAAAAAATATTAAAAAAACATCTTAGATTAGCGATTGTTCATTTTGAGAATATTGATGAAAAATAATTATTTGTGAAAAGAAAAAACGTATTTTTATAGTTTTATATATTAAAGTTTTATATAAAAAAGTTTATGTATTTAGTACAAAAAAGTAAAATTAATGGAACTTAAGAAGGTTTTAGTTGTTTGAAAGTTCCACATTCCATGCTTATGATCATTTTTAAACAAAGTATATATATATATATATATATATATACTTTTTCGAAATTCGAAAGCTTAAGGGGTGAAAATCACAGTGGCTAAAAATCGTTTTTCATCAGCCAAAAAAATTTTGTTGGAGATTTTTAATTTTAATTTTATTAAAATCGGTTTAGCAGTTGTTGAGAAATGTTAAAGCCAAAGTTGGTGTTATTGTGCATTTAGTATGAAAATGCTATTGATTTAAATTTAGATTTAAGGTATTTTTTTCAATAAGGAGGATGTTTTTCAGTCCACTGTTTTAAACATCCCCATAATTCATCAAGAAATACCCCAATTCCCAATATCGCAAAAACGCATTTAAAAACTAATTTTTTTCACAAAAATGGCTATTTACTACTCGATATTGATCAGAATTTTCTATAAAATATGGACATATTAGAAACAATCCTGTTTTTATTTTATTAAAATTGGTGTGTTAAATTATTAAAATTTTTTTTTCTTAAATTACTTTTTTTTGTTTGAAAAGTTTAATTTTTTGGATAGGGCATGTGGGAGTAACAAATGTCAAATTTACCAAAAATTGCTTCTACAAGCATAACCATAATGTTTTCTTTCGAAAAATATAATTATTTTTATATATTTCGGGAGAAATTATTTTAATCAAAAAGTTAACTCGAGTAAAATTAATCTTGAGGTTAAGTTAACCAAACTTTAACGCTCTTGTGCCGGTCTAAAAGTTAAATCTTAGTTATCTTTTCTAAGCGTATTAATAAAAAAATTTCGACAAATCAGTGCAAAACATTACAAATCCATTAAATTTTAAGCAGAAAGTGTAGGATTTCAACAAAATTTAATAAGATATTCAAGAAAAACTTTTGGCTTTGTGTTATGGTGTATCTAAAGTCAACAAATTCTCGAGGCTGTGGAAAATACATACATATTTATGTAAAAGTGCATAGGCAAACATCACATAGACCGAAATACCCTGATCTTAAAGCAAGTTTGTATAAATGTTTTTCTTGAAGCAACAAAAACTTGGTAGCATAATGGGTCGAGGGAATAAAAAGGTAGTTTATAAAAGATAGTACTAAGTACTAGCACTTGCTTTTACTTTTATCTACTAGGTATGCTGACATATTTAAACTACAAAATGTGTGAATAACTCTGCTAGTAATAGAAAATCAGCTGCTAATCGTTTCTGAAGTTGTCACAATTTCACTTTTAAATACCGGTAATGAATTTTTCTGGAATTCTACGTTTGGAGTTTTACATTTTTTTCTGCAGAAACATAATTCGTTAGAATTGTGTTAATTAAGGCCCTATATATGCAAAACGCAACGCAACGCCAAAGAATTACATTGAAAGCACAAACAATGTCATACATATTTTGTAATTTTGTTGTTGCTTTCTACAGAAATTCACAATGCGTTTTAAAATTTCAAACGCTGCATAGCTTGTGGCGTTGAAAATTTTACAAAATATGTATGACATTGTTTGTGCTTTCCATGTAATTCTTTGGCGTTGCGTTGCGTTTTACATGATTACGTCCTAAATGTATTGCTGGTGTACACATTCACCCCTATCGATAATAATTTTTCCCTCGTAATTTGTTCCCTATTCACGTATTTGCGATCATGAAAAATATTAATTCATAGGAGAATAATAACGTGAAAAAATGTTCGCGGTAAAAAATTCCCCTTATACTACATTAACACCTAGACAAAATCTAGTACTTAAGAGATTTTGAGCGAAATCTTGTTCATTTCTACTAGATTTCCCATACAAAACAAAATCTAGTTCGTCACTAGATTTTGGCAAAATCTCACGAAATCTTGCAATACTCAACGAAAAATTAATTTGTGTAAAATTAATAATATAGAAAAATAAGAATTTATGAAAATGGATAAACCAATAATAAATAAAAGGTATGTAAATTATATTAATATAAACTGCACTACAGTGACCTTAATTTACAGCAAACGTACCTACAAAAAGTAAAAGGGGTGGAATTCCAACGAAGAGGCGCTTTTAATATTTATAATATATTTATTAAGTTTTTATTTGTTTTTGTTTGTTTTGCAATGTTACATTTAAACATTTGCAATTTTATCTATTATTTGTTCAACTTTTGGGTTATAGTCGTAAGTAAACTCCTCGCCACTTGGGTGCTCTTTTTCCGTATCAATCGTTTTTTTTCCAATGTATCATTTATTGCGGGCAGTACATGAAACCTTATATTTAACAAATACTGTTTTTTACGCAACAATGTTAATTTCGATTATATATTTTAGATCTGGATGTAAAATATAATAAAATTTGTTTTTGGCCTTCCATTTTTGCTAATAAATAATAGTTTACAATACAATTTCTTTCCTTTTTCAATCAGCTGTTTTTATTATGAAAACCAAATCCGACAATATGTCAAAAAGCATTGTTGTAAACGCCAAAAAAAATTCTTTAAGATTTTAACTAAAATCTACTAGATTTTGTGTAGGTGTAAATGTAGTATTATCGTGAAGAATTTGTTCCCACGTAATTTGTTCACTTTTCCCTTTGAATTTCTCACTTTTTTTTTTGCTGGGGAACAAAACATTTATGTAAGTAATTCTTCTCATAATTGGAATATTGAAGTTCACAAAATTAATTTTAAGGTCAATTTCCGTTAAAAGAGGTACAAATGCTGACTTCCAAAACGTCAATTGCATTGTATTAGAACATAGCATAATGTTTCATAACGCCGCACTACAAAATATATACAATGCAAACCCTTCCAAAACATAACTGTTAAGTATTAGTAACGCATTAAAACAGCAATCAGGGTATCGGTTTTAAAATTGATTCCTTGTGACATTTAACATTTCATTTGCAAACACTAACTGCCTTATTCATAAAAAATAAAATAGATTTCAAACGTATTTTAAAACAAAATTTCCATACAAATTTTCCTTAAAATAGATTTCATATCCAATTTAGTTTTTTATGAATACGGCAGTACATGTTTATTTTTAATATTATCCATTGCATCACTTACATTTCAAAACGTTTAAATAAACAAAACACATAGTTGCATTGTTTCGGCACTTTGTACATCTGCATGGTTAAAATACAGTAGTAAGACTGTATACAAACTTTGTATTGGTATGTTTTGGAAGTCAGCAAAACTTATATGTATATTGTTCAATAATATGCAAAAAACAGGTCGATTGCCTGAGGAGTTATGAAGCTTTTCAAAGACGTAGTGGCAGAATTTTTTGTTTTTCTTTTTAACTTTTATTTTTAAAATTCACTAAGAACTTATAGCACGAAAAATTGTTCACGGGAGTTTCACGATAGCATTTTTCCCTTCGAGGGGAATACAAATTTCATGGGAACAAATTTCCACTTGTTTTTCACGATAGGGGTGATTGGCTTTTTTTTAAATTATGCACGAAAACAAAATTACTTACAAAGCGCCAAAATGTCAAAAATTCAAATTACACGTAGGGTATGTGAAACGGTAGCATAGTACTCCTGGAAGTAAAATTTTGACACTGTTTGAGGTGAATAAAATTTCACTAGCCCAAGAGGCTAGTCAGTGATGTTAACTTTTATTTTTTTATTACCTTGCGGGTCTCTAGAAATGACCGTTTTTAGGAAGAAATTACTGTACGCAAAGGTATTCATGAACTTTTTACATTTTAAATATGTTTTAAGAAAAACTTGAATGAAAATGTTTGTTTAAAGATACATTTTAAACCAAAATTGTTGTATTTTTTATGAATATGTCGATCCACTAAGATGGTATTTTCGGAAAGTTAAATATCGATCGCACTTGATCATAAAGAGGGTATTAATTCCAAATTTTTATGTTTTAATTTTTGGGAAAAATTAAGAACTCCTTTCAAGACATATGTCGGGTGTAGTACCTTTTATTTATAAAACATGAGTACTTTTACTTATATAATCACTAATTATAAATTGTAGTTTAAGCGGAATTGTGAACTACAAACGAGTCGGTACAAATTAAATCTTATTTTATTGAAATAAATTAAGTGTGTCATTTGTGAAAAACATATGCTTATGATTACAATTTTTACCATTTAAACCCGCTTAGAAAAGTTAATACATCGAAAAAGTAAACAACCCTTGGGACATTTCGCTTAAATTTTTCGCGATTCTACTGTATATACATTCGCCTCGTATATACATACATATACATCGTATAAGCTTTAAAAAATACCTGTGATAATTTTGTGAATAGGTTTCTACAATATCAACTCTACTACAGGTTCATCTAGAACAAGTTCCACTAGAATATTTTTTAAATAAAAAAATATAGAACTTGAAAAAACATTTAATAACACATCAGGCATAAAGGGTACATTAGTACAACCTACAATTGCTTAAAGGCTGCTTTCCTACCAGTATAAAAAATGTTTAACCCACTATTGGTAATAATTTGATGTAAAACATACCGATTAAAAACACGAAAAATCGTTAAAAAAAATCAACCCAAAAATTACGTTTTATCCGAATACCTCTAAAGCCAAAGGAGATAACATAAACATTTAAGCATATTTTTTGTAGGGCAGCTTAAGTTTAATTTTTTTGCAAGCCACAAATATATTTTTGGGCAATTTTTTAAAATCTTAAATATACGAGGTTACCAATTTAAGAGTTCCACAAGTCACTCTCCCAACCCCCATGGACCCGTATTCTTTTCAATCAACTCAAAAGCTGCCCGGCTATGACAGTTTAAAATTTCATTAAAATATGTTCGGCCGCTCAAAAGTTGCAGAACTATTTTTCAAATCGAAACGTTCGAAACCCATTGTGTTATACTTCAGTCATATGAACAGGTGAAATAAAAAGAAGAAAAAAAAAAATGTTGCGAGTAATTTCATTCAAATAAAAAAAGTTTTATGCATACGGTTCCAAACAGTTGCAAAAGTATATGTGGGGTTAAAGAGGGTTAAAATCTTGTAGACCTCTTTTGACCCTAACAAGTTATATTTCTCTGAAATTCTGATTTAACTAAAATATAGAACTTGGGAAAGCCTTTAACATTACATCAGGTATAAATGGTGATACAACGAGCAATATAACAAAGAAAATTTCAACCCAATATTGATCATAGTTTGCGAGAAATCAAAATAAAATTAAATTTTTTGTCAAATAACATAAAATATTTGTTTTCAGTGGCATTCCATAATTACCAATATTTTATCCAGTTTTTTGGACACCTTAGTTCTAATATGTTAGCTATCGAATGGCTTCAAAATATTTTAAATCTGCGATAGGAAAAAATTGGCCGACTGTCTAGTCTCTCGCCAAATCGATCCACTAAGAAGTGATTTTTGGAAATTCAAATGGTGTAAAAAGACTAAACACTGATAAATTCTCTAAAAAAAAAAAAAAAATTAATACTTATCGTTGTTCATTAAAAAAAACAAGCGGACAGGCCTCTGGTACATTTTTGAAATTCGACCCTTTTGGGGAGTAAACGGGTAAAACCCGTATTTTATAACTTTTTTCACACCATCTATTTTTTTAAATCATTTAACATAGAAATAAAGATAATGGTGTCTATTATGAACTAAGTTCGATTTTCGACAGCGTTCGAATTAGTTGTCCGAACGAATTTTCATTTGGTATTATGGCACACATTCGATAAAAAAAGTACTATTGTGATTTAGTTTATTCACAGTAATACATTTTCTATCAGCTGTCACTTTAAATAAAAATTTTTTGATAACAAATTTAAAAAAATAAAACTAATATAATTCATACATTTTCAACAATGGTATGGCTCTCTACGCAAAGTAAATGTTATGTATATGTATCTTTGAACATTTATCTTTATTTTCCATTGTTTTAAGCATTTTTCCAATTGATATATATGGCCCTGTAGGTATCTAGATGCTTCGTAGCAGTGTTTAAAAATGCTTGACTATTTTTAATGTTTTTGTAATTGCTTAACTTAACTTAAGAAAAAGAACACAGTAAAAGCAAAAAGCAAAAGCAAACGCAGAAAAAGTGAGAGTAAATAATTTATTTATTCTCACCATGTTTATGTTCTCAGCTTAAAAAGCCAGCCAAGCAACCACTTGAAAAAAAAAATTGCTGTTGCTGTAAGTAATAAGTTTTTGTTTATTTTTTTTTTGCTTTGGCTTAACTGTAAATTGATGTGCTTAAATTCAGCGAGTATTAACTTCTTTGCTGTTTTTGACTTCATTGCTGTTGCTTGCTGTTGCAGGCGTTAGTTTCCTAGAATATATACATAATTACATAACACAAAATAAACAAATTAGTTTAAAAAAACGTGTAGTTTCATTTACGTATGTATGTACCTATTTATTAAAAAAAAAAAACGCAAAATACCAAAAAAATTCGAAACAAATTCGACAGCAACAGCAAAGAAGTTAACTTGCTGACTTTAAGCGCATCAAAAGCAAAAAAAAAACAATCAAAAACTTAATACTTACAGCAACAGAAAATTTGTTTTCTTAAGTGGCTTCTTTGCTGACAGATTAAGCAGAGTACATGCACATAGCGAGTTTAAACAAATTATTTACTCTCTTTGTTTTGCTTTTGCTTTTTTGCTTTTGCTGACTCGTAATCAAAGAGTTAAGTAAACACTTAGACACACAGTTTTTTAATTTGCTGCAAAAAATGTAAACAAAGCAAAAATGTGCGACTGTTGCTATTTTAAAGCAAGCAATTTAAACACTGCTTCGTAGTGGTTTTCATGGATGTTTAGAAAAGCTGTTTCATCAGCAAAAATTTATGTGTGGGTGTAGTTGGTTGGCATGTCTGAATTATATATCAAATACAATAAAGGCCCTAAAATAGTTCCTTGTGGGGCTCCAGCATTGATCGGTTGGGGTGAACTTAAAAAATCTCCTTCTTTTAATAAATAATAATCTATCGACCGACTAAGTCATTTCCTAACAGTTTATCTGTATTTACGGGAAAATTTAGCTTTAATTTATGTAAATTTATTGTAAATCCAAATTGATGATTTAATATGTGTTAATTTTCTTCCGATATCGGGATTAATTTAGAAACCAAAAGCTTCTCAAACAGCTTTGATATGCTAGATAATAATCTAATAGGCATATATGACTCAACTCTTGTGTGATCTTTCACTGGCTTAGGTATCATGGTAACTAGAGAGACCGGAATCCTGAACGATAGTATTCTGTTCGTAAAATTGCATTAAAAATTAAAAGGGTTATTTTTATTGCTATGCGGGGTAGATCGATAAATATTTTGTTACTTATTTTATCATAATTAGGTGCTTTATTGGGGCTTAAATCAGAAAAAGCCCTTTTAATTTCCCTTATCTTAAATCTTAGGGGTACAGCTGTTCAGCTAAACTTCAACGATATTTGATTCCAACAAGACATTTGGTTCTTTGGAATACTTTTTATTCGACTTTGCTAAGTAATTGGTTTATGCCGACAAACCAGTAATATTTAAGCCATAATTGATGCCATATGGCCAATTGGCAAAATTGGACTGATCAAATGGAGGATGTAACTCGTATGCTCCGCTGCGGCCGGAAATCATATTTATTTAAAAAATAAATGGCATTAAATTATCAACCATTCTTTCTATACTTCTATGTTGTATCGGTTTATTCATCGTGAGGTTTGATTTAGAATGTGAAATAAAAACATAAATTTGGAAGTGAACTTGAAATGTTTATAATCGGTTGTAAAAACGATTTGTAGCATTTACGGTTTGAAAAATGATATCATGAAAATGTGAAAATGACTACGGCTGATGTGGTCCATTCGGAAGGTCCAATGTTGGGCGACTCGTTCGATCATAGCGTCTGGTATCTCGCGAATCAAACGAGTAAAGTTGGCTTCCAAAGCGGCAATTGTAGCTGGCTTATTTCTGAAGACCTCAGACTTTACATATCCCCAGAGAAAATAGTCCAAAGGTGTGATATCGCACGATCTATGTGGCCAAATTTACCAGAACGTAAAATTAAGTGGTCACCAAATTAAGTTCTCAACAAGGTTATTGTTTCATGCGATGTATGACTCGTAGCGCGGTCTTGTTAAAACCAGAGCTCACCGGGGCCATGCGCTTGAATTTCAGCAACGCATAGTCCGTTAACATGGTGCGATAACCTTTACCATTGAAGAACTTTTTGAAGAAATAGGAACCAATGTTTCCACCATCCCATAAACCACACCATTCACTTTACCACGTGCTGAATGTGGTCTAACCGGTCTAGTATCAGCCACTAATGTAAACTGAGACTCAAATTTACGAATGGTGATGATAATTACGTAGGTCGATTATGCGCTCCTTGTTAGTTCCTCAAATCGCCCGAAAAACATTTCTTACCAAAACGCAGATTTTCGTTACACAGCTAAACAATTTGGAGGCGCCGCTGTGGTGTGAGTCCTTCCATGATTACTTGCCAAACGATACTAAACAAAAATTACAAAGCAGTTTGATATGAGTCACGCGTGATCTGTAAAAATGAGCATATTGAAAATTAAACCTCACAATTAATCACCCTTTATTATCATTTTAAGTTCTAATGCAGCTAAAAAAACAGTGGCATGTCATACGTCCAGTGTCATAGTGTCCGTGGCAATATTTTAAGGTCTTAAAATTTTTAGCACAAACGCATAATACTCTTTCCACTATTGTGGTATTGATATAATGTAAATAAGAACGTTTTTTTTTTAAATTTTTTAATTTAACAAAACGTACTTTTTTACTTTTATTTTAACAAAACGTGCTTTTTTTAATTAAAAGTTGTTTAATTTCGCACATCCTTAACATTTATTGTGGAGACTTATTGTGGTCTGATGTATTTTATGATAAGGAAGGAACTTGTTTTATTTTATGGTTTATGCTGTATAATAATCATGGATTTCCCGACATTTTAAAAAAATCAAAAAGGCACGTTTTGTTCTGCGACTCCTCATATAGCTTATTCTGCATCACCCTGTAAATAGCTACATATGATTTTATATTTATATAAAAATATTATTTTTTTATTTTTTACAGACGTAGTACATCATCATTGGCTGTACGTAGTGGAAGTACTACTAGTAATAATGATTCTAATAGTCCTCCTGTACAACAGCATTCATCTACAAATAATTTTATAAAAATGGAAATGAACGAAATGGACTCTAATTCATCATATGTTGTATATACCGAGTAACCATAATTCTTTTTTTTTTTCTTTCTTTTTATATATATAAGGTCTTAGAAAATTATGTTTTACCGAATAAATCTTCAGTTAAGTGCACAGCTTTTAATATAAAACTGGTTTGAATTGTAAGTGAATTACAGTACGAAGTATGTGTTTTCATCAATAATTTAATTATTGGCTGTCATTTAAACATAGTATGTGTACGTATTAATTATTTTTATCCATAATTAGTTCATGTAATATTGAAAAAACTACTCGTTAAGAAACTTCATATTAAGAGAAATTATTAAATTGAGGTTAGAATGTAAAAAAAAAAAAAAAAAAAAATAAGAATCATTTCTTGTACCTTTTTGTAATCATTAATAAAAAGTTCTTAAACACCACCTTCATTTTGCTGGAAAATTATAGTTTCATAAAGAAATGTCGATTTACATACTTTCCATTTTTAATCGTATATAAAACCTAAGGTTGATATTTAAGAAATACCATTGTTTATAAAATAAAATCTATTTAATAATATTTTTATTATTTTAATTATCAGGGGTGTCACAGAAACCAATCTTATCGGTATTGGATTTGAAACCGACAAAAAAAATACATTGGTGTCATGAAATCCAATTTTATCGGTTTTTTGTTCGAACTGAAATTAGTGTCGGTTTTAGGTGTCACAGAAACCAATATTATCGGATTTTTATTGAAAATAAACCAAGCAGCTTACAGCTCTTGTTTTTATATTGGAAATAAATATAGTTGGTTAAAGTTTAATTTTTTATTTAATTTTTTCAACAGATAGTTATTTTGCATAGATGGAAATAAATAAAATTGGTAAATTAGTATTTTTTGCATGTCTCCGGTAGTCTCCGGCAGCGGGCTGCTGCGAGCTTGCAAAAGTATTCTCACTTTTTCTGCGTACAGAAAGTTCGCAACACATTTATTTATTTTATTTATTAACAAGAAACAATTTATTTTTTATTTTTAATTAATTTGCTTTATAATTCTACAAAACAATAAAATTACACAAATGTAACCAACAAATGCAAATATTTAATACAACGATGGCATTTATTGCATATGTTTAGTGTGTTTTCATTCTTATTTTCTTTTCTATAATTTTCCTTTTATTACAAACACAAGTTTTAACAATATTTTAGAGCACAATCATAATTTAAAAAATTATCAAACAAAAATTGCATTAAAAACTATAAACACATGAACCAAAACATAAAACAGCTGTTTCGAATATCGGTTTTATTTGTATTCGAAAATAACAAAACCGACTTGTTTTTATGACACCAAATGAAACCAATATTGGTTTGAAAAACCGACAATTAGCAAAACCGACTTGGATTCTATGACACCCCTGTATATTATTATTGCTATTGAATTTGAATTTTTTTTTTTAATAAAAACACGGAATTTTTATTTAAATTAATGTATTACTTTTATTGCTCAAAAATTACATTCTATAAAATTTAACTTAAAAAAAAAAAATTAAAAAAAAAAAAAAAAAAAAATTAATAAAAAAAAAAAAAAAACGGATACATAAATTTTAATACAATTTTTGATAAAGGAATATCCCAAAGAAGAGCACCTCGGTTACATTGAGGCATAACCGCAAAAAAGCTTAAGCGACATCATTTTTAATTTTAGTTTTTTTTTTAATAAATTAATTTATGGGCAACACTTGCATCATCTCCTAAAATCTCATGGTCACAGAAGGTACCGTTACGATTTTATAGTAAAATCAACTTTTGCTTAAGCGCCAATTTTCATACAAAATTTTTATGAAATATTATAAAAAAAATCTGTAAAGTTTTGTTTTTGTCGCTTGAGCTTTTTTTTTTTGCGGTAATGACTCGAATTGTATACTTTCCGAACAAAACTATCTGGAAAACTAAAATTAAGGATTTTTATTTTTAGCACATCTTGCAAACTTTTTAAATATTTTTTTAAAAATTTTATCTTTCAGTAGCGTTTTAGTTGAGGATATGAAATCAAATTAATTGATTAAGGTGCATAAACAAAATTAAAAGTCATTAATATAGTTTTATTAAATGTAACGGTATAAAAAACTATTAAGCTTTTTTTTAAGAAAAATCTACACAAAATAAATTTGCTTGAGAATTAAATAGATACAATAGATACAACTATGTCCACTATAGACTATGAAACCATCCAACCGATGTGCTCCAAACCGATTTCATTATAATGGCAATTTTGTGAAGATGGTTTTAGGCTATAAATTTTGGGGGGCAATCCCTGCCTCTTTGAATTTGTACGAAAATAAAAACATAAATAGATCCCCACTTAGCTATACATTTTTTAAAAAATAGGATAACGAAGAGAGATGGAAATTTCTGCCTCCAAAACTTCCTAGCAGATTCAAATGGCATTTAAAACATAGATAGATTCCTATTTATATGGGCACCTTAGCTATTCAATTTTTACTTAGAATAACGAGGGGAGATATGGGATCATTTCTGCCTCTCCGAAACAATCTAACCGATTTTAATAAAAATTTTAATCATAGATAGATGCATATTTATATAGACACATAAGCTTTCGGAATTTATTTTCAAAAATGTGACTACGATAAGGGGGAACGTAGTAGAACATGCCGGGTATCTGCTAGTATTAAATAGAAAATTAGTTCAGTTGGAGGGACTTTCGGAAATTAACCTTCTGTGATATTCACTCGTGTTTTCTGAGTTGTAGCATTACATAAGACATAAGTACTAAATGGCAACCCTTGTTCGGATATTTGTTGCCGTGGGTTTGTGTTTTCTAAGTCAATTGGCTTATTTTAACGTAAAAGTAATGCAATTTTAAAACGATATAGCGTTATAGATTTTAGATTTTTTTTTGTAGTTATGAATTATCGAAATTGAAAAATTTCAAAATTATGTTAACAAGACCTTTGACCATTTTAAATGTGTGTTTTAATCTTATGAATTTTGGTATAAAGTTAAAAAATCGTAATCATATGGGTGCTTTTTTACCACATAAATCCCAAAATTAAATTGAGAAATTATTGCCTTAATAGTTTAAACGAATCAAATAAAAACAAATTTGTTTTTGAGTGCTTGTATTGGATGTATTTTCTGCGATATTTATCACTATCGAAAAAACCAACGATAATGCTTTCAAAACTTTAGCAGCTCTATTACCCATAACCAAAACAAAACTTAACCGAGGAAGGAAATTTTAACACTCAGTTTGTTTTTTTTACTACGTTCTTTGTTCTGGTTTTATAGTGCGAAATAAAACATTTTTTTTTAATTGTGTCAATCCTAATTTTTTCCATTCTTACCATTTTTTAATGAAAAACACTAACACGATAGTTCCTTAACTGTATTAATGCGAACATTTATTAAAATTGTTGTATCCGTTTTAACACTTTTCATCATGCATTTAAACTTTGTTGTTTCTAAGAATTCGATTAGAATAATGCAAAATAAAATCAAACTAAGTTTTCTAAAAAAAAATTTGAATATGTTACTTTAATTCAGAATCAGGAAATTTTGAAGTTTCGTATTGAATGTTTTTTTTTTTTTAATAAAAATATAAATAAAACTTACTTTAAATTAGTAAAATGGAAATTTATAACAATTTAATTAAAAGCAAAAGATAAATGGAAATTTCGTGGTATATTCGTAAATACATCATCCCTCATTTAAGTTTAGAAATTTTAAAATAAGAAATTTGTAAAGTGATTTAATATTACATACATATAAAATAATCTAGTAATGTATGTATAAGCTTAATATAAAAAAACTTGAATTTAACACATATTTTTAGATTTATTTTTGTAAAGAAGTTAATGAAACTTAATAAATGAAGGAAAAAATGTTAAATTTATAAAAAAACAAAGTTTAATATTTTTATATTTTAGTCAGGCTTAAGTTCATCAAACTAAATTTTCTGGGGTTCAACCCACGGACTGGTTGATTACATGTTTCGATAGCAGTGTTGCCAAAAGTTTTTTTTTTATTTGAGCATGTCTTCGCTTATATATTAAAAATAAAATATCGCACAGTTTACCTGTATAGTATGTGTCACAAGTTTCGTTTACCGGCATTATTTTTTTTTTATATTTCATATGGGGAATAAAAAAAATGTGGTCTTGGTAATAAATTCACTTTTTTATTTTTGTTGAATTTTATTTTATTGTAGAATTAACTGCCTACCGTTAAAATTTGTTTTAAATGGAAGTTAAGCGAATTAAAGATTCGTTCGAAATCAAGGGACATTCAGTAAATTTGAAATAAAAAGAGACAATAAAAAGTTGGAATTACATGTAAAATGTTTGTACATATGTAAATATGTATTTACATAGGTATATAAGTTTTTAAATTTGGTAATAATTTCAGCTTAATACGTTCGATACATCGATATTTTTAATTAATAAATATCGATACTCTTAAAAAATATCGATACGAAATATATCGATATAATTTTTCAATTTGCCCATCCCTGTCTCAATGAACTCATTTATGAGCGGAGAACAATCGCATAAAATTAATTTTTCTGAAATTGTGAAATTAATATGTTTTGAAACATGGATTGGGAACGGTTGTGGGCAAATATGGAAAACTGTATTGACGAGGTTGTATTTCTAAATTTTTCGAAAGTGGCACGGATTTTCTTTCCTTTACCCAATGCAAATGCCACTGCAGAGACCACCAAAAAGCGAAACAAATTGAGTCACTCAACTTTAAGTTCAATTTGTATTATAAGGTAATTTCCGCAAAACAATGGAAGAGGCTGCATTAATTTCAAATGTACTAATACATATACTATGTTTATACGTTACTAACTTTTAACGAACCGACAATCGTAATTTTTGTCGACATACATACATATGTATGTATATATTCGCTTGCAGTAACGATAGTGTGATTCTGCAAATTCTTTTTAACGATTGTAAACAGCTCTAGTTTTTGTAACCACTCTGTCTACGAAAAGCACAAAAGAGAACAAAGAAAAAACAAATGAAATTCTGCTTCATTTACTGTTTTTATATTTTTTTTTTTGTGAATTTTACATTTAGAATTTTGTTGTTGTTCATAATTTGCTTTATTTTGTACATTTTGAACTTAGAATTTTGTTTTTGTTCATACATATTCATATGTATGTAGTATCTGTGTAAGAAGTCGGGCCTCAGCCACTTAAAGCATAAAATACATTTTATCGATTAAATAAACACAACGTAAATTATTGTCGCCAAAATAACAAAAAATATCTAAAGTGAACTTTACTTTGCGTAAATTGTACAACACAGATTTAATGTTACCAACTTATGTTAAAAAACAAATTGTTCATGGGCTTATAATGCCAGTTTTTTTATATGGCTTGGAGGTGTATACGGGAATAGTTGGCTATATTCTAAAGAAATTAAGAATGGTTTTCAATCGAGTTGTGAGGTATCTTTACTCGTTGAGGATAAGACAGCATGTCTCACCCTTTGTTTTAAAATTTTTAGGTTTTCCATTTGTAGAGTTCATAAATTTTAGAAATCTTGTCCACTTTTATAAGTCGTATAGATTGCATACTCCTGGATATTTAATTCAGTTATTTGATTTTTGTAGATCAACGAGAAATAGGCAGTTAATTATACCGAAATTATCTGCCATATTGGAGCGTTCTTATTATGTAACAGCCAATTCACATGGAGGCTTTTACGACGTCGTTTTTTCTCAATTCCCTTTTGAAGCAACTTCCAAAAACCTATTGCATTTATATGATGATTTTTAGTGGCATGTCGCTTTTTTTTAATTTAAATTTTTATTTGCAACCAGGGTTGATTTTTATTGTTTTATCGGTAAATCAACTGTTTTTTTTTAAATAAGAAATATGTAAAAAATATGTTTAAATTAAAGCTCAAACTTTTGTTTTGTATTCTTTTTTATTATTTCCGTATTTGTTTGCAACCTGACGCTTCAAAGTAAGAAAAAGAATAAAACAAAACTAGAAGAAGAGAAATAAGTTTGAAGAGAAATATAAGAAAACGACATGAAAAACACAAAACGAGTCGTTTTGTTTACCCCTCTTTCTTCTCTACACCGCTCGCCATCAAACCAAAAGAGACGTCGACAAAGCGACGTCGTAAAAGCCCTCATGTGAATTGGCTGTAAGAGTTGCACGATCTTATAATAAGTTGCCAAATTTTTTGAGAACTTTTGATGTTTCTGCTAACACATATAAAAAAAGACTCTATATAACTTTCAAGAAATCATTCTTCTATATAACTGTTGTATATTTATATGTTCATATATGCGTTAGTTATTATATTCATGATATTTAAATATTTAATTCGTGAAGTTTGTTGTGTAGTATTTTCTTTATGAATATAAAATAAATGCTTATTTATACTTTGAAAGTTAACAAATATCCGCTTTATATTTTTTCTGCATAGATTTAACTATTGGAAATGTATTCATATGTGTAGATAAATATGAGATTTACATATAATTTTCGGAATTGTTCGTTTTGGGATTTTTCATAGCTAGTTTTCTTACATTATTATTAATCTATCGTACCCTTTTGTAATTATACACACTTTAATTTTTATATACACATACATAGGTTCATATATTAATTTATTTATAATTATTAGTAGAAATTTGTAACCGATTATGGCCTTTAAAGGCTAGGTTATAGTATTGTGAGAAATAAAATAAATAAAATAAATAAATTGCTTAAAGTAAATCGACAGCGAATATCGTAAAAACATTGCAAAATAGCAAATTCAATAAATTTTCGTTATATTTATTTTAACGATACGATTATCGTAAAAAAAGTTAGTGAATTGCACTACTGGAAGTCAATAGTCAAATATCAATCTAAACCAAAATTTTAGCTGGTGGATCGAAATTTGTTGTCGCGAATAATTATCTATTTTCAATTGGGTTACATGTTTCTTCATTTCCTTCTGTTTTTCCATATGTTTCCTCAAGAATTCTTTTTGAAGTCCAAGGTACATGTTTTCGTTTTTTGTGTTTTCTTTTTTATCTTTCTTTTTTCGTTGACCCTTTCAGCACAACTTGAAGGCCAAATGTAAACATAGAGCTTGTGCCTTAGCTGTTTAACAGTAATTAGTATTGTGGTTATTTCATTGAACGGTTTATAATTTTAATCGAAATTTGCATATTTTTATCAGGCTTAAGTTCATCAAATCTAATTTTTTATTAAATTATTTTAATGAAGAACAAAATTTTACAACATTTTTTTTTTTTTTTTTTTGCAGTATTTATTTATTGAATCTTCATATATTAAATATGAACTAACAATAATTAATCAAATCTTATCCTAATATTTACTTAATGTCCTGCCAGTGCCAGACAAAAAGATTTAGTCATCACGGTTTCTGTTCACATATGTAGGTGTTTATCGCTCATCTGATTGGGTGAGTGCTGCAGTTTCTCTTCTCCTTAATCGAGTGTGGCCGCCATAATTTAAAATATTTCGAGCTAAGGGATTTGGGTGCAGTTCCAGCCTTTTTAAATATTTTACTGCATATTTCGTTATCATAGTTTTTACCAATGGCACATTGAGATCCTTGTGGATATTTGAGTTTTTGACATACCAGGGAGCGGCTGTTATTATTCGAAGAAGTTTATTTTGGCGCCTTTGAATTTTTTCGATATTAGAAGACGAGGCAGTGCCCCATAACTGAATATCGTAGCACCAAATTGGCTTTAAGATAGAGTTGTAAAGTAGAAGTTTGCAATCGAGACTAAGAACAGAATTTCTTCCAATGAACCAATTAATTTGAATTGCTTTTAGTTTCATTTGAGTTAATTTTGCTTCTATGTGCCATTTCCACGTTAAACGCCGATCTAGATGTATACCGAGGTATTTTACATGCGAGTGTTGGGGTATTATTTGATTATTGATTTTAATAGGGGGGCATGTTTCCCGACGCAATGTGAATGTTATATGTGCGCATTTTTGCTCATTGATCTTTATCCTCCATTGTTTTAACCACCTTTCCAGTTCAAATATGTGATCCTGTAAGTAACGAGATGCTTCTTGACAGTTTTCATGTACGCTTAGGACAGCTGTGTCATCCGCAAATGTTGAGGTTTGTGTGTAGCTGTTTGTTGGCATGTCCGAAGTATAAATTAAGTACAATAGAGGGCCCAGGATGCTGCCTTGTGGGACTCCAGCGTTAACTGGCTGAGGAGAACTTAAAAAATCGCCTTCTTTAATAATAAATTGACGACCGACTAAGTAGCTTTCTAACAGCTTGTGTATGTTTGCTGGCAAGTTTTGCTGCAATTTCAGTAGTAAACCTTAATGCCAGACTTTATCAAAAGCTTGAGACACATCGATGAAGAGTGCTGAGCAATATTTTTTTTCTTCAAAGGCTTTTCTTCTTACATTTACTATTCGATGAGTTTGTTCAATTGTGCTATGCTTTCTTCTAAACCCAAATTGATGATTAGGAATACATCTATTTTCATTTAAAATCGCCGTTAATTTTGCCACTAGAAGTTTCTCAAATAGCTTTGAAATATTAGATAATAAGCTAATAGGCCTGTATGACTCAACTTTTGTGTGATCCTTTCCTGGCTTTGGTATCATGGTTACTAAGGAAACCTTCCATTTATGAGGGTAGTATTGAAGTCGTAAAATAGCATTAAAAATAAAAAGAATAATTTTCTTTGCTGTACTTGGTAGCTCCAAAAGCATTTTATTACTGATCTTATCAATACCGGATGCCTTCTTGGTGTTTACATTACAAATAGCCTTTTCGATTTCTCTAAACTCGAATCTTAGGGGAATAGCTGCTCTAACATTTACAGACGGTAAATCGACTGCTATATCGTGAAATATATTATGGGTAAATACATTTTTCAGATGATTAGCAAACAGATTTCCTTTTTCAATATCATTTCTTGCCCAACTTCCATTCAAGTTTCTCAATGGTGGCTTAGAGATAACTGGTCTATTGAGGCTTCTAGCTGCACGCCATAATGAGTAATCTGATTGTGGAGTTGCATCAAGTCCCTTGAGATATTTTTCCAGGGAAGCCGTTTTCTGAGACTGCAGTAACTCTCTCAGCCTTTTTGTGCACTCTTTTAATAAAGTCTTAAGTTGGGGGGATCTGTGCAATTGCCACTCTCTACGAACTCTCCTTTTTTCAGTCAATAGACGCTCGACATCTGTAGAATATATGATTTTGTTTTTGGTTTTTTTGAGTGTTATGCTGGAATGTTGAACAGCTAGTTTGAGATAACTGTCAAAATTAACAATAGCGAGATCCACGTTCTCCGGTGTGCTAAGCGGAATATTTTCTGTGCAATGGGCACTCAGATATTTTTTATATTTTAACCAATTTATTTGTGAGGCTGATGTCGATAAGTAACCAGACGGAGATACGATTCTATTTGGATTCATTATAGTAACAATTGTAGGTGTGATCTGAAGATAATTCTTGGGACGCTTCCACATGAATCGTGTCTATGGGGATGTTATTAACCACGCCAAAATCTATGACATCTGGAACTTTTTGCTGATCAGTAGGCCAATATGTTGGTTGTCCGCTCGCGACCACATTTAGGTCCATTTTACAAATTGTGTTAAACAAAACACGACCCTTAGGTGTAATAAGTCGTGACCCCCAGAAAGTGTGTTTAGCGTTATAATCGCCAGCAGCCAGGAAGCAGGGTCCTAATGATTTGAAATATTTATTATATTGGCTTTCTGATATTGAAAATCTAGGTGGGGAGTATAATGATGAAATTACTATGTTTCGAGATAATTCCTCAACGCAAATGCTCGTTGCTTGGAGATAATCTTCACGATGATCGCACATTAGGTAGTGTTTTACTCGGTTTTTTATCAAAATGGCAGAACCTCCACAAGCTCTACCTCGAGGGTCCTTGGTATCATATAATATATAACCATTGACTTGAAACGTGTTTCTTGAGGTCAGATGGGTTTCAAAAACCATCATAACATCAATTTGTTTATTTTTAAGAAAGTATTCTAGTTCATTTTTATGTTGGCGGATGCCGTTTGCGTTCCAAAAGCAAATTTTTAAACAGTTCATGGCTTGTTTAGTACAGCTTGCAATAACATCGATTGCATTCTTAACATTTCCTGCATCATATTACCCATTGTGTTTGTAAAGTTATTTACTGTTTGTACTAATGTTTCCATGGTTTTCTCTAGACGACTTAAGTTAGAAACTGGAGTTTCATCATTATTTGGCAACTCACCTTGCATTGGCATATGGTTTGATTTTAGGACGTTAGCGTAGGATGTTCTGTTATTACTAGGCTGCGGTACCTGAACGTCATTAATGTAAACTTGATTTGTTGCCTGCATTTGAGGGGGATTATGTTTCGGTCCAACCGAGCGCTTGACGATAGAGTATACAGGGCATCCTCTATAGTTGGCCGTGTGATTACCACCGCAGTTGCTACATTTTTTTACATTGGGGTCGTTTTTAGACTTATCGCAGAGAGCTGTACCATGTAATTCTCCACATACGACGCAAACAGGGGTTAAATGACAATATGCCTTAGTGTGACCAAATTCTTGGCAGTTTAAACATTGCACGGGACCATTCCTTTTGTGCGGCTCATCTATTGTTATTTTTCTATACAGGATATATTTAAGATTATAAATGGGATGCGTTTCGTTCTTTTTGAGCTTAATGTCGCCGGGTTCTAACTCCACTCGAAATAGTGGCTGAGGATTTTTTTCTCTATTTTTAATGTTTATTACAGTTTTTATTTTGAAGCCCTTCTCTTCTAAAAACATTTTTATTTCACCTGGGTCCACGCATGAGTCAATGCCCTTAATCACTACCTGAAGACCTTTACTGCTCTTCAGTTGATATGTATAAAAATTCTTATTAAGTGCTTCAAATTTAGTTATTACCTTACGAAAATCTTCATCACGATTAACTTGTATTTTTGTCTCATTTATACTACCCCGCTTAATTGCAACTACATAAAAAGAATTTTCACCTATTACCGATATCAAATTCTTTATTAATTCATTTGAGTTTTGCTCTCTAAGATATATCGGCGGTGGCTTAGAAGATTTGGTAACGTTTTGTGCTTCCGGGGATTCCTCATCCAGAATTGCAAAACGATTTTGTGAACTTGTTCTATCAGCTGTACCATCTTTTGAGACTTTTGAGACCGAAGCAACTGCTGAGGAGGTTGGGCTGCGACCCCGTTTAAGCACTGTTATGTACCTATCAATACCTACTTGTACTGGAGGCTTTTGAGCACTTTTTACTTGTGGAGCTGAGTTTTCCATCATGCCTGATTTAGGGGTAATATTTTCATCACTTATTAAAATCGTTTTTGCCGCTGGGGCACCGCTTGCAGGTTTTTTATTTTTTATTGTATTAAGATCAACCGTATTATTAGACACCGAAGGTGATACTGAGTTATCTATTATGCCTGATTGGGGGTTAATATTTACATCACTTATTAAAATTGTTTTTGCTGTTGAGGCAACGCTAGCAGGTTTTATATTTGTTATTGTATCAACCGTGTTATTAAATACAGACGGTGAAAGGGATCACGTGCGAGTAATAGGTTTAGCCGTTAGGTATTTGCTATCATCGATTCTTTTTTTTATTTCTGCATTTGTTTCGTTAACACTCACTGTGATATATGTATGCATTTCTACTGTTTGCACTCATAAAAGTTTTTTTTTTTTTTCTTTTACAGTTTTGCTCTTCTTATTTGTTATTGTTTATCAACACCAGGAATAAAAAAATGTGTGTTTATGTATGTATGTACATATGTACATGTATTTTTTTTTTTTTTCTTTACTTGTTTTTACTTTTTTTAATACTTTATTTGTTCAAAAAAAAATAAACCGTATGCCGAGCTTAGAAAACACGTCTATCTTCAACGAGCGCGACAGACATGAAATGAATTAAAATTTGTTGATAATTTTCATTCTTGACTGAATAAGGGATTGGACCCGCGGACAGGTTGATTTGACATTTTCGATAGTGACCACACTATCTCCTCAGAAATCTCTTGCCGTTTTTGCACTCACTGCCATTGACGACGTCTGGTATTAAATACCAACTGCATTGCAGTGTATTCATCTGATAGACCTTTATGCAATTGCTTTATCTGGTCTTTTAACTTTTGTTGTTAAAAATAAAAAAAAAAATAAAAAAATATCAAAACAAGTTGTCAATTAAGCAATTGAGGTTACATAAACAAAAATACCTACCTATATACATACATAGTTGTAACTGCTTATTTTTCCTTATTAGATTACAATTTAATATGTTTAATATTTCTTCTCTTTTAATCAATCGGTTGACTAAAAAGAAATATTAATAAAATTATTGAGATATATAGTTAAAAAAAAATAATTAAATAAAACAAAACACCCAATAACTTGGAATGGAAATAATGGAATTTTCAAGAGAAAAACCAACTTACTTAGTATTACTACCTTCTCTCCCTCCCGAGGACACCATTTTACATCCTTGTTGGCCATTTAATATTATTGTCCGATGCCTTTACTTATCCTAATTCACAACAAGCAACTGAAAATGTTTGAGATCAATTAATTTAATAAACAGAAAAAACAATTCGCACTTGATCAAGGAGAGGATATTAAATCGAAATTAAAAAATTTTTAGTAGGAGCAAATACACTTTTTAATTTAATATTAGAAGCTTTTGAAAAATTATTTTTAAGCCAACCGTTTTATTACCAAAAAGGAGACAAAAAAGCACGATATTTTACAGCGGGTAGATATGAATATTACATGTCGATATTTTTCCAAAAAATTAACAATAAAAATTTTAGTGAATACCCTCTTGTAGATCAAGTGCGAATTTATTTATAAAAATGTTTACTTATAGAAAAATACCCTTTTCAGGCTCAGCAACTTTGTTGCAAAGGTAACTTGCCATGCGCAACAAAGTCTGTGCTCAATTTTTCCCCCTTACCGCTGATATCTACAAACCAAGAGTTGATCAAGAGACTTCCGCAAGTAACTTGCCAAGCCAGAAAAGAGACGAACAAAAAAAAAAATTATTAACAGGTAGTTAATTAAAATATGTGCTTCATATTTATTAGTATTTAAAATTCATTCCTATCTACGTAAATAAGAGCTCAAGCGTTTTTTTAAACATCTTTTTATACAGTTTTTACGAAACATATATTAAGAACGCGAATTCTTGTTTGACAGATAACTAGATCGTTAGTTCTGCGATTGTAAAAAACTGCCCGGCGGGACTAGACAGTTTCTCGCTGGCAACACTAGTTGATGGTGCCGACAGATTATTGTTGCTATTGCCTTTAAATTGTTAAAATGGAATTGCTATCCAATACTCAAATGTATTAATTCTTCGTGGACTTAAGGGCTCATTTACATAAATACGTAATTCCTTTTAAAGTATATTTTCGTTAATTTATTATTTACTTTTCATTCCATTTTTACATATGCCCTAATCACTGTTTACATATACCACAAAGCTGTCGTCTGGCTTTCACAACGTTTTTAAGCAAGTGAAGTAAAAGTGCAATGGCGACAACACGCCATACTAAATGTGGGGTTGCCAGGTGGCGTCCTTGTTCACATCATCCAGACGCCAACATACCGCCCGCCTTGCAAAGGTGGGGCAACATAATCACCATTAATTTAAAAAAAGAATAAAAATGAAAAAAAAATTAAAAACAATGACTTTTAATATACAAAAATAAAAAGAAATTTAATTAAATAATTGTTGCAAAAAAATTAATAAAAAAAAAATAATAAAAGAACAAAAAAGTAACCTCAAGAGAAAAAAAAAATTAACAATGATAACACTGCGGAACAGCCATTTTGCGGCCTGGAACTTTGGTGCATCATATTCCCTTAAGAAAAAAAAAATTTTTTTTTTCTTAAATTTTTATTTGTTTTTTTAAAATCTTCAACAATATCTCTGAAATTACTGGCCAAATTTAAAACAATGTTAGTTCGTCTTAAAGATAATATTGTTAGCGAATTTCGTTTTTTTTTCTTCAGGGAATATGATGCACCATTTTCATGTTATTTCAATATATGTGCTGAAAGTACCTTAATTTTGGACATAACGGTATATCTCTAAAACTGGAGAAAAGAGTAACAAGTAATTCTTCCTAAAGAGCAACAAATAGAAACGCTGATCCACGTCTACGCCTACCGCACAACTCCCTCTGAAATAGGCGAAACCGAAGATCGTGCCTTGCACCATTTGTCTAATTTTTTCCCTGAAGATGATACACATTGCTGTATCGTAATATTGGACTAATAAAATAAATGTTAAAAATTGTTTACATAAAAAAGGAACACCTCAAGCTCAATAAATTATACAATAATTTAGTAAAAAGTATATACCGTCAGCTAATTATTGGTTTGACCTACTGACCATTTAAAATAAATTCAAGTATAAAAAAACCTGTTTCCTGTTTCAAGGAATTTTTTATGGTTTCTGAGATATTAAGCAATAATTTTGCTGTATATCAACTATTTTAAAGTTTTTTAAGAATGGTTTTGCTCTAAACGCCACTGTTTCGCAAGATTTCACTCTTGCTTTGCTTCATTGACGTAAGAAAAAAAGAAGTTTAAGCAAAAGCAAAATAAAATGTCAACAACTCGTTACACAGCAGTAAGTAAACGTATGCAGCACAAAAAGCTACTTTTAAAAAATAAGCATTTACAAACACTAGTATGTACTTATAAAAACGTGTGTATATCAGTGATGCCATTAGGATACGAAAGATACAATTTTCGTATCTTTTGATGACTTCAGGTACCATGTATAATCCTGACATTTTTCGTATCTTTTGAATCTGTACGCAAAATGTACAGAAATAAAATATTAAACTTTCCGTCTCTGCCAAAGTTTTTTAAAGTTATCATTTCGTTATGAATACTAAAAATAAAACAGTGACAACTAAGTACAAAAATAACATGTATTTTGTTGTTAGGTTTTCTAAGTTCTTGTGTCGTCTGCTTATTCTTGTGCATGTGGGTTAAGATGAAATTTTAAAAGAAAAATTTATATGAACTTTTTAAGATAATCGCCTTAGTATAAACCCCTTAAGTCGTATATTAATCTTAACAAAAATGCATTTGTTTTGATAACATCCATAGATAGTTACATATAATTAATTTTAAAGTTGGCCTACTGTATTTTTTAAAAATGACATACCTAATATACATACATGGCTAAATAAATATATAAATGAATTTATATGATATCATTTTCTTTACAATATTCATTAAATGTAAAATACATATATTATGTTAAGAAATGTTAAACGTTAAAAATGGATTTTCAACTTTTTTTCAAAATGAATCTTTTTGGGAAAAAAAGTATCTTTTTGGAAACTAAAATGTATCTTTCTCGAAACTTCACTGGCAACACTGGTGTATATATTTAGGTCCTAATCATGTAAAATGCAACGCAACGCCAAAGAATTATATTGAAAGCAACAAAAAAGTCAAAAATATTTTGTAATTTTATTTTTGCTTTCTACAGATATTCACACTGCGTTTTAAAATTTTAAACGCTATACAGCTTGTGGCGTTGAAAATTTTAAAACGGTACATGAATTTCTGTAGAAAGCAACAACAAAATTACAAAATATTTATGACATTGTTTTTGATTTCAATGGCATTCTTTGTCGTTGCATTGCGTTTTACATGATAAGGGCCTTAGTTATTTTTTATGATTGAATATCACAACTTAACAGTACGTTTCGTTCCTGAAAAATTTTATCCGTCGCTGACTATTTATGATATACAGATATAAAGAGCAAAAAATAAAAGTTAAAACAGACTATCTCTTTGATTCATTTTTAGTAACTGCAATCAACAATTTTCACTTTTCTGCCAATTAAATACAGATACTGGTAACATTGGAATTATACCTTAAAATTAATGTTACAACAACAATGAACAAAATCCACGAGAAAAGACCAAATATATAGGTAGTTCGATTAGCGGTTATTTTTTGGTTTGATTTGGATGCTATTCCAATGTCACATACGTGGTGTAAAAACATCATTAGTCTATGTCATTTGTATTTGATCAGTCGTACGTGATTTAAAAAAAGTTCAAAGCAAGATATTTGTTGCAAAAAAATATTGAACGGAATTTATTTTAAATAGGTATAATTAAAATTTTATTAGCTTTTAAAGGTAGTCACGTAAGATATTGTAAGTACTATAAATGCAACTAAATGTATCATCTTATTATGTAGGTATTAAGTTGAAATTTGTTTCAAACTTATTTTATTGCAATCTAAATCATCAAATCAAATATTATTGGTATCGGTCCATATTTGGCCATAGCACCCATACAAATACCACTCCCGAAAATAGCTTTTAATTTCATAACTTCCTTAAAAATGTTGGTATTGACATAAAAATTGACGACAATAACTTTTACGTTTGGTTACTATGTCATGATAAAATGTTGTGCTGGTAGGTCCAAAATTAACCATTGGTCCCATATAAACCCCCTTCCTAAAATCGGTGAAAGGCAAACAAATCTCATATAGATGAAGATATCTGAATAATATTCGGCACAAATAACTTTTATATAACTCTTAGCCTCATCGCATAATTCTGTTCAGGCCACCATGATTGGCGATGGGTCCAAAATAGGGTACGTTCTAAAAAATTTGTTTTTTAAATATTATGGTGTAGGGTATCATATGGTCGGGCTTGACCGACTATACTTTCTTGTTTGTTTAAAGTTGTATACAAAATATACATTTACCAAAAATATATTTCATACCTTGAAAATGCTATAAGAATGTCACGAATGATATTACATTTTGTTCATTATAAAACCATCGAGAAAAATGTTTTTCTTTCCAATTACGGATTATAAAGGAAAAAATATATGGTTTAATGTTAAAAATGTTAATAAAGGAAAAATACCTCCCACAACTCGCAAATATTCGGATTTTTTTACATTCATCCCAAAATTACTTCCTTTTTATGTCACGTACGATATGCACATATTTTGCTAGATATTTTGAACAACAAGGTTCCGAATGTAACAATTATATTTTTCATATACGAAATTAAACATAATGTTAAAAAAATTCACGTACGATGACATGAAGATGCCAATATAGCGCTATATCAAAAATAAAGTCTCGTGTAGGACATATGTCTTTATGCATAGCTTGAAAAATCTTTGCTCCCCAATAAAAAATTTTTTATGTTACACAACGCAATATCACAAAATGTTGGTACAATTTGTTAGTCAAAAATTTCAGTTGATATGAACCGGAGGACCATGCCCAATTTTTTCATACCCAACTAAACATTATTCTCCTTAGTTATAAAAAATAAAATAGGTTTATAAAAGTTTTATGAAACGGATTTTCTATGAAATTTGTCTAACCAACCTCTTATAAACCTGTTTTATTTGTATACCCTTCACCACAGGGGGAAAGGGTATATATAAGTTTGTCATTCCGTATGTGAACAGAAACCGTGATGACGAAATCTTTTTGTCTGGCACTGGCAGGACATAAAGCAAATATTAGGATAAGATTTGATTAATTATTGTTAGTTCATATTTAATATATGAAGATTCAATAAATAAAAAAAAATTCCGTTTGTAATTTCAACAATATTGATCTAACCCCCTATAAAGAATATATATTTTGTATCCTCACGTCAAAATCACTTAACTTTTCTGTAATGGTATTAAATACCAATTGCCTTGCAGTGTTGTTTCTATTTTCCAATTGTTTTATCTGGTCTTTAAACTTTTGTTGTTGTTGTCTAAAATAGAAAAAAATTCAAAAATTGCATAGGATATAATTGTATCTGTAGGAAGAAATATTAATAAAATTATTGAGATACACTGGAGCCCCGCTTTGCGTCAATCAGATTTGCGTCTTTTTCTAAAATTGATTAAATCCACTTTGCGTCGTTTTGATTCCGATTTGCGTCACTACATACGATTGAATTTTTTTCACTGATGTCATAATCACATGTGAAGAATTTTTATATTTCCGTGTAAAAGGGGAAATTCCCATTTTATTCTATTGGGTACATACGTTATTCTAAACATAGTTGCGTGTAGGGAAGTAAGAACTTAGTTCTTAATAAGACGTGCTATGGACAAATGAGTACAAAGAAAAGAAAATGCGTTAGCTTGGAACTAAAATTGGACGTATTAAAATCGTTCAAGTCGCCTTTGTTTCACCTTCAACAGTAAAAACAGTTTGCAATACAGATAGAGTTAAAAATTAATAACTTGACGATACATCGAGTAAATCGCAAATGTTTTTATGAAAATATGTATATTTATTCTTATTTATTTTTTTATATGTATATTTATTTATTTCTTTTCAAATACATAAATATATTTTAATTTATTTTTTTATAATAACACTATGCTAGTTGAAAAAACAGACAAGCCGTGCACATGGCGTTTTAACGCTGAATCCAGTGGTGCCCGTGGTTTTTTAAGATTGGCTTTGGTTTTCGAGATATACCGTTATTTCGAAAATGGAGGAGGTTGCACAACATATGTTCGCGTAACTCAAAAACCCTTTAGCTAATTGAAAAAATTTTCCGCAATAAAATTTCCTTTAAGAAAAGTAAAACTTCTTTCTAATATCCGCAGTCGTTTTAGAAACATAATTTTTTTTTTGGAAAAAAAAATCAGTCCGATTTTGCTGAAACATAAATTTAAAAAAAATTAGGAATTACAATTCCTTTAATCTGTTTATACAACGTTTCGCTACATAAGCAACAGTTTCGCAGTTATAAATAAATGTATGAAGAAAAAATTGAATTTTTTTATTTTTAATTCATAAAAAATCCAAAACGGTAAACAAAAGTGTCAAGTCCTATTACTTTCGCGTAAAGTCACATAACATTTAAACAAAATGAGACATAGATCATGAAAATCGATGAACGCGTTTCGCTTTTATTCACAATTAAGTGAAGGTATCTCATTTTGACAAGAATATTGATTTTATGTTTCAATGAATTTGGATAATATATTATTTATTATAATTATTAACACGTAAAATTAAAAATTATTACAGGTAATTATTAGGTTATTACATAGATACATAGGTTAGCAAAACTTATTTTCGTTTGTTTGCGCCCTTTACTTTCTTGCGTGGTGGTTCGCCAACTTGATCAGAGTCTGTATCGGATGAGGATATGTCTTCATCTGAAAAAAATCAATTGTTTTTAATCAGTCAGTTAACTTCATTTTTGTGACTTACCCTCGGGGGAAACTCCCATTGTATATTCTTCTTCTTCATCTTCATTGTCGGGATCGTACGTCTTTTGCGACCAGCAACAAATTTCAGCCACCAGCGAATCGAGCCTTTTGCCTTTATGTCGCGTTTCCATTGGCATTGCCACTTGATGGAAGCGCTCGGCATGTTAATCCGACTCTGAGGCTAGCTGCTTGCTGAAGTATTCGAGATGGTGATGCAAGAAGTGAATTTTGAGGGACATATTCACTCCAATTTTCTGGAAGTAGTACAACATCTTGGTCACAAGAGCGGGGTAATTGTGTGCTCGCGTACTTCCCAACAAATATCGTATGACTTTCTTCACTGCCCTCCACGCAAAGTAATCATTCCCGTCTAAAGCACTTAAATTCCTTTGATTTCATGAGCTTAGGACATGACACTTTTTTTTACCGTTTAGGATTTTTTATGAATTAAAAATAAAAAAATTCAATTTTTTAGGCAAAAAATAGTTTTTTTCTTCATACATTTATTTATAACTGCGAAACTGTTGCTTATGTAGCGAAACGTTGTATAAACAGATTAAAGGAATTGTACTTCCTAATTTTTTTAAATTTATGTTTCAGCAAATTCGGACTGGTGGTTCTCGAGTTATGTCAAAAAAAAAAAGACCACCAAAGGTCACAATTTCCCCTATGTGATAGTTACTAACTTCGAATCGATATATCTCGATTCCTAGAAGTGACCCAGCGAAACGCCGGGACACGTATAACTTCTTTTTTACCGATATAACTTTTCCCGGTAGTTTGAACCCTTCCCGATCACTGACGCCTACCATTTGTCTCACAGTGATATCAATTTACCTCCGTATGAAAACCGTTTGAATCTTATTTATCTTCCAACCTTAAAAAATCGGAGGATATATATGAATATCATCTTCATGCTGAATTTGTTAAACGGTGAAATTGTCTCAGAATTCCTACTTTGTATGGTTGAGCTTTCAATTGCTATTCGTCCTTCCAGAAATTATATACCCCTTAGGCTTCAATATTTCCGGTCTAATTATGCAAATTTTGATCATATCCGAAGAATGAGTTTCGAATTTAAAAATTTTTATAGGTGAAATGATTCCACTGATTCAATTGGCGTCAAAAATTACCTCTCAAATGTCTTTAGATAAATTTAATGCTAAATTTTTTCCTTTTATGTTATGAACTTAAGTATCTAGATCTATTTAGTTTAAGCATTTTAGCTTGTAAGAAATATTAGTTTCATTGGCGAATTAAGTAAATAAATAAATAAATGTAATCCTTTTTAAAAGTTTTTTTATGTTTCAATGCTAATAAAAGATTAAGGATCTAATCATGTAAAACGCAACGCAATGCCAAAGAATTACATTGAAAGCAAAAACAATGTCATAAATATTTTGTAATTTTGTTGTTGCTTTCTACAAAAATTCATGTACCGTTTTAAAATATTCAACGCCACAAGCAATGCAGTGTTTGAAATTTTAAAACGCGATGTGAATTTCTGTAGAAAGCAACAACAAAATTACAAAATATTTATGACTTTGTTTTTGCTTTCAATATAATTCTATGGCGTTGCGTTGTGTTTTACATGATTAGGGACTAAATTTGCCAGTTAGAGTGCTATATTCGGCTGTGCCGAATCTTTGATACCCTCCACCGACAGGAGTGGGCTCTATATGATAAATACATATATATTATTAACTAAGCTTCACAAAAACGTCAGCATTTAAATTAGTTGCGGGTTAGACATGAATTAAATTATTGACCGACAATAAGAAAATTTTATGCGTTTCTTGTTAGAACTTTGAACTGGCTTGAGTAAAATATCATGATTCGTAAAAGTTTTAGCCGAACTAAAATTATTTTTAGGAGCGTTATTTGTATTGGACCTATGGTAAACTCTGGACCAATCATCCCAAAATTCTAAAGACTGATTTCTGGTATTACAAAAAATAAATTAGAATAAATTTCAATACAGTAGTGTAATTAGTTTTAGCGTTAACAGTGAATTTCACAAAATTGCATGATATGTTTTCTGGCCATATGAATTTAAGTAAAAAATTTCACCGCAATATCTTTATCTGTGATGGTTTTAGGTGAATTTAATTATTTTCCCAAAGTGGGATTTATTTGGTTTTAGGCGCAATAAACTGTTTTCCGAGAGTAGGGTTTATATGGGTCCTATGGTAAATGATGGACAAATCTTTACGAAATTTGGCAGTGTGATTTCTCGTCCTATAAAACTGTGACGTACCGAATTTCAATTTGATAGCATTATTTTTTACGGTTTTAGGCGTACTAAACGGTTTTCCGGGAGTAGGGTTTAAATAAGGCCTAGTTTAAATTATGGACCGATCTTCAAAAAATTTTACAGTGTGATTTCTGGTTCTATAAAACTGTGACGTACCAAATTTAAGTATGCTATCGTTATTTATTACGGGTTTAGGCATACTAAACTGTTTTCCGGGAGTAGGGTTTATATGTGGCCTATTGTAAATTGTGGACCGATCTTCAAAAAATTTTACAGTGTGATTTCTGGTCCTATAAAACTGTGACGTACCAAATTTTAATATGATAGCGTTATTTATTACGGTTTTAAACTGTTTTCCGGGAGTAGGGTTTATATGGGACATAATGTAAATTACGGACCGATCTTCAAAAAATTTTACAGCGTGATTTGCGGTATTATAAAACTGTGCCGAACCAAATTTAAGTATGCTAGCGTTATTTATTGCGGTTTTAGGCGTACTAAGCTGTTTCCCGCGAGGAGGGTTTATATGGGGCCTATGGTCAATTATGGACCGATCTTCACAAAATTTAGCAGTATGATTTGCAGTTGTATAAAGTGAATTCCTGCAAAATTTTATGTCATTCCGTGCATTATTCCACCATTTATGTTAGTTTTGGGTAGTGGTTCCACATTTTGATTCATAGTTCTGATCCTACTAAACCGATGTTGCTGGATTTCAATCCCAAACTGCTTAGGATAACTACAAGCAATTTGAGAACAAGTTTGTTCTTTTCTTTTGCGTTTTTCGAAAGTGAGCGTGTTTTCAACAGACGCACAGACAGACGGACATGGCTTAATCGACTTTGAATTACTCAAGGAGCCAGAATATATACGTTATGGGGTCTTAGATGTATTATAAAAAAGTTTCACACGGAATGACAAACTTAGTATACCCTCATTCACCACAGTGGTGGTGGAGGGTATAAAAAGGGGGTTTTGTGTTTTAAAGAAGTGGTAATAAAAGATTATTTAAAAAACATCTATCAAGAGAATAAAAATGCATGCATTCATAATTGGTTCTTCATTATTGTTTAAACAATGACGAAGTTCAGTTATAAATTTATCTCTGATATATATTTTCAACAAAAAAAAAAACATGAAAAATTAAATTTTAAGCATGTGTTGAATATTATGATTATTCGCTCGCAACCCTGGTTAAATTTTTATATTATTGGTAGCTTAGTTTTTTTTAATATTGGTGTATCCGTTTCTTTTCTCATTCCGAAAAACCATTACACTACATTTTATTTTTAAAATTAAATTTAATGTCTTAATGATAATATATTACAGCCGTTGTAGTAGTTGTTAATCTTTAAGTCAATACTAATAACAATTAACTCTTGCACCTTCTTAAAGAATTTGTACTTATTATGCGTCATGTTTTTATGTGTTTCTATTGCTTAACATCCGCTGTGTGTTTCCGCCGATTTGAACGAAAATAGTTTTGTAAAATTTCCGATTTATCCAAATCTATATGGTCATAATTCTAAAAAACACAAATATTCAGAAATTGTTGTAGGATAGAAATAAAATTGACTAACCTGAAGGGCATAAATTGTTCGACCCTTTAATTCATTGTTATTATTTATCTCCATTTCTTCTTCATTGCCATTTGCAGAGCTGTGTGTTGAGTTTTGAGATTCTGGTGAAACAAAATCGCGTTTTGGATAAATATGTTTATGGATAGTAGTTTCCTTTACATAGTCCACTGGTACAAAATTTACTCCGTTTAAACTACTTTGAAGAGAGTTTGAAGAGTTGATACGCTTTTGAAAAGCATTGTCTAAATACTGCTTATTACGTAAACTGGAAGCTAAGGGTAATTTAAAAACATCCATTGTAGTTTCTGGTAATCTCCACACCTTCAGTTCATCATTCCACTGGGAATTTTGTAAAATTTCATCGGGATTCCTAAAAAAGGCACAATATTATTAGAAGAAAAGGAAAGCTGTTTACATTTATTATGCTGAAATTCGATCAGCCGTTATCGACAATGATCCTATAGACCTTCAAGACGATTTAATCGACTTCGATGACAGCTTTATCGACTTTGACTGACGGCTTTTAAAAACTTCCAAGCTAAAACTCTGGCTTCTTACTAAAGACCAAGGCGAATTCACTAGAAGGTGGGGTCAAGTCAACGTTTGTTAACATATTATTTTTTCGGTGGTTGATTTGTCAAAGTTTGTATACAAACTAGTTTTTTATGTTAACAAACGTGTTTTTTTTATTAGCAATATTTTTGACATCGGACACAGAAGCAGTGTTGTTGTAGAGCTGACCTCACCTTCTAGTGAATTCGCCTTGCTAAACACCTGTATGAATGGAATCATTCATAGAATCACAGTGAGTTCATATTCATAATGTGCTATTATTCACGACACACACATACACAATATCTAAAATTAATGACAACCCGCGACCATCCACAACAACACACCACCACCACCGTTGTCAACGTTGAAATTCCAAAACGCAGCGAAATGGCGAATAAACGCGCAATTTAAGGAAAAACGCAACAAGTTAAAAATTTTTTTTTCTTTAAAATTATAAATTAAAATTTTTCTTAACATAATACCAATTATCTACAACAACAAGCCCGTTTTACTTTGTGCATATGATTTGGTACATCTTACACATCAGTGATGCATTTTCAGTTTTTTGTTTTGGGCCAAATTGACGATTTAAAAGGGCCAAAATATCTTTGATAGTACCAAAAAATATTTTCATATATTTGATTATTTTATTTGTACCCAGCCAGCAAAATACTCTCAAATATCTGGAAGACGTCGGACTATTTTGCTGGCTGGATATTTAAATAAGACCCTGCCATCAAAACAGTCCGAATTCTTCAAGATATCTACAATAAACGTTGATTTTACACAAACATGTTTTATATGTCTTTTTATATCACAGATCAAACCGCTTGTATGGTTGATTTGGCTTTGAACAATCAAAACGATCAAAAAGATAAATGTAGTGTTGGACACAGTGTTAAAATAACATTAAAAAATTTATTGAACGATTAAACGTAGTTAGTTAAATTTTAACCTGAAAGGGCCTAAATAGATTTCCACAGGGCCATCAAACATTCAAAAGTGCCACAAATGGCACAATTGTGCCACATTTTGCATCACTGTTACACATCATTACTTGTTGTTTTTATTGTTGTCTCTAAAATTGTTAGTAAAAGCACTGTTAAATGAAATGGTATTGAAACAGGTGTATTTTATTGCACAAAGATTTTTCTTCTCACACTGAAACAAAAAGTTGTGTTGAATTTGCATTGGTGGCACCAAAAATTAAAAAACGCACCGACATTTAAAAAAAAGCGCACCTTGCACCAACAAAGGAATTTTTCGCACACAAAATATAAAAAAGCAACCAAAATGGTGCGAAACGCACCGAGTCGACAAAGTTGACCACCTCCTTGGAACGAACTCTTGATCAGAGCTGCCGTTTTTTGGTTATTTCTAACCAAAATTGGTAATTTTTTATTCAATGTGGAGATTTGCCTGTTTTAATTATTTTTGTTGCATAATACAAATTTTATGTACTCCAAAAATCGCCAAATTTAATTTTCTTAATAAATATCTTTGTTAAGAATAAATAGCCAATTGTAATTATTAATTAATAACGGTCATGAATTGAAGTTAAAATCGATGAAGATTGTTAATTAATTTTTGTAATGAGTGTTGTTTTATGAACTTTCAAAACTAAAGCTTTTTAAAAATATGTGCGATTTCCATATCACTCGGAATTGATTTCAGAACATGGCTAAAAACGTACACAAAATTAATTTTAGCGCTTCTAATAACTTGAATATATGTAAAACGTTCTTATTTTAGATTATTTCCAGTAGTATATTTTAATATTTAGGAATGCACAGAGGAATTTTAAAGATTTTTTTAATTTATATATTTTTCAAAAATTTATATATATAAAATTTATTACTGTAAGAAAATAGGTGGAGATTTAAATATTGAAATTCTACTTTTTATAACTTAAAATTATGTATATTTTTTAGAAATTTATTTGGCATCATTTCTAATTTATAATTAATGAAACCTTTGACTATCAGTCATATACTTCTTCCCGATTAAAAATGCACGTTTCAAAATGTGAATTTATTTATGTTCGCAATAGTATAATACAATGGTTCACAAAATATTTCAAAATGAACAATTTTGAAACAGAAATAATAAAATTTATAAATTTAAAATAAATTTACAAATAAAAGAAAACAATTATAAATTAAAAATAAAATTTGGAAACAAAAGAAAACATTTATACCCGTTTTTATAAAAATTAAGATATATGTTAATAAAAAAATATTTACAAAAAAATGTATTTTACATATCGCTAACCATTTCCAATTTTACCCAAAAAAATCGCCATATCGGCAAGGGTAAATTTCCAATTAAAAGGATTAATAAATCACCATATTGACGAGAAATCGCCACATTTAACAGCCCTTACTTTTTCGTTTTTTATAACTGACAAGTACAAATGTCGTTTATTGTAACTGCCACATTCAAAAAATTTCAATTTATAAACTTTTAATAAATTGAATTTTGTATGGAAATATAACAGGTTTTACTTTTATAAAACAATACAATTTTTTATGAATAAGTGTTCCCCTTATTTTTTCCAATATGTAAAATAATTACATTTCTTCTTTTGCTTTCCTAATCTGTAATTTATTATTTAACTACAAGTTGTATTACAATGCATTTTAAAATAAGTTTTAATTGTTAATAACTAAATCTGACATTAGACACGGTCTAAAAATGCTAAAAATTATTTTAAAAAATGGTTAAAATAATGCTAAAATTTTTTAAAGATTTTTGTTAAATCTTTATTACCAGTTTATTATGACAACGTAACGACGTAATTTTTTCTTAGTTTTCGAGAAACGATAGAATATTTTGTTTCACATCTTTTCGATGCGATAAGTTCTTACCAAAGTTATAGAACATGGGTACTGGTTAGAGTTTGTTCCCGGGATTTCACGTCCCGCGAATTCCCGGGATTTGCAGTTGTTTTCAATTCCCGCTTTCCCGGGAATTTATTGCGGGATTCCCGGGAAATTTTAAAGAAAATCTTTTTTTAAAACTTTAGTAAATTTATGTTAGACTTGTGTCTTTAGTTGTTTCATCCAACTTAATTTCACCACAATATTAAAATTTTCTACAGTTTAAGGCTCTTAAACTTATTGTTGAGAATGGGCTTTATATTGGGTATATGATATATTATAGACCTATAATCACAAAATTTTATTTCTTGTCCTAGCAAACTAAAGTGTAAATTTTATAACATTATTTTAAAGCTTTGCGGTTAAGGGCGTTATAAAGTGTTTTCCTAGATTGTGTTTTATATGCGTTTTTGCATTTCGCCACAAGTTTATGTTAGTTTTTGTTGAGTTTTTAGGGAGGTAGTTGCACATTTGAGTGCATAACTCTTTTCCTACTGAAGCGATTCTGCTGAAATTCAATCCCAAACAGCCTAGAACATCTAGAAACAATTTGACACCCATATGGCAAAATCGGCTTAGAGTTAATAAAGGACTAATAATACAAATACTTTATGGGACCTTAGATGAATATTAAAAAAATATCACATGGAATGACAATCTTAGTATACCTTCATACACCACTGCTGACTAAGGGTTATAAAATTGTAAAAAATATATTATTAAATAAATGTAGTAAATAAAAGTTTTCCTTTCTGCTGAATTTGTTAAACGGTAGAATTGTTTCAGAATTCCTACTTCGTAATATAGAGCTTTTAGTTCCTAATCACCCTTCCAGAATTGTTATTCCCGTTAGACTTATCATTCCAATTATGCAAATAAGCTATTATTTTGACAATGTATATACGTATATTGATTTCTATTATGCTATTGGCATAAATATATATATTTTTACGTTTCTGTTATATAATAGATACAAGGTTTAATTATGTTAAGCGTAATAGCCAATAAGAAATATTAGTTTTATTGGAGAAATAAGTAAATAAAAAAATACAAAATTTTAGGCGGGAATCCCGGGAATTGGATTTTTATTTCCCGCTTACCCGGGAATCCAAAAAGTGCGGGAATAAAAAAACTCTAGTGCTGGTATATATAGTACATATTAGGGAGATCGATTATTCGACTTTTTCCAATAACCGGTTTTCGGATATTACGAATAGTTGCTATTTTAAAAAAACCGCTTTTCCGTTAAACATTTTTAAAATAACCGGTTAACCGGTTTTTATTCGAATTCATAAAAACAGCTACAAAATACATAGATATGACTTAAGGTATGTTCAGCCTAACAACTATTTGACGATAAAATCCAAAAAAACGAGACCAGTAAATTGATCAAACTTTAACTTTATTTTTAACAATTTTTATTTATTTACTAATCGGTTTTTGTAAGAAGATTATTGTGTAATGTACTTTAATAACTATTCAATGATGTTTGATCTAGCCAACCGTTTTGCAAAAGCAAATAAAATATAGGAGTTTAATATATTTATTATTTGAGATATTCTCCTAAATTTATTTTAAATGATTTTTAATTTGTTGGTGGTTAAGCCATCTCTATATGAATCAGTAGACTTCAACCATATTTTTAAAAAGTTCCAAACAAACCTCTTAGCCAGGATTATATATTTCAAATGATTTTGTTGTCGCACTACAGAAACGAATAGAAACTGTGAGGGCAATTTATAAATACTGTATTTATAATTTTATTTTTAAATCTATATTTCCTATATATTACATTTCAAATTTGAATTGGAAAATTTTTCATTATTCAAACTTTTGGTTTTCAATTTTCAAGGAAAATATAATCCCATATTTATAAGGCGGATAAAAATTAAATTAAATTAGGAAACAATACAGGATTTTTTTTTATCGCTAACTGTGGTAAGGTTACAGGACATATTTTAAAGTATCAAAAGATTTGGAATAATTTGATTTCCTTATAGATTTGAAGATCGTTATTCCCCAAAATTCAGCACGGTACAGGAATTCATAACATAACTAAAGCGGCTGTAGGTATTCTATACCTATAGCGTTCTCAATTTTAAATCAGTTTTTTACAATCTCCAATCAATAAGGTCTTTTAAAAATTAACCAAAGTGTGAGAACATATTTTCTGGTCGAACAGGATAAGTAACATAGCTTATCAGCAAAAGTGGACCAAATATACAAAACCATATTTATTTAGACCTTCCATTAATTTAAACGGTGAACTCGTGTATTTAATGTTCTAGTTTGGAAGAAAATTCCCGATGGAATAAAATAATTTTATTGTTTTACTCGAACTTGAATCTCAAGACCATAAAACTAACTGTTATCGCCATGATTTATCAACATTTCATTTTAACGTAACTCAATCTTATTTAGAATTTTACTTTAGTTAAGGAATTTAAATTAATTTTAATGGTTTTAATCGTCTTGGATTAGTTTAATTTCGGAAAACTTAAAGTATTGAGAATTCTATTAACTGTTAATTTTCAAAGAGAAATCTCTCTCTAATAATATTTAACTTTGTTGTTTCACATTACGTATGAGTAATTATTATATCTTTTAATGTTATTTTGTTATTGTGACATAAAGAAAAATAATGTTACTTAAAATATTATTTTTTTTTTTTATTTGAACTTGACGTTATATTATCATAACATAACCACCAAAATTCACCACACTACATATTGAAATAATATCTCATACGAAAATTCGTGTCAGCAAGCGCTTGTCGACGGTGGATTTCAATAAATGTAAGTAAATTTTGACATTTTGATACATATAAATATAAAAGGAAAACATTATACAATATAGGTATAAACATTCATGTAATTTTTTTTTTTTGAGAGGATGGGAAAAGAAAAATAAATTATCTCTATCCATATTTAATTTTATATTATAAAATTTCATAATTTTTTTTTTTGTTTTTAAATGCAATTTTTTCTGAGAAAAAACAACCCTCGACGAAATAAGTTTGTTAATGTTAGTATATTAATAATTAAATTAATTTTATTACTAGTTATTCTTTCTAAATATTATTTTTGATTTGCATTATCTTACACAAGCACGATTGTTAATGTCTATTTAGTCCACGTTCTTTGTTTCTACTTTAAATGTTTTAAAAAAAATAAATTTAGTTAGTTTAAAAAAAAAAAGAAAAAAAAATGAATTTTTAAACTTACTATACTTTTAATCACGAAAGGTATGTTATCAGGATAACTTAATATAATAGGGATAGCAATGAGGAATTATAGTGCTATCATAGGAGGGAGGGTAAAGATACGACTGTTTAAGACCATCAGTCGAAAGGTTACATGATTCCCAATATTCTAAATTATTGGTTTTGCTTTTACTTTATGTTTATTTATTTTGTTTGCTAAAGAGCTATCTTTAAAACTTATCTTTTATGTTATGAATCATCACTTGCTTTTGATGGGAAAGAACCACCCCCAGACTGAGCACGGCTGGTAGAAGAAGATAGCCAACTTCCATTCAGAGGCAAGGCCTTTAAGGTAAGATTCGTTACAAAACATAAACATGTTTTTTGTATGAATTTGTCAATTCGTCGACCACAATTTAAAACCTTCCATGACATTATTGGACTTTTTCAATTTCGTTTTTTAGTTCTTGGTGTTTTAAAAAATAAAACTGATGATTTTTTTTTCCATATCGATGATTCCGCCGGAATGTTGTAGTTGTAAGCATAACGAAATGCTGGAACTATTTAAGAATTTTTAGTACCTTAAGGGGCATTCCGTCCTCGTCAACACAACGGTTTAATATTTCGCCCAATGATTCATGTTTGGCAGCGTATTTCAGTAGAGTATTATTTGTCGACTCTTTAGAACTACTTCGAACGGGGTTAAGTTTTATTTGGAGCACATTAATGTCAAGCATATGGACTAATTAAAGGTGATAAATAAATCGTGACGTGGAAAACCCTTCGCCACTTATCATTTTAGGGCACTTCAAGCACCTAACTTTGTCTTTTTAATCCCGTTCGAAATATCTTTAGAGATAACATCTATATAAAAATATTTTGAATATTAAGAAAACTCTCGCATAAGTTACTAAGAGCTCACGCTGTTATAACCGATTTTTATTTACAGTGTTCATAATGTTTTTTGACTTTAGTTACATTTTGGTTTGACATTCTTCATAAAAAGTTTAAGTTTTCCCAATATTAAAATTAGAAAAATACTTAAATTAAGGGTACATTTACAACAAGAGTAAGGAAAATGTATATAAATTACACATTATTAAAATAACCGGTTTATTATACCAAAATAACCGGTTTATTCGATATACGAAAAATTTACATTTGAAAATAACCGACTTGGGCAAAGCTACAATAACCGGTTAAAGCCGGTCGAATAATAACCGTCCGATCTCCCTAGTACATATATTTTCATTGGTTAAAAAAAAATATTTTGTATTTCGTATTTTAAATACACAACATAAATGTATTATTTATTTTAAAAACACGACTTAAATGTATTTTGTATTTAAAACACATCAATTCATGTATTTTTCCCAACCCTAATTATACATAAATGTTGGCCCGGAATATGGGGGCTTAGATGACAACCACAAAAGAAGAGCTATAATGTTCAATTAAAGTGTCATATTTTCTCTCTATGTTCGGCTTATTTAAAAATAGAATTGGACGCCAAAGAGGCATTATTCAACATCACTCCTATACAGATCACCTCCGAAATACCGATTTTTCATGAGTTCCTATATATTAGTATATATTGAATGAAAAGCGTTTTTGTATAAATCGTTATTGTTATCGTCATACCAACAAATTTAATAATAAATCGCAGAAGTGAAGTAACTACTTTAATATGTAGTAAATATTTCTGAAGGTTGGACTTGATTTTAATTTATTTCTTTGAATCTTTTAATAGTTTAATTTTAAATGCTCGTATACAGGGGGATCTTAAAGGAAATATTTTTTGGAATAACACATGAAACGAAAGGGAAAAGTTTTATATTGTTATTTTAAACTGAAAATTTTATAAAATGAACTTACCAATATTTTCCATCTTTACGTAAAATTGGCAGTGCTTTATCCATGATTTGTTGATAAAATTTTAAATTCTTTTCCAGTCTCCGTATTGTCTCTAAGTAATCGGCACGATCTAATTGAAATTCAACTTGTAGATCGGACACTTCTCTTTCCAAAGCTCTATTTTTTTGGCGCAATAATTTTAAATGTTCATTTTTGGCATTTAATTCCTGTTGTATGGAGGTGTAGTGGCCTTGTAGTATATCACGATCCTCACTTTGCTCTACGCGGCTTAAAACGTGCGCCAAAGCACTTAAACGTCTCTGGGCGTCCAGTTTCTTTCTTTGTCGTTTTTCTTTAAGCTGTGTGTCATTGGCCCTCTCACCCCCGATTAATGCTTGTTTAATCATTTCAATACGTTTACAGGCTTCTAGTTGTAATATCTTGTTATCTGATGCCGCCAATTGGTGATCGGAGGCAGATTTTCTTAGAGTCAACTCCGTCGAGTTAATTGACTGGAGTTTTAAACGCTTTAACTGCTCCTCGTAGTTTTGTGTTAGTTCTTCCATTTCCCTTATACGCTGTTCTTTTTCCCGTTTCTCCCGAATGTGCTCGTCTCTTAAACGTTCCATCTTTGCTTGCATGTCATTGTTTAATTTTTTACTTTCGTCATCTAGCCAGGCCAATGAAATTTGTGGAGGTTTTTCTTCACCTATTATGTCGGTAGGTATATCACTGTTATCACCACTGTTATTGGCCTTTAATAATGTTTTAAGTTTTATAATTTCCTCTTGATATTCACGCAATTTTGCGTCTTTAGGATCCTCATTTATTTTGGGTTTGTTTGAAATATTTTTTGCTCTTGACGCATAACGTAAAGTTGAAATAGTTTCATCATAGCTGGAGTCTGCCGGTGAAATACAGGCAATCATTAAGGTTTTTGTGTTCCCACCTAAAGAATCCTAATAATATAATTATTATAACATTCAAATAAAAGATATTACTTCAATTTACATCAAATGATTTGCAAACTCTTCATTAATGTTTCCTTTTTAATCCCACTGTACACTGTATTCAAATAAATGCAGAAAAAGTTATAAATCTTATAAGCTGCGTTGGAAGACAAAGATTGCCTTGCTCCCAAACTCTATTGCATAAATTGTTGAAATACATTTTCTGACCTGTTTTCCTTCTTTTTTTGTTTTGGACTATAAATCAAGTCAAACTTAATTTACAGTGCAGAATTACTTCCTTTCTCTGAATTTTGTTTTCTGCTTTTAAAGGGATACCAGTGGCGCGATTCACTAACTTTTAACGATCCGACAATCGTAATTTTTGTCGACAAATATATTCGCTTGCAGTAACGATAGTTTTTAACGATTGTAAACAGCTGTAGTTTTTGTAACCACTCTGTCTACAAAATGCTAAAATAAACGAAAAGTAAAAAATAGAATAAAGAAAAAACAAACGAAGTTGTGTTTATATTTTATTTTGTGAATTTTACATTTAGAATTTTGTTGTTGTTCATAATTTGCTTTATTTTGTACATTTTGAACTTAGAATTTTGTTTTTGTTCATACATATTCATATGTATGTAGTATCTGTGTAAGAAGTCGGGCCTCAGCCACTTAAAGCATAAAATACATTTTATCGATTAAATAAACACAACGTAAATTATTGTCGTTAAAATAACGAAAAAAAAAATGCTTAAAGTAACAGCTGACTTTAATCGACAGCGAATATCGTTAAAAATGTTACTGAATAGCAAGTTCGATAAACGTTCGTTATATTTATTTTAACGATACGATTATCGTAAAAAAAGTTAGTGAATCGCACAACAGAATTAAGTAAAACAAGTAAAAATGCTATATTCGGCTGTGCCAAATCTTTGAAACCCTCCAGCGAAAGTTCGAATACATTGGAAGGCCGCATTTTATAGGAGTTATGGTAAATTATGGCTCGATTATCACAAAACTGCATGTTGTTATTTCTTATCAAGTTAACCTTAGTCAGACCAATTTTCACCACAATATCTTTATTTGTTACGGCTTAAGGCGCATTTAAATGATTTCCCAGAGTGGACTTTATATGAGGCATATGGTTTTTGCGGAATAGAACTATGAAATTCCAAATTTTTCTAAAATACCATAATTTGTTACGGTTTTAGACGGACTTAAATGTTTTCGGAATGTGGGCTTTATATGGGGCGGGGCCTATGGTAATTTATGCACCGGTCTTCGTTAAATTTGATTGTAAAATTTCTAGTTTTGAGAATGATTTCCGAGAGAAGACCTTATAGGAAGATTTAGTAATAAGATTTGCAGTCGTATAAAACGAATTTGTGCAAAATTAAATGATAATCGGTGCACTCCGCTCCCAAATTATGTAAGTTCTTTTTAACAGAAATATCAATTGTTTAGGGTGGGTGTTACACATTAAGGGCTACAGCACTTTTCGTCATAGTCACATCCTTTAGTTGCAGACAAATCGTGGACTATATCGCTAATGTGACTACTAAAGATGAGCGATATTTCTATACCTGTGATTTAATCACTGTTACTGAAAAATCAAGAATCACAGTTGTGACCAAATTTGTCAAGTAACAGGTGCTTGCTCATTCGTTCTTTTTTTTTTTTTTTGTTACATACAAAAATTTATGATATATCAATGTTTGTGCGGGTTATAGCGTTTTTTTGAATGCAATGGCGAATAATGTTGCTGTTCCTTTCATTCTCTCTTCTATCTTATTAGTATTTTTTAAGCCAAAGCCTATTTGTTCAGTTAAGTAGGTATGTATATGCAAGTAAACAGCTTTGAAAGCTCTTAAAATTTGATGTTGTTTATTTGCAAAGTACATACTTACAAAAGCTCATGCGAAAGCTCGCGAATCGTACATATGGCTTGGACGCACTTGCTATAAATCACAATCACAATTTTAAGGAGCAGTAATTTCTAAATCACGTTCACTAATCACGATGTTCTTTAAAAATCACGGGATCGCTCATATCTAGTGACTATAAGCCTAAATCACATATATATGCCACTATGAGGCATATCCAGATATGTGAATATAAAAAAATTAATATAAGTTACACCTACATCATGCTTATGGTTTTACAGCAGAGTTGCATACTGTATAAAAAAACAGTGAACATAATAATAAGATATTTAATAACTGATACCAAAGGCAAAAAATAATTTTTTACGATTAGAGAGCTGATGACAAACATTAAACAATTTAATTAGATCGATTGTGGTTTCGAAAACTAAAAAGAACTTAGTAAAATTTGCAAATATGACTATAACGCCAATAATTTGCTTTGCTTTTACCTTTGATAGCCACTGATAGATGGCATATATGGCAAATGTGTTTATATCGATAAATGGACTATAACGTAAAAACTTTATATAAAATTAAGTTATAGGGGCAGAATAAACAGATAAAATGAACCATATCGCTAATGTGACTAAAACCGGTAGTGACTATAAACGAAAACTACTGTATAACTCTTTTCATACTAAAAAAAAAGAAACAAACTGACCAAAGTTGCTATTTTCGGTTAACTCTTAATTTCAAATTCTACCTCATTGGTGAAGAGTTATTCACAAATCATTTACACTTCGACATTTTTTTTAATTACTTGCAAGAGACGTGTTAGTTTCGAGTCCCGATACGGTATATGTTTCGTTTTACCATCTACTAAGGCCGAAATCACGTTTCCCAGTGCCGACAACGAGAGATTTATTTTTGTTGCCTCTCTTAAACGCTCTCCAACAGCACCTGTCTTATTTTGCCTTTCTGAACCAGCTAAATCCACCAAGTTCAATTTACCTCGACGTATGCCACCAGCAACTGGCATCTGTTGTACACTGTCTTCCTCGATAGGTATTTGCTCCAGGCTGATAGTGAATATCGAATGTGAACGGGAACTAGAAGCATTCATTAAGGTGGCCCCAACAACCCTATTTCGATTGCCAATATTCAGTAGATGATAACATTCTTCAGCATTTACAACTGTGTGAGTACTTAGAGTAGGAACTGTGACGCCGACACCAGGTTGTTCTTTTAAAGCGTGATTGGCATTGAGGTCTTCATAGGGATTAAGAAGATCGCGTATATTTTCATTATAGATCTCTAAATAGCTTACCATGGCTAAATAACGTATGCCAGTCGCCACAGAAATCCCCTCAAATATGTGATCAAAAGAACATGTAATAATGCCGCCACGTTGCTTAGAATTATCAGGTCCCTAAAAATAAAATTTTAGTCTGTAGTATTTTTTTTAAATTTGTTAACTTCAACAATATTTTTAGTTTAGCAGCTAATTTCTTGTTTGCGGGAAAGAGGAGAAAAATGTAAATATATGTAAAAGAAAGTCGTTAAAGTCGAAAAGCAGAATGACTATTAAAATATGAAAAAGTGAATGGGCGTGGCACAAATAAGATTTATTTATATTTGAAGAACGGTAAGATCTTAATTGTTCATATATGGTATAAATATCTAAGTTATTCATGCACAACTGCTGACAACAACATGGGCGGGATTGGTGAAGTGCTCGTGATACAAATCAGTTTTCTTAACATCTGGAGAACGGAAAGACTAAATGTATTTGCTACAAATAGAAGAGTTTTTAATGCACATAATCTGACAAAAAGTGGGTGGAATTGGAGAAGAGGTCGTGGTTTATTTTTTTTTCTTAAGTTCACTGAGCAACTTAAATTGCCGCTCCAAGGTGCGTTTACTTAATGATTCCTTAGTTTAGAAAAATCCGGTTCCTTTATACAATTACAGAATTACACTTGAACGCGACGACACGTCGTACAGCAGTTGGAGGATTGACTGTAGCTTTTTGGGAAAGGTGTCACATTTCAACAACTGCAAATGAACTTGTTGGCATAAACGAATATGTTTCATTCAAAAATTGTTTGGTACACATAGCTCAAAACACAACATCTGTCAAAAAGTGGATGCGTTTGCATAAGTGGGCGTAACAGCTCCCACACATCCCAAATTAATTTTGTTCATCTGGAAAACGATAAAAGAAATGTTGTCTAAATTTTGTACAAAAAGCTTGAGTATTTATAAGGGAGATCGATTATTCGACTTTTTACGAAAACCGGGTTTCGAATATTCCGCAGAGACTGTCATAGGTTATTTAATATGACTAAGCATCTGGGAAAGTGGGCGGAATATAAGTAAGCATTAAATAGGATTAAGAACTTAGTTAGATCGGCGAAACGCAAAGCCTGGAGAAACTTCTGTGGCGGTGTGGAAGTCTCCTTGGAGACAAGCCGTGTATGCAAAATAATGGCCAGCTGTCCCTAGATACATTCAGAAAGCTGATTGTAGCTGGACTACAAATAGTCAGGATACTTTGAAAGTGCTAATTGACACACATTTTCCTGGTAAAGCTCTTCCATCACCACGGAAGATCAATTGATTGTCAGAGCCTGGACCTGTGTTCAGACACTTTGCTATAACAGGCTCAATTGGGCGATGAGGAGTTTTGTGTTATTTCAGTCACCTGGTCTGGACGGTATCACCTTCAGAAGAATGCGGATCTACTGATTCTGTGGCTGTCCGTTTTTTATACGGAATGTATTAGATTATCGAACGTTAATACCCGCTTGGCTACGTGACTTAAGTATTTCTGCACCAAGCTGATCTGCGTCTCTAGTATTATAAGGAGATCTAGGTATACCATGTTTATTCGATACGATTGAATTCGATCGTCTTAAAAATATTTTACGAATTTTAGACAAACAAAAGATTTCATTATTCAATAAACCCTCAAATCTTTCATTCAGAACTATTTTTAAGTAAGTCTCCAATTTCCGGGCCTCTGAACTATTCTCTATCTCAGTTTATTCGTTTATTATATTTTCTAATAATATTCGAAGACTGGTAACTAGTGAAATAACGTCAGACAATGTAGCTGTGGCCTTGCTTATGGATCTTGTAGCCTCTTGGAAGTAACCCAAAGTATAACCAAAATTATATTTATTCTCACAAACATCATTAAATATAAGCATAAAAATCTTAACACGTTCAAAATTTGCACGCTTTTGTTCTACAAATACATAAAAGATTTAGCAAAAAGAGAACATTTCACGACTATGGTGCAAAGCAAAACGGCTAAAGATGGAGGTCCACAATACGCGTTCAATTCGTTGATGCGTTTAAGCATCTGTCAAAAAAAAGTAGAATCATGTTAAGTTGTATTGACAAGTTACACAGCAAACGTGTATAATGCATACGTATAGAACATATTAAGTGGGATAACTTTCCACACTTGCATGCGTCTTAAAAAAGGTCAAGAAAGTATCCAACGTATATAACGCGTGGACCTCCAGCGAAAGAAATAAAAGAGACAATTTATTATTCCGTTTTGTTTGCATGTTCTGCTTTTAAATGTGTTATTTCCATTAGTTGTTTTGCAAAAAATAAGCGTTACAAATTCAATTCAAAAAAAAAAAAAAGAGTCGGCGCATCGACAGTAGAAAATTGCCGATACCGATATATCGGTAAACCTGAAGTATCGCCGATATATCGGTATCTGTATTCGTTACATCCCTAGTATAGTAGTTCGTATAGAAAACTCAACTAATAAGAACGCTTACGATAAATTTTAGTATCTTGAAGTTTTTTGGCCTGCAGTTAAAATGTATTTTTTTAAATACGAAGAAAAAATAATTATCGGAAAGAGCTATGGGGATTTGTATCTCAATGAATATTAGATTCTTTTGATTTGTTAAAAGAATAATGTATATCAGAAGGAGTCTCAGAGTCTTATTTGTTATTCTTGCAGAACACAATCCATTAATTTCATGCATCAACGTTGGCTTTATAAAACATTTTTGGATTTAATGGCTAAACTATTGAATGGGCTACATCAGCGGATTAGTGATTGTTTCTATGGTAGTAAAGCTTTATATACGTATTAACGTTATTGTTCGAAAAATCCATTATAAGTATATCCTCCAATACCTTAAAAGAAAACGAAATTTTTTTTAGTTATAATCAAATGAAAAAAGAAATTAAAGTTGCCAAATCTTCTATTCCATTCGTCATAATTTTGAAAAGGAATTTGTTCCCTAGCTGGATTTCGCTTATCTTTTATATTAAACATTTTATATGTACGAAATATCTGGACAACATTAAGTCCTTCTATCGCCTTTGGTGTGGACGCTATTGTACAAAAACAACCCCTCGCCCGGGTGCGCAGGGATCATCTTAAGGATATTTTACCTTTTGGTGTTACATCCTCCGGGTCATAATAAGTTGCAGCAAATACCTAGGATTTGGCAAAACTCGAAAATTATTCTAACAGAGATCCTATCTAGTACCACGGGAATCAGTAGACCGCGGCGGCCCGGTACCGGACAGACTATTGGTTCTCTCTTAGTAAACTTCTTGCAGCAAATACCACCTGTCTTCCAGGAAGATTGTCTTTGAGAAATTTTAACTTTTCTGATAGTCAAAGCTGAGCACCAGCTAAGACATCGGCTACATGTTATCTAATTAGTAATATTTGTGAAGCAATTTGGGAGAGTATTTAAAATGTCTTTGGCTTATTTGTGTAGGGTGTAATGTGTACAACTATTGTAAATGTTGTTGTAAGGTGGGTCTAATGTATAAAGTATCGTTTAAGCTGTTGGCGTTTGCTGTTTTGCAAGAATCATTAAACATAACTCTTATTTTTGTCCTAACACGATCAAGTCGTATAACAGCATGAGGGGGTAAATAGTAATAGGTATTTGAAGATGATTCCAGTTTATATATAATGGGTTTCATATGACCTAAGTCAAAATATTCCACCATGACGTTATTATACTCAAGTTTTAGTTAGGCCAAATACCCTAGTAGGCTAGCTGGTAGTGAACTAGTCTATCAGTGCCGGGGTTGCGGGTTCGATTCCCTCCAGAGACTCTGGTGTCCTGCAGACAAGCGCAGATCTTCGCGGGGTTAGCATAGGGAAAAAGGTTAAAATTTAAAATTAAAAAAATAATATTCCAGCATGACGTTATTATACTCAAGTTTGAGTTAGACCTATACAAGCCAAATTCAGTAAATAAATATAAAAGTATAACGTTTAAATTTGCAAAAGTTTAAGTCAAAAAGTTCGTGAGGACATTTCCAAAATGTCACGTCTTAAAGTTTACTGGAATTTACTAGTAATTCTGGAAAACATTCTATTAATATGTTCGCAAGAATTCTATATTACAAAATTTCGTTTGATTTCATAACATTCCTTATAGTGTTAGTTGTACATCTTACCTGCATTGTGAATGTTTTACCGCATCCCGTTTGTCCATATGCAAATATTGTGCCATTGTAACCTTCAAGAACATTGTCGACAAGCGAATAACAGGCTTCATTGTATAACAATTCAGTCCGTTCTAATTCACCATAGACACTATCAAAAGTAAAGGTCTTGGCTGGAGCGGTACTATCCGATGGATTTGTTACAGACACCGAACATTTGTCCACCGTAATAATATTCTGAAAGGAAATATAAATGCAAAAAATTTTATATTAGAACTAACAATTTTTATAAGCTACCATTTTACAAAAAAATTGTGAAACTAAAATGATAATACAGTTTCTTTCTTTTAATTTGAGACCTTTAGCGTGATTAAGCGTGATTTGAACAGACAGACATAGCTAAATAAATTTAATTTTAATCAAGGACCCATAATATATTTTTACACTTTATGGGGTCTTAGATGAAAGACAGTTAACTAATGACTGAGATAAAATCTTTATTAAATATATGCACTTTATTGTTAAATTTGAATTTTAATAAGCTAACCCCCATATTCATAAAAATATTTTTCAATAATAAAAGGTTTATTAAACGAATTTTCATAAAAAATTCGTTTCATAAGCCTGCTATAAATCTAAAATATTTTTTGTGAATATGGGGGTAAGTATGTAAAATATTGTTGTTGGAATCAAACGATAACGATCCATAAATGGCGTTGTTACACAGGGTCTCCGCCTGAGATAATATCTGAGAGAACGTCGACAGAATGAGAGAATACATTTCTTCATGTTAATCTAAATATTAAACAAGGGGAACACGTATCTTGTAAGATTTCATAATCGGCTGATTCTCGTACAGTAAATTATTATCGTTTTTATTCTTTTTTTTAGTTTTTTGATTTTTTAGTTCAAAATATGGTTTTTTAAACACTTTTCACAATATTGGCGCTATTTGCATTAATAAATTACACATTTTAATAATGGTGGCTTATTATTGTTTTATATGTGTGTATGTATGTGTATTTTTGACAGCTCATCTTGTAAGATAGTTGTTATAAGATTTCTTATAACAACTTTTTTTTTTTTATATTTAATATTATTTATTTCATTTTAAATAATTTGTCATTATTTTGTTGCCTCTGCGCCTAAAAGACATTGTAGAGGCGAGTTGGCAATTAAATACTACAAAATTAACAGTTTTATAAAGGGCACGGGTGCGGGGGTCTACATTGAGGATCTGGACATCAGAAGGTCATATAGACTCCCCGACGAATGCAGTGTATTTCAGGCGAAGGTTCTGGGGGTTTTCAGGATCGTGGAATTGTTAGGGAGAAAAGAACTGGGTTGATCAAATTTGATTTTAATATTTTCAATAAATAAATATTGCTTAGTTTTAAAAAAAAAGCATAGTAGGTGCATTATTTCGCCTAGTCCCCCGAACAAATATTCTTTCGGTATCAATATTTTAAGATGATTTTTAGCAAAAGAAAAACAACAATTTGTTATTTATGGTCTTATGGTTTTTCCTATAAACGGGAGTTATATATTATTAGAACAACAATTTTTAACAGAAAATATTTCCAGAAAATATTAGAAAAATCGATCCATATATAAAAGAGTTATGTCGAAGACATTAAAACAAATTCAAATAATACTCATTTTCGGGAAACGAAGATCTTTCTAAGTCAAAATTGTATAACACGCATTAGTGGTGAATTTCTATACACGACAGTATATAAATCTGTAGAATCAGTAAAAAAAATGGGCGAGTCATGTCCAAAATACCGAAAAACATATAATAAATTCAAATATTACCTATTTTCGGTTAATTTATATTTTTGGAAAAACAAAGCTCTTTCCAAGTCAAAATTGTATATATATATTTATATGTATATATATCTATATTTATAAAAATTAGTGTATGTTTATTTGCTTGTTTGTTTGTACCTTTTAGCCTTATATTTAGTGTAGGAATAATAAAAAAAAAAAAAAGATCCTTATGAAACTTTTACAGTATATTACTGATGGTCTAGAAGGATCTATAGGCTATATATTTCTTTGAAATTTTAAGTGGGCGTAGCACCTCCCATGCAAAGACAATATAAATTTCTGTATATCTGAAGAACGGAAGACCAAATGTTTCCAAATTTGGTATAAGCAGCTTATCTAATATATAAATACGGGAACAATTTTTTTTGTAGTTGAATTTTAAGTATCTTATCGTCCACCGATTTCAATGAACATATATCGTTTTTGTATAGATTTGCACAATATACATTTTTTTTTAAATAATTACGATAAAAGGTTTTAAAAAGCGTTTTCAATTTGCTTGCAAACACACGCACACATATGTAATTCCGGTTGTTGAAAATACCAATGCTTTTTGTTGTTCTTTAAAAATCTTTTCGTTTTTGTTTTTAATTGAAAACACACGTATGCGAGAAAAATAGTGCTTTTTGTTGCTCTCTTTAAATGGAAACACACATCAGTGATGCAAAATGTGGCACAATTGTGCCATTTGTGGCACTTTTGATTGTTTGATGCCCCTGTGGAAATCTATTTTGGCCCTTTCAGGTCAAAATTTAACTAGCTACTTTAATCGTTCAATATATTTTTCAATGTTATTTTTTCACTGTTTGGAACACTGCTTTTATTTACGAAATTGTGTTGAATGTTCAGGGCCAAATAAACCACATAAGCAATTTGATCTATGATATAATAAAGCATATAAAGCATTTTTGTATGAAATCGACGTTTATTGCAGATATCTTGCAATCAAAATTATCTTACCATATTTGACAATAACTCCAATACAAATACTACTCCCGAAAAAAGCTTCAAATGCCAAAACTTCCTTGTAAATGTTAGCACTTACATAAAAATTGTCGACAATGAATTTTACGATAGCCACTGTGCCATGACAAAATGTGCTAGTAGGTCAAAAAATAACCATAGGTCCTGTACAAACCCCCTTCCTAAAATCAGTTAAAATCAAACAAATTTCATATAGATGAAGATATCTAAATAACATCCGGCACAAAGAACTTTTATCTTAAACTAAATTACATACTTTTGTTCTGGCAGGTCCATGATTGCCCATGGCTCCCAAATAGAGCACACTTGCAAAAATGTGTTCTTATATACTGGGGTGTAGGGTTTCATATGGTCGGGTCTGTCTGACTATATTTTCTTACTTGTTTGTAATAAAATCTTGTTTAGCCACAATTTAGAAATTTTCTAAGTAATTTTTTACTAAAAATTTAGTAGCGTCTAAATTTTTAGTAGCGTCGAGTTGGCATCACTGTCCGTCACAAAAAATTTTGTGCACTTCCAGAAATGAAAAAACTCCGGGAAATCAAAAAGCGTTATCTAAACATATTTAGTCCGAGAAAAATTTTAATCTGTTTACGAACGCAAAACATTTAATAAAAACTCACCCTAGTATTGGAATCGTGTTCTTTTTTATTCATAGGACGACATCTAATAACAACACGCACATTTTCCGCCATTTCGAAAAAAAATTTTACCTGTGATATGTAACGCTTTTTATTTTGTAAAGTGTTTTCTTTTTTAACAAACACTCGAGTTTTCCCGGGAATTTCGCAATTATCTCAGTAATATATTTTCTGAACTTTCATCTGGTATAGTAAAATGTTTATGTTTGTATAAATTATAAATTTTTTTTTAAAGCCATGAGAAGTGTTCACAGCCAACTAACAAACAAAACTAAAAAAAACTTAACAATATAATTGTTAACGTTGTGAATAGGAAAAAATTAGTTTGTTGTGACCACTTTGATGTGGTGCATGCAACACAATTTCAATACTACAAGTAATTACAAAAGCGAAGTTAACGTTTGTATGTATGCTCGTTCGGTTAAATTAGTATTTAGATAGAAATCTGGCATTCAAAGTAAATCAATAAATTAAACATTGAGAAAATTATAAAGAACTGGCTGTTGAAACTCAGCGTTGCCCGGGGTCGATAAAATCATTTTCCTTACTTTTAACACTTTGTAAAAATATTAAAGCAACAAATTCCAAATATGTATCTACATATGTACATACATAAATATATAGTAAATTTAAATGAATAACTGTTAGGGTATTCATTTAATCGGGCTTTTGCTTCGGTTAATCGCTCGATTAATTAACCGAGGTTTTGGTTTAATCGGTTAATATTGTTATTAATCGGTTAAAGTTTTTTTTTAAAAACTAAGTAAATTCAATAAATTAATATGCTTAAATTATTTTTTATTTGGAGTTTATAAGTAAAAAACAACAACATAACAATTCTTGAACTAAGACGAGCAAAAAAAGATAATTCATAAATATTTTTTATTTAATCAATACATATTATATATTAAATAAAAAGTAAGCTGTCAAATCAGTTTATTAGTTATTTCAATAGTTTAAAGAGATCTTATAAAATAATCTTTTAGGAAAATAATTTGGCTTAAATGCTTACGATTTAGGTGATACTTTTCTTTAGTTTTGATAAACCTTTATGTGGAAAAAATTCTTTCATTCATCGTAGATGTTGGAGAACCCATAATACAGAATATCTAATTTCTCAGTTCTTTTCCTGGATTTCTCTATATATATAAAATTTTCCATTATGCCATAAGAGTCCTGTTTTAAATTTTTAACACTTCTAATTGTTTCGGTTAATTCTGTTAAAAGATTGATATGAGGAGATATCAGAAGTAATAAATAACTAAACACAAACATATAAAAATCACGATCACATTTAACAATATGAGGCGAAATAAATAATTAAAAACACAAAAAATATGTTATAATACTACAAAAAGTTAAAAATTTTGTTACAACGGTTAATCGACTGAAATTAACCAGTTTAATCTTTAATCAAAAAAACCCAATTTTATATCAACCGTTCAGTTAATCGGGTACTAATTAATCGGTAAACCAATTAACGGTATTCCGAATGAATACCATAATAAATGTACATTAATGTTGTCAATGGTTAAATTGGCTCCACGAAATAAGTCCCAGGTGCAATAAGTCCCAAGAACAAAATTTAATAAGGCCCAAAAATTTTTATTCAAATGTAGGAGTAATTTCATTATGAAATAGGTCCCAGACCTCTCAGCATTTATTCACCTTAAAATATTTTTCCTAGACCTACTGGTTAGTATATTGTTCGACTCAGAACTACTTTCTGAGTCAATCTAACGATGTCCGGCCCCCTGGCTGTCCATGTAAACTTTTTGCGCAAAGAAAATAGGGCGAATTGGTCTATAATTTTACATAGCCCCTATACATGCTTCTTTCCGGAATATTTTATTATGTAGATATTTAGAATCAATTTGGTCCAAACATATTGCAATTTAAATCATCTTACCAAATTTTATTGCAATCAGTCCATATTTGACCGTAGCTCCAACAAATGCTACTCCAGAAGTGAGCTTTAAATCTCATATATATGAGGGGTATCTAAATAATATTCGGCACAAAGAACTTTTACATGAATCTTAACCTTAAAACATAATTTGGTTCAGGAGGGTCCATGATTGTCCATGGGTACCAAATAGTGTACCCTAGCAAAAATTGTTTTTATATACTGTGGTGTAGGTTACTATATAGTCGAATTTGACCGACTATACTTTCTTATTGGTTCATATTGAAATGTATAATGACCAGGGCAAGTTTTTCATGCTATTTTCATAAGAAATATGCTTTTCAAATTTCTTAAGTTTTTCCCAACGTAATATGCGAAAATTTGCATATTACGTAGTTTGGCGCCGTTTATAACACAAGAATTGCTTTGGCGCAATCTGTTGCAATTACAAAATAAAAATATATCGGTTATTTTCAATTAAATGTATTTTCTTATAACAAGAAAAGAAATTATAACTGACACCCACGACAATCGGTTTACGCACCGGTGTTCATCAAAGAACGAGCAAGGATTGTCAACTCAGCAACACCTGTTCTTCAGGTCTCGCTGCTGCAGCAACAATATCGGGTTAATGTTTTCTAAAATAAACGGTAACTGAACAATTTTGGATGTTTTATTTTTAAAAGTGATTTATTTTAAAATGTCAAAAGAAACTAAAAACACTTGAATGCTGGTGTGGTTAGAGATAACCTAGAAATTTAAAAAGTTGATTGTTCCGTTAAATTTTGAGTACTTTACATGAAAGTATATCCGTCACAGAAGATGTAAACAAAATTTTAATTATTAAGAATAAAATATTTATTGAAAAACTTAAGAAAGTTTTCAATCGAAATCTTGATCTTCAAACGTTGGCCAAGCTAAAGGACAACATATCGACCGCTTTTTTCGAAATGATCGTAAGCGCCAAAAGATGAATTTTTCAGGAGAAGGTTTTTCTAATTATTTTAAAATCTACCCGAGAGTTCAAAACTATTTTTGTGCACGATTTTAGATTTTTACACACGTGACATTAATTGAAAAAAATTGTGGTTTCTTAACATTGTACAATAGTTTTGCCGACTACGATCAAATTTGATGTTAGACCCTCTAAAGTATATATATATTCTGTTCGTCCGACCGTTGATATATATTTTTCAAAGGCCTTGTGATGGGGGCTAGGCTGTTATACATTTATGTCGGATATAGTCCTGAGTTTTTGCTATTGAAATTCAGCCAGATCGGTCTACAAATAGCTGAGATATGAGCAAAAAAACCACGACTACCTCTATTTTTTCTAGGGATGTAACGATAAGTCATTTTGCCGATGCGATACCGATACCGATATTCAAAACGAAATATCGTCGATACCGATACGAATATTGAGTTTGAAATCAAGTTAAAATTAACAAATTTCAAGTAGAGTAATTTTTTTTTAAATGCAAAATAACAGCGGAAGATATTATTATTTAAAATTGATATCAATAAGTTTAAAACAATTAAATGTGCTATACTCAGCTTTGCGGAATCTTCACCAAAGTATTAAAAATCCCTTCTCTTATATACGCGAACCTCATACTAGTGTGGCCAGATGAAATAATGGTCCGATTTGGCCAATTTTTAATATTGAATGCTCCTTATACATAAGAAATATCTATTGGGGCAAAAATTTCATAGATTATAGACTTAAGCAAGTCAAATTTTATGGTTAAAAATTAGTTGCAGTCGGGCACGACGAACCATGGTTTGTTTTTCATATCTATGGCATTTGGGGTTTCAAATTTCAATTATTCATTCTTTTTAAAACTCTTGTATGCATAAGTTTTGGACAAAATACTGACCTTTGGTCAGAAAGTTTTTTTTTTGGTTCACACGGGCGGAAACTGGCGGATACACAAAGGGATATAGGGTTGTAGAGGAGACTGTGACTTTGATTGCTTTTGACGGGAAGGAGATCTGTTTTATAAAAATTAGGAAGGTAACTATACGCCTTTTTCCGATATGATGCCGATACTCAAAGAGAAATACCGCCAGTACCGATACCCATACGAATATTAAAGCCCTAATCATGTACAACGCAGCGCAACGCCAAACAATAACATTGAAAGCACAAACAATGTCATAAATATTTTGTAATTTTGTTGTTGCTTTCTACAGAAATTCACATTGCGTTTTAAAATTTAAAACGCTCCATTGCTTGTGTCGTTGAAAATTTTACAACGGTACATGAATTTCTGTTGAAAGCAACAACAAAATTACAAAATATTTATGACATTGTTTGTGCTTTCAATGTTATTGTTTGGCGTTGCGCTGCGTTGTACATGATTAGGGCCTAAATTTAAATTCAAGGTAAAATAACCAAAACACAAGCAGAGTAATTTCTTGAATTCCAAATAAATTAAATAAATCAATTACTAGTTTGCTCAATTCAATTACTCTATTAATTATTTTTTTTTATTAAGTTTGAAACAACTGAGCTAATTGAGTAAAATATAGATTTGATGTTAATTTTTTTTTTAATTGAATCAATTAACACATTGTTGGAAATCGTACGTTGTTTTTTTTTATCATATTTTTAATTTAATTAATCATTAATTAAGAAAAAAATCACAATTTTCCATTTTAACAAATCAACTTTTAATATTAAATGAATTATACAATTTTTGTTTGTAAACCTCTTTTAAAGACGTTATTTATAAAAGTCATTTATCTTTTGACCTTCAAAAATCCCGAATCACGAAATATACCGATATCCCCAAAAATCCTGTGATCCCGTAAAATTTGATTTTTTTGAAAACCCGAACCCCGGGATTTGTGAAAACCAGTCCGGACTGGCATCCATAATCAGTACACCACTATTGTGGTGCGGCTATAAAAAATTAATTGTATAATTAAATGTATGTATGTAGTATAACCTCTGTGCTATTGTTCAAAGCAAAACGGCTAAGAATTAAAACAAAAGAATTTAGTTATTCTGTTTTATTATGCTCTGCTTTTATTTGCCTTATTTCTCTTAGCCGGTATACAAAAAATAAGAATATATAATTAAATTGTTTGTTAAAAAAACTCAAAAAAAATGTAAAAAGCATCATCTGATCGACAGTAGAATATCGCCGATACCGATTAATCGGAAAATCTAAAGTATTTGTTGGTTGTTGTTATTTTTTTTTTATTATTATTTTTTGAACGTGTTGAATTTTACGCATAACAAACACGAATGTATGTGCATGATTTTTCGCTTAAATAAAGAAATACATAGCGTTCGTGGCTGAGTTGTCTTAACGTCTACCAAAGGTCCACCACGGGTTCAAATCTCTCAAACAAAAAAATTTTTTTTTTTATATCCTAAAAAAAAACGTTTTTTAAAATTATTTAGCAATTATTGATTTTTTCATTTTATTGACAATGATGAAAACATTGACGTATTGCCTGCTCATCGATTTCGAACGAATACTTCGTTAGCATAACTCACATGTAAAACATAACAAAATCTATCTCTTAATATATAAAAAATCCGTGTCACTGTGTATGTTTCGAATAAACTCAAAAACGAGTCAAATGATATTCATGAAAATTGGCATATATATGTAATTTGGTCCAACTTAGATGATAGGATAGTTATTATTTAAATTAATGGCCTGGGGGCGGAGGGGCGTGGCAAAATCCATAACTTGAGAACGGCTTGACCGATTTGAACGATTTTTTCTTTGAAATTATCGCCATGGTCCAACTTAGGTTTTTACGGAAAGAAAATTTTGCCCCGCCCACTTTTACGCCCACTTTTTTCGATTTACCTAAAATCAGAAAACGGCTCCATCGAGTTGACTTATTTTTCTTTCAAAATTCGTATTAATCAACTTTAAGTTTTCATCGAAAGAAAAATTTACCACGCCTACATTTACGCCCACTTTTTCTATTAAGCGCATAACTGGAGAACGGCTTGACCGATTTGGACGATTTTTTCTTTAAAATGATCGCCATGGTCCAACTTAGGTTTTTACGGAAAGAAAATTTTGCCCCGCCCACTTTTACGCCCACTTTTTTCGTAAGAAAAACTTTATGATCGGTATTTCATGGATTTTTATTTAAAGGCCATAAATTTCGTTTAAAGATTAATTTAAGTCGTCTGGTAATACAACACTAATGTTTGCTTAGGGCCAGCAACGCGGACCGGGTCAGCTAGTATATATATAAAAATGAATCCCTTTTTCCCTTGGTCACGGCATCAGGCGTGAATGGCTGGACCGATTTGGACGATTTTTTCTTTCTAATGATCGCCATGGTCCAACTTAGGTTTTTAGGAAAGAAAAATTTGCCACGCCTACTTTTACGCCCACTTTTTTCTATTTATCTAAAATCGGAAAACAGCTGCACCGATTTGGCTAATTTCTTTGTCAAATATTCGAAGCAATCCAATTTAAGTTTTCAGTAATTTTAAGAAAATTTTTATGAAATTAAAATTTTTTTTATATTTTCATTTTTATTTTTTTAAATAAATATCTTCTTATGAATGGCTGGACCGATTTCACTAATTCTTTTTTTGTTGTATTTTTTTTTTTGTTATTATTAGGAGAAGGTTCTTTTGTAAGAAAAAATTACGAAATTTGCGCAGGAAACTAGAACATTTCACTTTTTTAATAAAATAATGTGTCACTGCCAGTAATATTGAAGTAGTTAACATTAAAACAAAGAAACGTAGTTAACATGCTCTTTGCAAATATATAGGTCGGAGTTGGTCTGTGGTCGGAGTTATAATAACAAAATACCTACATAATTCATTTACCATTTCTTAGTGTACTTTTCACATTGGTTTCTACAGGATAATTTGTACTGTGTGTTTTTTTCTGAAGTGTTTGTTCAACAAGGTTAGTCAAATTAATATAGTGTTGGAAAGTTTTGATAGACCATTTTCATACTTTTACAAAAGAATAGGTACTATAGTTTTTTTTTTTATTTTCAGTTGAATTTTTGTTTTTAAAAATGCCGGCAATTAGACGTGTTGGAAGGCGGTCGGACAGCTCATTCCGCAAATAAATGACACTCCAACCTGCAACCTTTCGAAAAACCAGCAATGGCCAAAGTGTTGCAGCAATGCAGATTAATAGTTTGGGATGAGTGCACAATGGCACACAAAAAATCTTTAGAAGCATTAGACCGCACTTCGCAAGATTTGCGAAAGAACCAAAACCGGTTTGGTAGTGCATTGTTATTATTGGCAGGTGATTTTCGACAAACATTACCAGTAATACCACGATCAACGCCAGCCGACGAACTTAATGCATGCTTAAAGTCATCCATTTTATGGAAATATGTTAAAACGCTCAAATTAAGTATGAACATGCGAGTCGAACTGCAGAATGACCAATCTGAAGAAACTTTTTCAAAGCAATTGCTCGATATCGATAATGGAAAAATACCTGTTGACTCATCGTCTGGATACATTACTTCCCTACCAATTTCTGTCATTTTATGAAATCTAAGACAGAACTGATTGAAAAGGTTTTCCCAAATATTGCACAAAATTATAAAGATCATGTTTGGCTGAGCGATCGAGTTATATTGGCTGCAAAAACATTGATATCAATGAAATTAATTTTCAAATTCAAAATAAGATAACTGGTGAATTGATTACATACAAATCGATTGATTCAGTCACTCACCAAGATGACATTGTTAACTATCCAACGGAATTCTTAAATTCGCTAGATTTACCCGTATTACCACCTCATAATCTGCAATTAAAAATCGGATCGGTAATAATCATGTTGCGGAATATAAACCAGCCACGTCTTTGCAATGGCACCCGACTTGCGGTGAAGAAATTAATGAATAACGTGATAGAAGCCACAATTTTAGAAGGGAAGTACAAAGGAGAAGACGTTTTAATTCCACGGATTCCTCTAATTCCGAACGACATGCCGTTCGACTTTAAACGGTTGCAATTTCCAGTGCGGCTAGCATTTGCAATGTCGATAAATAAATCACAAGGGCAGTCGCTAAGTGTTTGTGGCATTAATCTTGAAAATTCATGTTTTTCACATGGCCAGTTATATGTCGCCTGTTCCCGTGTCCAAATACCAACAACACTATTTATATACGCGCCAGAAAATAAAACTAAAGCTAGATTTACACGATTGAAATTCTTTTCAAAATGCTTCAAACTCGTGTAAACAGCAAAATTTCTTCAAAATTTACGAATGTCACATTACATAAATAAAATTTATCAATAAATTTTGAAGAAATTTTGCTGTTTATACGAGTTTGAAGCATTTTGAAGAGCAATTTTGAAGAAAATTTCAATCGTGTAAATCTAGCTTAAGAATATTGTGTACCATAAAGCATTAGAATAATAAACACTTTGTCTTTGGAATAATTTTGATTTATTAATATACCAACAACAATAATTAATAAAGAAATTAACTTAATTCAGATAAAAAGGTAACAGATATTTCTTGATTATAGGGCGGTACGAAGTTCGCCGGGTCAGCTAGTATTTTATAAATTGTTTTTGTTTAAATGTTAATATAGGTGTGTTCATTTACAGAAAACTGTTGCTTATTTTCAATAATTATTAGTAGCACTCGGTGCGTTTCGCACCATTTTGGTGCTTTTTTAAATTTTGTGTGCGAAAAGTTCCATTGTTGGTGCGTAGTGCGTAATTTTTAATTTAGATAATTGTATTATGTAAAGAAATAAAATAAGAAATAAATTTTTCTTGCGCAAATAGTTCAAACCAAATGAATTTTTTGCGGAAAAATCTTGTTTTTGCGGGTTCGATTCCCGCCAGAAACCCTGGTTTCTTTCCTGCAGACAACCGTTTAGCTTCGCGGGATTAGTATAGGAAAAAAAGTATACAAACAAAAATTCTGATGCATAGAAAATATTCCTGGAAAATATTAAAAGAATAAGACTATTAAAGTATGAAAGAATAATAAATTGTAATTTGCCTTAGAATAAACATTCGAATTAATATAAAAAAAAATTTATCAGAAACATTTTGTAAATATTAAATTTACTCTCTCGTTGCAAGTTTCTGCTAGTAAAGTTAATGAACATACCTTATGTATGTTCGAAAGTTATTAATGTTTGTACGTAGGCATGTTTTTTTTTTTTTTTTTTGTTGATTTATTTGTTTGCATTTACGAACGAAGAAACACTGCATTAATGTAAAAAGTATTAATAAATTTAATTTTTGAACTGGACGACAAAAGAAATGACAAAACGTTGTTAAATGCACAAAAAAGAAGATATTTAAGGAAGAAAAATATAAATTTATTGTTAGAACAATTATTAAAGAGAAAAAGACGAATTCCGAAAGTATTGGACTATTTTTCGTTGATTAAAGGGTATCCGGAGGACGTATTTGTTGACCATTTTCGAATAAGTCGTTCAATATTTCAAGTAAGAAAGAATAAAACAATTTAAAATTTATAAAAAATAACCCCCCTATTCATAAAAAATATTTTAGATGTATAGCAGGTTTATGAAACGAATTTTCTATGGAAATTTGTTTAATAAACCTTTTATTAATCCAAAATATTTTTTATGAATATGGGGCTAAGATTATAATATAATTTTATGCTTTCATAAAAAGAAAATAATTTATAAAAAATTTATAAAAAGAATGGATGGTTATAATATAAATTTTTGTTTTTAATGCCAGGCTTTAAAACATGAACTAAAACCATTTTGGCACAGATTTGAGAGAGGAAGTTTAGGTATCAATCTGGAACAATGCATGTATACAGTCTGGAAATTAATGGCGATTTCTTTTCTGAGAAATATGTTGCATAAATGGTACATGCTCTATATCTTTTGTGTAGAGCATGTACCATTTATGCAACATTTTTCTCAGAAAAGAAATCGCCATAAGTAATAGTGGTGTAACGTTTCAACAATTAAGTGATCGTTTTAATGTTGCAAGGGGTACTGTTCACAAAATGTTTTACAAAACTATAAGGGCCATTTGCCACTTAAAAAAAGAAATAGCATGGCCATCAGCTTTGCAACAGCAAACTGTTATGGAAAGATTCCAAAACAGCAGAGAAACTCCTTTTACTTTTGTTATAGGATGTCTTGGCGGTACCCACTTTAAAATACCAAAACCAAAAATAGATCCCATTAGCTATTATAATAGAAAAGGATTCTATTCAATTAATATGCAAGTAAGTGTAATTCATATTTTATGATTATTAGCATTATCAAATAAATTATATTTCAGGCTATATGCGATAGTAAATGTCGGTTCTTGGACGTTTATATAGGGTATCCGGGTAGCTGCCATGACGCTAACGTATGGAATAATAGTCCCATTTATAAGTCAATTATTAGTGCCAAGATAAAACTTGCAGAAAATGCTGTAATACTTGCAGACTCTGCTTATCCAATTTCTAAGTTTTTACAGAGACAATGGTCATCTCACTCGAGAACAGAAAAAGTTTAACTTTTGCCTAAGTTCTACACGTGTAATTGTAGAGCAAGCATTTGGTATTTTGAAAAATAAGTTTAGAATTTTAGACCGTTTGGATACGGAGAGTTTGGAAAATGTTTCACAAATTGTCTTAGCTTGCACAATTCTCCACAACTTTATTATTAATAATGGACACCAATCAGAGTATGTATCTTCAAGTATACCTACAGTCGAACCTGATAGTGACCAAAACATTGAATCGACAGCCAGTGAGGATGAAGATGGTGTTGCCATGAGAAATTACTTAACAACATTATTTTCAAGTTAATTTCAGTTTATTATAATTTATTTCATATTAAAAACTAAATAAAAAAACAAAACAAAAGTAGGTTCATTAACAAGGTCCCATAACTTAAAAGTAAAATTCACATTTCTTTTAAATAAAATAAAACACAACTATGTAACATAAAAATTCAATACGTATTAAAAAAAACTTAGAAAGTAATTTTAATTTCTTTTAAAAGCATTTTCTATAACCTCCTTCAACTCTATCATTGCGCTTATACGCTTTTGCTCTATAGCAAGTTTTTATTTCTTCCATTTCAAGAATTTCTTCGTGTCGTTTCTGTTCAATGTGCGCTTCTTTTTTTAAATATTCTAAAATTTCATTATTAGCACTTTTTTTCTTTTTGGAGCAGGAGAGTCATCTTTAGACACTTGTGAATCATCACAGGTTTCGAAATTACTTTCAGCCACAATTTCCTCCAATGAACTCGCCAAATTACTTGCCGGTGGATCGATGGAATGTCTTGTGCCATACACTTCATCGAAGTCGTCAAAAAACGTCCATGTTGTTGCACTCCTTCCAGACTCTTTGTTTCTTTGTTTTATTCTTTTGTATGTTGTTCTTAGGTTTAAAAATTTTCTGGTAATTTGTTCCTTAGAATGACTAAATTCTGGATCAATTTGTTTAATTTTATTTAACACTTGACCCCACAATACACTTCACCTTCACCTTCGAGGCTTAAAAATATTTAAAGAGTAAAATAAAAAAGAATAAATAAAAAAATATAAAATTTTGTACTCACTCATTCAACGCATCAGCCATTTTTATGATTAGTGCTTTGCGTTTATTTGCTCATAATATGCTTTAGTGTTGCATTTAGGAACATTTGACAGCTGCAGTGCTGCCAATATTTGCATTTATGAACGTTATGCGCATAACATGCAGCGCAGTGATGCATTTACGAACAGGCCCATTGTTTTTATAATTGTTGTGTTTTTTTCTCGTTTTAGAAATGAATTGTTGCTATGTGTTGAGTATCTCGTCTTGAATTTTTTTTATTCACCATTCTTACACACAGTGGTGCCATATTATTTTACAAAAATCGCATGTGTTTTTATGGCTTATATAAAAACAAAACATTCAACAAATTATTAATGCTAGGAACACAACTGGGACGAACGACGAATTTCCTATTCGACGTACTTTTCAGTAAAAATTCGCTGAGTAAATTCGTCGTATGAAGCAAATAACGACGAATAACTAGCAACTTTTATAATTGAGAAAGTTGAGATTGCTGTTTGTGCAAAGCGACAGAAATAGTGTGACCATATTAAAAAAATAAAGCTTACAAATTAAAACATTTTTTTTTTTTTTGGCTTTACTTAAAAACTAAAGTTTTTGGCTGACTATTAAAGTCATATTGCCAGGGTATCCCACGAATTTTTGGAGCTTCAACCACAAGACCTCGTTCGACCTAAACCATCGTATAGGAAGGCGAGAGCTCCCAGAATCCACTCCAGAGTATTATTGGTCTCCACCAGTAAACGTCTGAGTTTTTATGGTTCTCCACCAGTCACTTTGAGTTATTATTGGTTCTCCACCAGAAGACAAGTTAAAAATTTGAGGTTACAAACGATTGCACAAAGTTAATGCCGACAACCGCAAAAACTGTAACTCGGTACAGTTATACGACGCCACGCCATTAACCAATGCGAGGTGACAACGTAAAACGCACGAAAAGCAGACAAACAAGAACGACCTGATTGCCCTTAAGAAATAATGACAACGAGCGCGAGCTGCTTCTCCACTCAGAGCAGTTTTACGAGTGAAATTAAAACATAATCAAAAACACAACTAAAAACTATTTTTGTAGCGAAATACTTTGTCTATTTATGTTAAATGTTATACAATAAAAAAAAAAAACAATTATTAAAGTATTATTATTATTATTCGTTTTTTTAATCTACAGAATTAATTCTAAGAAAAAATTTATTAAAGTAACAAGTAAAAAAAAGATAAAACTAATCACTGATTTATTGTTTGGTATTTTGTTTAAGCTTTGATATCGTTGCAAACAAGACTTTTTGAGTGTTTGTAGGTAATTCTCATTCCCTCTGTAGTTTTGTTTGCTGATAGCTTTGGCTTTTCTAAAATTATTTAGGAGAACGTTTCCTGATGATCTGGCCTAAGCAACCAGTGAAATACGCATAGGAACAGCTTATCATCCAACAATAAATTTCAGTATTTTTTTTATCAATTATTTAAAAAGGGAATTAAGCACAACAAACAAAATCTTTTAATAAAAAGTAACTTTATTTACAAAATACTTCTAAACTACAACCAAACATGGTCACGTGGTACTGATTTGGTTGTCGTTCGCCGACGTATGAAATAAAAAAATATATATATTGCAAAGTCAGCGCTTATGACTAATTTCGGCGCAAGCTATTATTGTGTGTATTTTCATATACACCAATGTGTTTTATTTTTGGCGACGAATATTCGCGGCCAGAAATTCGTCGTTCGTTCCAGTTGTGTTCCTAGCATAATTAATGGTGGCTATTCTTGAAAAAGTGCCGAAGTTCACTCCTTCGACGCGTTTTCAAGAAAAGCCACCAATATGTATTTGCGTATGTAAATGTATAATATGTATAATAAACAATTCAAAAACATATAAGATTGTTTAATTTAATTGACGAAAACATTGACATAGAAACAGTGTGGCCAGATCTTAAAATTTGTTTACAGATACCTCCGGCATTAGACAAGGCCAAAAAATGCTAAAAATGATTTTGAAAATACAAGAAATAATGCTTAAATTTGTTCTTGATTTTTTTAAATCTTAATAAATTTTAGTGCCCCATTTTAAACAAAATTAAAATAAATTGTAATATAAACAAGTCTTTAGGTAGATTTTGAAATATCTTCGGCTTAAAAAAATTTTTAATATAATTTTTAGACAAGTTTACTTTTTATATATTAAGAAAATGTAATCATTGATTGATTGGATAAACATGAAATATCTACACATTCCTGCTATAGAATTTGCATCTTTGGTACTTTTTAATGGATCAAATTGGATATACATACAGATTAACGCCTATATTAATATACAGTGTTCTCTCTGTGGGCCTAAAATGAAGAAAGGATGGTACTCTTTTACCTTTGGTACTTTTCCTCTTTTCGAAAAATCTCGTTGCGGAATATACATATATATTTAGAAACCACTTGCTTTTCATATGGGCAATAAAAGATTGGTTGCTCAAAAGTATCTAGTGTACAAAATTTATATGTATGTGTTGGCGAAAAATAATAATTTCCATAATGTTGCTAACATTTTAACGGTAATGGCGAATTAGTTTAATTTTTTCATGTTTGGTATGTTTTATTATTGATAAGTAAAAATTATTTAAATAGGTTTGCGACTATTATTTTCTTAATAATTCCCTGCAAACATGTAAAATAGTTTGGTATTTTTGCGTAATTGTTGTGGCAGTTTTTTCTCTTAAAATATAGTAGTTGGTTGTGGTCAGCGTTACCGTTGCACAGTGGCGCCCGTAGAGCAAGCGAGGTTGCAAAAATCAAAATTTTCATGAGTGCCGACGAAGTTTTGAATAAACCCATGTTATAGGAAACTTTTCAACGATTTCAAATATGCCACTCTTAATAATATCACATTTTTAGTTTAGAAGATATAACCGTTCAAAGTTGACCGACTTTCGGTTTTCAAAAAAACACACAATTTTTAGTCAATTTGTTGCGATTTCAGGTGTAATATCACAAAAAATAGGTAACGAATCGCCTTATTTTTTGTTTGTATTGATTGATGTATTTATTAAATGTATAATGATAAAAAAAAATTAACTGTTTGCTTTGTGTTTCTCCTGGTAAATCACTATTTAAAAACTATCCGTTTTTTCACTATTTTTCAACTTTGACGGAAAATAAAAAAAAACTATATTTTTCTATATTTGCCATATTTGCAAAACCTGTTCTTTGATTATTTCTTTACATAATTCAAAAGGTTTTATCTGCCCGTACGTGCCCGTTTGGCTTCTAGAGGTAAAAAAGTTTAAAAAGACATGGTTGCAGAAATTGTATGGCGTCCATCCCTTATATGTTTTGACTGACAGTAGTTTGATCTAATAGTTATTATATTAGCAGGTACGTACCTCACATAAACAATACTTTGGCGTACAAATGGTCAGGAACAATATTGACTTATGGTCCCTATAGGTAGGCACAAATCTTATTTGGACACGTGCATAATATCAAAATTGCATTATTCAGCATAAATCCATATGTATGCAGGGAACAGGTAAATTTGTAGGCATGGTAGCATAAGCCTATATATTGCAAAATAAGCATAATGCCTGGATTAGTCTACGCCTGAAAGTTGGCGCAACAATTACTGAAACCATTAAACAATTTAAGTACTGAAAACATGGCGTTGAACAATTTAAAATTATTTGAACTGTTTAGAAAGTCAACCACACCAAAGTTTTTCACGGAAGTGAAAATTCTTCCTGAGAAGTTGACATTGATCAGCAAATGGGGCTGCGATGGATCATCCGGACAAAGCGTTTATAAGCAAAGGATATCTTTCGATGACGCTACAATATCGGACGGAAATATGTTTATGGCATCTGTTGTTCCTTTGCGGCTAAAATCGGATGATTCCCTACACTGGAAAAATCCACGTCCGTCATCAGTGCATTATTGCCGACCAATAATGTTTCAGTTTGCAAGGGAATCGGCAGAACTCATAAGGAAGTGAAGGACATTGAAGAACAAATAAGCAAGATTAAGCCTACAAAGCTGCAAATTGGAGAAGGAAAATATATTGAATGCAATTACGAGTTCCACCTGACCATGGTTGACGGAAAAGTCGTAAACGAACTGACAGGAACAACCTCAACAATGTCATGCCCGATTTGCAAAAAGAGTCAGAAGAACTTTTTTCAATTCAATTCAATTTATTTCATATATAATATGTTACATCTCAATTTTATATAATTAGTTGTAAAGAGTTTAAGATTAGTATCTTTTTCTGCTTAATTATAATATATTTCAATTAGTTTTCATAGACAGAATTATATTGGAGGTAAAAATTTAGCAAAAACCTATCTAAACCCCTTTTTTCGTATTATTTTTATATTTTTTTTATCGATTTTATATTATTATTTGTCAGAAGAACTTTGATAATTTAAACGATTCTACAAATGAGGAGAATTACGAATATGGAATGTCACCATTGCACGCAAGGATAAGGTGTATGGAATTCTTGCTAAAACTGGCATATACCCTACCACAAGAGGAGGAAAACTTCGATGAAAATACATCAATAAAGGATAAGGAAAAGATCAGAAAGAAGCAAATACAGGATGCTTTTTTTGAAACAAGTTGGACTAAAAGTAGACTGTCCCAAGCACGGATACGGTAACTCTAACGATGGAAACACTTCTAGGAGATTTTTTGAAAATGATGAGGCAGTAACTAGAATCATTGGAATTGACAATCAAATCGTGAAAAGATTGGGAACGATCTTGGATGTTTTAAACTGCAAAGAAAATGTCAATTCTACAAAATATGGAGAATATGCGTCGAAAACTGCATCTCTTTTAGCAGAAATGTATCCACAGAAGAAGTTGACCCCGACCGTCCATAAAATATTGGCGCATGGCAAAGATATAATTGAGTACCAGCCTTTGCCAATTGGAGAGCTTTCTGAAGAAGCACAGGAGTCTCTTAACAAATTTTATAAAAAATATAGATTGCAGAACACATTCAAAGCATCAAGGGTGAGGCAAAATGAGGACCTCTTCAACATGTTGGCAGCATCTTCCGATCCACTTATTTCTTCCCTGCGGCATGTGAAGTCACGAATAGAGTTACAAAATAATTATAGTTTAGAAATGGTTAGTCTTTTAGATATACCTTCTCTTACGAATTGTGATGAATATTTTACAGAAAATTGAAAAAATAAATTTAAAAAAAAAAATAATTTTTTTTTTAATTTGTTGGGTAATAATTTAAAACATAAAACCCTTAAGAAAAAAAATAAAAACAATCTAAAAATGTAAAAAAAATTTTTTTTAGTTACCATAAAATTGATTTTTCTACTAATTTTAACTTTGATAACCCATAAGTAGGCCCCTACAAAGCGTAGCACCCTTTCCAAACGCTCATTTCATAGGCTGAACAGTTATCTATGATATGCTGTTTAAACTGTTCAATTATCTTATTCGGTTCAAAAGATATGATTTTTGCAACGAAAAAACTCAAATGGCGCCACTGTGCGTTGGTGCTACTTTTTCGACTGCTTGGATACTATTTTGCTACTATTACAAAATGCACCTAAATCTTGCCACTTTTTTTAAACTTTTTACTAAATAAAAAGACACTTTTTTGTACTTACCATTTTATTAAAACTTCCAGCTTTAATACAAGTTATAATGTTTTAATAAACGTACATTTGTGTAAGAAAAAAAATTATATTAAATCTTTTTTCTTGTCATGCGTCCTTAGCTGAAGTATATCTTTCGAATAATTAATATGTGCACACTTGCTTTGAGGAATATACTTATGTCTTTATGAATCAGTGTTGTATGCTTTGTTTCACCTTCGTCGCAAAATTATATACTGAAAATCGACTATATTCACCAAATATAATTTTCTTAACATTTTTGTAAACAAAATACGCCAAATATCTCAAAATTAAATTTTAATATGCCACTTGCATTTCCACATAAAAAGTACTTTCAGGAAATTTCTGTATACTTATTATATATAAAAATTTCAATGAATTGTGCATAAAATCCACATTTGTCAACCGATTTTCATGGTGCATGGCTTATTTTTTTTTTTTATAGTATACTTAACTTTCCCATAAATTATAAAAATAAAAAATTTTTTCTCTTATAATTTTTTGTATGAATTTTTGAAAACAATAAATTACATTAATTTTGCTTCAAAATTTTGCCAGTATATCCAAATAGCACTGAAACTGTTGAAAATAAAAGAAAAAATAATTACAAAACATTCGCTGTTATCCAAATCGGACAAATTGTTCGACTTATTTTGGGCAGAATATTAGTCCTGCCCTCAATAACGAATAATACATAAAATTCACATTTGTCCACCAATTTTTATAATATATGCCTTATTTTATTCGTAATATGCCTCGCCTCCAGATAAAAATAAAACTTCGAAACAGTTAAAAATACAAAAAAAAAAAAAAAAAAAATTATTTGGAAGACAACAGAAATAATATTACTCAAGTTATCATACGCAAGTATTTTGATCGAATTCGTACAAATCGTTCTCTAGTTATGATTAAATGTATTAGCAGAGCCGCCTTATTTCAGACAAAATATTGGTCTAGCCCATAAAAAACTAGACGTGATAAAACCAATTTGTGAAAAGATTTGGATTCAGTACACTAAAGTCAATTAAAATCACATAACAAAGTTCTTACTCCCGATTTTTATTCTTTTTTTTTTGCCGCCCAGTGTAATTAATTTTAAATAAATTTAACACAATCACACGCGCAATATATTTGGCAAAAACCAAGGTTGCCGTTTAAAAATTTCCTATCCGACCAAAATTGTCTATAAAACCTACCAAAAACCTTTGTAACCGACCAATTTTTTAAATGTTTAAAAACACAATTTTTGAAATTGAGTTGGTCAATTTAAATTAAAGACTTAAACGTAAAGCTACAATTGCAACATAAAGGGACACAAAAAAAAATACGAATATTATTACAGGGACATGTTGCATATTCTGAAAGTGGTTTTTGTATTTGGTTTTTCTGCTTAAGTATTTACCTTTTAATGTCTCCGCGCTTGAAGTGAAACTTTGGTTTTATTTGATTAAGAAGCTTAATATAAAATTTCTTGCTTGCCCTCTAAATCCTCTTTTGAATACGGATTTTTTGTGTACTTAAAGCATCAATATGATTATTTCTATTATTGAAATCGACTAAGAATCATCATATCTTTAAAAAAAAAATCTTATAATATGTAAAAACAAATTAGACATTCAACTTGACTTGAAATATGGCAAACGAGAGTTTTCTGACTGGAATTTTTATTAGGATTATTTATTATGGATAGTATTATGACAAAAATGAAAAATAGTATTTGACTATAAAAATCACCCCATTCATTATACAATATTATTTGTATGTTATTCTCCATATTATTTTTCTTTTGCTCTAAAAGTGGTACAATGGTTTCAATTTGAATATGCCGCAACTTCCACTCGAAAAATAGCATAACCCATAAGCAAAACAACATTTTACTTTCTTTCGTTGTGCTATAAAAATCAAAAGCCTTTCAAATGTTGCTAATATATTGTGCAAATATCATATATTGTGGAATATCACATAAACAATAGCGATATAATTGTACAATACGAAAAATTTAACAATTTTATTGCAATGGGCCGCTTAAGACATTTACTTTCTTCAAGTCCTGCGGCTCTACTCTAATACCATTGATTTCGTAGAAAAAGGATACAATAAACAGTATCAAGGCATCGTACGGTTCTATAATTCTTACAATTAATCCAGCCAATCCATTTTGAACTAGAAGGACCTAAAATCTTATATGGTGGTACAGATCAGTACTTCTGAATTTCTTTTACTTCAGTGATTCTTTTGAGGCTAAGAAAAAAACTCTAAATATTACCAAACACTCCTCAATATTTTTGGCAGCAGTTAACATGCGTAACTTTTACGAATGAGGAGAAAGTGAGTGACACGCGCATTTAATGTAAAATAAGTATATTCATTGCTAAGTAAAGTTTCAAGCTTACCAACATTACAAGCCATGACATTAGCGCAGAATCTTGCCAATCCGATAAAAAAAATTTCAAATTAATATTGTTTGGCGTCTTTTAAGTGAATGTCACAATCAATAACAATATTTACAATAGAATAAAACCTAAATTATGATGCTCAATTAAAAAAATTCGGGAAGGACTAAAATTCGGAAAAGCGTGCTGCCAGACTTACAAAATACCGGACCACATTGTTAATCAAATAAAATCTTCTGTAAAATACCAAAATTATGACTAAGGTTAAGATACATATATCATAAATACTAGAATCAATTAGCAACTATTTATTAAATGAATTATGTTAAAAAGGTCGAAAGAAAAACAATTTTAACTAATTATTAAAAATTAACAGCCGTATTCATAACGAAAATTTGGCATGAAGTTAGCACAAAATTTATTCATAATACACTTACCAAACTCTGGCTAACGATTTGCTAAACCCTTGTCAACAAGCTGCCAAACTTTTGCTAATTTGTGATAAACAGCCGTTTTATGTTGCATAATTTTCTTTGTTTTTTTTAATAACTTGGATTTTTTTTTTAGCTTAGAGTCCTTTTTTAAATATGTTTTTAATTAAAAACATTTCAAATTTTTATATGAAAAGGGAAAATAAAAAAAAAATGAAATTAAATGACAAAACCAACGATGATTAATGCAAAACGTGTTGCATTTTTGAGTATTATAATGTGGCATCATTAATATTCAGAGTTGATTTACTAAAAGTTAGCAGACGGATAAAATTTGTTATAAATAATCTCTGTGCTAACAAGCTGCTAAGCTTAATCGGCATTCTAGTTAGCAGCTCGTACGTAGTGTACAAACTGTGGCTAACTTTTTGTAATGAATACGGCTGTAAGTTTTTAGTTGAAGTTTCATCAGTTAACTTTTCATTGTTTTAAATATGTTGGCTTAAATCTTGTTTACCAACGCAGCTCCAAACAAATCACAAATTTTCATAGGGTGATAGCACATTGAAAAACAAGAAGGAAATAATATATAGATTAAGTCCCGGAAACGCTTTTATTTGAGCCAAGTTTTTTTTTTTTTTAATTTTCTTACACTGCTAATCGCATTTAATTTTCTAACACTGCTAACGGGTCGCCGAAAACTGTTGAGAACGGTTGGGCACGGTTTGTTTTTCCCATTGTGCTTTATTTAGGAACACATTTTCCAAGCATATTCTGACATACAAAAAACTTTCATTTTACATCTATGATAACTAAATGCAAAAACCAAAAAATGTTAATGTTTTTATGTTTTCCAGCTTAATCAATGTCTAATTTCAAATAAAAATAACAGTTAACAGTAAAAACTAAAAAAATTTATGAATTTGAATAATTAAAGACAATAAGACATAATGAAAGAAATGCTTATGTGACAGCGAAAAAAGCAGTAATAAACAAAAAAATTTACGATAGTCAGGGAGAGGGGTTTAATGCAAATGCATGTTTTCCCCTTAAGTCTGATAATGGCTTAACCTAAATAACTTTATGAAACTATGAATTTGCTTAAAAATGGCATCGATTTGTTAATGCATATTTTGATGAAAATGCATTTTTGTAATAAATGCATATTTTGTGAAAAATTCGCATTTAAAAATAAATATTTTTGGAAAATAATGACGCATATTTGTCGCAGCATCCTGTATAATATGTTGGTGTGAATTTTGTTGGATTATGCTGGCCATATAATTCTGAATTTCCGCAATTGCATTTGCTGCCTCTAAAAGTGGTGGCTCTTTCATTTGGAGAGCAATTGTCTTTCCGAATGCAGAATACATTATTTCGTCTTCAGTCTGCTCATTTGTTATTTTAATAATGGCGTCTAATGCATATTTAAATCGCTTGTCTCTCTCAATTCTCATCCTTCTTTGAGATTATGACGATATAGGAGTACTACATATGTACATATTCCGACTGAGCTTCAAGTATTATCAGAAGATTTGTATGTCTCTTCTGTGAACATTCCTGATGAAAATAGTTCGTCGTCCTGGCTCCCGCAAATAGTTTCATTGCCAAACTCGATAATATTATCGGAATCGCCTTCCTGAAATTTTTACAAGCCGGCTATGCCGAATCTTATATGTATACCCTTCACCATTGTTGCGATAAGAACAAAGGAATATTTATATATCTGTGGCAATAAATAATAATGGCTTAAGTCGAAATTTCGTGTTTTGAGATTTAGAAATTATTATTGAAAACAAAAACAAATTTGAGTTTTTTATTGTTGTTTCAATATATTTCCCCAAGCGAAAATTTTTATTTTATTTTGAAAAACAGGCAGTATGAGAGCTATTGGTCTTTATCCGACAAATATCTCAAGTACCTACATATTACCATACTAAATCAAATTCACTACTGGACATTATTTTTGTCAGCAGTGAGGATAAAGTCTTATTGTATGATCAGCGCACAATGCCTTGTTTCTCCAAACATGATTTGATGTTTTTGGCTTTTGACTTTAAGCTTCAAGATATTACAAATACTTATACTTATTATGACTACAAACATATGAATTATGATGCTGTTGCCTGTGAGTTATCCCTCGTTGACTGGGAATCTATATATTTTATGCCTACTGTGGAAAACCAACTCGAATTCTTGGAAAGAAGCCTCGATCATGTTTTAAATGCAACTGTACCCTTAAAAAGAGTATCGATTACAAACAGAAAGAACCCGTGGTTTAATGCGGAAATAAAAAGTGCTATCCTCGAAAGAGATAAATTGTTTGCCTCATGGAAGCGTTTTAAAACAAGTAATTTACATGAAGAATACTGTAAGGCAAGAAGGCTGGTAAATCGAAAAATAAAAAGCGCCAAGACTACTTTTTATCTAAGAGTCTTTAGTTCTTCCCTGGATTCTAAAAAAACTTGGAAGAATATACGTAAAATTGGAATTGGTAAATCTAAAGCACCAGTAGAATCAGGAGTTGAAGTTGAAGTCTTAAATAAAAAGTTCGTCATGCTTCCACCCGTACCTGTGTGTGATAATTACTACGACTGGAACACTTATTTCCCTACAACATCATGCCAATTTAGTTTTGATTGTGTAACTGAGGCCGACGTGTTTTTAAGTTGTCTCAATATCAAATCCAATGCGGTTGGTTTTGACAATATTCATCCAAAGTTTCTGAAATTTATCCTGCCTGTTATAATACCATATATAACGTATATATTTAATAATACAATAACAAAGAGCACGTTCCCCGAGAACTGGAAGTAAGTGAAAATAATACCTATACCTAAATCTAATGGTGATTTTCGTCCGATTGCAATTCTTCCATACCTATCTAAAGTTTTTGAAAAACTGGTTTATAAGCAGATTTACAAACATATTAATAATAATAACTTAATAACTGAGAGGCAATCTGGTTTTCGACCTGGTCATAGTTGTGTTAGTGCACTTATTGATGTTTCTGAGGAAATACGTAAAAGTATTGATTGTGCTCATGTTTCGCTACTTGTCCTATTGGATCATTCAAAAGCCTTTGATATGGTCGATCATGGTATACTCTGCAAAAAACTTAATACAATGTTTAATTTCTCTAACGCTTCTGTACGTCTAATAACCTCATACCTCACAGATAGAAGACAATAGAAGACAGTCAGTATTTGTCAATAACATTAGATCTAAATCAATAAACGTAACAAAAGGTGTTTCACAAGGTTCCATACTTGGACCATTGCTTTTCACTATGTATATAAACGACTTAGCAAACCAATTATTATATTGCAACATTCATATCTATGCTGATGATGTACAAATATACATAAGTTCTCCTGAGAAATATATTGATGATTGTGTAAGTAAGTTAAATGCTGATCTTACGCGCGTACACTCATGGGCAACTGCAAACGGACCCTGCATAAACCCGTGCAAATCAAGGTGCTTAGTTATTAAAAGTAAATCGTCTAGAGCTTACTTTTCTCCGGAAGTTGTATTAAACAGTTAAAGAATTGAAGTTGTTAGGACAGCAAAAAATCTAGGCTTAATTTTTAACAATACTCTAACGTGGAATTACCAAATTAATATAGCTTCTGGAAGAACATATGGTCTTTTGCGAAAGCTATGGAGAACGCAAAAATTTACACCCTTAAGAATTCGTCAACTTCTTGCAAAAACCTATTTAATACCTACCTTGTTATATGGATGTGAAATTTTTGGAAGTAGTGATGCAAGTAGCTTCAGGAAATTGGAACTAAGTTATAATGCTGTAATTTGATATGTGTATGGTTTAAGGAGATTTGATCATATCACACCATTTGCAAGTGACTTATATGGAGTTACTTTTGTCAACTTGTTGAAAATAAGAACATTAACTCTGTTGCACAAAATTATTTATAAACGTATTACCGTGTTCAGATATGCACCTTTATTGAGTTTTACGCAATAAATGCCATTATTGAGCTCAATATTCCATATAAAATTGCAATAAAGTTATTGCTCAATTAATACGAAATTGTTATAATATTGAGTAAAAATTCAAATGCAACACTGTCACAAGTATGTTCAGTGAGCCCAAGGCGAATTTAAATTCGCCTTGAATGACTGCACAAAACATTTTTGTTACTGTTTTAACATTTGGCAGGTAAAATGTCAGAAAAAGAAAACAAAAAAAAAGCAAAAAATGTCGCGTCCGGTTGAAGGTAAGTTTAAATATTAAATTTTTTATTTAAAATTAAAATCAAATAAAAACCAATTTCTTTTTATTATCCACAGATGTAAAAATAAAGAAAAGAAGAATGGGGTGGAATGAAGCCAGCGAAGCCGCCCTATTAGATATGTGGCCCACCAAAATGGATGGTCTTCGTGGGCAATGAAAAAACGGCCACATCTATGCTGAAATGGCAGATGAGCTGAAACAGCAAGGCCATTCTTGTAGCCCAAGAGACATTCAAGTAAAATTACAAAATTTTACACAGCGCTACAGGTAATTATGTACATGTATATATGTCTGGATAAAGGAAACAATTTTCCGGGTGTTACTGTTTCGCTGCTGTGAAAAAATGTGTAAAACACGATGGGTTTATAGCACCAATTATAAAATATTATCCCCTATTGTGCTCACTAAATAGTTTGTGCGTCCACCTGTCACTTTGCGGCAAAACACTAACAATCGGAAAATGCATTAACAAATTGTTTTAATGTTAACATTTTTGCAGAAAAGAAAAGGCGGCTATGGGAGTATCAGGTGGATCACCTTCTACATGGCCTCTCTATGCAATGGTGCATCAGATTATTGGAGGTTTTAAGGTGAACTTGTTTGCGGAATTGGCGCTGGAAAGCATTGATGGTATGTTTTTTGTTATGTTATAGTTTTTTTCACAACAAATTTTATTTTTAATTATAATTTTTTTTGAATTTATGTAGATAGTTCCATTTCATCACCATTGCCGTCACCTGCTACACCACTGCTTGAACCATCATCGCCACTATCCCCGTGTTCTTCGTCATCTGGGCCATCGTCATCTAAAGAGCCTGCAAAGAAAAAAAGGAAGTTCGACTTTAGAGAAAGTGCGATGCAGAAGTTCGACAACATTTCGAAGGAAATAGTGGAGCACTTGAAGAATTGTGAGGAAAATGAAAGGGAGCTCTTGGAAATAGAGAGGAAGAAGGCAGAAACTCTTAACAGAATTGCGGATGATGCTAAAAAATTTAGTGACAATTTATTTTCATTTTTAAATAAAAACAATTAAATAAAAATTTAAATTTCTTTTGAAATAAAAATTTGAATTTTATAAAAGGTACATGGTACATTGTAAATAAAAACAAATTAAATTAAAAAAATTAAGTCATATGAGTTTTTTGCTTCGCCTGTAAATTTTTTTCAATGGAATAAACTATAGGAATAAATTATATTCTTCATAAATATTGAAGAAAAAGTTCCAGAACTTGGAAGAAGTCGCCCGTAGGGGGATAAAATGTATGACCGACCTCAATTAGTTTTTTATTCTTAACATTTTCTTAAAACATACTTGCCCCTTATCTGCATCCATTAGGGGTAGTTCCATACAAGTTTAAAAAATTTAGCTAAAAAATAATTATTTTTCTTGCAAAAAATAATTGTTTCTATAATTGATTATGCACATACATACATACATAATTATAAGTAAATTTAAAATTTGAAATATTCTTATAAAAAATGTGTTGTTAGTACTTACTAAAATAATAACACAACTGTTGTCTTATAACTTCAGCGGTTGGCTCGTTATTACCAATAGTTATATGTTGTGTTGGACTTTCCCGATTTTTTTCAAAATCTTGGAGATTTTCCAACCAAAGCTGATTTATGTTGTCATTTCTTTCGTTCAAGAAATTGTGCAAAACACAACAAGCCCGAATAATACTGGGAGCGTTTCCTACTCGATTATCTATTCCCTTTCCAATCCTCCGAAAGCGTGCTTTTAAGTGACCAAATGCGTTCTCCACCACTCTTCTACACTTCGATAATCGGTAGTTAAATAACTTTTGGTCATCTGACAATGACAGAGCAAAAGCGTAGGGTTTCATTAAAGTGGTTGAAAATTTAAATGCTGAGTCTCCCAAAATGCATATTGGCATTTGGATACCACATATTTCTTTTTTATTGGCTTGCAATATTTCGCTCTCATCAAGCACTTTCTTTAATAGTGATGAATTAAAGATTTGGGAATCATTGCAACGTCCAGGAGCACCAATGTTTATATATAAAAACCGGTATCTGTATGATATGTATAAAGTTTAAATATAATAAACCAAAAAGTATATGTTCTTCTACCTGTAGTCCACAAGAGCCAAAAGTACCATAGAATACCATCCCTTGTAATTATAGAAGTCGGTGGAATCGTTTTGGTTTGGCTTAATTTCGATGTGGCACCCATCTGTTAATATAAATTGAAATTTTAGATCGGTTTTCAGCATAACATTTATGTTGTATATTAAAAGTTATTAAATCCATATAAGGTTACCAATATTTAAAAAAAAATTTCAAACTTACCAATGGCCCCAAGACACTGTGGAAAACCAAGACTTTGAAAACCATCAACACATTCATTTACAAGCTCTTGTGACGGAGGCATCTTCTTCAAATACTGCGTGGACAACACCTGCCATACTTCCTCACAAAATTCAATTAAAATTGTGCACACAGTGGATTTCCCAACACCAAACAGCTCAGAAACCACTCGGTACTCTCCAGATGAACTGAGTGTAAATAAAGCGATGGATCCGCGCTTTTGCAGTGGTATTGCTTTTTGCCACTTTGTATCGACTTTACTTAATTTTTCTAACAAGCCACAGAGGACGTCAAAACTGGCACGGGTCATACGAAAATGCCTCTTAAAAAACTGATCATCATTGCGGCTGCAATTGAATTCCCAGAATGTAGATTGGCGATTCTGCAAATTACAAAAGTAGAACCTATTTATTTCAAAAAAAAAAAATAGTTAACATTGTACTTACCAACTTCCATAAAGACCTTTGACTTGCGCTTTGCTTTAATATTTCAAAAAGCAAAAGCTGCTGTTTCCTCAAACTTTGCAGAATTTCCAAATTCTTTTTTCTTCTTTTAATAAGTAAAGCCACTTTTGAATCAAAACTTGAAAGCACTAACTGCAACTGCGTAGTATTTCTTTTATAAATTAGCAAAATGTTTTTAAAATCAGAATTTTTTCCCATTTTTGTAAATTTAAAAACACAATTCTCGTGACCAAAATATAAACAATATTATTTTTTATTAGCTGTCAAACGTTAATTGAGTTAGCTAAATTGTGTATATGTGAACAGAAAGATAATTGTGTCAATAAACAGAATATTGACTCAATAAAATATGTATATCTGAACACGGTATATACCTATGTATCTCCATAGAAGACTCTCGTTTACCCGTTCACAAAGATCCAATGATTTGATGCATGTAAGATACCGGACATTACAGTCATCGTGGCAATTTTATACCCACTCAATTCGTCTTTGGAACTTGTTACCCTCAAGTATTCAATTTACTAGTAGTCCAATGCATTTTAAAAGGACTATTTATAACTTATTTCATTAACAAATACACATATACAAATATCATTGTTCTCTTTTTTTTTTTTTTTTTTTTTTTTTTTTTACTATTTATATATTCTTTATTATGTTATTATCAAATATGTAATATTTAATATTGTTTGTTAAACGTAGCTTTACACATTGCCATTAATCTTTTCTAATCCTGTAATGTAATTATAAGACTTTTATGTCTTGTTGTATAGGATAACAATATGATGAATAAATAAATAAATAAATATTTTAAATAACAAAATACTTTAAAAATAAAAAAGGACTTTAACTTTCCGCATTCCAACACCAATGTTACGGCATACCACGCCTTCTTAAATTTTGCACAACAAACACTTCCATTTTTTATCTTAACGTTTTTTGAAGATAACACCGTATATTCTCCATTTGCAAATTTAATGAGTGAAAACATCTGTAAATATTAAAAAACTGTTTAAAAAACAAATGAATATTTAAATAAAACTATTTACCACACACAGAGTCCGTAACAAAACTAGGACTGAAGTTAATATAATTTATCTATAAATCGGCTGGCATTTAAGACCCAACCATAATATGCATAGCCTGGCTTAACCTACTGTCAAAAATTAACAAAAAGTTTAATAAATGTATTTAAAAAACAAAATTAAAATACATTTGATTCCTTACGGAATTTGCGATCAGATTCGCATTTTGCTTAAGCAAATGACTATGGTTTGACTCGTATAATTTACATGTATTCGCACAGTTGATTAAGCCAACTGAATCAAATTATGGTTGGGCCTTTAGAATATTTATGAGTGGGTTTTATATGGGTCCGTTTTGGTGTTTTTTTCGGTGTGATTTTAACTTGCCGAAACCAAACACTAAAACGCTGTGATTTCCAGAATACCTCATATTAATAACTGTAATTTTAAAAGCACGTGATTTGAAATCGCTAGATTTTCAGAACAGGTAAACTAGATTTGTTCGGCTAAAATGCAGAACAAATGAAGGGAGCAAATTAAAGGTAACTATGTAGGAAACGAAAATAATAAAATTTAGGCCGGGTGGGACTACTGGGGCCATCTGGGGCAGAAAAAGTGCCCTTCACTTATATGTATGTATGTATGTGTGTTTACTCAAATTAAAGGTTTCTCACGATTGCAAATACATATGCATTTTGTTTTTATATTCGATCATTATTTTTCCCTCTAGATTAGTTTAAGGATCTTCTAGATGTAGACAAGCTTTAAGTAGTTAACGAAGACGGTATTTGTTATACAATAGGGGAGAAAATCCTAACATCCGGCCGGAGGCCGGCTATTCAGAGAAGCTGTAGTTAGCGAAGTCGGTGTTATTTATACCATAGAGGAAAAAATCTTGCGCTTAGCCAAGGCTATTACCTTGTTCCCGTATTTTTATGGAATTATTTTATTCGATTGGGAATTTATATTGATTGATTTTTTTTCATTGTTTTAATATAAATTCCCTAACGAAAATTTTTATTTTTAATACACTATAATTTAATATATGTATTCTAATTTCATTTTAAATTTGTTTAATTTCATTTGTACTTACCTACACAGCACCGCACTACAGAACTATAATTTGCTACCGCACCTGTTGCAAACTTTTTCTAGAATGGACGCCAACCAACCAAGCGTTTACACTTTTGACCGTTATTTTTAGTGTTAGCAGACAAAAAACTAAATTTTTGGTGTAACCACACAAAAAACTAACTTTTTAGTGTTACCGGACGGGGCAACATTAGTTGAAACATGTAAACGATGAAACTTAAACCATTCAACAAAATGAGAAAGAAAAAACATTCAACATCAATAAACACAATTAAACATTGTGTTTGGAAACATAAAATATCAAAAAAGTTTAATCAAAAAAATAAAAACTTAAGGCTATTTTGGTCATAGTTTGGTTAGTTTATTAAGAGCAAAATGAAAAACGTGACCGAAACCATGTGTACATGTGATTTTGCCTCTCTCTCTCTAACTCATTATGTCTCTCTCTAATTCATTTATTCAATGTAAAATTGATGCAAGTGTGTTAGTAAAAAAATGTTTTTTTTAGTTTTGGTTATTCATATATTGTAGGGATAACATGAGGGTTACACGATAAAGTTTTGCCTTTCAAGTTTTAAAAATTGAAACGAACTTTCTTTTAAAATTCTCTTTCAAGTAGTTATTAAATTTACGTTCAGAAAAACAGCTGATTATAATGTTAATGAGCTAATTTTTCGTTTGTCTTAAGAAATGGTTTTCTTTATGACTTCTTGAAAGTAAATTGCTCAAAAATTGCATGCAGCCTAAGTCACAGCTTTCAATTTTTAGAAGTTATGACAAGCAGTATATGTTAAACTCTATCAAGAAAAACTTGGTCGGGTGGCTGCAGGGTAAGTAAAATAAAAGCAAAGATATTAAACAGCTGAGGTTATAACAAAAAGCAGATGGTTACAGTTTTACAATACATATTTACAAAAAAGCATGAAAATTTCCTGAGTTAATTTTGGTTGTTCTTGTAATTTTTTAAAAATGTTACCCCCTTCAATATATACTGTTAAAATGCGACTATGGTGTGATCAGAATACATAAGTTTCTGAAATGGTTTCGAAAATGAACATTTACCCACCGCTAGTTAAATTTTGTATCCGTATTCTCTCTTACTCAATGCATATTGCTTTTACATGATAATACTTTTCTCATTCTACATAATTTTTTGACATGTCGTAATTAATTGTATTACCGTGTAAAACAGCCTCTGCCGACCGCTTGTCAAATTTTGTATCCATATTCTTTCCTACCAAAGAATATAAATCAAATAGAATGCACATCTTAAGGAAAACTTAAATAATTTTTAAAAAAAATTTCATGATACGGGAGGGAAGACAGAAGAGAACAAGTTAGAGTGCTATATTCGGCTATGCCGAATCTTTGATACCCTCCACCGACAAAAGTGGGCTCTATATGATACATACATATATATTATTAATTTAGCTTCACAAAAATGAACGTCAGCATTAAAATTGGTTCGCTTTAGACTTATATTAAATTATTGCTCGACAATAAGAAAGTTTTATGCGTTTCTTGTTAGAACTTTGAACTGGCTTGAGTTAAATATCATAATTCGTTACAGTTTTAGCCGAACTAAAATGATTTTTAGGAGGGTAATTTGTATTGGACCTATGATAAATTATGGACCAATCATTCCAAAATTCTGAAGAGTAGGGCTTATATATGGCCTAGGGTAAATAATGGACCGATCTTCACGAAATTTTACACTACGATTTCTAGTCTTCTGAAACTGTTATATACCAAATTTTATTATGATAGCAGTTTATATGGGGCCTATGGTCAATTATGGACCGATCTTCACGAAATTTAGCAGTGTGATTTCTAGTCATACAAAACTGTACCGTACCGAATTCAATTATAAGAGCGTTATTTATTACGGTTTTAGGCGTACTAAACTGTTTTCCGGGAGTCTAGGGTTAATTATATGGGGTCTAGGGTTAATTATGGGATCTATGGTTAATTATGGACCGATCTACATGACAATTAGCATTGGGATTTCAAGTCCTATAAAACTGTGACGTACCAAATTTTAGTATGGTGCGGTTTTAGGCGTACTGAACGGTTTTCCTCGACGGTTTTGTATCAAAATTATCAATATTTTTAGGGTGATGATTCCACATTTTGATTCATAGTTCTGATCCTACTCAACCGATGTTTCTGGATTTCAATCCCAATCTGCTTAGGATAACTACACGCAATTTGAGACCAAGTTTGTTCTTTTCTTCTGCGTTTTTCGAAAGTGAGCGTGTTTTCAACAGACGGACAGTCAGACGGGCATGGCTATATCGAATTACTCAAGGATCCAGATATATACTTTATGGGATCTTAGATGTATAATAAAAAAGTTTCACACGGAATGACAAACTTAGTATACCCACATTCACCACAGTGGTGGTGGAGGCTATAAAAATATGTTGACAACAAGTCCCATGTTTATGAGACATTTGATAAATTTGTTTTGAATAAGACCTTATTCAGGACGACATGAGCGACAATATCATGCATTTTGTCGTCAATATGTTTTTAAACACGACATTTTGCATGCAATGGTCGTTATGTTGTCCTCAACAAAGCCTTATTTAAGACAAATTTAAGAAAATGTCTCATAGAAAATCGTAAATACGATCTTAAACATGACAAAACACACATTTTATTACTTCAGTTGTCTTCATCAATATTATATGGGCGACTAATTTTAAAATGTCCTAAGGACATCGTTGACGACATTTGCATCTATGACCATTTGGCCAACTTGGAACAAACATAACAATTCTTGAACTAAAACGAACAAACAAAAGAATAACAAAATAAAAATAAAATGAATATGTAATACATATTTTTTAATATATACATTGTAACGAATTCCAAGAAGTCATTCGTTTTGATACTTCTACGCAAAACAATTTACTAAGCAAACTTTTGTTTTATTCAAGCGTGAGCAGATTGATAGAATCATTGTCAATACCTTATCTTTTCATTCACATACTCAGGCTGAATCCTGCCATCAAATAAACGGGTGCACAGTTTGGGAATAGTTGTTGTGTTCACACCTTATTTGATCTCAGGTAACAAAAATATATAAAACAGTAAAGAAGGCAGGACAATGGGAGCCATTGTAGTGCTAGCAAGCAGCCGGGTGGGGGAGTTCGCGTCCTGTCTCTCAACCATTCACTGTTGTTACATACTCTCTGTTATAGACTCCCAAAACAAATTGTAGATTTTGGAGGTGGACCGGAGATAACTAGAATTCCTAAAAAAATTTAAACAAGCCCCGAAATCTAGTTACAGGTGAAATTTACATACGTTTATAGTCATCGATATAGCCCAGATTCAAGCAATCCTGATATTATGGATGCAAATGCCTCGAAACCCGCACCTACCTTAGTTCCACTGGCAACTTATTTTACTAGAACCCCTACATATAATCTAAACGCTATCTCTCACATTATACACTACTAAGAAGACCACAAAGACTAATTTTACTCTTTCATATTGAACAAATTTATTGAATAAAAGTTAAAAAGATACATAAATTCATTAATAATTAAATAGTAGTAGTCGTTCTGGGCAAAACCTCAATTAACATACTAAATGTAGTAAAGAAAAAGGATAATATCCATAATAACAAATTTTCACTAATACTAGAATTTTAGTTAATATAAATAACAACGGAAAAATTAAGTCAAAAAAAAATTTTGCAATTTAAGCAACTTTTTGACCCATAGTGTAAATTTGTTCTTCTGTTACCTCAGTATCAACAAAAAAAAACAAAGCAGAAATATACTAAAGTTCATTGAACTTTAGCTCGACCAGCTGATCATTTAATGTACGTTGTTCAAATGTGTGATGTAGTTTTTTTTTCCAAAATTAAGTTACAACTTATGCAGACGATAGACTGTTGGAGTTGTACGTGAACCTTTAGGCCCCAGCATCGAACTATAATTAACAGTATGGGCAGTTACAACATGTTCATTTGATCTTTAGTATACTTTTGCTTTGTTGTGTTCTTTTTTTTTTTTTTTTTTTTTTTTTTTTTTTGTTGGTTGTATCAACCAATGCAAGAAAATTAACAAAACATTAAAATAAGAAAAAAAAGTTTGTTTCACTCACCATCAATTCGTATGCAGAAGGCCTTCTCCATGAACTCGGTGCACTCTATAATTTAAGGGAATTAAATTTGTAATAACGTGATAATTTTCTTGCATAATTATGTGTAATTAAATTCAATACTCCGTAAGTCCGGGTTTCGGACGCAATGCTAACAATACAACTTGATTTCAAATTTAATATTATCACAATTAATTTTCGGTTCTTTTAATTTTTTCTTGTCATTATTCTTGCTTGACCTATGCTATATACATATATGCGTTAATATTATAATATTTAGATTAATGCCCAAACCGTAGTATACGAAAAGATTTTTTTGTATACGTCTCTGCACTTTACGATATACGCATTGCCTGAATTACGTTTGGGAATCACATAGCTGATTTTGGGAAACACTGATTTACTGCATATTATGAAGGCTTTGGAATCACGATTATGGGTTAGTGTATAGTTTCTGTTGTTTGGGGTTATTGCATGAGCGAAACACACTGGCTTAGTGGTTTTGGAGAGTTTGCATAGCTTTAGTACTTCAATTTATAAATTCGATTGTTGAGTTGGTTTTGTGGTTGGTGAAACGGGTTCCTTACTTATTGCGTATACTATTGATGCCAAAATTAAGGATTCTTCTGGTGACGCAACCACTGTAGAAATCCTATGAAAGGAATTTTCCTGCCAGATATGGAATTGTATACTTGATACTGATTAGTTTTGCTTGATAATCCCTATTGTAAAAAAAAATGTGGTTGATAGAAGCTGTGAACCTTTGGTTCCAATAAAACCTTGATTACGCTGATAGCGTGGTATTTAGGGATTGCAACTTTTCCTGTTTTGAACAACTGGCAATTTACTTGCAATATCGATATGCACACAATCAATAGTAAATATGGTGGCTTAAAAAAAATGGAAATTTTTTCCCGACATCCAGCTGGTCAGGTGACCCCGTCAAGTTGCCATATACATAAACTAAAAAATAAAACTTCGATATCGAAGATTCCAATCACTTATGCAAAGACTTCGGTCATCACGCAACTTAACGAATTTACACAAACAAAACCAAAAAATAAGACCCAAATAAGACAAGCCGACATTTTGAATGGCACTCATCTCAATTTATAAAAATTACAAATTATGGTTAATACGGTATATAGTTTTCAAGATTTTTTTTTTCTGTTTTTTTTTTTAATAATTTGTAAGCATGAAGCAATTTTAAGCACCCGGACACTTTTCTCTTTCCCTTAGCTAAGACAACACTCTTATACTGCATGAATTGATTTTTTCCAATCAGGCAATAAGGTTCGTGTAGAACCAGAACAAAACAAAGCAAGAAACCATATGATTAATAATAAATGTGTATACATGCTAACATATTTAGGTAGTTAGCAAAATGATTAAAACGTTTTGGAAAAAAAAGTTACTATTGGTTGAAATAAAAAATAGTTTTAAAGTAAAATATGCAGCAACTAATAGGAAAACTGAAGGATTCTGTTATAGTGATATGGGTGCATAACATATCAGCGTATAACACTATAGTTCTATGTTTTACCATTCTCAAAATTTCCATCGCCACCCGGCATTTAACTACAGAGGTTATATGACAAAATAAGAGTCAATTAGCCCATGCCCAGATCCCATAAACGTCCACTACAAAACTAGATATTTTGCCAGTTGTACGTAGCAAAAATAGCTAGAAAATGGTTGTTTAGGGGCGAATGTCTTTGCCGTGATATGTCCCAACTAATTTACCTTGCAAGTCTTCTAACACGTAATAATGGTTTCCAAGTTTTTCGCGGATTCTAGCCTTAAGGAAGATTGGGGAAAGTTTGGAATTCAATTTTTTCCCCATATTGCTCTGTGCAAAATTACGCCGGAAAACTTCCTGGTTTACTGTAAACTTTTGTGGTTTAGAACGTAAGTTATATTGTGTTCGATTTCTATTGAAAGCTTCTATGATATATTTTCCTAAATTTTTCCTAATAAGTTGAAGGTGGTCATCCTTCGAAATCTTCGCAGATGGTTCTTCCAATAATCTTAAATTCCTCAGAAGTTCATAAGAAGATGCGTGGGTGATCATGTCAAACCCAAATAAAGCGTGATAGGGAGAAATGTTAATGGCCTGATGGAAGGAGTTACGGAGGGCACAACTTATGGCACTGAGCTGCTCATCCCAGCGTTGATGATCATTTTTCAAGTAGGCCCGTATTCCTGCAATAAGGGATCTGTTAACCCTTTCGGACGCGTTGGATTGGGGGGAATAATATGCCGTGTAGGTGTGTTTTATGCCATACTTAGTGAAAAACGCATTTAGGTCATTGGCCCTGAACTGGCTGCCGTTATCACTGACTATGACCTCTGGTACACCATAAGTATGAAATATATTTTGCTCCAAGTAATTTTGTATATTAATTGATGCAAATTTCCTCAGAGGGCATAGCCAGTGAAATTTAGTCAGGTGGTCAAGTACTATTAGCAATCCGATAAATCCCGCCTTGCTTCTAGGGTAAGGTCCTAACAGGTCAATATAGAGTCGTTGGAAAGGCCTCTTTGATTCAACGTGAGTACCCATAGGCGGCTTCATGCAAAAATTGGGTGCCTTTGTTGATTTACAAATGTCACAGTTTCTTATATAGTTTTTGACATCTTTGACCATGCCGGGCCAGTAACAAATTCTTCTTAATAACTCTAGTGTCTTATTAATACCTCCATGAGCAGAAGTTGGCACATCATGTGCTCTTTTTATGGTATTTTCCTGAAGTTTGTGTGGTATCCATAGCTTCCATGCGATATTTTCTTGCTCTTCATCACCCGAGTAGTGCTCTGTACGAATATAAACATACTGATCGTTGATTTTGATGTCGGGATATTTATTGTGATTCTGCATTATTTTATTTTTTAAATTTATGTACTCTTGGTCGAAAAAGTGGGGTGAGTTAAGGTCAACTTCTGGTTCTACAATTTCCATTGCATCAATTGTACCCAAGGGTATTTTTCCCTTTCCGGTGGCTTATGGAAAATTTATAGGGCTGTAACTTGAAAACCCAACGGGCAAGACGCCCACTCAAATCCGGTTGCTTCATCAGCCACAAAAGACTCGCGTGATCTGTTACAACCTCAAACTCCTGCATTTCCAAGTAGCATCTGAACTTCTTGATGGCTTCTACCGCCGCCAAGCATTCTCGCTCTGTTACTGATTAATTGCTCTGCGCTGCATTAAGCTTTTTACTCATGTATGCAATGGGCTTTTCTTCACCTTGAGCATCCAGTTGCACCAGAACCGCGCCAATGCCATAGTCGCTCGCGTCACAGTGGAGGAAAAACTTTTTCGAGAAGTCCGGACTAGTCAATACAGGAGCGGTTGTAAGAAGATCCTTAACTCGAGCAAAGGCAAATTGAGCTTCAGATGTCCACATAAATTTCTTCCTCGTCGACAACAAATCGGTAATTGGACATACCTCTGATGCAAAATTCTCAATGAATCTGCGATACCATCCCGCCAAGCCAAGGAATCCTCTTACCTGTCTTAAATTTTTAGGGTTTGGCCAGTTGACAATCGCACTGATTTTCTCGGGATCCGTAGTTATGCCCCCCTCACCTATTATGTACCCTAAATAATGTACCTTAGTAACACAAAATTTGCTCTTCGCCACATTTAATGTTAAATTGGCCTTTTTAAATTGTGATGCTAATCTTACCAATACCTCCATGTGTGATTCGAAGTCTTCCGATACAATGACCAGGTCATCTAAATACCCAAAAACTGATGTCTTTAAGTCCGCTGGGATAAGCTCATCGACCAATCTACACATAGTTTGTGGCGCATTACATAGTCCAAAGGGCATCACAACAAACTGGTATAACGGTCTCCCGGGGACAGTAAAAGCTGTTAATGGTTTGGAGGCTTCATCCAGGCCAATTTGCCAAAATGCATCCTTGAGGTCTAACTTTGTAATAATATTAGCCTTAGGAAGTCTAGCGAAAATGCCACCGATATTTGGTAGAGGGTAGGCGTCTTTTTTAGTTAATAAATTTAATTTACGAGCGTCCAGGCACAATCGAATTTTATTGGGTTTTACCACCAACCTCATAGGTGAACTCCAAGGCGATGACGAGGGCTCAATGACCCCTAGTGACAGCATTCTATCGATCTCGGTAAACATAAGGTTCTCCACAGCCGGGGACACGGGGTAATATCTTTGTTTTACCGGTGTGGCGGTACCTACATCAATTTTATGCACAATAAGCTTTGTCCTCCCTAAACCTTGCTTATCAAAGTTAGGAAACATGTTGATTATGGAATCCAATAACTTCTGTTGGTCTGGTGTTAGTGGATAAAAATTTTCCTCTGTAGACTTTGCCGAATTTGAAAAATCTGATAACACATCAGACATACTGCTTAAATCGAGTAAATTAGACGGGCTAAGGTTAGCCCCATTCACCGCAACTACGCTAGCCGATCTAATTAAATCCGGGAAAAGGTTAAAAGTCTTCCAAAAATCTAACCCCAAAATCAAACGTTGGGAAATAGAAGGAATTACGAACAATTTCAAGCTATGGATAATATTTTTGAACGTTATAGCAGCATCTAGCCATCCTATCACTGGTTGTAATTTACCATCTGCCGTTTTAACAAATGACTTGCATTTATTAAAATTCGAAAATTTGGAAAAATCGATTTGGGCTAAACTTGATCCGATGCAACTTATGTTTGCGCCAGTATCTAGCAGACCATATTCCGTAAATTCTAGAAAGGAAACTTTTGCGTAGTATCGTAAATCTTTGGCGTCAGAAACAATAGTGGATATCAACAATTTTCTGCACATTTTCTTGAGTTTAAAATATTTTCTTAGCCGTAATGTTGAACGTTTTGGGTTTTTCCTCGAAGGTACAAAAATGGAGTTTACATTGAAAATTTTGTCTCTCGTTTCCATGTAGGCTTGCCATCGCTTGTGATATGGCAACCGGGGATAAATTGTCTTATTTGTACATTCAAAAAACTTACATTTATTTTCATTATGGGTGGAATTATCTACATTTTTACGCGAAAGAATTTTGATTTTGCCATAACAATTTGCTAAGTTAGTATTATCGTTAATTCCAGTAATGTGGCAAGGGTCATTATCAGCATCAGTTCGTTTAATAGCAAAGTCCTTACCAACGGTTATTTGCTCTCTTTGAGAGCAGGAGTCTTCAAGTTTTTTGAAAATGTAGATTTCTTGGATGCACATTTCACACAATTAGGTTTGTAAACCAGCTTTTCGCCGCAACCATAGCAAAAAATTGATCGGTCTTTGTCACAATCCTGCCAATGGTGACCTATCTCGTCACAATTCCAGCACTTATGGTTAAAATCGATATGTTGAACAGCATTAATAGAGCATTCTTTATCGGTTTGTCCAGAGAGTTCATCCATATTATCCGCTGACAGATCAGCTACCCTACGTGGAAAATTTGCATTCGGGCTCCTAGTACCGAAATTCTTCCGAACTTGCTCATCATACAGAAAGTTCTCCCGCATTTGAACCAATTTCCTTAAATGCGGAATTGAGTGGACTGGAACGTACAGAAGATCTTGCCTTACTTCAGGGCGTAAATTCCTAGCTAAAATTTCTATTAACTCTATTTCCGATAGAGGGCTAGGGAGTTTGTCCATTATGGTGGAAACAGCTTCAAAAAATGAATCAAATGTTTCTCCAGGCTTTTGCCGGCGGTTGCGAATTTCCTCCCTTATGTCAAAACAAGATTTAAATTCTTTGTATTGACTTCTGATCGCCTCACAGAAATCGTTCCATTCAATAGCACTTACCCTTTTGTGGTAGCGCCAGTACCACTCTCTGGCTTTGCCCGTCAGTAAAATGTGCAAATTTCGGCAAATTATAGAAAAATCATTGTTGAAATAGTCCTTGGTTAATGTGCGTATTCGATACAAGAACTCTTCAATATTCAGACCAATGGATGTACCGTCAAATCTGACGTTCCAGTTTTGAATTATCAGGGATATTTTATCTGCATTAAGGGTGCTGTAGTAAGAATGTCCAATGGGATTTGATCGAAAAGGAGAGTTAAGTATATTCATATTTGCCTGCCCGAATAACGAATTATTGGAATCTTCAAGATTTATAGGACGAGAAGAGTTTGGTGTAACTTCTGGGTTAGTAGTAGATAGAAAATTATTCTTAGCCAACAATCGTGTTAGATTTTCTTCAATCATCCGGTTGATTTGTTGATAATCAATACTGGTGTCAGTGTTAATAGCGGTTGGACATTCGTTATGGTTTCCCAAGCTAGTGGAAATATTTGGTGCATTACCCAAGGATGCCGCAACCGGTTCCTCACTATGATCAAACGTCAAATGGGAATCCGCAGGATCTTGATTTAAATTTCTGCTAGCACTTATCGTTTGATAATGTTTACTTATAGCCCCTGTTGGTTTTGTACCAGCTAGGCGTACCAACGCTCCCTTTGGTTGAATAATCAACTTTTTTAATTCTGAGAGCTGGCAACCCCTCTTACAAATTGGACAATCCAAAGATTTACTCAAGTGGCTTTCTATACATAACCTATGGAAGCCATGACTACATTCGCTGTTCTTTTAATTTGTTCTTGTCATTATTCTTGCTTGACCTATGCTATATACATATATGCGTTAATATTATAATATTTAGATTAATGCCCAAACCGTAGTATACGAAAAGATTTTTTTGTATACGTCTCTGTACTTTACGATATACGCATTGCCTGAATTACGTTTGGGAATCACATAGCTGATTTTGGGAAACACTGATTTACTGCATATTATGAAGGCTTTGGAATCACGATTATGGGTTAGTGTATAGTTTCTGTTGTTTGGGGTTATTGCATGAGCGAAACACACTGGCTTAGTGGTTTTGGAGGAATCCTGCCATCAAATAAACGGGTGCACAGTTTGGGAATAGTTGTTGTGTTCACACCTTATTTGATCTCAGGTAACAAAAATATATAAAACAGTAAAGAAGGCAGGACAATGGGAGCCATTGTAGTGCTAGCAAGCAGCCGGGTGGGGGAGTTCGCGTCCTGTCTCTCAACCATTCACTGTTGTTACATACTCTCTGTTATAGACTCCCAAAACAAATTGTAGATTTTGGAGGTGGACCGGAGATAACTAGAATTCCTAAAAAAATTTAAACAAGCCCCGAAATCTAGTTACAGGTGAAATTTACATACGTTTATAGTCATCGATATAGCCCAGATTCAAGCAATCCTGATATTATGGATGCAAATGCCTCGAAACCCGCACCTACCTTAGTTCCACTGGCAACTTATTTTACTAGAACCCCTACATATAATCTAAACGCTATCTCTCACATTATACACTACTAAGAAGACCACAAAGACTAATTTTACTCTTTCATATTGAACAAATTTATTGAATAAAAGTTAAAAAGATACATAAATTCATTAATAATTAAATAGTAGTAGTCGTTCTGGGCAAAACCTCAATTAACATACTAAATTTTATTTGTAATACTCTTTGTAATAATCTTTTATTTTGAATTTCTTTTTCAAATTAGCGGTGTTTTACCGTTATAAAATGCGTACATTGTTAATAATAATGACTGTTTAAATTAGTTTGTTCTAAATTTTTGTAATAAACACGTCGTTAAGTGGCATAGTTAAAAATATTACAAATGCCAGGAAAAAGATTATCTTATAATATTATTCAATTGATTTATTATAATCGCCAACATGGAAAAAGTGCAAAGGAGTTGTCAGAAATGTTTTCAGTTTCAAGGAGAACAATTTATAACGTTATAAATCGAGCTGAAAAAGAGGGGAGACTGGAATTAAAACAAGGAGGTGGGCGAAAAAATAAAATAAACAAACGTGCCGAGCGTTTAATAACAAGAAAAGTGTCTCAAAACCCAAAAATTTCGACTAGAGCACTTGCGGCAGAGCTAAAGGAAGAGCTAGGTGTTGTTGTTTGCCACGAAACAGTGCGTAACACCTTAATAAAAAATAAATACTCATCAAGAGCAGCAAGAAAGAAACCACTACTGTCAGCAGCAAATGTAGAGAAGCGACTTTCCTTCGCTACTCTGAACGTTTTACACCCGAATGACTATTGGGACAATGTTATTTTTTGTGATGAAACGAAGATGATGTTGTATTACAACGATGGACCATCTAGGGTGTGGCGACAGCCTTTAACATCTCTAAAACAACAAAACATCATCCCAACTGTAAAATTTGGAAAAATGTCCATAATGATCTGGGGCTGTATATCAAGTCAAGGAGTGGGTAATCTTGCTTTTATAGACTCAACGATGGACGCGCATCAATACTTGAATATTTTACAGACTCATTTACTTAGTAGTGCACAGAAATTTGGATTCATTAGAGACAATAAGCCACAATTTAAATTTTATCAAGATAATGATCCAAAGCATAAGTCCCATATGGTGCGGATGTGGCTGCTATATAATTGTGGACATGTCATCGATACACCCGCTCAAAGCCCCGATCTCAATCCTATTGAGAATCTATGGGTGTATTTGAAAAAACAAGTCGCTAAACGCCAGCCAAAAAATATGGCATCGCTAAAATCAGCTATATTAGAAGAATGGCAGAAAATTCCAACGAATTATGACCTAAAGAAGTTAATAGGTTCAATGAAAAATCGTCTACAGTGTGTGGCAGATGCAAAAGGTTTCCATACCAAATATTAAATATTCTGAAAACAAAGTTTTCAATGTTTTCACCAAAACTAAATGCGCAAGAAAATTTTTGTGCAAAGAGCTTATTGACAATGTGAAATTAAGTATAAATTTGTTTTTGTTGTATTTCTTTCTTATTTTAACTTCTTCCAAGTTCTTTTTTCAACATGATCTCTTTAAATATCTATAAATTTATGATATATATAAGAAAAATATATTTTTTTTAATAAAAAGTATAACTTAATTGCTAATAATTTATCTAAACCGTGTTTATTTTCAATGTGCAAACTCATTATTGACAGACTGTATATGCGTTAATATTATAATATTTAGATTAATGCCCAAACCGTAGTATACGAAAAGATTTTTTTGTATACGTCTCTGCACTTTACGATATACGCATTGCCTGAATTACGTTTGGGAATCACATAGCTGATTTTGGGAAACACTGATTTACTGCATATTATGAAGGCTTTGGAATCACGATTATGGGTTAGTGTATAGTTTCTGTTGTTTGGGGTTATTGCATGAGCGAAACACACTGGCTTAGTGGTTTTGGAGAGTTTGCATAGCTTTAGTACTTCAATTTATAAATTCGATTGTTGAGTTGGTTTTGTGGTTGGTGAAACGGGTTCCTTACTTATTGCGTATACTATTGATGCCAAAATTAAGGATTCTTCTGGTGACGCAACCACTGTAGAAATCCTATGAAAGGAATTTTCCTGCCAGATATGGAATTGTATACTTGATTCTGATTAGTTTTGCTTGATAATCCCTATTGTAAAAAAAATGTGGTTGATAGAAGCTGTGAACCTTTGGTTCCAATAAAACCTTGATTACGCTGATAGCGTGGTATTTAGGGATTGCAACTTTTCCTGTTTTGAACAATTGGCAATTTACTTGCAATATCGATATGCACACAATCAATAGTAAATATGGTGGCTTAAAAAAAATGGAAATTTTTTCCCGACTATACCCGGTTTTGTGTTGCTTTGTCAGTGATTCACAGGAAAAGGATCTTTTCATAAGTTTTACGTCAGAAGAAACCTCTTGTTTTCCACACATAATTTTTTTTTCTAAATTTAGAACATTTTGACATCCAGCTGGTCAGGTGACCCCGTCAAGTTGCCATATACATAAACTAAAAAATAAAACTTCGATATCGAAGATTCCAATCACTTATGCAAAGACTTCGGTCATCACGCAACTTAACGAATTTACACAAACAAAACCAAAAAATAAGACCCAAATAAGACAAGCCGACATTTTGAATGGCACTCATCTCAATTTATAAAAATTACAAATTATGGTTAATACGGTATATAGTTTTCAAGATTTTTTTTTTCTGTTTTTTTTTTTTAATAATTTGTAAGCATGAAGCAATTTTAAGCACCCGGACACTTTTCTCTTTCCCTTAGCTAAGACAACACTCTTATACTGCATGAATTGATTTTTTCCAATCAGGCAATAAGGTTCGTGTAGAACCAGAACAAAACAAAGCAAGAAACCATATGATTAATAATAAATGTGTATACATGCTAACATATTTAGGTAGTTAGCAAAATGATTAAAACGTTTTGGAAAAAAAAGTTACTATTGGTTGAAATAAAAAATAGTTTTAAAGTAAAATATGCAGCAACTAATAGGAAAACTGAAGGATTCTGTTATAGTGATATGGGTGCATAACATATCAGCGTATAACACTATAGTGCTATGTTTTACCATTCTCAAAATTTCCATCGCCACCCGGCATCTAACTACAGAGGTTATATGACAAAATAAGAGTCAATTAGCCCATGCCCAGATCCCATAAACGTCCACCACAGTGGTGGTGGAGGCTATAAAAATATGTTGACAACAAGTCCCATGTTTATGAGACATTTGATAAATTTGTTTTGAATAAGACCTTATTCAGGACGACATGAGCGACAATATCATGCATTTTGTCGTCAATATGTTTTTAAACACGACATTTTGCATGCAATGGTCGTTATGTTGTCCTCAACAAAGCCTTATTTAAGACAAATTTAAGAAAATGTCTCATAGAAAATCGTAAATACGATCTTAAACATGATAAAACACACATTTTATTACTTCAGTTGTCTTCATCAATATTATATGGGCGACTAATTTTAAAATGTCCTAAGGACATCGTTGACGACATTTGCATCTATGACCATTTGGCCAACTTGGAGCAAACATAACAATTCTTGAACTAAAACGAACAAACAAAAGAATAACAAAATAAAAATAAAATGAATATGTAATACATATTTTTTAATATATACATATCATGTATTTATTAAAATATTAACTGTAAGATCATTTTATTAGTTATTTCAATAGTTAGTTAGATCTTATAAAATTATCTTTTATACAAATAATTTGGTTGAAATGTTTAGGATTCAAGCTTATTTTTTTTTTAGTTTGGATAAAACTTGATTGAAAAATTCTTTCATTTATTGTAGATGTTGAAGAAATCAAAAGCAACCAATAATAGAGAATATCAAATTTCTCAGTCCTTTTCCTGGATTTCTCTAAGCATATAAAATCTTCCATTATGTAATTAGAGTTCTGTATTAATTTTTAAAATGTTTAACATTTCTAATTGTTTCGGTTTATTCTGTTAAAAGATTGATATGAGAAGATATTAGAAGACACAAATAGCTAAACCCATACGTATAAAAAGTACATGAAACTAAAAGCTGTTTACAGCAAACACTTATTTAAAATAAAGATCACTGAACATCTTCTTTGTTTGTATGAAAAAATATTTTCCAAGCACATAACTTTTGTATATGAGACGAAAAAAATTATTAAAAATACGAAAAAAATATGTTAAATACTACAAATAATATAAAATTTTGCTACATCGGTTAATCGACTGAAATTAATCGGTTTAATCGTTAATCAAAAATAGCCAATTATAAATTAACCCATCAGTTAATCGGGTAGTTAATCGGTTAACGGTTAACCGAATGCATCCCCTATTTTTATGCTTTTTTTATTGTATCTGTATATATAAAATTGTAACGTTACTGACTGAATGACTGATTCATCATCGCACAGCCTAAACGCCTGAAGCTAAAAACTGAAATTTGGACCAGGGGTTGGTCTCTCCCCAAATCGATCCATTAAGACGGGATTTTTGGAAATTCGAATATTTAGGGGCTATAAAATAATCTTATATCTTTAAAACTAAAAGAAATACAAAAAAATGTGATACCTATCGTTCTTCTTTAGAAAAATAAGAGGACAGGTGTCTGGTACTTTTTGGAAATTCAGCCCTTTTACGGAGTAAACGGGTAAAACCTGTATTTTGGTACTTTTTTGTCACCCCATCTATCTTTTAAACCCATAAACATAGAAATAAAGGCTATATCACATTTGAAACTTATCTAAAAAATACAAATACGAATTTGGTAGTTTTTCGAAATTCGGACGTTTAAAGGGTGAAAACCGTAACTATTTCTGGTACTTTTTTCCAAAACATTTTTCTTTATTCATTGACATATACATACGTGTTAAATTATGAAATTATTTTATGCTTCAATGGAGGAGAACAAGTACCAAAAAAGGGAAACACGGAAAATTTAATTTCGTACATTAGCTGTTTGGTTCTAAAACTGGCAATTATTTTAATTATCGTTAATATTGGACCTAGAACCTTTAACTTCGACATGCAATGTCCTATGTGGATAAGAACCTATGCGGGAACTTTTTGTTCTTCAACTGGTACTTTTTGAATTTCCGTTAGTATTGCACCTAGAAAGAAAAAAATCAAACATGCGAGGTCCTGAGCGAATGAGAATCTGTAAAAGGGGGTTTTTTGGTACTTTTTTTGTTCTTTAACTGGTACTATTTGAATTTCCGTTAGTATTGGACCTAGAGGCATAAAATTCCACATTCAATGTCTTGATTGGATAAGAATCTATAAGAGGGAAATTTGTGGCACTTTTTTGTTCTTTAACTGGTACTTTTTGAATTTCCGTTAGTATTGGCCCTAGAGACATCAAATTGAACATCCAATGTCCTGAGTAAATGAGAATCTGTTAGATGGATATTTTTGGTACTTTTTCGTTCTTTAACTGGTACCTTTTTTAATTTTCGTTAATATTGGGTCTACAAACATAAAATTAAGCATGCAATACCATGAGCGATCGAGAATCTGTAAGAGGGGCTTTTTAGTACTTTTTTGCTCTTTACCTGGTACTTTTTGAATTTCCATTAAGATTTGACCTAGAGACATAAAACTAAACATGCAAGTTCCCAAGTGAATAAGAATCTGTAAGGCTGATTTTTTTGGTGCATTTTCGTACTTTATTCTTTTCCCACAGGTACTTTTTGAATTTTCGTTAGTATTGAACCTACAAACATAAAATTAAACAAGCAATGCGTTGAGTGAATGAGCATCTGTAAGAAGCGCTTTTTGGTACTTTTTTGTGCTTTACCTGGTACTTTTTAATTTGCCGTTAATATTGGACAAACATTCAAGTTCCTGATCGGTCCATAATTTTCCCTAGGACCCATAAAAACCCTACTCTCGGAAAACAGTTTATTGCGCCTGAAACAAAATAAAGCGCACTTTGGGAAAATAATTAAATTTGCCTAAAACCATAACAGATATAGATATTGCGGTAAAATTTCTCCCATTTTAGACTCATATGGCCAGAAAAAATATGCAAACTTGTGAAATTTACTGTTAACGCTAAAACTAATTACACTGTTGTATTGAAATTTATTCTAATTTATTTTTTGTAATACCAGAAATCAGTCTTCAGAATTTTGGGATGATTGGTCCATAATTTATCATAGGTCCAATACAAATTACCCTCATAAATATTATTTTAATTCGGCTAAAACTGTAACGAATCATGATATTTAACTCAAGCCAGTTCAAAATTCTAACAAGAAACGCATAAAATGTTCTTATTGTCAGTCAATAATTCAATTCAGGTCTAAACAGCAACCAATTTTAATGTTGACGTTCGTTTTTGTGAAGATTAGTTAATAATATATATGTATTTATCATATAGAGCCCACTTCTGTCGGTGGAGGGTATCAAAGATTCGGCACAGACGAATATAGCACTCTAACTTGTTTTTAAGGCCCCTATTACGGTTTACAACTCAACTCAGTTGAGTTGTAATTTCTTAATTTTTGTATTATGGTTTACAACTTTGCTATATTGCGGCGAACAAAAACATCAAAAAATTACAACTCATCACAACCAGTTGTTTTAATTACAACTCAACTGGGTTGAGTTGTAAACCGTAATGGGGGCCTTAGTTATCTATCTTCATCTATATATATAATAACAAATTGTAACGTTACTGACTGATTATCCTAAACTCCAGGCGCTAAAAAGTTGACATTTGGAACGGAGGCCAGGCTCTCGCCAAATCGATATCCTAAGCTAAAAAGATGCAAAAAAATTAATACTTATTGTTGTTCAATGAAAAAAAATAAGCGGACCTTCTGGGGAGTAAACGGGTAAAACATGTATTTTAAAGCTTTTTTGCAACGTCATCTATCTTCAAAACTAATAAACATTGGAAAAAAATATCACATTTGTATCGTATCTAAAAATACAAGAAAAAATTTGATACATTTTCGAAATTCGAATATTTAAGAGGTGAAAATCGTACATATTACAAAGTAGCGGGTTAAATGCTAGGCATTTAAAAAAGTTAAAGCCTAAAAGCATAAACTTTGGCGTAAAAATATGTCCACGAAAGAAAAGGAGACGCTAACGAAGTAGTGGGTGAAGGGCTAGTTTTTTAATAAAATGCTTAACTACAACAATTTCTGTTGATTTTTTATTTCAAAAATAATTTCGCTAGAATTTTTTTTCAAAAAGTTCGTCGATTCGACGAAGAGTCCCCTTAATGTACTAAAATTAAGTGTAAACTTTCAGGGTTAAAAAAATATCTTAGTAGGAAAATTGTTGCATTTGTAGCAGCTCTGGTAAAAAAACATGATGAGTAAATGTAACAACTTGAACAACTTCGTAATCCAGGCAAACCAACGCTGGTCGAAAACTCCTTAAATATTGAAACGATTTTGAGATAATTGTGCATTCTGCGAAAAAATTCTTTAGAATGATTTATCTTTTGTTAAAGTCCGACACATACGGTAGGCGTAAAATGGACCTACCTTCGTGCGTTTTGTTTGTCGTTTCGCATTGGCTAATGCTTTGGAGTCGCATAACTGCACCGAGCTACATAATTTTTTTTCGAATATTAACATTAACCAATATATAATTGTTTTTAAGCCTAATTTTACGGGATCTGTACACGGTCAAAATGCTTGTCATGCAGGCGAATTCACTCGTGTGCGTCATATCTCAATTTTTTATCCATTCCACATTTTCACTAGCACTACCCACCATAGCGCGTGATGAGAAATGTTTGACCGTGTACAGCCCCGTTTAAACCTTTAATCCGGTAGAAAATAAAAAATTTCATATCGGTTTAAAAATAAAACTACTTTTTTTAATTTTTGGATATTTTTCATTCAAATTGGGCTTTTGGTGGCAAGTTGTTTGCTAATATATTTTTAATTTAAGAATCCATATAAATAATTTTTTTTTTTTTGTTAACACGAGCAATACTCGATTTTGGCTTAAATATTTACTATTAAAAGTAATTAAGGTGTGTGTATATATTTATGAGATTTAATATTAACATTTAAATATTAGTTTTTTAATTGAAATTATTATAAATATTGAAATTTTATTTGAATTTGGTATACTTTTTTGTTATTTTTATTTATAAATTAAATTTTAATTATTTTTGTGGTATTTACATAATAACCCTTTTAATATATGTACATGGACCGACAAATCATTTTATTCAGGTTTTTTTACAGTGTAGTCTTTTAAGTTTGTCACAAATTGCCATTTATTGCTAACCAATACAAAAACACACGTTTTGTTATCGCAACAACGCATTGGTTTTTCTTGAGAATAGTAGTTTTATATTTTTTTTAAAATGAATTAATTCTTTTAAGTAATAAAGGGTAAAAATTTATTGTTTTATCAAAATTATATCAGGAAATTTTAGTTACTTTCGAAAAATAACGCTGTAGTTTTTTTTCCACGGAAGGACTGTAATTAATTGTTTTAGAATTAAAAGCCGGAAAAAGAAAATAAAGTTTAAATTTTAAAATATAATTAAATAATAGGCATGCTCTTGAGTTTATGAAATATTTGCCTTTTCATACCCTTCAGCGAAGGTAAAAGGGTAAATATAAGCATGTCATTCCGTTTGTAATCTCTACAATATTGATCCTAGACCCTATACAATGTAAATTCTGGGTCCTTATGAGTGGCGAAGTCGATTTGACGATGTCCATCTAACCGCCTGTTCGTGTGTATGTTGAAATGGGTTTACCGAAGACCCCAGAAATGATGGGGACTAGATTATATATTTAAGTCACATATAATCTATTAAAGTTTGCTATTGAAATTCAGCCAGATCGATCCATAAAAACCACGACTGCCTCTAATTTTGCCCATAAAAACTTGCTGATATTGTTTTTTTTTTTCATATAAATATCTGGAGAACCGAATGAGCCAAACTTTTTATATTAAATAAAACCATCTCGGTTATCAATACACAATATTCCATAAAATGTGGGCAGGATTGTAGAAATGGGCTTGGCACAAAATAGTTTTTTATATCTATAGAACTTTAAGAGAATAATTTTCCAAATTTGGTACACAAAGTTGGGATATTAATACATAGCATCTCTAAATATATGGTCAGGATTGAAGATGTAGGCGTGGCACCTCCCGTACAAATAAATCATTGATTTACGGATATTTGGAGAACGGTAAAAGCCACAGTTTCCAAATTAGGTACACGCATCTTGGTAATCAAAACACAACATCCGACAAAATGTGAAGGAGAATTTTGTATATCTGGGCGCGAAAAAGTGGGTGTGGCACAAAATAGATTTATTTATATCTAAAGATCGGTATTTATATAACTTAATGTTCTTATCGCACCTTAGTGAAAGGTATATAAGATTCGGCATAGCCGATTATTGCACTCTTACTTGTTTTAATACAAACGCCATTAACCATTTAAACCAGGCGCGTAAATAAGAGGGGAAATGGAATATTTTACATTTTAAGATAATTATATTAATAAGAACACAATTTTAAGATTTAGCATATATTCCATTGTTGAAAATATGCCAGATGGAAATAGTAAGAACATACGCAGTAGCTAATTTGAAAGAAGATAATATAAATCATATTTTTTTTAATTTAACGTTTCTTTTGCTGTATAACTTTAATCATAGCAGGTTTTGAATCCTATTTTTTTTTATTAATTTTATAACAAAAAACCGTTAAAATTATGAGATTTATTGTAAAAATCAACATTTCGCACACTAATGCCTATTTTCTCAATGTACCGACAAATTACCTGTTAAACTGGCCGCTAAATAATTGACAGATGAGTGGCGGTTATCTTTGCGGCAGAATAGAAGCAAATTAGACATTGAGAAAACCAAATTTCTTTAATGTACAGTTTTTTGTTGGGAAAAAAGATAATCGCCTAATGAGAAAAAGGCCATAAGTCATAAACAGTCACAGCTCAAAATTTATCAAAATCCTCTTATTTGCATTTACCCGTTCAAAAATCAAATCTCTATCAACAACGAAAATTTCGTTTGCGTCACTGACTTCTTTAACTCGAAAATTACCCTTATGCCGGTTTTTATGTTACATGTTTCACTTGTACATCGATAACTATTTTTAGTTGTAAAGTGAGTTATTTTCTTTAGCTCTTAATTAGTCCTACAACTGGGGCTATTATTCATTTCGATTCTTTTATTCGTTTTTAGGACAACTGCAAGACACAGGGTATTTACACGTGAAAAAACAAAAGTGGTTTTCCTGACCAACAATTTAAGCGCCAATTTCAACGAAGCCTGAGGCAATATTTCAATGCGACATATTTTAGAATGTTATGCACTAATGTCTCTTAAAAATAGTTTTGATTTTACCCATAAATGGCTTATTCTTTTTTCTTAAGTTAGTTTTTATCACTCTCGCATGTAACCTGTCGCAGGTGACATTTTTTGCCATAATTATATTTCTGTTGTTGTAATTTGGAATAAATATCTTTAAGTTGGAAAAAACGTTTTTTGATATATCTATTGCTAATTATGTATAAACGAGCTTAGTTAAAATGTTTTTAAATAAACAGAAGATTTACTGCCTGTTCAGCGATTTCAAACATTAACGTTCGCATAGAAAATTACATTGAAAACAAAAACAAATTTTGAAATTTTGTTTTAAATGTTATTTCTCTATGCGAACGTTGAACAGCCAGTTAAAGTACTAGATTCGTCCGGTGGCCGATCTTAGACCACTTGACAGCTACAGCAAAAATAAATCTTTATAACTACAGGCAACGTACATATGTATATACTTTCTTCAAATTAGAGCTTCTAATATTTAAGAAAAAAATAACAAATGACTTTCCATATACTAACATATCATTTTGTTCGTTACTTTCAATTTCGTTGTAAAACCATAAAAAATTGTAACTCCTCAAAAACTATTAAGAAATTTGGATTGTTAATTTTCCCTGAATAAGTCACACAATATTGGATAAAATAAAATAAAGACTTTTATAAAAAAAAAAAAAAAAAAATAATAGACCTCGAGCTTAATAAATAAATATTAACAAAAAGAAAAAAAAAATATTATGACTGCAACCAAGGACTACACTGCAGCAACGCAATATATTTCAAGAGAACAAGTGCTTTTATACATGTGTTTTGGCAAGTAAATGTATGTTGTTACATTAATAAATCATTTATATAAAAATATAATTTTTCAATTTCTAATTTTCACACATACGATGTCGCACGTCACCAACCTTACGTAATTACCAAGATCACATATCTTTTAATTTTTCAGTAAGGTTTCTTTAATTTTAATATTACAAAAAATCTCTGTCTGTTCTCAATTTTTGAAGAGCTTTCTGCGCTGATAAAAAATTTTATTTTTTAATGTCGCACGTGACATCGAAATATGAGATAATACAAAGAAAAATATTACAGCTATTTGCAATCACATAATTTATTATGCCTTTTTTTAAACTCTTTGTACTCTCCGAAAGATTTTAGAGAGAAAATGTCAATGCATAATGTCACTCACTCTTTAAGAACTTTTTTAAAAACAAAACATGCAATTGCAATATCCAAATGAGAAAAATGGCACCTGTTGGACTTCATATAACTGGAAATAGTTAATAAACATGTATAACATTTTTTTACATTACAAAATTTGATTGTTTCCCTGTTTAAGCTATACAAAGCCTTTTCAAGAACTTATATTTTTTTGTTTCGGTGGACCCATCGGTGGACATGTCCATATTAATAGCGTTATTTAGATGTAAATTTATGTATTTTGTGCCACGCTCACTTTTCCAATCCCGCCAACATTTTGGCAGATGTTGTGTGTTGATAACTAAGATAATTGTACCTTACTTGAAAATTTTGGCTGTAACAATTCTGCAGATTTAAGTTTATCTTTTAAAGTTACAATTCAGCATATATACTTAAAATCTATTATGTCTCTGTACGGGAGGTGCCACGCCCATTTCTCCAATCCTGCTCATATTCTTAGGGAGGTTGGGCATTAGGTACCCAGTTATGTGTACCAAATTTAGTACACATTTCTTTAGATTAAAAAAAAAAAAATTATTTGTGCCACGCCCACTTCTCCAATCCCGCCCATATTTTGTGGAATGATGTCTGTTGACAACTGAGATGTTTGTACCTAATTTGGAAACTACTATGGCTCCTTCCGTTCTCCAGATGTTCAAAAATTCATAATGTATGAGAAGTGCCACGCGCAAAGTAATAAAAACAACAACAAGGGATTTATGGGTAAACTTAGAGGCATTCGTGGTTTTTTGCTCTTATCTCACTCATTTATGGACCGACCTGGCTGAATTTATATAGCAAACTAACGGAGTATATGTGAAAAAATATATAACCTAGAACAAATAATTTTTGGGGTCTTCGGAAACCCCTTTTCAACATACACACGGACAGACGGACATCGTTAAATCAACTTCGCTAATCATATGGACCAGAATATATATACTTTATAGGGTCTTATATCGGTATTGTAGAAATTACAAACGGGATGACATACTTATATGAGTTGCGACTGTTTATGATAAAGTGAGCGATATAATTATTATCTGATTTTTATTTTTTTTGCAGACTAATTGTTTTTCTTTCTGATCATAATTGTTACTTTGTGATTTTTATATTTTTGCAAAAAATAAAAGTTAATTATTGAGATTTTTTTGGATAAAGTTTAGCAATTTACTGATATTCTTAGGGCTTAAAAAAGATTTATAACAACTTGAAAAAATTCGAGTCAAAAATAGAAGGAAAACGATATAAAAATCAGAAAATAATAATTGAGGAGCCATAGAACAAAATTTTTGGAAAATTGAGGTTTAATTATTTCCCTTCCTTAAAAAACTGCATGAAGCCTAAATTCATCAAGCTGTCAAAAGTCATTACGCATTTAACGCAAATATTTTAAGACTACCAAAAATACAATTTGTCAAAAAATGCTAAAAAGTACGTTTTTTTGCAACTCCTCAATTATGTGTGCAAAAAATATAATTTTTAAAATAACAAAATTATTTAAAAAATTCAAAAATAAAAACTATTTAGGGTTCCTGATAATCTTTTTTTTTATAATTTTTCTTGTTTCTTAGGGTATTAAGAACTCGTTTCATAAGATTTATGTTTAAACACAAATTTTTGAAATTACTTGTTTAGAAATTTATTCCATATTTAAATAAACTGCTAATAGCAAAAATACATTAAGTTTTAAATAAATGAAATTTTAAACAAATTTCTTAAAATTTCCTCCCCAAAAGATAAATTTAAATTTGCGCCTGATTTAACCCAAATATAAATTCGGTCTAGTATTTTTTATAAAAATAAATATTTTTTGAAAATTTGGACGACTAGTTTTACAACTACAGCATTACTACATTATTTGTGAAAAGTATAATTTATGTATTTATATTGTAATAGTTTCGTATTTTTAACGTCTTTGGAGTATATGTTTTTTATTGTTACTGCTTAACCTTCCATAGTTGCCTCTTTAATATACTATTTAAATTTTTATAAATAAATATAAATATTAAACTTAACTTATAAATTATTTCACTAAAATACAAATCGTTGACTTTTTTAAATTAAATTCATATAAAAAACTTTACGATTTTTTAACATTAAAATGCTTATGATATTTTTAACATTTAACTTTGAAAGCTCTACGTATTGCTCTTTTAATCAGCAATACATATCGATCCTTTGCTGCAATAGAGTCATAACTCAAAAACCTGATTTTTGAGCTAATGTATAGAATTCTTTAATTCCCGGTGGAACATATGGCCGATTACTAGCTGATAATGTGGAATTAATCGCCATATTGTTTCATCATATTGTGTAAAAATTTCATACAAATATCTGATATACTCAACTCCTGAGGGAAGAATTAAATTTATGTGCTAGAAAATTCAAATTTGAATTTTTACGATGGGTAGTGCAAAGTGCGCAAACGATGCAAATGCATGCAAAACACATTAGCACAACACAACAACAAAATTTATGTTTGTATGTTCATATTTGCAATTTACTTTATTTTACTTCGTTTGCACTAAAAAAACCCTTGATCAGAAAAAAAGGAGTGCCTATTTGCTCAGTTGCAAAAAAACAATAAATGGAATTTTACACATTTAGCGCCAAATTGTTTATAAAGGAATTAATAGAAAATTAAATTTAAATTATTTAAAAAGAAAATATTTATTTTATTGTGCTTGTATATAATTGCTAACAAATGCAGATTTTTGAAAGTGCTGCCAGAAATTTTTAAAAAATTCTCAATTATAATATGTACTGCAAATTTACAAATTTGCACAATGACCATCGTGCAAACCCTTAGTTACACTTTGTGACAAAATTGATACAGTTTAAAATCCTTTAGCGTAGATTGTAAAGCGTGTTAAGTTAAAAATTTGAAGTAATTATTACGTTTTTTTGGAGGGGGAGAGGGGTCTTGGGGGTCACGACGTTTTGGTTCGAATCATTACCCTTATAAAATTTGAATTTAACAATATAATTCAACAAGAACTTTTCACAACATTCATATAACTTGAAGCTTTGGTAGTACCAAACAGTATGAACATGAAGAAGCACAACAGATAGCTGAGCATTTGGGTATATAAATAAAATTCCTCAGAACATTGTCAAAACAAAAATAAAGAGCTGACGCTCAACCTGCAAAGTACTTCCCCAAATCTGTATCTATCCATCATCTGGACTCAGTAACAATTTAGTCTACAAGGCCCACTGTCTCCTGGCAACTTGGTTAAATTTAACTAGATATTTTATACCGTTGACCACAGGTGGAATGCTACATAAAAGTTTTAGACCCTATAAAGTATAAATATTTTGGTTCCTAATAGGCAGCGAAGTTGATTTAACGATGGCCGTCTGTCCTCGTGTATGTTGAATGGGTTTTCCGTAGACTTCAAAAACGGTGGTTGTTATATATTTATGTCACATATACTCCGTTAAAGTTTGCTATTAAAATTTAGCCAGATGACAGATCGTTTCGTACTTTACTACTCTTAAGGACCCAGAATATATATATATATATACATATATATACTTTATAGGCCCTTAGATCCATATTCTACAAATTATAAGCAGAATGACAAACTTTCCATCTGTGATGAAGGGTATAATGAAGACAAATTGCAAATAACTATACACTGTTAATTGGCAACACTCCAGATCCAGTTGTTACTATTGGCTGTAGTTGGTTGAATGTCAACGGACTCGGGATAATTTCCCAGTCAATTTTTGGTATAATAAAAAATGGTCATGCTGAAAGGAACCCTAATATCCATTTGGATACTTTGAACCACAGTTAGAAAGAAATGTATAAATTAACCTAGAGCCCGTGCAAATATACTACCGTTATAAGGATTATGTCACAATAGCGACTATACCGTATGCGTTAGGGAATAATTAGCTTTTCGGTAATATGGTAAAGGGTATATAAGATTCGGCACGGCCGTATTATAATTTTGACTTGTTTTTTAATGTATTCTTGCTACAGTACAAGTTAGTGAAGCCGCCGCACAAAGATCCTTTTCCACTCTCGGGACACTCAAAACTTTACTAAAGGCACCAATCGCGGTAGACCACCTAACGCAACTATCGCTTCACCAAGTTTACAAAAAAAAACCAATCGGGACAAAAATTAAAATTTTGGATCGTTTTAAATTTTTGTAATACCAGAGGTGTCCTACTTTTTGAACATGTGGCGCCCCTCCTGAAAGGCCTTTTTACCTCGATCCAAAACTTGAACTCGAATGCGGGTGCTTAATAGAAACGTAAAATTTTTTTCCCAATCGGACTAACCGTTTACAGAATCCCAAAATATTTTCATTTTTTACCAAAAAATTTCCCACTGTTTAACATTAGAATATTTTAGGAGTGGGCCTTGTATGGGGTCTATGATAATTTTTGAACCAATCTTAATAAGACCTCACCTCACAGTATTCAAATTGGTTGCAGTTTTAGAAGCATTAAAGTCTATTCCAAGAGTCGGACCAATGTTAAACTGTAGACCAGTCATCATAAACTTTTTAATATTATTTCTAGTCATATACAACTTAATTGGATCTAATTTCAATAACATGCCATGATTCGTTTCGGTTTCAGGATTATTAAAGTGATTTTAAGGACGGCGTTTTATATTGGACCTAAGTCGTACAAAAGTGTTCTCCGAGCTTGGGCTTCATATGTGCTTATGGTAAGTTATGAACCGATCTTTAAAAATTTCGTAGTGTGATTTCTAGTCATATAAAATGAGTTTGTGCAACATTTAATGGCAAGGGGTTTTTTGTTCCTTCTGACAACTTTGATACTCCATTAAACTCGTCGTTTTAAAATCAGAGTATCTTCAATTTTTTTTATAAAAACCTCAATCTTTTCTGCTGTATATTACAATATTTTGCGTTTATGTCACTTTTTTTTTAATTTGTTGAAGATTTCAGGCCACTGTGTAGGGGCGTTTTTTGTGAGTTTCTTTTAAACGTAAAAAATATCATTTTGCAATTTTTTTTTGTTTACAAATAAATATATAATAAATAATTAGCTGCTACTTTTTTTACAATATTCTTTTGTTTTGTTTTGTTTTAAATATATAATATGTTTGTATGTATGTGTAAATGATAAAAGTCTTATTTGGTGCAACAAAAGTATTATTTACGAGTAAGTTTTTTGTTTGTTAATTAAACAAATTCGTTTTTGTTTATGTTTTATGTTGTTGTTCTGGTTTTTTGGTACTAGAGAAGGATTGTCGTAGTTGACGTAAAAATCACTAGACGAGAAAAATATCAGACGCCTCTGATTTTGTACATGCGCTGCCAGTTGGTGAAGCAGCCGATGCTAAGGAATTTGCTCTGGTAGCTGCCAATGGAGAACGCATGTCCTGACTGAGAGCTGTAGTATTAACAGATTGATTTGGTACACCTTCATAATAGTAGGAATCTAAAAATAAAAGAAATTTTAATGGTAGAAATTAAAAAAACTTGAAGACTGAAAAATAATAAAAAGCTATTCAAGCTTCAAAACTACAATAATTTTATAACGAAATATAGTTTATATTCTGGAAAACTTCTCAAGGAAGTATATCCTTGAAATTCCCGGGAATTAAAATTCGTGAATTTATTTGTAAAGGCTTGACTCAAATTTAAGAGTTGTTTTTTTTTTTCTTTAAATAGAACTATTTGTATTTATTACACTATGCTAGTTGAAAAAACAGACAAGCCGAAAATGGAGGAGGTTGCACAACATATATTCGCGTAACTCAAAAAATTATGTTTCTAAAACGTTTTTGAGTTACGCGAACATATGATGTGCAACCTCCTCCATTTTCGGCTTGTCTGTTTTTTCAACTAGTGAAATTTTTAGTGAAATTAAACATAAATAAGCATTTCAAACTTGAAATTCAAAGCAGTAGAAAGATAACAAAAGGATTAGCTTTTTCCCGCCATTTCGTTTGCGCGGAAAATCCGCATAAGGAAATCTCTGCATAGAGAGAAAAAACTCTTATTAAATTTTAGTTTTGTTCTACATACTTTAGTACTAGTCGTTTTTAAATATAAGTACGAAAAACACTAAAAAAATACCTCAAACAATCAAAAAGGGATAATTTTCGAAAACCAATATTCGTGCATACGTATGCGTTTGTAAAATTTTTTTTTGTAGAAAGAACAACAACACAATAATATAAAAAAATTCAGAATATTTTCATGTAAAAATAATCAAAATAATGAGCAATAATTCCCACATTCTATTTGTTAAAATTATTTAGTTAAACACATTAAATTTTCAAGGTAGAATTATAACGAAAACCATATCGGGCATGCTCCAGGGGTCTTGTAGTTGAGAGTTCTTCTGTAAATAAAATAAAGGAACAAAAATGCGTAACGGGTATCTCTGGTTATCTGGGGTAAGTGTTTAGGTAGGTTAGAAACTTATTTCACTTTCGGATTATTTCAAGTACGAATCGGGATTAAAGCCACTTAAAAATTCTTGAATCCAGCACAGATTGATTCTAATTTTTATCTCACTTTTAATTCAGTCAATCCCGTTTTCGGTCTATTTTAAGTACGGATCAGGGATTAAATACGACCAAGTTAGGTTTTTGTCACTCGAATAATCTGTACTTGAATCAAAAATTCTGTAGTTGATTTAAGGAAATCCGTACTTACCGTACTATTGAAACCGCTTCGGCTTTGTTTAAGTACGGATGGATTGTTTTATCTTTTCAGTGTAACGGTTGAAACTACTTATAAGTTTGTTGATTAAAATGCCGACTTTCGTAAGTTTTAAGGAGAACAATTTTTTATAAAAAAATAACTTTTTTTCTATTACATTGTCTGAATTTAATTATCTTGTACTCTCTTTATGCTCCACGTTAGATGTTTTGCCTTGAGGTGCTAACACGACGAGGCTGCCAGGTCGTGGCCACGTTAAACTGACCGTGTAGAGGCAATCCCCTCTTAAATCAATATCTGAGATCTATTATTTAGAAACAGACCTTAAAGGGAAATTGCAATCTTCAAAACTCGATTGGGCAAAGCACTAAATCCGTTGTAATTGGTATCCGTGGTAAATATACCGATTCACCTCGACCACAGCCGGTTAATATAATGGCCGCTACTGCGGTTTTATGTATGATTTTGACGCGCAATCGGGTCCCATTGCACAACTTAGACGGATTGAGATTCCTGAGTAGCATCACGGGCGCTCCTACTTTGAGGATAAGTGTGCGATACGGTATGCCAGCAGGGTTAAGTGCATTTAGGAACTCGACAGGATAGTATAAGGCTTCATTCGTATGCAGTACTGCATCTACTGATTTGTATTAGTATTCTGCTACTTCCAACGACTTTATCAAAATATCATAAATGGCTATTGCCTAGTCGTTTTTAGGTGTGAGAATTGTACGTTCGCACAGCCAATCCGTGGATGTGCTGTTATATTCATCTACATATATTCGAGCTATAACGTCGTCAAGGGTAAGCACAACTATGACAAGATCTGGTGGAACTGTCCCGTTATCACCGGTTTCAGGATATTCTTCGTTTTTAATTTTTAGGATGAGATCGGCAAGCCATCCGGCACGATCGTCACCATTCAAGTACACTCGCATGTTTTTCGTGAGGTAAAGTTTTTCTACAAAGGTCCAAAGATTTGAGTTCCTCTCGGCATTATCGGCAAAGTCTGACAAAAGTCACCAACTAACAAAAATTTGCCTCAACCCATCATGTCATCGTTCCCTTTGATATCTTTTAAAGTTCTGTTTGCCGCCTCGAAAGACTTTTTATTTAATAGCGTATCTTCATCCCAAACTAAATGTTTACAGTCGGGTATTACTTTGGCCGCATTACTCTATTTTAAAATGTTGCAAATCGGAGTTTCGACATTGGTGAGGTTTAAGATCTGTCTATCCTCCCTCTAACAGTGTTGGCGCATTTCCTGATAGTAAATTGATAATAATGGGGTTTCCAGTGCCACCAGGAGCACCAACAAAAAAATAGTTCTCCCCTTTCTTTCTCTATATTAACAAGAATATGGGGTACGTTCGTAAATGAAGTTGTTGCGCATCACTTACGCATTAGCAAAGTTTAATGTTCGTAAAAGCATCAGTTGAAAGAAACTTGGCATTACTCTCATATGTCAAAAGTTTTTTATGCAGTGATGCCTCAATTCTGCAGCAAATTTTGGCAATTATTGCATCAGTTAATTTTCTGAGTCAATAACTTTTGACATAAAAGACATGGCTTTATTTTTCCTTTGAATGCATTTTCATGTTATTTATAAGAAAACTGCCACTTTTTGGTTCAATATTTTTTTTAAAAAAAATTGGTCATCGCTATTGATAAAATTTTTATTATTATTTTATGTTCGCTTATGAAAAATTTGTAATTTAGCTCGTGTTCAAAAATTCAAACTTTGCACATCTGTTGTGCAGTAAAAATGTTGCCGTTTAATGTTTTCCAAAAGCCTGTATTTGTTCAAAGCCGTAAAGGATGAGAGAGTTGACAGAAAATTAAAATTACTGTAAATAGCTCTCGCAGATTCAAAGGCGAATCGGTCAATGCAGCTTCCTCTAGAATAGTCTCCCAATGTTTGTTATCCTCGAGCACTCCAAGAGCCTTACAAGCCGAATTAAATGTCGGATAAAGTACATCATTCACAGTCTACAAGCCTTAAAAACAGGTCCGTCCTCTAACCTCATGAATCAGCAGGCGACGATGAAGGCATTCCACATTGTTTGAAAGAATGGTATAGACTTTTCCCATAACATGCTCTTTTTCACTCCAGGCCAAATGCGTAAGTAAAGGCGGAAAACTGATTTTATTTTTGAACCCCATAAATTCCAAAACTAATTGCGGAAAAGAAATTTTACCTGCATCTGGCCAATATTATTCATCTTATATGTTCTCATTCGTTCAGAACCCTGCACCTAAAAATTTATGTTTCTAGCTTCTAACCAAAAATAATACGATTTTCACCCCTTAAATGTTCGAATTTTGATTTCCATGTTTAATGGTTTAAGAGATGGATGGGGTGACCAAATGTTCCAAAAATGGTAAAGAGATGCCCTGTTTTTAAATGTATAGTTGATAATACTATTATTTTTTGCAGATGCGGTAAATGTTAATTTTTGATATATCCTGGTTTCTAACTTTTTAAAGATTATTTTTTCTGGCTTCCTTTTGGTGCATGTTTTAGCTTGTGCTGGTTATAACTAACTATAACTATATTATTAACTGGGAGTTATAGTAGTAGTTAATTATAACTGCACTTGGTGGAACTAGCCGTTAATTTAACGGTTGAGTAAATTTTTTTTTAACTTACTTAAAATACCGCCGCCTGATCCATAACTGTATGAACCATATGCACTACCATATTGAGAATATGTTGGGCTATAGGTATAATCGGATGTAGGTACAACAGAACCACAAGCTAAAAGAAACAAGATTAAATATTTTTATTTGCACATTATTGTATACTTTGTAGAACTGTAATTATTTCTAAGTGAAACTTCAGTACATAATTTTTAAGTTGGTGCGATTTTTAAATTTTACTTTCTTTACGAGATCGATGATAGAAAAAAAAGAAAAAGTGAGTGCAATTGAAAAAATATTCTAAAGCTATAGTAATAATGGTGCAGGTCTTTTACACATATCTAAATTTTATATATACAGTGCTACTCTCGAGAATACCCGTAATACGTGACAATGTGACAACCATTTCAGATTTCAATGAATTCAACGTGATATGAAAGTAGTTCCTTGGGGAAACACAACTTCCGAATGACTTTAACAACTTTAACATAATTTTATTATAAGAATATTTAAAGTAGACGATTTGTTTGTTCGAAACGGTAAACCTCGATTTATTCGGAACTTTATTAACGCGATTTTGATATAACACGGACCAATAATAGTAACCATTTTTCTTAACACTATTCAAAAATGCTAAACTGTCAAAATTTCAAAAGACTTGTTTAATTTTTGTTTAAATTTTGATTTAAAGTTTTATTTTTGCCGCTTAATACAACAGGTTAGGGCATTATTTCAACGTTTAAATCTTATTATATATAGAAGCCCCTAAAATGTATCTTAGCCTTAATGAATCTTTGCCTATCTGAGCTGTGGAAAGCATTTTTAATTTTAGATTGCATTAACAAAGCACTAAAATCTTTAAAAAAAAAGGTTAAAATTCATAGACTAAATGGTTGCTGAAAACTCCTTTAGCCGGAAGACGTTGGCTATAACAAAGGCGTGGAATTTCATGCATTTATAATTGGAAAATATGCGCATTAAAATGCTTAAAAAAGTTCAAAATATGCTTTGAAAATTAAATAAAAATATACCTTTATTATTAAAATTAAGCGAAAACCTGACGGTGCACTAACTGTTTTTGTATTTTGTATGATTTTTTTTTTTAAATCCATTTTAAGAGAATTAAATTTCTAACATGATACTTTTAACGATAACAAAGTATAATCGAAAGTTTCTGTTAGGAATCTGTCTTATTAAAAAATTGCTTAAGGAAATTCAATCTAATCTCGAGGAATTTCAAGACAGCAATTTGAAGATTTTTGTCAAATACAAAAACATTTTGCAAAATCAATAAAAATATCAAAGCAGATCGAACAGTGATTTTGCATATCGGAAATGCTGCTTCAAGCATTAAAAGAACAGTTATCTTAAATTAAAATAACACCAAATATCATTAGAAAGAAGAAGAAAAATATGCAAATTATATGATTTTTTCAGCAAGAACTAACATAATATGCGAATTTATATGCAATCTTAAACACTATATGACAAAAAATGCATTAACGATAAAATATGCAAAAAATATGCACAAACAAATCGATGCCATTTTTCGTTAGAAATTGTGATACGTATAAATAACTTATTCACTTAATATTAAAACCATCGAGGAAAAACAAGCATTTGCATAAAATCCCACGCCCTAGCAATAACAATATTGAAACCCCATTGTCATTGGAAATTTGTGAAATATTAGAACTACGAGTATTTGAATCTGTTTGAATTTTAATACACAATACAAACTAAAACATATAATAATAAGTTTTACAATATGAATTGGGCAATTACACATACATTTGCATATATACATGTGTTTGTTAACAAATATCCTCCATTTTTTTAAAAGAATTAATCAAATAAGTAAGATATTAATAATTGTATGTGTTTTTGGTTCCAGGCGATTTTTAAGTCCCGAAATTAAATTTTGTATGTATCTCATATTTGGATTTTCGCTACATGTTAAATTATTGGTCGCAAAAAACGATTTTTATTAAATCTTTACATTATTTTACGCGAATTTGTATTTACAATTGCCCGCTTTTCGTGACTTCACTTTTATCGCATATTTTCGTTGTTAAAACCTACTGCCTGCTTCAATTTTCGTCCATAATATAATCAATATTTAAACTGTTCAAATATCACTATAAAGAAATTTTGAACTTCTTTCGGAATATTTGTTGGCATTAAGGACTACTTTCATTTCACATTGATTGATTGATTGATTGAGACTGGACATGTTGATCCATAATGTTAACTTGCCTGCAGTATAGTGACTAAAACTAGGCAACATTGTTGTGGTAGTTGTAGCATAACCGGTCATATCAGCAGCGCTGGTAGTAGATGCAAATGCGTTATTTGGATTAGTGGCACCTGAAGGGGCCATTATTATGAGTGAGGTAGGATTTGTAGAGTCTTGTGTCCTAGTTTGTTCTTGGGGCGCTTCAAGATGCTGTAGATGATGAATACTATTGCTAAGACTTTGAGATCTATTGCTTAAATTATTCGTAATATTATTAGTATTACTGAGGTTTTGTGTGGTTTCTGACGCTGTCGAAGTAGCCGTCGTCGTTGCCGCCACGGCACTACTAATCGTTGTCGCTGACGTCGTCACATTGCTTACATTGGGACCACGAGAATGTTGGTTACGGCTCAAAACTGTGGGCACCACTGTTGCCACATTGCCACCCTCATCTGTTTCCAAGATTGTTAAAGAAATGTCAGCCGCAGCTGCTGTGTCATCTACAATTTCACCAGCACTAGACGAGGGATTTTGTGCTTCAATTGGATTTGTATTCTCGATGTGGCCAAGAGCTGTATAATTGCTATTTTCGAGAGCAATGGCTATTTTTGTTTTAATATATTTTTTTTATTTAACAAAAAAAAATATTATTTAAAAAAAAAAAATAAATAAATAAATATTTTAAATAAACAAATAAATGATAAACATATAAAAATAGGACAAATAAAGTCTAATATTTTTAAAGTGACTTTAAAATAACTCAATCATGGAAATCATGGGTGGACATTTTTTATTTTGTACCAACTTTAATAAGAAAATATACTTTTAAGACATTGACGGCAATATTTTTAATTTTACATATTATATTTATTTGAAATTGTTGACTTCAAAATTAAATCTGAAATGGATAAACATTCGGAAACCTATTTCTATATTCTCAGAAATACTTAACTTTTTTTATAGGTTGACATCAATTAGTAGGTTAGTATGTATTTACGTATCGCTCATTTATTTCAATAGTGGCATAACTCAAAAAAAAAAAAACAAATAAACTTTGGGGTTAGTGATGCAGAATTGTTCTCTATGTTTTCTTTATATTGTGTATGGCATTCAATTTTATATCTTTATGCTTTCCCCGTTTGAAGAGAATGCGTCATTATTTTTTCTAAGTGGTTAGAGAAAATTAAAAACTTTAAACGCGTTTATCTCGAAAGGGATTTTTTTGAGTCATGTCATTATTGAAGTAAATGAGCGATATAGTCCGTTACATTGCACCGAAATTTTGTACGTTTATATTACAGTTTTTATACCCTTCACCGTAGATCCAAAGTTTCCAAATTAGTTACAAGCATCTCGGTTATCAATATACAACATCCGACAAAATATGGACGGTATTGGAGAAGTGGGAGTGGCTCAAAATATATTTTTTTATATCTATTTCCGTTATTATCGCGCCATTGTGAAGGGTATAAAAGATGCGGCATTGCCGAATATATAACTCTTAATTGTAAGGCCGTTTAGCGGGTTTTATTTCCCAAACTTGTTACTCAGTTAAACAATTTTTACCCTGCTCCACTATCAACTCTAAAAAACAAGCTAAAAAGCAGTATTTAAAAGCCTTTTCAACTTTTGCTTTTGTGCAGTTTTATTTTGATTTTACTTTCTACTGTTTCAAAGTGAAATCAAAGCAACTGTTCAGTCTTTAAAAAATTTAAGACAGAAAAGCAAAAGTTTAAATTGTCATGCTGTTGCTTTGCAGTAATAGTTTAATGTCCAAAAAGTAAACTGTTGCTTTCGCTACTGCTGTGATAACAAATATCGACTGTTGAAAGGGGTTTTATTGTCTTTGCAGTCTTACAGTTCTTTTTGATGTGACGTTGTTCCATTGTTTCGAGTTCAGGGTGTTTCCCCTCAGATTTAGGGTTTTTTTTTCATTTTGTGGTAAATGTAGAGGGTAGAAATGCTTAGGGGAAAAATTTAGGGGTTATAAATTCGTTAAATTTGGGGTGTTTTTACAATTTTTTAGGGAGAAGAAACAAAATTACCTGGCAACACTGCTTGGTACAATAGACGAGTAAAATGAAAAAAAACCGTTCGTAAAAAAAGATAATAAAATATCGTGAAGACAATTGTTGTAGAAACAGCCACAAAATCGTCACGATATTCGTAAACATGTTATCGTCAAGACTTGCAATTTTTTAAAATTCTGCTTTGAAATTAACACTTATGCGTCCAGAATATGAAATTTTGGTTCTGCAATTTTTGTATATTCATCTTGCCTTTCCTCTTATCCTTTTTGTATATTATGTATAAATAAAACTACACCTACAGCCAACTTCAAACTTGTGAGAACTACAAAGCAAAACGGAATTGCAGAGTACATGAAACTTAGCAACCGTTTGTGTTCTGTCGGGTTAACTTTTTACAATTGCAGTTGACAAATGCGTAGCTACTTAGGGCTTGTTGACACTATTATACTTTGTATTAACACAGTGTGATTGTGTGAATGCAATGTGTTATGAAAATGACAAGTATAACGAAAAGAAATTTGACATCCCATACGACTTTATCGTTCAGGGTTGCATTTTTACAAAAACATGTTCATGTGTAATAGTGTGACTACAAACTGTAATGTTACTTTAAATTTTTTGACAGTCATAACAAAACTGATTAGATTTCTATCTCACAAAATACTGTGGAATACATAAGAAAAGTGTGATAGTGTAAACAAGCCTGTAGAAGCATAATAATTAATTTTTTTTACTAAGTCTGTCTGCCTTTCACTTACCACATTGTAAAAGGCGACTTATGGTACCCACAGACGAGGCAACATTAGTCAAAACCTGTGTTACTAATTTTGTTTCCGTTTTACCACAGACGATGACACTCTATACACCTCAATTCAAGTCGCATATTTAAGCGACCATTTTTTGTACAACATAAATGCAATGAAAAAGACTCAATAATTTGTTTGCTATAATAAAAATTCAAAAAGGGGGAACTATGACAAATTTCAAAATTGTACCAAATGAGTCACGGTAGTATCACGGTACTTTAGAAGGTAAAAATGTAAAAAAAAAAGTACGATTGTACCAACTTTAACATCCCTGTTTTACACCACTAATGCACGAAGATACATCAAACGAAAAATGTACGACTGTAAAACAATAAACGACTTTTCAACAGTTGATATCTATTTTCACAGCAGTAGCGACAGCAAGAGTTTACTTTTTGAATATGAAACTGTTACTTCAAAGCAACAGCATAAAAATTTAAACTTTTGCTTTTCTGCTGTTGGTTTTTGAACACTTCTCTTCGTGTAAATTTCCTATTATTTACTTATTTTGTTTTTTTTTTTGTTAATTGCCAAATGTATATTACATTTGTTGTTGTTCTTATAAAAAATATTTTTTGGGTTTTGGTACATTTAGCGTCAGAAACTTATATTTAATTGAATTAAGTACAATTTTGAAAATGTCATTTATCTCACCTGCCACAAAGTATTCAGAGGTGTCAAGAGACTTCAGATATTGCGTTTTATATCTGTTTCCTTCTTAGAAAGCTGCCCTACTTACATTTCTCTTGTTTAATTCAGATTTATTTTCAAATCTGTTTGAAACAGTAACTTTTAAATTTATAAGTAAAGAATATTCAAGAAAGTAAATAAAAGCACAAAGCAAAGCATATTGACGAAATGCAATTGTTTTTGTTAATTTGGTTTTGATCACGAAATTTATGTGGAATGCAGCAACTTGCTTCAACACATTACCACTTTACTACCAAAAAAAAAAAAAAAAAAAAAAAAAAAAAAAAAAAAAAAACGCTTGCTGTCTTTTTCTTCGAAAGCTGCCTTCACTACTGAATTTTCTAATGTCACATTTTTCACCTCGATTCTACTTTGTGACCTTATTTTAAGAACGTATGGACGAAACTACACATAAAGTTTTTGTTCTGATGAGAGAATTCAGTCTAAAAAGTATTCAATATTAAAAAATTAATACTAATTGAAAAATTTTAGTTGTACCAAATGAGTAGCGGTATTAATTTTTATTGCGAATTAAATAAAAACAAAGTTCAAAATGTACCAAAGAAAAAGTACAATTGTCTTATATTTCTACCCTGTTTTAAAATAAGAAAACTCAATCTCTAAATTTATCTAATTTATAATTATTTGTTCTAAATTTCACCGGTTTAAAGGTAGATTAAAATTAATTTTCGGTCCTTGTGGGACCTTTCCAGAAGTTTAATAAAAATTTATTGTTTTTATAAACGATTTAATCATCTGGAAACTGCACATTTATTTTTATTTTTTTGCTTACCTGTATAATATGGGGACATTGCTGGATCGTTAAGGCTAGATCCTAACTTCATGTCTTGCATACTGACAGGAACTAAGGGCGTTAATGTACTAGAACTGCCTAACATTCCAAAATAAAACATAAAATAAAATTATTTCAAAAAAGTGTTAAAAATAAAAAATAAATTAAAACTAAATTGAAAAGCCCTTCCAACCACCATTATTACTACATTAATTTTTTTCAGAAGAAAAAAACTTCGCACATAAGTGACACCAACTTTGAGAGCACTTAACTCTAACTCTAGTCACTTACCAATCGATGCACCTATAGATGGAGTATACAGTGAACCTTGGGTTTGAGATATGGTCGTAATACTATCATAAAGCATGCTGTCATTAGTTCCTGTTGCCACCGCAGGAGGAAAGCCATTGTGGCTATCATAATACGCTGCTGCTGCCACACTGCTGCCATTTGTTGTCAAAGTACCCAATTCCGAAAGAAGTTTATGTTCATCTTTTATACACCATTTACCCGACCAGATCTAAAAAATAAAGCAAATTAAAAAACAATAAAATTAATAATCAAAATAAAAATATTAACAATACATTACTTACATTTGGGTAGATTTGATCCCCACTGTACGTTAAACGTTGCCTTTTAACGTCTTCTTCGACATGCATATTGATATCACGATTTTCATCAGAAATTAATAAGACTAGAATGAAAAAAAATTTACTTTTTAATTTTATTATATAATTATAATTTTAAATTTTTTGTTATTAATTTTAGAAAACAAACTGTAGAAAATGGCATCCATTGTTTTAAGTTTTGGTCATAACTCGGTCGTTTTTCTAACCGATTCGACAGATTTATATAACGTCGTGTTTTGAAGGAAACTTGCATTACATTGTAAATATAGAATTATATATATATATATATAAAATGTACACATCCATACATATATAAACATATATTTTAACAAACTTAATTATAAAAAAAGAGTAATTGTAAGGCTTTCAGTATTTTGGTCATTACTCTGCCGTTTTTTTCACCGATATTACAGATTTATAAACCGTTTTGAAAGAAATTTTCCATTAAAAAAACTTGGCCTCGGGAAGATCTATGGTTCCCGAAAATGGGTATTTTTCAAAACGAGTATAATATTTTGGTCATAGCTCTTCTACTTCTGGACCGAACTGTCCGGTTTTTTCGGGAAATATGACATACAAATGCGTAATACTAGAGCCCTTTAATGTTTTCATAAGCATTTAAGGCTTTTATAAACCATAATACTATAGAATAGTATGAAAGGGGCTTTAGCTGAAATTTGCAAAGCAATTAACGGAATTTTCAAAAATATTATTCCCGTATAGACGTCCGACTAAAAAAAAACTCAACACAACAGGTAATTTTCTTTCGTTCGAAAGTATTCGAATCTTTCTAAAGCAAAAATATAGTTTTTTGTGCAGGTATTTAGTTCTGTTTTCTTACAAGTTCATATACAAACTTTTATGTTTTTTTTAATACAATTAAATGAAATGTTTTCAATACTTATCATTACCAATTAAGTGTCATTATTTAATTTGAGTTCTGTGTTGATTTCATTGAAAACAGATCCTTATTTTTTCTCCCTAAAAGGGTTGTTTTTGTTGACTTTGCCATTATGAATATTAATAATAAATTAAATTTCTTTCCTTTATTTTGGTTTATTGCAAGGACACGTGATAGTGTCTTTTAGTCAATTTTGTTTGTTTATTAGTTCTCTATCCGCTTGTTGATATTTATTTCAAAATCCACTTAAGTGACACGTGACCACAAACAATAAAAAAAAATTAGGGGAGGTCATTAAATCAAGTGCTACATACACGATTTGTGGCATTTGAAATATTATTTTTATTATTATTAAATATTAAAACCTGCAGTTTAAAATAGGAAATTAAAATGACATTTTTAAAGGGAATTGGGAATTTTTTGTTCAAATTAAAGCATACCAACTCATGAAATTTATATATTTTGAATCAATAATCAACAAATCTTTATACTCGTACAATTTAAATGAAAGCAGCTCTTGACAAAACAGAGTTTATTAGTTCTCTAGAGTTCAAATACTTTTCCAGTAAAGAATTTTGAATATGGGCATTTCTATGATAAAGTCAACCACGACTCCAAAAATATAGAAGAAGGGAAAAAACACTTAAAATTTGCTGTGCAGAGGCACTTATAGCGTATTACAATTTTTAAAGACAAAAATTAAAGTTTATTATTTTCTCTTTTCTTACAATTAAAAATGCCAAAAGAAACTAAAACTAAAAAAGACTGGTCTTCGCTGACCAAGTTAAAAAACAACAAATGTTTATTTTAATAAAAGCGAAACTAATGAACACTGTGTGAACTAATATTATTTAAGAATGTTCTAAGTACATCGATTTGATGTTGAAAGTATTTTTCCAAAATATTCTACGGGTTTGTGTGACAATCGAAGATCAATTTAATTTAAAAGCTTGAAAAAACATAATAATAAATATTCGTTAAAAAAAACGAATGAAAATATGTTTTGTTTTTGGGAATATTTGCATTCATATTTAAAAAATTTTTGTGCATATTTAAACTTGCCCTGAGTATGACAACACAAACTTGTTACCTATGCATTTTAAGTGTGCTATTTTTTCAGCTGGGGTTTGTTAGCAATTTTAAGGCATTTATTATTCACGTAATAAAAAAATTTGTTTTTTATTATTTTTCTCATTTAATTTTAATGTTTACACTAATTTGTCATATCACAATACAACAGGATGTCCACCACAGTGCTATTTAGACCAGCGTTACCGTTGGTGCTACTAAAGTTGAAATTTGCCACTTTTTCGACTTTTCTGCTACTTTTACACAATGGACCCAAATGTGATACTTTTTGTAATTCTTGCCACTTTGTTGATACTTTTAACTAAATGAAGAAATAATTTTTTGTGCATTCTGTTTTATTAAAACTCCAAGCTTTAATGTTAGTTATAATGTTTTCATATATGTATAAGTATGTAAGCAAGCTTATATGAAACGTTTTTTGTAATGGGTGGCTCGCTTATGTACTTTTTGTAATGCATGGAATTTATTTAATCCTTTTTCATTTGAAAGCCCATTGAATTGTATTAAAAATAGTTTAATTAGTCTTAAAGATAATTGAATTTAAATGCCCGCCCTTAGGTCAGGCGACTTCGGGGGCCAACGGAAAGTTGAGATTCTTGAAATGAGCCTGTTAGGAAATGTTATGCGTAATTCGGCCATAACTGGCTGAGCTATGTGTGCAGTTGCACCATCTTGTTGAAACCATACAGAGCCTGATAGAAAAATTCTCAAGTAACGGTTTCCAGTAACTGTAACGCTGTGTCCGTTTGGTTTAAAGAAGTATGGCCCGGCAATACAGCGTGAAGAAACTGCACACCTCATTGTGACGCGAATCGGAAGCAATTTCCTTTCCGGCAGTATTTCTGGGTTGGAACCACTCCATATCCGACAATTTTGTCGGATCAAGTGTTCTTTTGGTAGGGGCTTTTATCAGCCAACGTGTATATCTTCCGAAAAATGTATGTACACATGTGTACTTATTACATCGGTAACGCTGATTCAGACTAAAATAGCTCTTTAGAACACTTTGTGAACTGGTAAACTATTATTTATTTCGAGTATTATTTTTAGTTAAACCATTTTAACGCTGAATTAAATTGATTATCGAACGATTATCTCTAATATATTGACGCAATTGCGTAGTTCATTACTTTTTCAGTAAATAAATAGCACATATCTCTCATTTGCTGCAACATTGTCATAGCTCAAGAATATTAGAGTTACCGAAAACGACTTTAAAGTCTTAAATTTACACACAACATAATGACAACAGAAAATTTTAGGCTTCTATCAAGAGTTAAGTTAACAATATCTTCACATGAAATAATTACCATTTTATAAAACACCTGATTTACTATGCATTAGTGATATTAAGAAAAAAAAATACGATTATTGACTTATGACATTGTTGCAGCAAGTAAGAGATATAAGCATGTAAAAAACCTTTTTAATTATTGCATTGTGTACGCAGTTAAGAGAGAATTTTGTTAAATGCGTTGTTAAGGCAATAAACCGAGTTTCGTTTAAATACGTTTCTCGCTTAAAAGCGTTTGGGTTTCATAAACGAATTTATCTGTGAATACCTGTAGTCCAAGATGGAAGTTCTAATGCCATCTATAAAAAATTTTTTTGTGCTTTACCTAGAACAGTTTTTTCATTTAAAATCAATATTGAAAAAATTGCAGTTTGGCCACTCTGGTTCTCATGGCCTCATATCTTATAAATACTTTAAGAACGATATTAAATTTTTTCCATTATAGAACCGCGAAAAATATTTTTTTTAAGTTACGTAAGAAATTAAAAAAAAACATTTTCCACAAATCGCAAATTAAAGCATGTTTTTCCATTCACCTCAAAATCACTTCCGTTTTATGTCACGTATGATATGCACCTATTTTCCGACTGCTATAATTTTTTTTTATATATAGTACCCTCTAAACGATAAAATTATTTTCCAGTTACTTCTATTTTTAAAAATAATAACGTAGTTCCCCATCTTCTAAAAGACCATTTCAGCATACTGAGTGGAAAACTAAATCTCTACCAGGATCAATAGGTACCAAATCAGGACTGTGGTGTCGGCTTTGACTGGACATTTGCCTGTTGGGACTCATGCTAGGAGAATGGAAATTCAATGACTACTGAAGTTGTCATGATGAGGAGGAAGAGGAGACTGTGCTTCAGTTTCTCTGTCAATGCCCTGGGTTACGGGATATTAGGGAAAAATACCTGGGAGAGCCGGTGATTTTCTGCTTTGAGGATCTATCTACAATAGAACTTAGATTGCTTCTTCTCTTCATTAAGAAGACGAATTGGCTCAATTCTGCAGTACCGCTATCTGAGTAACTGCTCTATGGGATGGGCATTGGCGCTGGGTATCACAAAAGGACCGCTGAAGGACCCAAGTGAACTGTCTCTCGATGGCTGCCCATGGAACCTAACCTTTACTGAAGGAAGGAAACACGGGCATCGTTAAATCTACTTCCCTACTTACAACGATCCAGAATATAATTATAAACTTAAAGGATTTAAAAACCATATTGTAGGAATTTCAAAAGAAATTACAAGCTTATATATAAAAAAGTACTTATTTCCACCTTTGGTGAAGGGATTACAAATATTCATCGCTGATATAAAACTTCAAATCTGTTGTAATACTACATTTTTGAATTTTATGGAAATTGGAAGCCCGCCAGAAGATTTCTCTGTCTAATGTTCCAACTGGCTTCAGGCTTTCAACATTCACTTCACAGCATTTTGAAACAGAGTCTTTGATAACTTTGTATCATAAAAATCAATCAAACACTTAATTATTAAATACTTACATGTTAAAAATTGTTCATACATTGAAAAATAATATCCAAAAGTTCTTAAAAAAAGCTATTGACAAAATTTTTTTTTTCTGTCCATATGTAGACATTTCTCCACCCACTTCTTACAACATTTATTTCTACTATCAAACAATATTGAATACTGAATATAAAAATGCCAAATTTTTCATAATAAGACATCTGCTATTTAAACTGACTTGAACAAGACACATTCTTCCTTTCATAATTTTTTTTTTGTTTTTGTTAAAATCACAACCCCTGTTACTAGAATTTTTGATAAAGGAATACTTACTGTTTTATAACTCTCTTTATAAATAAGCGAAAACAATAAACATAATAATAATAATAATTACATTCAAAAGGATAAAATATATTTGTTGATTAGTTAGTTAAGGAGGGGATTTTTATAGCACTTTATGAAAATTAAACAATGACTTAATTGCAAAATGCTCTAAAACATGTGTAAAAACTACACAAAAAACGCTTAAAAATTAACACGGAGATTTTAAATAAAAAAAAAATGCCAAACAAATTGAGGAAAATATTTTCTGGCTCTAAAAAAAATAATGTGGAGATATTAATTCTTCTTATTATGGCCTATTAAATTATAATTTGTTTAAAAATGTTTTCCTTTTTCTATGATACTCCCCCCGGGGTTTGAAGAGATCATCTGAATTATATTTCACCTTCTGGTATTGCATCCAGTGCCAAAACGTTTAAAAAAGTTGCCAAATATGAAAAATATAACCAAATTTAAAAATCCTTTTGTTAATTAAAAAAAAACATTACAATTTTTTTATGTTGCATTGTTAAGGTTATTCACACTTTATAGTTAAATAATAAAAACAAAACAAGAAATGTAATTCTTTTACATTTAAAATAATTCTATTTAATAAATGAAAAAATTACGAGAAACTTAAATTAAAAGATTTTATTTATTTGAGGCCTTTTTCACCAAAAATTTTTTTTTTTTGTTTTTAATCCAAATTTTGATATTTTAATCAGGCTTAAGTTTATTGAATTTAATTCTCATTAAATTATCTTTATGAATAAAGGAATTTTACAACTGAAATTAATTAAAATTTATTGATAATTTTTCATTCTTGACTGAGCTGGGAATTAACCCCGGATTTTCACGGACAGGTTGCCCTGACTAGTTTCGATTGTAACCACACAATCTTTTTTATAAGAGCCCGTAAAATTTTCAAACAAAATTCAGTATATTAAAAGTTAATATTTTAAATTTTTTTTAATATGGCCTTTACAATAAACGAAATTTGTACTTCACAGTTATAAAAACAAAAAAGGAAAAACTAAATTGTTTTTCGATTTTTAACTGTCAGTGGAAATGGTGTAAAAAGGCGATTGTTTTGACGAAATGGGATACGGTTGGCGATATGTGAAATGCATTTTATGTAAATTTTTTTTTTTGTAATTTAAATATATCTTAAATATTATAAAAACGGGTATAATTTTTCTCTCTTATTTGTAAATTTTATATTAAATTTATAATTGTTATTATTACTGTTTCAAAATGGTTCAATTTGAATTATTTTGCGAATAATTGTAAAATATTATGGCTAATTTAACATTAAAACTTAAATTTTCTTAAATTCACAGCCATTTTCTTATAAATTCTAAAATTATAGATTATATGCGCATTTCCACAGAAGTGTCACGTGACGCGATCAAGTAATTTATCTTTTTTTTTTTAGTTTTTTCATAATGCACAATTTGCTTTACACCAAAATACAAAAAAAAAAAAAAAAATATATATAAATTATTCCTTGAGAAACAATTTAAAATGCTTGGTGGCGTAACGTGACAAAAAGGAGACATTCCTGTGGAAATACCCACATATCAACTTATTTTTGAATAATCTTTAAAATCGTTTAAATTCAAGAAATATAAAAAATGGAGAGAGATAGCGAAATTCAAAAAATAATAGATTATTTAGCAGACAATCAAAAATAAACTCTAATAAAAGATGGCGTATGTTATTTTTCGTCTACATTTATGCACTTGTTGCTAAAATGTATGTGTCCCGTCAACTAGTGCAAAATTTCGCATTTTTGCGAAAGAAAATTGTGACGTGAATTACACCTACGCGTATTTCCAAGTATTAAAATATACTGGAAATAATCTAAATTTAGAACATTTTACTTATATTCAAGTTTTTAGAAACGGTTAAACTACTTTTGTGTACTTTTTTCAGTCATGGTCTGAAATAGATTCCGAGTGACATTGAAGTGTTAGTGCATAATGATATTAGATGTAAAGATATCAAAAGCTCGCATGGTCCAGACAATTCGAAAATGTTATAGACATTTCGAAAACTTTGAATGTTCTAGAGCAATCTAGGAATCAGCGCTCAAATGTACTAGAATAATCTTCACGTTTGGGTTAGAGTATAAATACAACTCTCAGATGGCACTAAAAATCAGAATTAGTACAAACGATTAAGTTTGTAGATCGCAATTATAAATTGTTAAAGTGTTTTATTTATTTTATTAAAGTTGCAATAAAAGAACCCAAGAGGTTTACTATAAAAGAAATAAACCAAAAACGTTATTGAAAAGGCTGTAACGTAACAATATTGATTCTTTTTAACTTTTCTATGATAAAATATATTGATTTTTATTTTTTCGATCAAAAATAACGGTTGTTTTGAATTTTTTTGTTTGAACAATAATAACAATTAATTTCTAAATTTTTATTTTTTTCAACGAAAATAACAGTTTTATTTTGATTTAGATTTTTTCGAGCAAAAATAAAAGTTATTCATTCGAAACAAATAATGCGAAAATCGTAATACACAGTACAAATTATTCAAGCTCATAAATAATTTGTTTCGTATTGAAATAAATAAATAGATTAAAACTTTTAAAAACGTGATTTTCAAGCTTTTCAAGTAAGAAAATAAATAACCAAAAAGAAAAAAATATTCGCATCTCCACATCAAAAAAAAAATGTTTAGCCATCGCTGACTACAGCTGATATACAGATCTTAAATCTATAATTGGAATTTTTAGCCGCTCTAGTTTTCGCTAAATGTATACCCTTCACCGAAGGTAAAAGGGTGTTTAACGGTTGGGCATTCTGCTTGTAATTTCTATATTTATTCTGGGCCCTTCTGTCCGTGCGTATGTTGAAATGGGTTTTCCGAAGACCCCAGAAATTATGGGGACCAGGTTCTTAAATATTTATGTCACATATACTCCGTTAACGTTTGCTTTTGAAATTCAGCCAGATCGTTTTCAGAACATGGCCATTTCTAATATAAAAATCATATTTGGCCATTGAGCAACAACCCACGGCTACTTCTTACTTTACTCATACATCCCTTGTTGTTGTTGTTTTTTATTATTTATTTTTTCTGGATATCTGGAGAACGGGAAGAGCCAAAGTTTCCAAATTAAGTATAGTCATCATGGTAAGCAATACACAGCATCTGACCAAATGTGGGCGGGATTGGAGAAGTGGGAAGTGGGCACAAAGTAGATTGATTTATATCTAAAGAACCGTAAAATTACTTTTTTTAATTCAATGAGGGTAGCGAAGCGCACTGGGTTAAACTAGTTATCTATAAAAATTAATGTATGTTTTTTTTTTTTTTTTGTAATTTATAGCCGCCCAAACCGCTGAACAGATCTTTATGAAACGCTTACAGTCTGCAAGGAGCTATGGACTATATATATTTTATAAATTTTATATTGGCATAGCACCTCGCATACAAAGACAGTACAGATTTGTTTATATCTGAAGGGTTATAAGCTCTTAAGTTTCCAAATTTGGTACAAATAAGTGGGCGTGGCACAAAATAGATTTATTTACAACTAAAGAATGGTATTTATATACATTTCTGTTCTTATCGCACCATGGTGAAGGATATACAACATTCCGCACAGCCGAATAACACTCTTAAGCTACGGTCACACTTGGGAAATATTTGACAAAAAAATACGGAAGCAACAGGCAAATAAAAATATAATAAAATTTAATTGCAATATTTATTTTGATTATAATACTACATCATACCAATAACAGTTGTTTGCTGTGTTTGGCAGTAAACTTAGTTTTATTTTAAGATATTAAGACCTTGTTAAATCTCACTAACAATTAACAAAGGTAGTAGTTGTGCTTATTTGGTAAAATATTAGATAAGTGTACGGTCACACTTTTCTTTAATTATTATTATTTTTTTTTTTTGGTTCTGGTTTATATTTTTTAAAAGTGATTACAAATTCTGGATTGCTACAAACGATATCTCGTCGCTCGTAAATAAGATTATGTCGTCGTCAAACTGTCGAAGGATGGAAGGAAGGAAGGGTTAAACGGCGACGATGTCAAGAGCGTAATTAAGAATATCCATGATTATTTTCATAATAATTATATTTTGTTGAAAATTACCTGTCATAAAAGTATGTACAATAAAATAAATTAATAAAATATATATTACGTGTTACAATTCCTTTATTAATTTTGTTTATATTAAAAAAAGAAGGAACGGAACAAATGAGAAGGGATGATTTAATGAGTAAATAAAACGAATCTTCTTTGTAACTTAATCCGAGTGTGAGAAAACCCCATATTGTATTCTAGTTTAACAGCTACAATAAGACCATGTGTTATGTTGGTATGTTAATGTACTTTTAAGCAATTATTATGACTTTTATTGGTTACGACGTCAAGTGGCTTAAATCGTTATTCGCAATCTTTGTTGCCAAGTGTTCGTGTTTAAAACCAGAAAATATGTGTCACTTTTTCTTCTACCCAGTTTCCAAAAGGAAAAAATTCACTTAAAAGCCATATACAACTTAACCAACCCTCCGATAAAAATTCATTAGAACTCATTTACTTGTTTTACAAGAGATAATCAATGCGGTAGCAGAGCAGAGCTTGATTAAAATCTAAAAAAAGGAACAAAATAATTTGTGTAGCTGCTACATTTAATTAAGTTGGCTGTTAGATGAGTAAAAAATATGCAGAACCAGAATTGTTTACAACACGTACCTGTGTATTTTAAGATACACTGAAAAATAACATTTCTTGCAGGTTGTATATGGAGAAATCTGTTTACACTGTATAAAATATTAGCGTGTAATTTGAATTATATTTAGAGAAATAAATTATTTCGAGTGGTCCTTAAAAAACCTTTAAAAACCCATATTCCTTATAAATAAAAATATTTAAGCAACGTATATGTAAATTTTTCTAGATTTCCTAAATCGGTTTAAAATTAACAAGTGATTTTGAATTTCGAGCTAAAATTAATTTTTGATTTTAAACATTCAAATTGTTCGGTCAAGACGAACTTTCAGGCTTTTAAAGAATGAATTATACACATATTTGAACTTTGTTTATATCGTATTCATTTTTTAAATAATTCTGAAAGTGTAAAAAGTTTGGAGTGTCGAAATCACGAAAATATTTACAATGATAGAAATTTTTTTATAAACTAACAGTTCACAGTTAAACCAATACATTGTACACAGATAGAGTCTGTTTGTAAAGGTGGCATGTCATAACGTCCATGGACACTGTGTCGCTCCAAAAAGTATCTAAGTGTCCACGGACACTTTGAAAAAAAATATATTTTGAAAATCTGCTAAGAATAAAGGAACTTTAGACTCCAATCATGTAAAACGCAGCGCAACGCCAAAGAACTATACTGAAAGCAAAAACAAAGTCATAAAGATTTTGTAATTTTGTTGTTGCTTTCTACAGCAATTAACATTGCGTTTTAAAATTTCAAACGCTTTCAATAGCTTGTGGCGTTAAAAATTTTAAAACAGTACATGAATTTCTCTGGAAAGCAACAGCAATATTACAAAATCTTTATGACTTTGTTTTTACTATCAATATATTTCTATGGCGTTGCGTTGCATTTTACATGATTAGGGCCTTAATATATATTTCATAAAACATTTTTTTTAAACATGCTAAAATATTCTGCTTTTCTAAAACGTAAAAATATGTTTAAATATTTTCTAAAAAGTTAGTATATTTTTTCAAAAAAATATGCAATTCGCCAACTCAATCTGTTATATCAAACAGAAAATATGCTAAAATGGTAGCACTGCATCAATGTATTAAAGCAATAGTTTCCGTACTCAAAAAAAAAAAAAAGCATAGCCATTTTAACATGAGTATGCTGTTCGCCCTCCATTCCGCCTCCAGTCTATTTGTCCGCTCGATCGTCCCCAGACCGAATGCGAAAGTGACTTTAAACATTAACGCCGTTATTCATAAAAAATATTGAAGGTGTTTAACCCTAGAAAGATAATCTGCGTAATGCTAGGAACACAACTGGGACGACCGAGAAATTTTTGGCCGCTTATATTTGTGATTTAATTTAAAAAAAAATTAGCATAAAATTTATATTTTATTCAAAATATACAAGATACAAGAAAAAAATATTAATATAGTAATTGAAGAGAGCTAAGTAGTTATTCATTTATTTTATTCTGTTCATAGTTTTAAAAAATGAATTAAGATGAATAATTGAAGTTTGAATTCAAAATGAGTTCATAAAATCTATTGATTTAGTTAACCATAAAAATAATATTTTAACAAAAACCGATTTTTGTACTTTATTTCATAAAATCGGGTCATAATTTACCGTAGCTCTTATGTCCACTCTCGAAAACACTTTAATATGCCTAAACCCACAATAAATAAAGTTTGCATTTGGTGCACCAGTGGCATAAATTAAAAAATAAAACCACGCGGAACTTTTAGTTTTGCGTTTTGTTTTGTGCATATACATTTTTTTCTTTAATTAATTTTCTTTATAAATTTTTTTTAGGAGTTTTCACATTATATTTTCTTTACATTGTTGGGCTGCTCAAAAAGAATAACAAGCTTTATTTTTTTCTTTCGTTTTCAATGACAGTATGACCAGGGTAAATGAAATTAATATAAAAGGTTAATATTTTGTTCCTTATCTTCTCATGGGGGAAAGTCACGATAAATGGGTTTGGAATTTTTTACTGTGTTCGTTCCGAATTTTTTCGCAATTCAATAAAGTATTTCGTGTAAGACTGCTTGAATTCTTCTTAAATTCTACTCGGTAATTATCTTTCTTAACCTTTATTTCCATGTTAGTTTATTTGTCAGTGCTATTCCACCCCTCCCCCCCCCCCCCCCCCCCATAGTTTGCTACTGTGTGAACCTTTCTTGGGATTTTTCCCCTTTTATCCCTCTATTGCTATTTGCAATTCTCAGGATATATTAACGTGTCAAATTATTTTGGCCTCTAAGGCCAATATGATATTGCAAAACTAAATGAATAAATGAAATGATTTTGTACGGGATTGACTGAATCCCGGGACTAAAAAAATTTAAATCCCTGGGATTCGGGATTCGGTGATTTTTGGAAATCCGGGGATTTGCGGGATCGGGATTTCACACAATAAGAGTTATCTTTCAAAACGTCTAAAGCGCCAAATAGACGGTCATACTTGGCATGCCAGTTTGGCATGATGACATGCCAACATACTCGTGTAATAGCGCAAAATTCGTGTTTGTCAGTTTGGCATGATGGTTTTAAGAAATTTCTGATATCTTCATCTCTCATCATACCAAACTGAAATGCCAAGTATGGTCGTCTAATAGGCGCTTAAGTTTATTAGTGAGAGGGAAGAGAAGAATATCATGTTTTCCTCCCCTATCGACAATAAACTTGAACTTTTTAAGAGAAAACTGTCTTAGTGTGAAGTATTTATGGTCCTGATACTTTGTATATAATTTTCACTAGAAGAGGAACTTGTTTTATGTTTTGCCAAATTTAATTCTATTTAAAGTGTTCCACTACTAAAGTTTACTTTTAATGAAATACTTTTAAAAGAATCTAATACAAACATTTTGGCTAAGTTTGAAAATTATTTTTAAAATAAATTTTTGCCAAAGAAATGTGAACCAGAAATTGTACCAAATAAGATACGGTAGTACCAAGTTAGCAACATAGACAAAAATATACCAAAAGAGTACAATTATACCATGACATTCATCCCCGTTCTAAACATAACATTATGATATACCCAACTAGGTCTAGAACATACGCTAGGTGTTTGCAAATTGTCTATAAAAACTACCAAAATCCTTTGAATCCGACCAGTTTTGAAACTATTTTAAAAAATACATACATATATGCATATCACACTTGATCATAAAGAGCATATTAACTCTAAATTTAAAAATTTTCGATAAAAGCGAAATAATTTTTTTAATTTAATATTAAAGACATATGATAAAAAATTTTAAACCAACCGTTTCATTACCAAAAAGTAGACAAAATAACATGATATTTTTACAGAGTGAAGATATAAATACTACGTAACGATTTTATCCGTCTGCTAACTTTTAATAAATCAAGTCTGAATATTAATGATGCCACATTATAATACTCCAAAATGCAACACGTTTTGCATTAATCATCGCTGGTTTTGTCATTTCATTTCATTTTTTTTTTTGTTTTCCCTCTTTATATAAAATTTTGAAATGTTTTTAAATTAAAATATATTTAAAAAAGTACTCTAAACTAAAAAAAAACAGTGTATTGAAAAAAAAACAAACAAAATTAACAAGTTGGCAAACGTTGGCAGCTTGTTGACAAGAGTTTAGCAAATCGTTAGCCAGAGTTTGGTAAGTGTATTATGAATAAACTTTGTGCTAACTGCATGCCAAATTTTCGTTATGAATACGGCTGTTAATCTCCTTTACTATTCTTAAAATCAGGAAAACCTATGATCATTTAAAAAAAATTAACTGAAAATCTCCATCGATAAAACTTAATTTGATTTAAATTTCAGAGCATGGCCGTTTCTAATATAAAAATCACATTTGGCAATTTGGTTCTTAACAAAAATCTGAAAAAAATATCTGGTAAATGTTTTGAAAGGGATTTTTTGTTTTTATTCATTTAAAACAAATAACGAGAAAATCGTAGTGCACACATCATTCGAAGTCGTAAATAATTTCCTTTGAAATACGCTATGGCTAGAAATAACCAAATACGGCAGCTCTGTTTATATGGTAAAATTTTTATACCAGCCATTAAAGTTTTGTGTTTCTGTTTGTGATTGTAGATAAATTCGTCTGTCTTTCTTTCGCATCTGTACATGCGTGAGGAATACACACACACACACATACACATCCATACATACTTTGTATCTAAAGTATAATATGCAAATACCACAAACGCCACTTTTAACACAATCAGCGGTTGTGATGAAAACCAGATACAATTACAGTTAAAGAAAATGTATCCCCCTACACCCAAGCGATTTAATGTTTTTGAAACAGCAAATTGTTCTCCTTCTCTGTAACCACTTTATTATAAGTGTTTTTATACCCTTCACCGAAGGTAAATGGGTATATATAAGTTTGTCATTCCGTTTGTAATTTCTACAATATTGATCTCTGGCCCTATAAAGTATATAAATTATGGGTCCTAATGATTGGCGAAGATGATTTAACGATGTCCATCTGTCCGTGTGTATGTTGAAATAGGTTTTCCGAAGACCCCCAGAAATGTAATGCTTCCGCCCGATCGGTGAGATAGGTGTAAGAAACCACGACTGACTCTAATTTTACCCACAAATTCTTTGTTGTTGTTGGTTTTTATTTCTTTTTCTGTCTATCTATAGAACGGCAAGAGCCAAAGTTTCAAAATTAGGTACAAGCATCTTGGTTATGAACACAGAACCTCTCTAAAAACTGGGTGGGATGAGAGAAGTGGGCGTGGCTTTTCTAATACAAACCCATTTCACATAAATTTCTTTATAACTGGAGAACGGAAAGGGCCAAAGTTTCCAAATTAGGTACATACATTTTGGTTTTAGGATTGGAGAAGTGGGCGTGGCACATCTCTTACAAAGAGGGAACGGCAAGAGCCAACGTTTCAAAATAAGGTACAAGTACCTTGGTTAACAATATTGTTACACAACATCCGACTAAATGTGGGATTGGATAAGTGGGAGAAGTGGGAGTGACACAAAAACGATTTATTTATATCTAAAGAACAGCATTAATAGAACTTTCAGTTCTTATCGCACCATGGTGAAGGGTATATAAGATTCGGCATAGCCGAATATAGCCCTCTTACTTGTTTTTTTTTAATTTTGATTTATTATAATTCAAAAAAAAGTTTCACTAACGATTCCTCCATCCAATTAAATTTTGGTTTAATAAGATATTATTTTATTTAAAGTAAGTTAAGCCAAAAAGAAATGAATTGAAATCGATATTAAATAAAGTAAATGCCAAAAAGGCTACAATTTTAGAAAAAAATTTGTTAAAATTTCTTTAAGGCCCAATTTTACAGTCATTAGTTATTTTTTAGTTAGCTAAAATTATACCTATTGCTTAACTAACATTTTAATGTTGATAGCAGTGCTTAGAATATGTTTTGTAATTTTTAAATTATTTACAGAGCAAAATATAAGCTGGTTGGGCAATACCAAAATGTTGTAAAAAAACAAAAAGAAAAATGACAGCGTAACTGCTTAACAAACAGTAAATGCATGGCAGCGTCTGTGTACAATTTATAATAGCAATTTTCCACAAAAAAAATCTTTTTACTTTTTTGGTAACAATTGTATAGTTTTTGCAGAAATAAACTACTATTGCCAAAAATAAAACAAAACAAACAATTTTACAATAACTAACATAATTTTTCTTAATATTTCAATATAAAACTTTTAACTTTAGTACACTAATTCATTCCACAACACTTTTTCCAGAAGAAACAGTCTGGATTGTTTCGTGCAAGAAGAAGAAGAAGAATTTTATTCTCATAAGCCTGCACTCATTTACACAAGTTTAAAGTACGGGAACGCTTTTCGTGCAAATTGCCCTACAAGAATTCGGTCTTTTTACTAGTTAGAAGACCAGTAGTGCTCACCGATATATTGGTTTAAGTTTCTGTTAGTTTAATTAAACTGGCCGAAACCTTGTGTACATGTGAATTTGCCTCTCTCTCTAACTCATTATGTCTCTCTCTCTCTCTCTAACTTTTAAATCAATGTAAAATTGTTGCAAGTGTGTTAGAAAATTTTTTTTTTTAGTTTTGGTTATTCATTTCTTTTAGGGTGGTTTCCCGAGGGCCAGTGCTGTTAAGTCGGTGCGTTTCGCACCATTGTGGGTGCTTTTTATATTTTGATAAATTTCTTTGTTGGTGCGTGGTGCGCATTTTTGTAAATTTTGGTGCGTTTTTTAATTTTTGGTGGCACCAAACAAATTCAACACAACTTTTTGTATCAGTGTGAGAAAAAAATCTTTGTACAGTAAAATACACCTGTTTCAATGTTATTTCATTAAACAGTGCAAAATTTTTACTAACAATTTTACAGACCACAACAAGAACAACACGTAATGATGTTTAAGACGTGCCAAATCATATGCACAAAGAAAAACGGTCTTGTTGTTGTAGATTATTGCTATTATGCAAAGAAAAATTGTAATTTATAATTTTGAATAAAAATTTCATTTTAAACTTGGTGCGTTTTTCCTTAAATGGCGCGGTTTTGCTCCATTTCGATGCGTTTTGAAATTTCAAAGTTGAAAACACTGCCAAGGGCTTCCAAAATAGAGTAAAGAAACAGAGCTTATAATTTTAAAAGGAACAGCTGTTGTCTAACTAGTAGTTAACCATTAACATTTCACGGCTTATCTTATGGTTAGCAAAAGGCTAAAAATAATATTGTATTGGTTAGACTATTGATCTTAGCTACAGTGATGCCAACTCTTCACTACTAAAAATGGCTAAATTTTTAGCAAAAAGTGACTAAACAAGATTTTACTACTAAGACCCCATCAATATTAATAAAAACATTACAAAATTTATTTACTGCACTGAAATTGCACATAAGAAATTATTTTAATACATTTTTAGTTACAATAAATTCAACATAAGAAAAATCTTTTATAAAATAAAAGTTCAAATTATCTATAAAATATCGAAATTTTGTTGTTAAAGTCATTTGTGTTAAAAATTAAGAAAATTTCAACGTTGCAACACAACTAATCCAGCATTTGGGCATTTTTTGGTTTAAAAATTTTAAGAACTTGAAGAAAATTTGGTTAAATAAAAATGGCTAAAAAGATTTTTTCTTGGCTAAATGAGATGATAAATGGCTATCTGATAAATTGGCAACACTGCTTATCTAAGAAATTACTGTAAATTTAAGCCTAATGCCTGTATTCATAAAAAATATTTTAAATTTAATACAGGTTTGCAAAACAAATTTTCTATGAAAAATTTCCTTAAAACGTTTGTTATATTTAATAATCGTTTATGAATACGGGGGCAAGTGTTTTAGATGTTTTTTGTCACGCTATTTTCACACTTGAATTTTTAAGCGCATTTAAGCAAAATGTTGATTAGGTTAATTAAAGCCTTTCACATTTCATTTGCGATGAGTAAAAGACAACTGATTAATAAATAAAAAAAAAAAAACAACAAACAAATGTATATTTCTTTAAAGTATTAAAAATGAAAAAAATATTTTAATTAAGTTATCAGCAGATTATTTGGATGGTATTGTAAACATTGATGGATTATTTAAGGACAAAAAAAAATATAGAAGAAATTGTTGTCGGTAGTACAACTGAAAGGTACCTTTATTATGGCCGATGTCACATTATACTCAGTTTGAGGTATGTTCAGAGGATTCTATGTGAATAATAAATTGATTTAGTTTTAATCATGTCAACTTGAAGTGATTTTCAAATTTTTTAAATGTATGAATAATCCGCAGAGTATCGTGTGTTTAAAAACTTTAGGGCATAAAAAATGGCAAGTAATACAAAGGGCATTATAAAAGCCTTTTCAGTCAGCTGCTTTTTTTTATTTGTTTAACACTTTGCTTATAGAAGTCCAAGCTTCGGCTCTTTTGTTTTGTAGTCCTGGCTTCATTTTAATATAATAATGTTTATTTTTTAATCTCTCGAATAACGTTTTCCTCCATGATTTACCAATTTGTTAAAATTAATCTACTTTACTGTCAGCTGATTACTTGTAAAAAAATACATAATTCAATTTAGAATTTGGAGATGTGGATTAAGTATAAACTTAGTTTAACGTAATCTGAAACTCGGACTATTCCGGCGAAATGTGATTTTTATTTTATTATTTAATTAAAGACCAAAATTTTAAGCAAAACTATTTCCAATCTGTTTTCAGATTAACTAAACCTAGTTAACTCAAATCGAGAACTCAAACTCCCGGCCTAAAAGTACAAATTAATATTACGTTTTGAATAAAAATCTATAATCCTGCACAAAAACAGTTTGTATTTGTTCTGACGCTTACGATCACTTCGCAGAAACGGATCGATATACCGGAATGAAAAACTAATAAACTATACGCTTTCCACCTCTGGTGACTGGTATAAAAACAAATTTTATCTCTTTTCCCCTTTTATAATATATATAATTAGCTTAACCCGATGCATCTAATGGGGGATGCCAGCAAAATTTTTTTCATTTTTATATGCTTAAATGTTTAGATACGGGACACATTTTTTTTCGTAGGCTTTGTAGTGTGCATATCTTATCGTCCACCAATATTGATAAAACATTTAGGTCCGTTTTCACTACTTACCGATAGCTAACGGTAGGATTTTATTGGCCGTTTAAAAATTGTTCCAAAGTTACAATTTTACTTTATCCTTCGAGATAGGATGAACCTTTCTTTAACTTATCGCTTAGTTAAGATTAAAAAGAAGTTGTAATAATGGAACACTTTTTATATGACCGATAAAATCATACCTTTAGCAATCGGTAAGTTGTGAAAACGGGCCTTAGAGTCATTATTACAACTTGCCGTTAGTTAAAGGAAGGATTTTGTCGGCCGTATAACAAGTTATTATTTATTTCAACTTAACTTATCCTACCGAGTAGGATGTTCTTGCCCTTAATGTACTGCTCACTTTAGTTTAAAGCAAAGTTGTAATAGTGAAAAACTTTTTATACGTGGGACAAAATACTACTTTTAACTATCGGTAAGTTCTAATAATGGCCCTTATGGTTTAAAACCCCTGCTTTTTTTTTTAAATTATTGACCATATTCGAGTCATTTCTGACTCCTCTGCGCGATTAAAATAATCATTTATGCGCTTGTTTTTGAGTCGAAAATGACTGTTCATTCGGGAGGAAATGGTAATCCCCCACCCCGCGACCCTTCTGAAGGAGTCTTTTATGACTCGCGTTTCTGATCAATTACGACTCATTTTTGAGACATTTTGTGCTAGAACTTTGGCATAACCTTTTTTTTATTAATTATTATTTGTATTGCTTACGGCACGAGATTACTGACATAAATAAGCATAAATCTCCAAAACTCACTTGCCACAAAATCTGTAAAAATGTCTCGTTATAAGCAGTAACAATACCAAAAGAAACATTTATTCGTCGTTAGGCTGCACTGAACATGACTGCAAAATAACGCTTAAAACAGTCACATTTCGATCATCTGCATGATCAATTTATGATTGCGCACATTCTGTCCATTTTGTTTTTTTTAACTAGTCACTTTCCAAGCATTTTTGGGAATCATTTTCGAGTCTTGTTTTAAGCGCAGAACTAATTAATCAGTTTTGGCCATCTAAGGTAGTCTTGAAACACTCAGTTTGGTGATTCGATCTACCACATGCTGACTAAATTATAAGCACGCACAACTCAAATTTGTGAACTGGCTTATAAATAACAAAAAAAAAAAAAAAAACAGTTTTGATTAATTTTGAGTTGTGCCTGTTTATGATTTAATATGCGATATGTATCATATATGTAAATATTTTTCTAAATTCTTGGCATAAAACACGCCATATCCATTTTTTTGGTATGAGCCAGAGTTCTATTTTTAATTTATTAATTTATATGTTTTGTCGATTTTTACCTCCAAAGTAGCGTTTTATTTATGAAATTGATGATGTGGCAATACAATCATTGATTCAGGCAATGATTCACATAAATTAACAAAGGAGCTGGCTGTACTTCAAAATGTTTTTCTTCTTATAGTGCATTTACACTTGTAATTTTCAAACTAGTTTATGATCGTAAACTACTTTCATAAACTATATCGTTTACATCAGCAGTTTTGACAGTTAACAGTTTAACAGCCGTGTCACAAAACAGCTGACTTCAGTAAAAAAAACTTAAAAACGTTGGTGCACGTACATTTGTACATACGATAAACATACCTTTTATTTTCGTTATCCATATTATATAAAACAATTTTCAATTAATTTTTTTAAACTTTTTCTTGATGTGTTCCTTTTTTTAACGCAAACTTTTTTAACTTAATTTTTTTTTTTTTATGAAATGTCAAATATCACTAGCGTTGCCAGAGCAAAATTTGAAAAGAACAGAGTTGCATTAACAAAAACTGGTTGTTTGCAACTAGTTTATCTCAAAAGCTAGTTACAAACGTGTTTATAATTTGTATGGATAAACAAGTTTCTTAAACTAGTTTATCATCATAAACAACTTATAACCTGTTTATGGTGTAGGTGTAAATGCACTATTAATCTCAATTAAAACATTGAAATTAAGTTTTTTTTTTAAGAGATAAACTTTTTGAAAAAGTTACAATTGGGTGATTCAGAAGGTGTGCTAAAAAGTCATATCGTCATAATATCCTTAATAATATTGTACAATTGTTTAAAAAAAATATTGTTGTGTTTCAAATAAAATACAAATGTTAATGCTGTGTTCATGGATTCGTCATAGCCGTACAGTAGAAATTTGAATTATAAGCGGTTTGCTGTAGAAAATATATAAAAAAATTTCTTGCAATTATTTTAAGACATATGACTTTACGACTTTATGACTACCTTGGAAATCACCCAAACGTGTGAAGGTTTCCCGGGTTAATCTTTTTCTATTGAATTCCAATTCAAAGATTCCCTGATTTACCATTTTTTCACCATTTAAATAATATTTTTCTCTCGCATTCTAGCAAAGTTTGAAATGTTTTTGACCATGTATTTGGAAATCGTAAAAAATTTTGAACTTACCAGAATCTTCCATACGTTTTCTTTTTATATTATTTGCATGAGTTTCTGTAGTTATTGGTGAATTGTGTTGTTGCTGCTGACTTTGATGATGATGATGCTGTTGTTGTTGCTGATGATGGTGGTGATGATGATGATGAGGATGATGTATGCCTAGAATACCATTTATACTATAACCGGCTGTTCGATGTTCTCCGATATTATTGGTGGTGTTATTTTGATTGTTGTTAGTGGATGATGAGGTGTTGTTTGTATTATTATTTGCTGAACTGAGTATATTTTGTTGCTGTTGTTGCTGTTGCAATTGCAATGCAGCTGCCGCTGCAACGGCAGCAGCTACCGGCGATGCAGCTGTTCCCGTTTCTAACGCTGGGGCATGTGTTATTACAGAGGTGGCATTATTATTGTTATTGCTGTTTCCAACAGTATTGCTGCCATTATTATTACTACTATTATTGCTAGCAACCAATTCGTTGGCATTATTTTCTAAATGATCTGTTAAACTACTACTACCGCCGCCACTATTTGTCCCACCGCCGTTGCCGTTTGAATTCCCACTGCTTTGCTGTTGTTGATGATGAACATGTTTTGCCTTCTCCGCGGCCTTATTACGCACGATTCTGAAAATAAAAAATATTGCAAAAAGTCATATTTTGTAATTAAAATAAAAAAAAAATACTAAGAAATATGTTTATTTAAATTTGCAAAAAAAAAATAGCCCTCTTAAAGTCTTTTTAAACTAAAGAATAGGTGCCACGTTAGGCTAGTTGGTAGTGAACTAGTCTACCAGTGCGATGGTTGCTGGTTCCATTCATGCCAGCGACTTTAGTCTATATCAATACAACATGCAAAAACTTATTTTGGACAATATTTATCCAATTGTACATATAATTAGCAAAAGAAATAAGTTTGAAGAATTGCGAAAAGCAGGCCATGGAATCATTAATAATCTAAATACTTTTCTTTATTTACTAAAAAAATTCTCATAAAACAAGAAAAAGATACCAAAAACCGTTTTTTGTTTGTTTTTAAAATGTTGTAAAAACATGGGGATATCTAAAGGGTTATTTATTGTGAGGTTGGAACTTCAATATCCTTTTTTACAGATCACGCGTGACTCATATCAAACTGCTTTGTCATTTTTGTGCAGTATCGTTGGGCAAGTTATCATAGAAAGACTCACAACACAACAGCGTATCCAAACTGTTCAGCTGTATTAAGAAAATCAGCGTTCCATGAGAAATGTTTTTCGTGCGATTCGAGGAATTTACAGGGTGCGCATTATCGACCTACTGAAACCACTATTGCCACTATTGCCACATTCGCAAATTTGAGTCCCAGTTTACATAAGTGGTAATACTCGACCTGTTAGACCACATCCAGCACGTAGTGAAGTGAGGGTTTATGAGCTGGTGGAATCATTGGTCCATATTTCTTCAATGTTAACCGTATCGCACCATGTTAACGGACTATGCGCTTCCTGAAATTCAAGAGCATGGTCTCGGTGAGCTCTGGTTTCAAAAAGACGGCGCTACAAGCATAAAACAATGATCTTGTTGAGAACTCGTTTTGGTGAGTACTTAATTTTACGTTTTGTTACGGGAAACACTTTTGGACTTTTTTCTCTGGGGATATGTAAAGTCTGAAGTCTTCAGGAATAAGCCTACAACGATTGATGCTTTTGAAGTCAACACTACTCGTGTTATTCACGAGATACCAGTCGCTAGGCTTCCGAATGGACCACCTCAAATGCAGTCATGTCTAATATTTACATGATATCATTTTTAAACAGTAAATTGTTCTTTTAAACGATAATAAAAACTTTAAGTTCACTTTCAAACTGATGTGTTTTATTTTACACTATAAATCAAACCTCACGACGAATCACCTGATTCATATAAAAAGGATTCCGAAACATAAATTCTTTGCCATTTTCAATCATGTGTATATCTCAATTGAAAACGGTTTTACAAACTTTTTACAAAAACTCTTAAGGGAATTTAAACATTCAAATAATGAAATTATTTTTTGGTTTCCTGGCAAAAGAACGTAAACTAAGTAATCAATGTCAAAATATATTTCTTCATTCCACAAACAAATTGACCTTAACAATATGATTGTATAGGCATCCTCAATTGTACACAGAAAATTCGAAAGGACATTTAATTGTGAAAAAGGAAAGTCATAGCAGTGATTGATATTTTAACAAATTATATTTGACCGAGCTAGAAATTAACTGTCTATCAATTGTTTTGTTGCCTTCTGTGCCGAAAAAAAAGTAAACCCGTCTTTCAAAAGTAAGAATTTTATTTTCCTATTAATTTCACACTTCTACGTCTATTTTTTCATTAAAAAATCCCAGTTCAAGTTTCTTTAAAATTTAGTATACGGATAAGAATTTTACCAGAATGAAAAGAAATAAATTTTTATTATTTTTCCTGCGCGTATATAACATGGTAAAACTACTTCAATAATTAACTTATTTAGATTGGAATTTAAGCAAATGAAAAAATAATAACTTTAAATAAAACAACCGGCCAAAGTTTTTTCATTCATATCTATTTTTTTTTTTTATTTAATTTTTAGATAGATTGTTGTAATTAGACCTTAACAAATTAATATTAATTTTTTTATCTCTTTTTAAAATAATAGTAAAAAAAAAAATTAAAAAAATTATTAAATTGTTATATTCGTTATTTAAAAAAATACACTTTAAGGCCAGTTTACACTATATCACAAGTCTTACGTATTCCATAATACCTTGTGAGAGAAAACTCTAATGAGTTTTGTTGCGAATGGCAAAAAATTTAATTAAACATTACAGTTTGTATTCACACTTCATGCATGAATATTCCTTCATTAAAATACAACCCTGATCAAATGAAAAGTATTATTTTTTAAACAAATTTCAATCTATCTATATATATAAAATTGTAACGTTACTGACTGACTGACTGACTGACTGACTGATTCATCATCTCACAGCCTAAACGCCTGAAGCTAAAAACTTGAAATTTGGACCAGGGGTTGGTCTCTCCCCAAATCGATCAACTAAGACGGGATTTTTGGAAATTCGAATGTTTAGGGGGTAAAAAAGGGCAAAAACGGGTAAATTCGGTACCCTTATATCTCTAAAACTAAAAGAGATACAAAAAAATTTAATACTTATCGTTGTTCTCTAGAAAAATAAGCGGACAGGTGTCTGGTGCTTTTTGGAAATTCAGCCCTTTAACGGAGTAAACGGGTAAAACCTGTATTTTGGTACTTTTTTGTCACCCCATCTATCTTTTAAACCCATAAACATAGAAATAAGGGTTATATCACATTTGAAACTTATCTAAAAAATCCAAACAGGAATTTGGTACTTTTTCGAAATTCGGACGTAAAAAGCGTAACTATTTTTGGTACTTTTTTTATAAAAAAATTTTTTTTATTTATTGACATAAACGTATTAAATTATGGACTCCCACTACAATATTGAAATTTTTCATGCTTCAATGGGGAGAAAAAAGTATCAAAAAGGGGAAATACGGAGTAAACAGGTAAAATCTGTATTTTGGTACTTTTTTGTCACCCCATCTATCTTTTAAACCCATAAACATAGAAATCAGGGTTATATCACATTTGAAACTTATCTAAAAAAAATCCAAATACGAATTTGGTACTTTTTCGAAATTCGGACATTTAGGGGGTAAAAACCGTAACTATTTTTGGTACTTTTTTACAAAACATTTTTTTTTTTTATTCAAAAATTTAGTACTTATTGTTGTTCAATAAATAAAATAAGCGGACAGGTGCCTGGTACTTTTTTGAAATTCGGGCTTTTTGGGGAGTAAACGGGTAAAGCCTGTACTTTAAAACTTTTTTGCTATGCCATCTATCTTTTAAACCAATAGACATTGAAATAAAAAAATATCACATTCATAACTTATCTAAAAAATACAAATACAAATTTGATGCGTTTCGAAATTCGAACGCTTAAGGGGTAAATCGTACCTAATTCTGTTATTTTTTTCAAAAAATGTTTCTTCATCTGCCTATATAATATAAAATTGTAAAGTTACTGCCTGATTCATCATCGCACGACCTAAACGCCTGAACTAAACTGCTGAAATTTGCCCTGGAGGTTTTCCTCTCGCGAAATCGATTACCTATGATGGGAGTTTTGGAAATTGTTATGGTTAGAGGGTAAAAAAGGTTAAAACGGGAAATTCCCTAACCTGATGTTCATTAAAATAATAAGCGGTTAGGTTTGGTGGTACTTTTTTGAAATTAGACCCTTTTGTGGAGTAAACCTGTATTTTAAACTTTTTTGCCACGCCATCTATCTATTAAACCAATAAACACATTCGTAACGTATCTAAAAAATACAAATAAAAATTTTCGAAATATGAACGTTAGACGTACAAATCGTCCCTTTACAAAGTAGCAGGTTTAAACCTAGACACATAACCTTTGGCGTAAAAATATGGCCAAATAAGAAAAAGGGGCGCTAACGAAGTAGCGGGTTAAATGCTAGTAAATGATAAAGTCATATGGGGTGTAAATTTTTTTTTCATAATTCTGTAATTTTTACAACACATTGCATTCACACTATCGCAATTTTACATATTACTTTAGTTTTTGACATGTATTAATACAAAGTAAATAAGTGTAAACTAGCCTTAACAATATAATAATACATATGGGTTTTTTACCATCGCAAAACAATGTCGCATACTTTGAGCGAATAAAAACGTAAAATTATGCGAACCCGCGAAAAAGACAACATTTTACAATATACGACAATATATTACGAAAAACATTCGAAATGTTTCTAGCAACATTTGTATTTTCCGTGCGAAACAAATGCAGCTCATATTTTTTCGCACGGAATTTTAAGCAGCAGCTTGTCATTTTTTGTAATTTTTTATTTTGTATTTTCAAAGTGGTTTTATAACAAGCGTTCCACAAAGAAAAATATAGAAAAATGCTAAAATTAATAATGAAATTTTTATTTTTTTTGTTTTTTGATTTGGAAAAGTATAAAAATAATATTGTTTTACTTTTTTTAATGACAATTAAAAAAAATGATTTTTGCAACTAATAAAAACGTTAAGTTTTGAAAAATCGCGTCATAGATAATATTGATACATGTCAACATTTTCGTGTGAAATAATCAATGTTGCTCAAAATTTTTTGCAAGTTCGAACCAGGGTTGTCAGATTTTTTTCACCTTTGTCGCCAAATGATACACCGAAAATCGCCAAAATTCGACAAATTTTATTTTCTTTAGATTTTTGTTTAGAAAAATTCGCTAAAAATCGCCAAATTTGATTTTTATATAAGGAAAAGAGCACAAAAGTAATTTTAGTCAAAACTAAAATATAAAATCTGGCAATCACATTATTTGAAATCTCAGGAGCCAAGATTTATTTTATGGTGCGCTGAAACGTTTTGCGGTTGTCAGAACATGCCCATATGTTTAGGTTGAAATTGCAAATTTATTTTAAAAATCAGTTTTCGTGAGATTTGTAAATATAAATTCCGTTGAATATTGCAAATATTACCTTTGATAGCATTTTAAATTTAAATGTTTTAATATTTGGAAATACACTTTGAATTTGAGAAAAATTAATTCACCCTTATTAAATTATTTTCATACAAATTTTGATAAAAGATAAACTCATTGTTCATTGCAAAATGATCCCATTATTGTCTTTTTATATAATTATCTAGAAACATTTGCAATTTTCAAAAAACAAGTCTTCGTATTGTCAGTCATATACTCTTTTCCCGATGATAGTACATTCCGCAATGCGTGTTCATTAATTTACGCAATAATAGTAAGCATTGGCTCACAAAATATCCAAATAGAAAAGATTTCAAGCAATAATGGTAACAAATATGTATAAACTTAAATTAAAATTAAAAAACAAGAGAAAAAAAATTCACTAGTTTTTATAAAATTTTACATATAAAAAAGAAATCTTTGAAAATTCCATTTCCCATATCGCCCATATAATCGATAGCCATTTTAAATATCGTCAAAAAAATCGCCAAGTTGACAAACGCAAATTTCCATCGCCAAATGAACTAAAAAATCCCCACGTTTGGCGAAAAATCGCCATATATGGCAGCCCTGGTTTCAACTGGTACTAGGTTTTATGTTCGTATGAAATAATCAATGCTGCTCAACATGCTTGCTTCTAGGACTTCAAAAAGGAAACAAATTTCTAATTTTTAGAATATTTTAAGTTTTATTTTTTCACCTCTTGGAAAGAATCGACATGTAGTATTCATACATACCCGCTGTAAAAATTAGGGATGTAACGATCCGGCTTTTTGCCGATACGATACCGATACTCATACATACGCATACGCATATTGAATTTGAATTTAACATGAATTAACCAAACTCAAGTAGAGTGAATCGTAAATTATACAAAATTACAGTGTAATAATTTACTAATATTTAATATTAATATTAATGAGATTTAAAAACAAGGAATTGAATTTGAATTCATGACCAAATTAACAAAAAATAAAACATTTTTTACAAAATATTAATAAAATTTTTGCTAAAAAAAAAACAAATTATTCTCAACTTTTGCGGAGATAAACGTTTTCGCAAGTCCGTTTAAACAACACCTGTAGAGGAAAATAGTCTCTTAGCTTTGAGCATAACATGTCATAGCACCTGTAAACAAGCGGATCTGCGTCTCTAGAAATATTAAGAGATCTAAGGTATCTCTCGACTTCTTCTTTGGCAGAATCACAGCATAGGATGAAAAGAGGTTAATACTCCTCGGATCCTCTTATCATTTTTCACAAACGCTCCAAAGTCCAGTTCTTGTAGACTTATCAGAACTTATACCATATGTATGTGTGGCCGGGGTTTCAACACTTTCTGAATGCAGAGACATGTTAAGTAGCTCAATAAGACATTTTTTCGGTACGATTGAAGTCAATTGTCTTTGAAATATTCGAGCATTGTATCGAGGGTCAAACATTATAATTAAACAAAAGGTTTCATTATTTTCTAAGGCCTTAAATCTTTTAGTTAGAGCTAATGCTAAATCAGCCGCTTAATTTTGAGACTCCGAACTATTTTCCATCTTCTTTGACTTATTTATTATATGAATCGATTTCATAAACCCTGGATGGTTACTGCTCGTTGAAGCTCATTTACACTTTGTCGAATAACTTTTTTAATTTTTTTTTATTTTTTTATTGATTTTTTTTAATTAAATGCTTAACTAAAGAACTTTTGGTTGATTTTTTACTATAAAAATCGTTCCGCTAGAATTTTGTTTTAAAAAGTTCGTCGATTCGACGAAGAGCATCATTAATGTACTAAAATGCAGAGTAATCTTTCAGTGTTGATCTGTTTTAATTTTATGTATTATTTTTCTTAGCTGCTATGCAAAAAATAAGCATAGAATATTTATATAGCAAAATATCGCCGATACCAGTATATCGGAAAATCTGAAGTATCGACGATATATCGGTATCGGTAAAAATATCGTGCTATTAAAAATATTTTTTTGCTTCTATTAAACATTTTCAAATTTCGAGTTAATACCCTATTGTGGAACAGGTGCGATATGTATTTTTTAATTTAAAATTAATTAAAAATGTGTACGAATGTTTAATTGTTCCCTTAAAGGCCCAACCATAATATGCATAAGTTAGCTTAAGGGACTGTCAAAAATTAACGAAAAGTCCATCAAATTCATAAGAAAATTAAAGAAGACTTTTAGGTGGCCATAATGTACTTACATAAACTTAAGATCCATGTTGCATATTTGTACAATATTTTGTTTTCTTGCGATTACGTCAAATTAAAAAGTACCAAAAATTACAGCCCTGTATTTGTTTATTTTATGTTTTATTTAATTTGCATGCAACGTTTTTAAAAGAAAAAAATTGGTGTTTGTTGTGCATACTTATTAATAAAAACTGGATACAAAATTAAAAAGCTTCCTCTTTTTTTTTTATTTTTATTTATTTATTTCAATTTATTTTATTTATTTTTAATAATGCACAAACAGCTGATTCCGTACGGAATTTGCGTTCAGTTTTGAGGCCCAACCATAATGTGCTTAAGTTGGCTTCAGCAAATGTGCGAATACATGTAAATCATATGAGGCAAACCATATTGAACTTAAGGAAACGTTTTGTTAAGTATTATGAAATTGTCATTTGCTTAAGCAAAGTGCGAAACTGATCGCACATTCCGTACGGAAACAAATGTTTTTTTATTTTGTTTTTGTTTTTTTAAATACATTTGAGAGACTTTTTGTAAATTTTTGACAGTAGGTTAAGCAAGGCTATGCATATTATGGTTGGACCTTTGCACTTTGCTTAAGCAAATGACATTTGAGGAAACTTAACGAAAAGTTGCATTAAGTAGATTATAGTTGGCCACATATGTTTTATATGTATTCGCACAGTTGCTTAAGTAGACTTAAGCGACTTCATGCATATTATGGTTGGGCCTTAAGTCTTAAATTTGCTTTTTATTCTACTCTTATTTTGCGTTTTAACCATTAATTTGTTGCCTAAGCTATGCTCAGTCACACTTAACAAATATTGGACGCCTCACATGTAACCACTGTTTTTAGTAAACATTTGTTCGATCTTACATAATTTTTGCTTGTTTTAACAACATTTAACAATATATTTTTAAAGAAAAAAGTTTTGTGAATCCAAAAAAAATATAATCTTTAAAGTGAATGGTTGGATCAATTGAGTGGTCACGCTTTTTTTTTTTTTTTTTTTTTTTTTTTTTTTTTTTTTTTTTGCCAAATATTTGTTAAGTGTAAACATACCTTCAGTGCTATTGATTTCTTCTCAATTATTACTATTACAAAGTACAAAAATTGTGGAAAAAATTAAATTTTTTCGGCATCTGCCTTAATTTATTTTTACCAATTGATTGTTTTTAGTGGATTTTTACTGTAAAAGAACAATAAAGTCATTCAGGCACCCAGTCAGCCATCCATACAGCCAATAAGATAAGTAATAAGTAACACTTGTAATCCACTAAGTGTGCCACAATATTACAATCAGGTCAGGCTGGTTCGTGATTATTTACAAGTGCATTACCGGTATTTTCTCTCTCAACAACCTGAGTATTAGACGCAAAATACTGATGTTAACAGCTTAATACGTTGTAGTTAAACCTCACAAATCAATTTGATTCGTTTTGGGTGAGATTGGTTGATGATTATCAAGAGCGGAGTATGGAAAGCACAAAATAATCACACAAAAAGGTTTTTTTTATTTTCGGTTTAGATACTAGAGTGAGCAACAAACAACAAATGGCAAAACGAAACCTCCCCTTGTTTGTACAGCTTAACGCCTTCTAATGATGATGACGAAAATTGTGAATGACACACACGCTCAGAAACTTTATCTGTATCTCTTTTTTCAACCCTCGTACCCTTTTATGGCTGCTGAAACCCAATAAATATTTTCGATCATTTAAAAACTATAAATTTTTAGAACTGTCAATTTACATAATTTTAAAATTTAGGAATTAAAGAAATACTAAACAACTTATTTAACGAAATGTTTAAGAATATTGGGGCTCAAGTCTTTTGGAGAGTTCAACTCCATTATTCTTAAATAAGAAATGCCCTTTAGTCCCCTCCACTATATTATGAAACATTTGCTGCAAAACATTTAAGGTTGATAGTGAAAAGGGAAAGACGTATGTAAAAGTTTAATTTGTTCGATTACAATCAGTTTTTGTGAGTTTGTTATTAAAGGTAAGAAGAAGAAGAATGCAGTTTAAAAAAAATTGAAGAAAGTTTTTGCAGTAAATGTTTTATAATATGGACGAGGACTAATTGCTGAATGATTAAAACAAAAACCATAGAATATTAAATTGAATAAAGTTTTTTTTGTCTATTATATTTTGTTTTACTTAAATGTTTATTGGGTTTGAGAAATAACGGTACATATGTGCTTGAGTGTTATTTGTTGGATAGATTAAATTTATTTCGTTTTAATGGAAATTATTACAACAATAAAAAAAAATACCAAAAGTAGTTTCACAAAAATAGACATGAAACAAGCCCCTTTAAGGATTCAGTTTTATTTTCTGTTGAACAACCAGTCCCAGGGGAAAAATCTGCACAAAGTCACTGGTTTAATATAATTTTTTTTCTCAAAAGGTCTAAAATGAAATGATTCTTTTTTTTATATTCTAACAAGGCATAATATTACTTGGAATAAAAACACATCAGTATAAAATTGATAGATGTGATGCTATTTTAATGGTCATTGTTTGAAGTCACTTACACAGAAAGTAACCCTACAACAGATTTTACTTTTAACTTTATTGTAACTAAAAGGTTGAATTTGGAAATGTGTGCATGTTTCTTCTTTTTTTATTTTTTATTATAGAATGCAGAAGAAGCAAAATTCGATTAATAATCCAGGAGGGTTTGAATCCTTTTTTATGCTTCTTATTCGAAACTCCACTTTACATGAAATTTGTAATTTTATTTGTTGCAATAAATTTTCACTACAAGTACAAATCACTTATAAGAAAAAAGTATTTTAATTGATAAAAAATTATTTTGTTTACAATTTTAAAAAAAAGATACTCTCTTATTAGTTTAATTAATGAAGTAACTAATAACAAATTTGACCTATTATATATATATATGTTTTAAAAAATTCTCGCTTTTTTTTAGTGAAAACAAAAAATATATGGCTTTTTTTAAGAATTATACTCGCACTGACAACATCATTCAAATGGACCGATTGTTTTCCACATCAAATAGCCGATTTGGTTGTCATGGCTCCACAACAAAAAACCAAATGCTCAAAAAATCCTAAACAGAATTTAAAGAATTATCTTTTAAACTGCCTGCAAAGGAAACAAATTAATTTTATGTTTAAGGGGTATAGGACTAGGGTTCCTAATTTTTTTTAATATTTTCTATTCCTTGGAACTTGTAAAATTATTCTTTCATTGCCAGAAATTTTCGGGAAAAATTATACAAAACAGTGATATTCATGTGCACTAGTGTGTACCAAAAAAAAATATTATTTTATGCCCCACCTTTTTTGGAAAGCTTATAGTGTGAAGTATTTTTGTGATTTTTTTCAGATTTTTCGGAAGAGGTTTAGAGGTCGCTAAAATCGAATTTATCCCAAAAATCGGGTTTTCTCGACTTTTTTGAATTTTGCTGATTACGCGGCCCATTAGCACGATTTTCTTTGTTACTAAGTCAATTTTTTTAAAGAAAACTTCCAAAACTTTACTTCTCTGTGCAGATATTAAAAGTTTAATCACATTTTTTTTGTAAATTTAGCATAAATTTGAAAAATAATGCTTTGTAACTTTTAATATTTATATTACAGTTAAAAAAACTAATGATTTAGTTTAAAAGGTGCCATACAAACAAATCATTTAATGAAGCAAAGAACAAAGTTCACCTTGAGCGTTTTTGCCAACCCAAGCACCAATCCCAACCCCACCAACCCCCTTATTTACTCCAATGGGAACAACCACCGTAACAAATTGTATTTTTGGTACAAAAACTAATATAAGTTGGTGACAGAATGTACCGATTCTCGTAAAATTTTGCCCAAATTCCCTTTTATGATTGGAAATCATACAGTTTAATTTTGTGAAGATCGGTCCAAACTTACCAAAGGCCATATATGTATAAAGCACACCCTCGGAAAACACAGCGGCGTTTCTATCCCTTAGGTCTATTTTGTTAGAGGGAAATTGCAGATTAGAGGCGCCACCGTCATTTTAAGTTTAACTTTCACTTTTTTATATATTTTTCGTTAAGTTTATTTCAATTTTAGCTTAAAACATTTTTGAGACGAATCGTTGTCTAACAGCCTTATTGGACGGCTGCATTTTTGTATTTGCGTTTTCATTTAAACTATTAAATTGTTTTGAAGTTTAACCGATCACGGTAGAATTTGATTCACTCTTTCTGTGCACTACCGGAAAGATTATAGGGATATTTTTTTGGAATATTACGTGCGCGTGGCACATATTTCTGTATATTTGAAGAACGGCAAAAGCTAAGGATTCCAAATTTGCTAAGAATATCTCGGTTATCAATACACAACATCTGACAAAATGTGGGCAGAATTTGAGAGGTGAACGTGGCGTACAATTGGTTTATTTATATCTTAAGAATAGTACAATATGTATTTAAATAACTTTATATTCTTGGCACACCATAGTGAAGGGTTAGCACTCTTACTTGTTTTTACCTTAAGTCATATATCACGTTTTAGTTTGAATCGCGTGAAATATTTTTTTATTTACATCGAAGACCCCATAAATCATGTATATTTTCAGTCCTTGATATATTTTAAATCGATTAAGACATGTCCATCTGTTGAAATCTTGCTCTCTTTCAAACGACTGAAACGCAATGAACAATTTTCTAGTTATCCTAATTCTTGAAATTCCGCACAATCGGTTCAGTAGGGAAAGAGTTATGAACCCAAGTATAGAACAATCACACTAAAAAATTAATAATTTTGTTACAAAAACAGAATGCACGGATTGACGTAAAATTTTGCACAAATTCTTTAAGCACACTCTGTTTTCCACTTTAGTATGCCTTAACTGTATGGCTGAACGCTAAGGAAGTAAAATTTGGTCTGCCATAGTTTCGTATGAATAGCAGTCATACTGCCAAATTTCGTGAAGATCGGCAGTAAAATTTGGTATGTCGTAGTTCCATAAGGCTAAAACAAAGTTGCACATTTCTATTTCTGTGTATGTCACTCATTAATAATTGTTTGTTGTGATGATTTGGCAACCCTTAATATTCTATTTAATTTTGACTCTGCTCATAAATTTTAGCTTTTTATTTCTTTGTTTGTGATTTCATAAAAAAAAAACAACTTAAAAAGTTTCAAATGTAAGCAACATATGATTTTTAGAAATGTGAAATCATTTGGAAGTAAATTAATTTATAACTATGTTAAACAAACAAACAAACTGGGGACCAATAACAAAAGTAACTTATCTTTTGTGTTGTGATTTCATTTAAATTTTTTTCGTTTCTTTTTTCGTTTGTTCGTCGAATTAATGTATGCACACAATTGAGACATATGTTGGACATTGTGGGGTGCAATTTGCAATCATACAACCAACCCAACAGACATAAGTAATCAAAGGGATTCTTATTTTCTTACACTTAAATAAAATAAAAAAAATACAAGAATTGGTTAAATAATTATTCTCTATGAGAGAAAGGTTGACTTTAATTTCGATTTAAAAAATCAAGAGGGTAGCTCGATTGGGATTTTTAGAACTACCGTTAAAAATAAATCGATCAAGAAAAGGGGTAAACGAGTTAGTTTTTTATTGTTCTTAACAAAAGTGGAAATGAAATTACGTATATTACAAATCTGAAATGGAAGGGTAATATGTAAGTTGTTTCATAAGCTTTCTACGTTAAGTCGAATATATTTTTGAAGTTATTTGAAAGTTAAAAGGTTAATATTTGCGAAAAAATATTTTGAGAAAAAATATTTTGGACATTTTTGGGAATTTATATATTGATTTAACGATGTCCGTCTAACGGCCTGTCCATGTTTTTTTCTGTATTTCTGGAGAACGACAAGAGCCACTGTTTCCAAATAAGGTACAAGCATCTGGGTAATCAAAAAAACAAAACAGAGAAAATGTGGGTAGGATTAGAGAAGTGGGCGCGGTACAAAATGATTTATTTATATCTAAGGAACGGTAGGAGAAAAACAGTCCAATTTGGATACACATAGCCTGGGTTTCAATACACAACCTCTCTAAAAAATGGGTGGGATTGGAGAAATGGGAGTGGCACCTCTCGTACAAAGTCATTATAGATTTTTGTATATAGCGGCAAGAGTCAAAGTTTACAAATTTGTTATAAAGAGCTTGGCAATCCATACACAACATGGTTATAACACACATGGTTATAAGTGAACAACATCTGTCAAAAATCAGGCGCGATTAGATAAGTGGGCGTGGCAAAAAGTAGAATTCTGTATGTTTGAAGAACGGTAAGTGTACAATTTTCCCAATCCGATACAAATAGAATGATTATCAATACACATCATCTGCCAAATATGGCTATAACTTACAAATTTGGTACAAACCGTTTCGCACAATATGCACAATATCCGTAAAAAGAGTGGGCCTAGTTGTAGACATAGGCGGGGCACCTTCAATACAAATGCCACATTTCTGTGTAACTGGTAAGTGGTAACGAAGCGTTAGTAATATATATAACATAATAACAAAACCCTTGCTTTTTTTGCTTAAGTAAAACGAATTATAAATACGCAAATATAATTTTTTTATCATTACTTCTTTTAATTTTTGAAGGAGCAGTTTTTCCATAAAAAAAAGATTTTTTGGAAATTGTTAATTTTTGTAAAAAAAACATGGCAACACTGGCTCTTACTAGCTTTTTGCATTACAAATTAATCTAAAATTCTATTTTAACTAGCAATTATGAGAAATTTTCGCTGAAATCAAGTGCACAAAAGTTTATGGTATTTTTTGTTTGCTTGTTTGTAGTGGTGAGGGAGTGGTGTTGGGTAGGTTTAACCACATACAGCTTTTAATGTAACGTTACATTAACTTCCTGACAAAATTCGTTTGTCATTAGAAAGACAGACAATCCAATGGAATATGTATTTTTTTTTTGTGGATATGAATCGACAGACCGGCCGACCGTCACTGCACAATGTCATAATGCACAACGAATTGATTTTGAACGATGACACGTGTCGCATATGGCCAATACAATATACATTACATTGAGTGATGGTGGTAATGTCAACGCACACGTTCGTTTATACGTAATAAAGTGTCAATTTGCGTGTTTCTCATGAACGCACTACTTAAAAAAAACCATAAATAACCTAGAAATTCTTAAGAGATTTGAGCTGGATTTTTAACCTAATGTTATTTTTTTAAATTTATTCCAAAAAATTTTAAATTTTTTTAAGTAAAATTTTGTATGAATGCTCCTTAACTGCACCCCAAATGACTCGACTTTGAATACAGAATCATGAATTTTGGCATATTTTTACGCAAATATTTTTACCAGGGACCGTAACAGTTATTCCTTTTTTCATAAAAGTCAGATGATAACAGTTATTTTTTTATTTTTATTTTTTTGAACAAAAATAACAGTTATTTTATGATTTTTATTTTTTTGAACAAAAATACCAGTTATTTTTTGATTTTTATTTTTGCGATCAAAAATAAAAGTTATTCTTTAAAGAAATGTATTTGTTATAATTATTTAGTTGACTTTAAATATTTATTTTAATGCGAAAAAGAAATCACAAAGATGATCATTTAAATAAATATTCAAAGATAACTCAATAATTATAACACCATCAGTAATGTACTGTAACATGTTACTAATGGTCTGGAAGGAGCTATAGGATATATATTCTTTTGAAATTTTAAGTGGGCGTGGCACCTCCCATACAAATACAATATAAATATTTAAATATCTAGAGAACAAAAGCAAGAGCTAAAGTTTCCAGGTTTGGAAAATTGTCCAAATATGGTTCACAAAGCTGGATCATTAATACGGAACCTCTCCAAAGCAAATGGATGGGATTTGAGAAGTCTTCCCATACGAAGACATTATAGATTTCTGTATATCTGGAGAGCAACAAGAGCCAAAGTTTCCAAGTTTGCTACAAGCATCTTGGTAATCAATAGACAACATCCGACAAAATGTAGGCGGGGTTGGAGGTGGACGTAGCTCAAAATAGTTTTTTTTTATCTAAAAATCGGTAAGAGAAAAATCGTCCAAATTTGATGCTCATAGCTGTGTTATCAATATACAACATCTCCAAAGGAGAGGAGAAGTAAACGTGGCACCTCCTTTGCAAAGACATGAAAGATTTTGGTATATATGGAGAAAGTCATGAGCCCAATTAGGTACGAGCATATTGCCCATTATTACGCACCATCCGACAAAGTACATTTCTTTAAATCTGGTGAGCGGTAGGAGAAAAATTTTCCATATTTGGGACACATAACTGGGTTGCCAATGCACAAAATCCGTCAAAAAGTATGTGTTATTGGATAAAGGTACCTGCACCCAGAAAAAAAACATGTTTTAATATGGTCACCTCCAACAAAACTATTTTTAAAGAAAATTTTTAACATATAATGTTTAATTAAACCATATTATTGTCACCGACAAACATATTATGGTTCCATTAGACCTCCATCAACAAGCTACAACCATATTATGGTTGCCTCTGAACATGTTATAGTTAATAATAACTATAATATGTTTAAAACTTATAATAGCATGTTGCGTTTCAACTATAGCATGTTGCTCTTGGAAAATAGGAAAATACTATTGTTAATTTAAAACCAAACTATTGTCATATATAACCATAAAATGTTCAGATGCAACCATAATATGATTGTGGCTTATTGCTGGATGACTAATTTAACAATAATATTGTTGTCGGTGATAATAATATGGTTAAATTAAACATTATATGTTTAAAATTTTTTAAAAATAGTTTTGTTGGAGGTGACCATATTTAAACAAGTTTTTTCTCTACATGTGGCACCTCCCATTAAAATACAAACTAGATCGGTTACAGTTCAAGTTAAAAAATCTAGTATAAATTTCTTTAATACCAATACAAGACATCCGAAAAAAGTGGGCGAGCTTGAAGAAATGGGCGCGGACCAAAAATAAATTTTTGTATGTATATCTAGAATAGTCGCGCGGTTGCAAAGCGCCCCCTTTTAAACTAGTTAGGGTCAACAGTGTTCTCGAAATTATAAAAAATATATGTATATCACGAAAACTATTTAAATTTTAGCGAGAAACTCTCTAAAACTATATACTATGCCAACTTATTTTCAAAAGGACCATTATTTATTATATTTATAATAAGTTAAGATTGAAACCGTATGTGTGAACAATATTGACTCCGTGTGAATCTTTCATAAAAACTGAGTAAATTTATTAATTAAAAATAAAATTTGTTAAATTATTGTAAAAAAAATAAATATGTAGTTAAATTTTGCCTAATTTTTTTTAATAACGCCAAGTCAAAAGCGGCACATTTAAAACAAGGTATTACGAAAAATCAACAAAAAGAAGTCTTACATCGCAAGATCACAAAAATACAACATTTAAGTGCGATTTGTCTTTAAGAAAATAAATAATAATAATTTGCATAAAATAAGCAACAAACCCGTTCGCCCAAAAAAACTTTCGCCAAAAAATTGTCGCGGAGCAAAGTGACTAATTTAGCTATTGAGGTCCGGGAAATACTCAGCAAAGAAAACAATTTTAAAGTTAATACTAAAAGCGGTCGAAAAAGCTGAATTGATAGTGGATTAGCAGCTAGAATAAAGGGGATCAGATTTGAGATCAAGTACGGCAAATTTTTGCTCAGAGGAACCCGCCTTACGCCGTTTATAAGTTTTGGGAGCGTGCCGTTAAAGCTTGGAAAGCATTAAGGTGAAAATGCTTAACTAAAGTATGGCAAAAAGACAAAAAGGCAGCTAAAAAAGCGAAGGGCGAACAGATCAGACGCCAGGACCCAAATACAACAATAATTTAACTGCAGACATAATTGTTTATATTCAGAACTCAATACTAATGACGTGTAAAATGTTATGAACACATATTTTTTTGAAGAGTTTTTATTCTAAAGTAATTAAAATGTTCTGCTTTTTGAAAAAACTGAAGAGCAAACCTTTTTTGGCATACCCTGATTTTTATCCGTATATATTTCTCACTCTTGAGACAGCAACATATAATTATCCATGACTGAAAGCGGAGTTTAGCAAACCTCCAACGTTTGGCCTTGTGATTTTTTTATAGTGATGAAAAATTTCAACCTTATGGAGAACTGGCTCCGGCGTATATTAAATGGTAGGTCTGGATTTAAAGGAGCCAAATCCGTCCTAGGAAAGAATATAGGACTACCTTCAGCAGCGCCTGTAAGGACAGTTGTGCACATAAGGTTTTAATAGTTTTGTCACTTGCAATATTGTGCCATTGCGTAGTTCCTTTCACGCTTTAAAATTACGCAAAAACATGAGAAAAGCTCCCACATTAACATGCAACTTGGGAGGGGCGTTCCAGATGGTGATATACTGTCTTAAAAACGACCGGATAGTTTTCTCGTTCAGTTTTTCCGCTTTAACACTCCATCGTGTCATTGTTCGAAAATGTAGAACGTTCACCCTCCAAAAGACTTAGCACTTCCTCATTAATTTGCAAAACTTCATCATTTTAAGGGCATAAAATACCAAATTTGCAATTCTTTTCAACCATTTGTTAAGATATTTGTGGGTGCTCTTAAGAATATAGGATCCTCCGTTTTGCACAAAAAAAAAATTGTTTGTCATCAACCTGGAACACAAGTGTTTTGCACTTCACGTTAGAACCTTTTTACTTTCTTTACGTTTTAGATTAGTCAATGTAAAAATAAAAATGTTGACATTTACGTTTCTGCGAGTTCCCTGTATACATACACGTGAAATTGTTTTTTTTTTCTTTTGCTAAGACTGTTTTTAGTAAAAAAATAATACAATTTTGTAGAAATTTAAAATTTAAATATGTATCAAACATATCAGACAATTACAAAAAAAAATTTATAAAATTTCAGGAAATAAGGATTTTTGGTTCATTCACTTAACGCTATAATATATGAGTACTAACGAACAACGATATTGTAAAAAAATTATGTAGATAGTTACCAACAATAAAGTATCGATATCCCAGAATTAAGGCAATACAGTTATACATTTACGGCTATTTGAGCAGCAAAGTCATGGCAACCCTTAAAATAATTTACTTTATGATTATATCAAAACAAATTACAACATATCTAAAACAACAAATTCTTTATTTAATTAAAGTTTTGCTTTTATTTTGAAACAACAAAATTAGGTATATTACATAGTTTTTTCTTTAAAAATATCAGACAATTCTTAAATAACTTTAAACATTTTCTTTTGATTTACCCAGATATTTTTTAAATCTTTTCAAAAAATTTTAAGTCCCCTTCCAAAAAAATCTTGACAAATTTTGTTTTCAAAATATTTTCAAACAAAATACTGTTTCATTTGTTTTTGTTTTTAGTAAAATGACAAGTAGTCAGTCCTGAGATTAACCACTATATTTTTGCAAAAAAAAAGTTTCAGCGATGATTTATTGTAATAACTATTCCATTACTCTAACACTTTTGACAGTTTTTCCTAACAACTGAATAATGTAATAAGTACATACGTTGTACATCCCTTCTGCTTTCCCTTCCCTTCGTCAAATTTCTATTGACTCCAAAGTTTTGTCGTCCAATAAACAAACGGAAGGAAGTTTTGTAAACAAAACTGACAAAAAGCATTATTTAAGTCGTGTGTCAAGCGTTCGGTTTCAATTATACATGCAGACATAAAATGTGACATTCATTCATTCCTTTATTATTTTTTTTTGCGATTTGTGTAACATTTCTATCATGACTTTTTTTAAATATTTTTCTATGTTTTGAAGTTATTCTAATTTAAAAATTTTAATTCAAAAAATTAAAAGTGCTATATTCGGCTATGTCAAATCTTAAATAGTCTTCACCATAGTACTGAAAAGACAATCGTTTCCTCATATCTCATTTATTTGCGTAGCGATATACAGCAGTGTTGCCAAGTAAATTTTAAGAAATAACCCTAAATCAAAAAAAAATACCCCCTACATTTGAACTGAGAAAAATAAAAAAAACCCGAAAAAAAAGAATAATTATTTAAATATTTTTTAAGCATACATATCATTTTATTAAATTTCATTTTTTATATGTAAGTATATTTAAACATATACATACTTATACAAAAAATAAATTCAACTGTTGAAGTCGCCAGATGATTTCATATTTTATTTTTTATAATACTAAACATTGAGAGTGCTGGATCGACAGTTGCGTTCGAAAATGGTAGTGCCAGTAACGCAGATGCTAGCCTACTAATATTTGGGAAAATAATATCAACCATGGTGAAATAATGTAGGTGGCATCGCTACGGCAACAAATACAACATTACAACAAAAATGGAAATTAGTTCCAGCTAATGCCAAAAATTATCATAACCAAAAATCAAAGCGTGCTGCTGAACATGATAAAATATAGATATTTTTAGTACATTTTTATTTCATTATTTTCAATTACTCTTTTATTTTTAATTAATATTATCAAAAACTTAAATAAAATCACACAACAAAACGTGGACTTTTTGTAAACATAAGCAAAACTTTGACAAAGGAAAGGACAAACAATGCAAGAGCAAAAAATCGTCATCTGGCGTAGTAATGCAACCTGTTTATTTCATCATGATATCAACCCTAAAATATCCCCAAAAACAATTTTTACCCTGTCGGAAAATGAGTTAGCTCAAAGTCAACTCATGGTTAACCAGAAGTTAGTCAGAGGTGACTCACAAGCTAACTCATTTACATGGTTAAAGCTTTTCAGTTTTTACACGCAATGTCCGCAGTACGAGTCAGTACTCACTCACACTGCATAACTTTAAGATAACCATAAGTTAGCTCATTATGAGTCAGCTTGTGGTGCATACAATATGTTGACTTTAATAAGAGAATAAAAAAAAAAAATACGTATTTTGCTTTATTTATTTTCTAAAGATAGACAGAGACTATTACACATATGTTTTCTTTCACTTTTGTTGTATTTCCCCTTTGTCTACAGAAAAACTCTCAGTTATAAGACACCAGCAGCATGCCCGATATGACCAAAACCGGTTTTCATAATAATTCTACTTTGAAAATGAGATGTATTTAACTAAATGATATTAACAAAGAGAATATGGGAACTTTTACTTATAATTTAAAAAGTACACAAAACAAGCAAAACGTGTTTTTACCACAGTCCACTGCATCAGCTTTGAGTTAGCCAAACGCTAGCTCAAAAGTTATCGAGAAGAAGTCAGTCGCACAAAACACAACTCACTAATCTCTGCATAACTTTTGAGTTAGCCAAAGGCTAGTTCAATACTTATCGAGAAGAAGTCAGTCGCACAAAACACAACTGACTCAAATCTGCACCAATTATGAGTTAGTCACTAGTCAGTTGTAAATAAGTTAGCTAAAAGTCAACTAAATGTTGAGCTAGCTAATAAAAATCCGACAGGGTAAACACTAAATTTCCCCCTAACTACTTTTAAGTCCCTAAAACTGACCCTAAACGCAAAAGAAACCCTAAATTTAGGGTGAAAATCCCTAACTTGGCAACAGTGATATACAACAACCTAATCCATGATGAAATAAACAGGTGGCATTACTACGCCAGATGACGATTTTTTGCTCTTGTATTGTTTGTCCTTTCCTTTGTCAAAGTTTTGCTTATGTTTACAAAAAGTCCACGTTTTGTGCTGTGATTATTGTATTAACGTTTTTGATTATTTAAATTAAAGTTAAATAAGATAGTAACCATAGTGAAATAAAAATTGGCTAAAAATTAATTTATTTCATTGCGTTCGGCGGCAAAATTTGATTTTAGCTTAATATAATTTTTGACGTATGCGGAGACTTATTTTTCATTTTTGTTGTAATGTTGTATTTGTTGCCTTAGTGCTGCTACCTGTATTATTTCACCATGACCTAATCCGCATCATAGAGACGGACTGAAGGACAGCGTTCAATCAACTAAGGACCCAAAATATATTTCCACGATTTTTACTTTATAATTAAAGTACGAATAACACTAAAAAGTACTTAAAACAATTCAAAATGAGATAACTTTCGAAACCCAATATGTGTGGATTCTCGTGTTCTTGAAAAAGTTTGTTGTAGATACAACAACAACACTACAAAAAGAAAAACGTACATTATTTTCATGTTTAAAAAGTAAAATAAGAAGTAAAAGTTACCGAATTCCATTTCATCAGCTCGTTATAAGTTTAACCTACCGACCATTAAAAAAAATTGAGTTAGGTATGGGGTATATATATATGTATTTCGAAAACCTCCTAATATCTCAGCCATTTGCCTTTCTGAGATATGAGCATTAATATCGCTCCATATCATTAACGTAAGAAAAAAAGAATAGTTAGAGCGAAATCAAAACAAAATAATAACTAACATATAAATTTCACTCTTCCTTCGCTTCATTGCCGTAAGAAAAGAGTTAATGCAAAAGCAAAATAATACACAGCAGTAATAGTATAAGGCACAGAATGCTACCTAAAAAAAGACCATTTAGAAAATTATCGTATGCGGCACAAAACAGTAATTTTTACCTTCAATAAAATGCTATTAACTTTTAAGGTCATTCATGAACGTTTTATTTCTTTAAATCATATGCCGGAAGCAGTTATATGAAAATACGAACAAATTCTATCGGATATATTTTCAGAAAACTTCATGTAATCCTTCATTATCGTTTTTCTCCATTACGATATATGCGCGGCATATGCGCCAAACCAATAATGAGCTGACGATTTGTTAAAATTATTTAGTTAAATGCATAAAATTTTTCAATTAGAAAAATTACGAAAACCATATCGAGCATGCTGCTGGAGTCTTATAATTGAGAGTTTTCCTAAAAACAAATAGGGGAAATCCATATTTGAAACAAACATACATATGTGAAAAGGTTAAGTTAATAATAATACTATCTCTATTTCTTGTTTTCCTTGGTAAGTGCTTAGATTAGAATCAATCTTACTTTCGTATTATTTTCATGTACCAATTCGGGATTAAACCAATTTAGAAATTCTTGAATCAAGCATATCTTTAAATTAACTTTCAGCTCACTTTTACTTAAGTCAATGCAGTTTTCGGATTATTTAAAATACGGGGCACTTGAATAATCCATACTTGAATCAAGAAGCATCCTGTACTTGATTGAAGGAAATCCGTACTTACCGTACTATTGACAACACTTCGGCTTGATTTAATTACGTATTGATTTTTCTTTTCACTGTACGTACATACATACATATATCGTCACCTAAAATGCAAAAGGGCGTAACAATACTTTTAATTTTTTTTACAGGAGAAGCAAAACACTGATGTATTTTGACATCAGTACAGACAAACTGTCATCAGTGCTATGACATAATATACCATGTCATCAGTGTGATGACAAACTGTCATCAGTGCAATGACAAACTTTCATCAGTGCAATAAAAAACTCTCATCAGTGCAATGACAAACTGTCATCAGTGCGATGAATTAATATATCATGTCATAATATATTATTATCATTATTTTTATGTTTAAAAAGTAAAATTAGAAGCAAAATTTCCCATATTCTATTTTTCAAAATTATTTATTTAAATACTTCACATTTTTCAAGTATAATTATTATGAAACCATATCGGGCATGCTGCTGGTGTCTTGTAATTGATGGTTCTTCTGTTAACAAAGGGCGGAATACCACAAAAGTGAAAAAAACATGTGTAACGGGCAGAGCTGTAAATGATTGCAATCGATTTGATTGCATTCAAAATCGTAAATTGATTTCATGATTTCAATTTAAAATCATGAAATCACTATGATAAAAACGATTGAATAAATTTTTTGAAATCAATTTATATATAAATTGATTGCAATCGATTTGATTGCAATTACTTTAATTGCAATCAAATCCAGTAATTGCAATCAAAGTTAAATCAGAATCAAAATCTTCGTTCTTTTCAAATGAAAAATGGCAATTTTTATTTACAAAGTTTTGTAAAATTGGTAAACATTATTTCTAATTGCAATCAGTTCTTCCGTAGAAAAAAAAATGCAAGAAATGACTAACAAACCTACGTTTTTCATGTCATTTTGGAGCCGATAAGTTTTAGTTGTTATTATCTAATATCCTCTACTTTGCAAAATTGCAAAGAATTCTCTTTTCAACGCATTCAAATAATTTGTTGCTTTTGTTGTTTTTTTTTATAAATACAGTTATTTTTTTTATTATTTTTTAAGAAGTTGAAGTAAGATGAAATAAAATAATTTGTTGCTTTTGTTGTTTTTTTTTTGAAATAGTTGTTGTTTTTTTATTATTTACTTAGAAGTCGACGTAGGCTGGAACAAAATAAATTGTTGATTTTGTTCTTTTTTATAAATACAGTTGTTGTCTGTTGGTTTTTACCAAAACTTTAGTGATTTTTACTAAAATTTAGTGGTTTCCACCAAAAATTTGGAGGTTTCCACCAGATTCTAGTAGAAACCGCTAGATTCCAAATGTAAATTATTTCATTGGACTTTTACTATAGTTGTGATTTCAAGGGAATTTATTGAAATCACATGATTTCAAGGGAACTTGTTGAAATCATGTGATTTCAAAAAAATTTGATTGCAATCGAATTGATTGCAATTAAATTAATTGCATTCAATGATTTCTAAAAAAAATGATTTCAAAATGATTGCAATCAAAAAATATTGCAATTTTGACAAGATTTCATTTTGAAATCTGAAATCATTTAGAAATCAAAGAATGAAATCAGTTTGGTTGAAATCACTTTGATTTCAATGTCAATTGATTGCAGCTTTTTACAGCTCTGGTAACGGGTAAGTAAATAATGATTTTCTTTCAATTTGACTTAAGGGTAATTACAATGACTCAATTTGATGACAGTTTGTCATCGCATTGATGAAATGCTTTATAAAACCGACTCCGATACGTGATTTCTGTGATGACAATGTCTCATCCTATTGATGACATAATTAAAATTGTTGACCATGATGACAATTTGGCTATGTGATGTTAAGGCTGACATCATCATTGGGTCAAAAACGAAGACACTTATGACGCCTTTTCTATCAGTGAACAAGGTGTACTCGGCGTTTGAATTTCTTTAATAAAGTCACCATTTTAGATCTCGGGGATCTATTTTTTTGTTAACATGTAGCTTAATAAAACGAACAAAAATCAATCAAAAACCCTTTTGCATTTTGGGTGAAGACATATACTATAAATGTTTTAAGGTTGAAGGAACGACAAGTAACAAGTCCTCTAATTTTTTACAATTTTTTACTTTATTGAAATGTTTACATTTAATTACTTAATTAAAATTAAATTAAATTTACCTCATAGAATTTAATGACTATAGCAAAAATAAATAAAAAAAGTCTTTAATTGTTTGAATCGCCAAATTATTTACAAGGATATACATTTTTATTTTAAAAAGGTCTACAAATTTCAGTTAGATAGTTGTATGTATATGTTTAATAGTGCATTTCTATATATTCAGATCTAGCAATTCGTTTGAACGGTAATATAATAGTGTAGTATTATGGAATCTCTGGATCGGTTAGTTTTGTTAAAGGATAATAAAAGGTGCACTTACCGATTTATTGACGATACACTCGGTACATTATCCTGAGAGCATATACCTTCCGACAACAGTCTATCCCGAATTTCCCAAGCAAACATTGTGGGATTTTCCCTCTTATAATTAGCTATTGCATCTACTACAGGGGGTGTGGCTACTTTTGGCTTTGAACCGCCAATAACTCCAGCTTTAAAGCTACCAGTCTCATAATATCTAAAAAAAAAAAAAATTTTAATATTAAATTTATCTTCCGACTTTTAAAACACTTTTTGCTGGTTATGAATAACCCGCAAACATGTAGCAGCACAAAAAAGCGATTTACAGTTGACACAATACACTCAACAATTTTCACCATATTCAATTAAAAAGCAATTTTAATGTCAATTATTTTGCAGTTGTACATTTATTTCAATAATGTTTCATTTACACCAATTCGAACACATACATACATAAATATATGTATATGCATTTACACGTGTGTATTTTTTTACATACCCATACTCATAGTGCTTTGAGCAACATGATTTAAGTATAAAAAAAAGTGGGAAAAATAAATCTGAAAATTTAAAGCAATTTGACAGCAAATAGTTTGAGGTTAGGTTCGACATAAATATATATTGATATATATGTACTCGTATACATATCGCATAAAGTGTTGCTTTAGGATCATATTTAATTAATCTAGGGTTTTAAATTTAATAAATTTTTATAACAATTGTGTTTTTAATTGAACTGTTGGTTTTTAAATGAAGTTTTTGATATTTTATTTAGGCTTAATTTTAATTAATTTTATTTGTTAATTCCTTCCTTAATAAAAATAATTTTATGAAAATGGAATTTGATGAACTTAATTAAGCCTTATTAAAATATCAAAAATTTCCATTAATCAATATTTTTAATGTTTTCTTGGCAATTGAAGATGCCGTTGGGCACTTTCATGGCTGTTTTTGTACCGTCAAGTATATCTAACATCACGACTTTTAGCCCAGTTTTAGGGATTTTGTAAGCAGGTTTAGAAGCACAAATTTTGCAGCCAATTTGGATGGCTTTGTAGATTAAATTGTAACAGAGACAAACTTGTTTGCACAGAACCTCGAGGTGCATATTTTATAGCTATCGCAAAAAAACATCCCTCGATTAGATTGGTTCATAGATAATGTTGTAGTAGCTGTTTTAACGAGTTGTATCCCTTTAAAGCCCATTGGAACTGTGCCAGAATATTCGCTACAAAAAAGAAAACGACAAAAATATATGGCAATGTTTTTTTTTTGTTTATTTTCACATTTTATCTTGTTAGTTTTGTAAACAATAACAAATACAGGCGACTCTTGATAATTTGAAATTCGCTAATTTAAATCTCGCGGTAATTTGAACTGTTTTTCAGGTATAGAAATGACATCTTGTCCGCCAACGTTCTTTAATTTGAAGTTTGGTTTTTCTACACTCTATAATTTAAATTCGTAATATGATTTTGTTTCTGTTTTCGAAACAAACGGAAATTGAAATCGTTTGCTTTAGCTTCTATGCCACGCTTTAAGCATACACCACAACATCGAATAAATGTTTCTTGCTTTGCGTTTGCCAATTTGCGGAATTTAGTGCTTGGTGATACAATGGATACGCCAGTGCAGAGACCAAAACGTTGCTGTAGGTGGTTTCATTTTAAAGTAGAAAGCCAAGTCTTTTGCAAAGCCTCTCGGCATTAACGTATTTAATGGCAGTGATGTGTGGGTTTAAACTTCAAAAACCGATACTCCATCACATTCTAAAAAATATGCGGGGAGAGTACGAGCGTGGATAACTCGATTTGTTCTGATTGGATTGACAGCCTTCAGGTAGAAGTAAATAACATGCGTTAATTCGTCGACGAGTATCGTGCGTTTAAAAACTTTAGCGCATGAAAAATGGCAAGTACGCGCGTTATAAAAGCCTGTTCTTTCAGCTGTTTTTTTTTTTTATTTATTTGAACAGTTTTCTTATAGCATTCCAAGCTTCAGCTCTTTTTTTATACGATACTGTATGTTTGATAAACTTTTCAACAAGTTTTTCCTCCATGAGTTACAAATTTGTTAAATTATTATTTTTTTATTGTCAACTGATTACTTTATAAAAATACACAACGCGTGTAACTTGTTCTCTGAAAAACACTAGTTTTACTTTTTTGAAATAAGTTATGTACTTCTACCTTTAGTCAACTTCTAAACGGCCATGGCCCAAGAAACATATTCAACACAGATGAAACTGGGCTTTTTTTATAAAATAAGAAGTGTCATTGAGGCAAACACAGCAATGAAAGAATAACTGTATTTTGGCATGTAACATGGATGGATCTTAAAACCTGAAACCCCTCGCAAAACCATGATAATTCAAAGGAATAAAAACGCTGCCCGAAACTTTCCGGTCAAGCATAAAATCAAGAATGAATACAGACTTGTTTAATGAATATCTGGTATCAAATAATAGTGAATAGATTAGAAGATAAAAATGCAAAATCTTACTGTTTTTGGATAACTGCACGGTACAAACTAATCCACCACTATTAGACCACGTCAAATTGATGTATTTTCCGCCAAACACAGCATCTAAATTACAGCTTTTAGACCAAGGCATTATCCAAAATTTTAAAACACTCTTCGCAAAGAAATGATCTCTAATATGATGGATAGCATTGAAAAGGGTCAGATAGCGATCAGAACACTTATTACAGCTATAATAATGATTGAGAAAGGCTGAAAAAATGTTCCCTCTTAATAATTTAAGCTCTCGTTAAGATGAAATCTCGATTGGAATTTTAGATAAAATTAGCTTAAACTAAGAAAAAGTTTACTAAATTTATCGTTAATATAACTGATGAAAATAATTGTGTCCGTTTTTTTGGCTCATAATTCTTCAGTCGTTGAATAAGAACTAATGGGTCGATTATGGATGGCATCTGAACTGAAGTTGAGTTGCCATCAACGAAATTAGGCAGCGCCGCTCATGTTAAAATATATACAACTTTTTTTATTTTATTTTATATTTTAACATTAGCGGTGTTGCCTGATTTCGCTGCTGGCAACTCAACTTCAGTTCAGTTGTCATCCGTAATTGGCCCATTAATTCATGTGGTGTCTTTAAAGTGCCAGTGAGATGTAAGAAATTGTAAGAACATAATTTGACATACCTCGAGAGAATTTTGGATACACAGCCATGACTGACACGCAATTGTCGTGATATATCACAGGGCCTCACACCATTGTGCGCTAATTCAACAATCCTTTGACGCACCACATCCGGCAATGGTCTGCCATTTACAAAAACTCCACCCAGTTGATTAACACCGCCATGACCTGTTTTAAAGTAAGAAATACATAAAATATTTTAATTAAAATTTTTTATAAATAAAAAAAAAACCCAAGTTAAAAAAATATGTCGGAAAAATAAACTGTGAGTATGGCTATAAGTTTATTGGAATTCGAAGAATTGAAAAGATTAAAAAATCATAATATAAGTGAGTTTTGGAAAGAGGTCGGAGATGGGAGAAATAGTTTTAATGGACCACTTTTTCAAACATTTTTCGCATAGCTCTTCATTCTTCCACAAGTTTGGAAAGTTTTTTCTGTGTAAAATTGAATGAAAGCAAAGGTTCGCCTAGGTTATGTTAAGAAGGGTTATGTGCCCAAGGGCGCATCTCCACTCGGAGACCAATGAGGTCCATTGTGAATCCCTTCAGCATAGAAAAAGAGGAAAAAGAGAAGGAAAGAAGAAAATAGACCTAAGGCTTAATACAGATAGATAGATACTGCGAAGGACAAGTCCCCCTTCGTTCCCCCCAACAGAAACAGACGTCCTATTTCCCTAACAAACCCCAGTAGATCGGTTGGATTACATCCAGCGATATACCCCAGTCAAAAACCAAAGTATGAAATAGGTTAAAATTGGAAAGTTTGTTTTTGTTACTACACACAAAAGATTACTTGAAATCCAATAATTTATGTTTTATTAAGCCGATAGCCATTGCTGCTAGTGCTTTTAGTTTTAAGATTTATTGTAATTTTAATTAAAATAAATATGAAAATAAATAAATGTTTTAAAGTTTAGTTGCTATAAAAAGAGATTTGGCCCCTTTTCAGTCAATTTGGCCCGTTTTCGTTAAAATTTTGGCAGAAAATCATAATTTTTAAATCTCAACACTGTTTGGCATTAATTTGGCCGAATTTCGCCGAAGCCCGCACTTTCTTAATACAATTTTTTCCAAGGGCTACGATACCATGCAAAACTACTCAGCTAAAAACTTTTTTTGCAAGCTCATTTATTGAAAATTATATTGTCTCTAAAACAGGTAGACAATCTAGAAATATGTAAAAGAAAAAAAGAGAACAACAAATGAAAGCTTCTAGATGAGAAAAGCACGAATCAGTTCCTCACATTAAAGTGAAAGAAAATAATGAAAATATTCTCGAAAAGAAAATACGACTTATGTTAATGAGCCATTAAGTCCACGAAGCAACAATTCATATATGCCCCCTTTCAGACTAGGCAAGTTAATTGCGCAAGTCCCTTGCGCATGTTTTGATTTGCCGATGTCAGGGGTAAGGTGGCAGTAAGGGAAACAAATTTTTTCAGTATTTATTTATTGAATCTTCATATATTAAATATGATCTAACAATAATTAATCAAATCTTATCCTCATATTTGCTTTATGTCCTGCCAGTGCCAGACAAAAAAGATTTAGTCATCACGGTTTCTGTTCACATGTGTAGGTGTTTATCGCTAATCTGATTGGGTGAGTGCTGCAGTGTCTCTTCTTCTTAAGCGAGTGTGGCCGCCATAACCTAAAATATTTCGAGTTAATGGATTTGGATGCAGTTCCAGCCTTTTTAAATATTTTACTGCATATTTCGTTATCATAGTTTTTTACTAATGGCACATTGAGATCCTTGTGGATATTTGAGTTTTTGACGTACCAGTGGGCGGCTGTGATTATTCGAAGAAGTTTATTTTGGCGCCTTTGAATTTTTTCGATGTTAGAAGCCAAGGCAGTGCCCCATAACTGAATACCGTAGCACCAAATTGGCTTTAAGATAGAGTTGTAAAGTAGAAGTTTGTAATCGAGACTAAGAACAGAATTTCTTCCAATAAGCTAATTAATTTGAATTTCTTTTAGTTTCATTTGAGTTAATTTAGCTTATATATGCCATTTCCACGTTAAACGCCGATCTAGATGTATACCGAGGTATTTTACATGCGGGTGTTGGGGTATTATTTGATTATTTATTTTAATAGGGGTGCATGTTTCCCGACGCAATGTGAATGTTATATGTGCGCATTTTTGCTCATTGATCTTTATCCTCCATTTTTTAACCACATTTCTAGTTCAAATATATGATCCTGTAGGTAACGAGATGCTTCTTGACAGTTTGCGTGTACGCTTAGAAAAGCTGTGTCGTACGCAAATGTTGAGGTATGTGTGTAGCTGTTTGTTGGCAAGTCCAAAGTATAAATTAAGTATAATAGAGGGCCCAGGATGCTGCCTTGTAAGACTCCAGCGTTAATTGGCTGTGGAGAACTTAAAAATTCGCCTTCTTTAATAATAAATTGACGACCGGCTAAGTAGCTTTCTAACAGCTTGTGTATGTTTGCTGGCAAGTTTTGCTGCAATTTCAGTAGTAAACCTTCATGCCAGACTTTATCAAAAGCTTGAGACACATCGATGAAGAGTGCTGAGCAATATTTTTTTTTTTCAAGGGTTTTCTTATAACATTTAGTATTCGATGAGTTTGTTCAATTGTGCTGTGCTTTCTTCTAAAACCGAATTGATGGTTTGGAATACATCTATTTTCATTTAAAATCGGCGTTAATTTTGACACTAGTAGTTTCTCAAATAGCTTTGAAATATTAGATAATAAGCTAAAAGGCCTGTATGACTCAACTTTTGTGTGATCCTTTCCTGGCTTTGGTATCATGGTTACTAAGGAGACCTTCCATTCTTGAGAGTAGTATTGGTGGCGTAAAATAGCATTGAAAATAATAAGAATAATTTTTTTTGCTATACTTGGTAGCTCCAAAAGCATTTTATTACTGATCTTATCAATATCGGGAGCCTTCTTGGTGTTTAAATCACAAATAACCTTTTCGATTTCTCTTAACTCGAGTCTTAGGGGAATAGCTGCTCTAACATTTACAGGCGGTAACTCGAGTGCTATATCGTGAGATGTATTAAGGGTAAATACGTTTTTCAGATGATAAACAAACAGATTTCCTTTTTCAATGTCATCTCTTGCCCAACTTCCATTCAAGTTTCTTAATGGTGGCTTAGATATAACTGGTCTATTGAGATTTCTAGCTGCACGCCATAATGAGTAGTCTGATTGTGGAGTTGCGTCAAGTTCCTTAAGATATTTTTCCAGGGAAGCCGTTTTATGAGACTGCAGTAACTTTCTTAGCCTTTTTGCGCACTCTTTTAATAAAGTCTTAAGTTGGGGGATCTGTGCAATTGCCACTCTCTTCGAACTCTGTGGCTGACGTCGTTAAGTAACCAGACGTAGATACAAGTCTATTTGGGTTCATTAAAGTTACAATTGTAGGTGTGTGAATCGTTTCTACGGGGATGTTTTTACCACGCCAAAATCGATGACATCTGGAATTTTTTGCTGATCAGTAGGCCAATAAGTTGGTTGTCCGCTCGCGACCACATTTAAATCCATTTTAGAGATTGTATTGTACAAAACACGACCCTTTGGTGTTATGAGCCGTGACCCCCAGAAGGTATGTTTAGCGTTGTAATCGCCAGCGGCTAGGAAACAGGGTCCTAATGATTTAAAATATTTATTATATTGGCTTTCTGATATTTAAAATCCAGTAGGAGAGTATAAAGATGAAAGTACTAAGTTTCGATTTAGCTCTTCAACACAAATGTTCGTTGCTTGCAGATAATCTTCACGATGATCACACATTAAGTAGTGTTTAATTCGAGCTTTTATCAAAATAGCAGAACCTCCACATGCTCTATCTCGAGGGTCCTTGGTATCATATAATATATAACCATTGGTTTTAAACGTATTTCTTGAGCTCAAATGAGTTTCAGAAACCATCATTACATCAATCTGTTTACTTTTAAGAAAGTACTCTAGTTCATTTTTATGTTGGCGAATGCCGTTTGCGTTCCAAAAACAAATTTTTAAACAACTCATGGCTTGTTAAGCACAGCTTGCAATAACATCGATTTCATTCTTAACATTTCCTGCATCATATTACCCATTGTGTTCGTAAAGTAAGTTACTGTTTGCACTAGTGTTCCCATGGACGACTTAAACTATAAACTGGAGTCTCATCATTATTTGGCAAATCACCTTGCATTGGCATATGGTTTGATTTTAGAACGTTAGCGTAGGATGTTCTGTTATTACTAGGCTGCGGTACCTGAATGTCATTAGTGTTAATTTGATTACCTTCATTTGAGGGGGATTAAGTTTCGGTCCAGTTCCGGTCTTGGCAGTTTAAACATTGCACGGGACCATTCCTTTTGTGCGGCTCCTCTATCGTTATTTTCCTATACAGGATATATTTCAGACTGTAGATGGGATGAGTTTCGTTTTATTTAAGCTTAACGTCGCCGGATTCTAACTCCACTCGAAATAGTGACTGGGGATTTTTTTTCTCTATTTTTAATATTTACTACATTTTTTATTTTGAAGCCCTTCTCTTCTAAAAATGTTTTTATCTCACCTGGGTTTACGCATGAGTCAATGCCCTTTATCACTACCTGAAGACCTTTGTTGTACTCGGCAAGTAACTTGCGCAACTAACTTGTTATGTCTGAAAGGGGGATATTAGAGTATTGAAATGCAAGTCCTTTTGGCAACTTAAGGGCAGTAGCAATTAAATATCTGCCAGCATTACCAGCTAATGTTGTCAGCAATCAACAGTTTTGTGCGTTGGGCAGTTTTTCTCCAAACAATGCACGAAAATTAGTGTTCTGTCATTACAACATAAAACTTATAAATTTAAGCACATAGATCACGTAGCGGACCAGAAAATCCATTACATTCTGCTGATGTCTGATAATTGTAAAATTTTCTATTCATAAAATTTACTTCATTGCTAACTTAAGACACAAGATATTCTGGTAGCGTATATAATCATTAATAAGTATATGTACAAATCTATAGCTTCAATGTTAACCAAAGGTCAGCTTAAGCAAAAAGGTTCGGAAATATTTGGGGAATAGGACTATTGCAAGAAAGCTTTATAAATTGAAGTTTGATCCATTGAACACATTCAAAAATTAAAAAGGGTTAATATATTAAGGCCTGGAACAGAATAAAGCAATTGTAGTAGTAACTAGCTGATGCTGACGAATGTTCTTTACACAACAAAGTTCAAAATTTCGAACTTTGCGCTTAAACTTCAACTGCAAGGACTGCAACAACTACGTAATCTGTTGACACTACTTTATAATTGCCGTCTTTACCTTTTCACTGCTTGCAGCGCTATTCGTAACGTTGTGCTCCAGCGACTATTTTGTTCCCCACTTAAAAATAACTTTGAAAAAGAAACAAATCTCAAATTCCGTTATTTCTTCTTATACCCACACCCCAATAGTGGAGAGTAGGGAGATCGATTATTCGACTTTTTTCAATAACCGGTTTTCGAATATAACGAATAGTTGCTAATTTAAAAAAATCGGTTTTCGGTTAAACATTTTTAAACTAACCGGTTTCAATTCGAATACATAGAACACCTACAAAATACATAGATATGACTTAAGGTATGGTCAGACCTAACAAATATTTGACGATAAAATCCAAAAAAAACGAGACCAGTGAAATGATCAAACTCTAACCGCATTTTTAACAATATCTATTTATTTACTAATCTGTTTTTGTAAGACGATAATTGTATAATATAATTTAAAAACTATTAAATGATGTTTGATCTAGCCAAACGTTTTGCAAATGCAAATAAAAAATTATAGGAATTTAATAAATTTTTTATTTGAGATATTCTCCTAAATTTATTTTAAATGAGTTTTAATTTGTTGGTGATCAAGCCATCTCTTTATGAATTAGTAGGCTTCAACCACATTTTTGAAAAGTTGCAAACAAAAGCTCTTAACCTGGATTATATATATCAAACGATTTTGTTTCAGCATTATATAAACGATTAGTAAGATGAAAATGCTTTTTGTATGAAATATGTGTCAATTCTTCGACCACAATTTGAAACCTTCCATGACATTGTTTGATTTCTAAATTTTGTTTTTTAGTTCTTGGTGTTTTAATAAATAAAACTGATGAATTATTTCCATATCGTTGATTCCGCCGGAATGTTGTAGTTTTAAGCATAAAGAAATGCTGGAACTATTTAAGAGTTTTTAGTACCTTAAGGGGCATTCCATCCTCGGCAACACAACGGGTTTATATTTCACCTAATGATTCATTTTTGGCAGCGTATTTTAGTAAAGTATTAATTGTCGACTCTTTAGAACTACTTCCAACGGGGTTAAGTTTTATTTGGGGCACATTAATGTCAACCATATGGACTAATTAAATGTGATTAATAAATCGTGACGTGGAAACCCCTTCGCCACTTATCACTTTAGGACACTTCAAGAGCCTAACTTTGTCTGTTTAATCCACTTTGAAATATCTCTAGAGATAAAATCTATATAAAAATATTTTTAATATTTAGAAAACAGTCGCACAAATTAAATACTATTTACTTTTTAACTGCACACGTTTTTGTAGTATTTTGAAAAGTTTTTGGTTTTTTTACAAGAACACACGCATTCATAAGTGGTTTTTATTTACAGTGTTCAAATGTTTTTTTACTTTAGTTACATTTTGTTTTGACATTGTTCATAAAAAGTTTAAATTTGCCTTATATAGAATTAGAAAAATACTTAAATTACGGGTACATATACAACAAGAGTATGAAAAATGTATATAAATTACACATTATTAAAATAACCGGTTTATTATACCAAAATAACCGGTTTATTCGATATTTGAAAAATGGACATTTTAAAATAACCGACTTGAGCATAGCTAAAATAACCGGTTAAAACCAGTCGAATAATAACCGTTCGATATTCCTAGTGGAGAGGGTATTATGCACTTGTGCTGATGTGTGTAACACCTTAAAATATTGGTCCTTGACCCACCTTAAAGCAAACCGATTGACTCAGAATCACTTTCTGAGTCGATCTTACTATGTCCGTCTGGGTGGCTGGCAGGATAGCTGTCCATGTAACCTTGTGCGCAAAGTCCAAGTCGCAATTTTGATGATAATTTGATAAAATTTGGTACATAGGTTCTACGCACAAGGTTCATAATTTCATATAGCCCCCCTACAAGCTGCTTTCCGGAATAGAGTCTTTGTGCCCACAATCAAACCAATTTTAATGAAATTTAAAACATAGACGGATCCATATGTATATGGACACATAAGATATGCAGTTTAAAAAAACGGATCATGAGAGGAGATAGGGGGCAATTTTTCACTCTCCGAAACTATCTAACAGATTTCAATGATATTTAGAACATACATAGATATACCCTTAGATATAAATCCGAAATTAGTCAATTTCGCAGAACTCCGGCTTCGGCATAATAAAGTGACTTTAGTCGTACACTTGCTATTTGTTATTTCGGTATCGGTATTAAAACCGGTATTCAATTTCAACCGGTATTTAAGCGGTATATTCGAGCTATTTTTCCGCAAATTTGGATATTTTTGGTCATCAACTTTTGGCAACATTGAAAATGCAAATATTACAAAGTGCTGGTTCACATTCTTCAAGTTTTAACCGTAAAGCTTGACTTTTTAGGAGAGAAGGGAAAAGAGAATGCCATTTCGTTTCCTCTTTCTCTTAAAAACTCAAGACTTAACGACTAAAACTTAAAGAGTGTGAACCAGCACTAAGGGCCATTAACAAAACTTACAAATAGGTAACTTCAGGATACTATCTGAGAGATAAATGGTTGTTGGTGCTTGCTCCTACGTTCTTGATGGCTGTAATTTACAAACTGTTAGTGAAATAATGGATTTGGGAAAATTGTTAGAACAAAAACTTAATTTTATTCAACATATAACGATGACTGTAAACAAATCACGCAGTGTTCTGGCTTTTGTTAAAAGATGGGCAAAGGAATTTAATGATCCCTTAACCACAAAAAGGCTTTTTACTTCGCTCGTTGGACCAATTTTAGAATATGGCAGCCGATCTATAATATCTACAATGATCATGTCGAATCAGTTCAAAAACAATTTCTTATTTTCTGCTTAAGAAATAATTATAGAGGACGCCTTGTACTACATTCATACTCAACAAGACCAGTTCAAATTAATTTACCAACTTTAAAAAGCCGTAGAATGATGCTTAATATATCTTTTATGCTCAGTCTTATAAATGGTAGCACACATTCTGAATTTTTACTATTCCTCAGCGCTCACTTCGTTTTTTCAATCCTCTATATGTCAGGACATGCCGAACTAACTTTGCTATGTCAGATCCACTAAGAAAATTATGCAGCTTTTTTAATGAAATGTATAACTTTATCGACTATTCTCTAAACATTAACATCATAAAAAGCAATATCATATTATTTTTAAATCAATAATGTTTATTCTAATCTTTCTTTCTTTGCATAAATCTAAAAAAAAATATGTTACTACACTAAGATAGTCTGTAAGGAATTTGTCCATAGACTTAAATTAAATAAAAAAAATACAAGTTAACATTTATCCAAAAAGCGACTTATAAGCTAAAAGCAGGTTTATTGTCATGGTAACTTTATAAGTAAACTTAAGGAATTTTAAGCTTCCATATTTTCTGCTAAAGATATGGTAACTTCAATGACAGTTTTATGTCAAAATAAATTATTCAAAGTTTTTCAAAACAAGCACAATTTCACACAAAAATTAAAGTGAAAAACTAAGCACAAAAATTTATTTCTGTTTTTAATTAAAGACATAAACGAAAGTAATTCGTTGCCACTACGTATTTTAAACAACCAAAAGTAGTCGCTATATACTGCAATGTTGCCATAGTTATATAAATTAAATTTTTCATTTTATCGGACACAGTTTTAATAATGAAGAAAACTAAATGGTCACTTTACCGTTCACGATAGCTGTTGTTCACGTGAACTATCAGGAACTTTATCATAAGGTTGTAATAATTACCCTAAATTGTTAATGTTTTCTTTTAAAATAAGCCATTTTTGTTGTATAGGGCATATTTTTTAAAATTAATTTTTAGGGCATATTGTCAAGTTTATACTGCATATTTTATGCTCATAAAACACTTTTTAGAGCATACTTTCGGTTTCCCTGGTAATCAAAAAACCGTAAACTAAACTCAAAGACTTTCCAGAGAATTTCTTGTCTTAAAATTCGCATGAATTAAAAAAAAAATATATATTTCCCGGGAAATTTTTTTTCGAACCCCAGTTTTAATACAATTTATATACATTTGTAATTTCATCAATTTCTTTCTTTTTTTAAAAAAATAGAGATAAGAATGCAACTGGCTGCATACATAAATAAGTATTAAAAAAAAAACCTTTATAATTATTTTGCCAAAAGACTAAAATTGACACATAAATGTACATTCATACGTTTATGTAAGCTGCTAAAAATTATGACTTTTCGGCTGGAATTAAATAATAATGACATTTTTTCCGTCTGCAACAAAAGCAGACTCACAAACCAAACTGCCAGATGACGGACAGATATGTATGTAGATAGAGGAAAAGAGAAACAGACAAGAACCAGCAAATGCAACAAACAGCAAACAACACACATTTTTAGAAATTAAATAATGTGTAACAAAGAGTGTTTTGTTGAAAGAATCGGTATGGTGCATCATGCTGTATTTACATCAAAAACTTTACTGACAAATAAAACTAAAACAATTGTCCTTTTTCATTTTATTGTTAAATTGTTTAAATAAAACAAAGCCCAAAACACATTGAAACATTCATACACACTCTTCAACAAAAAAAAAAAAGAAAAAAAAACAATTGTTAATTTTATTTAACAAACATTGTTGCTATTTTTATGTTTCTATTTGATGCGATATTTTAACCATCTTCTAACTAACTGACTGACACTTTTGCATTACAAGTACACTGAAAATAATTCTTGTAGGTGTTGTCATAAAAAAATCCTCTTGTAATTGAAAACAACTTTTAAATACTAGCAAATTCGAGAAATTATCGTAGCGCAATATAAATTTTGGTTTGAGGTTTTGGCCACCCCAGCCCAGCCCGCTCATTTATAGATCCAAAACAGAGTTGCCCGATTTTTTGTAAATACAGTGGAATCGCGGAAAAGTTAACCAAAATGTCCCAAGGGTTGTTAACTTTTTCGAATTATTAACTTTTCTAAGCGCTCTTAAATTGCAAAAAAATTCAATAATAAACAAACCTATATTTATTTCAATAACTTTGTTTTCATTATTTCAAAAAAGAAACTTATCTAATTTGTACCAGCTGATTTCATGATTGATATTGAAATTGGAACAGTCATTGCGCAATTACGTTTTCGTTGCTTCAAGAAAAACATTTCCACAAACCTGTCTTAACACCGGCACATTTCGGTGTGTGTAATGTTTTCCTGTATGGTTTTTCCTATGTGTTCTCCAAAGCCTCACGAATTTTGTGGCGTTTCGTTTTTATTTTTGAGATGGCTACTTCAGATATACAATAATACAACGCCAATAGTTTTTCTTTAATGTTTTTCTCAAAATTGTTTAAACTCTCCCCTTTCGGCTAAAAATCTTAACTGATATGTTGTTTTGTACTGAGTGGCTGACATTTTTTTATTAATACGCTAAGAAAAGTTAACTTAGAGTTAACTTTTTAGAACGATACATGGGCGCTAAAATTTAGTTAACTTAACCGTGAGATTAACTTTTACGAGAGTTAACTATACAAAATTATATTTTTGCTAATACGCCGTAAAAACTTTATTCCGCTAGAAAAATTTATAGAAATTTTTCTTAATTTGTTTAAAATGATAAATGTCATTAATACAAAAACCATTTTTTGTTACAGATATTGGGTTTTAACAATATAATTTTATTAAGTGTTTTTATACTTTTAAAACAAAAATACCATTTCATAAAGTACCTACAATCTGCAGTCGGTTAAATTTTACAACATTTCTCTTTTAGAGGAGAAAAAATACACTTTGTCGTTAAAACCAACATTTTCAACATGTAAGTCGACGTTAAACCCGGCGTTTTCGGCTTCAGTTAATGTGGCATCCAATTTTCTTGTTTTTAAGGAAAATTTCAGTTTCATAGAGAAATTTATACTTCCCCAACAACATGGAAACATGGAAACTAGTACTTTTTGTTTTTAAAAATATATTTTTAAATTTTCTTCACATTACAAAAAACTAATCTATTGACTAAGGTTCCCAATTTCCTAGAAGTATTAATTTTTATTTTATACCCGAAAACTCTTAAGAAAAATTGTTAGAAAATATATATAAATTTTTTAATTTACCGATTTATAAAATCAGAAAAAACAAGAAAAACTAAGCAGTTTGTAACCTTTTTTTAAATTCTGGGCATCGTCGTCAAAACAAAAAATGCACACAATACTCGCAACATCGTTAATTTTAGTAAAAGTCCTGACAAAATTTCAAAGAATATATTTTTAAAATGATTTAATCGGGTGTTTCAACTTTCCAAAATAGTTTTAAGCTTCTAGAGTAAAAATGATAACCGCTGCTTATTAATTATGATTTCACATGCCATTTGTGGTTGTAGTTTCCAGATTTTTGCTTCAATCCAACAAATTTTCATGAAAATTTTTTTTCCTTGTTGGACTGAGTTGATTTGGTTCATTATTATTTATTTATTGTAATTCCTTTCGAAAATCTTACGGCCTACTGCAAAAAAATAATGTGAACTTGAAGTGTTCGTTAAATAAAAAATGAATACGAAAACCCGGTTTCAAAGAACACTTCAAGTTCATATAAATTTTATTTTTTGCATATGGTCGTTAAAATATAAACAAATATACATCACAGAAATTCGTGTAATCGTAAAATAATTCATTAAATAAATTTTCTTAGTGTATTTCTATTGTACTATATAAATAATGTGTGTGTGCATGTACTTAAGTAACAGTATTGTTATTCAATAACAATCAGAGGACAAACATCGATACAAATGTACCTCTTGTGTGTGACAATTGTTGAGGCAGCCAGCCACTTGAGTTCTGAGTCCTTTGCAATACAATACAATTAAATACAATACACTTAGGGTTATCATAATTGTTCGCTGCTATAAAAGAGAATTCTTTCACCTTTTTTGCGAATACATACAGAGATAAACACATTAGTACTTGATATATGCACAGTGGGATAAAAGCAAAATACTTAAGAATTAAATCTGTAATTTTCAACCTTTAAATTAAATATCGCACATAACTACAACATTCAATAGGCATTGACATTCAAAGACGGACTGGTTCTTAAAAATTTTGGAAATCTGGACTTGAAAAAAAATTTGGGCTCTCGATTTAGAAATGCCATAGTTCTATAATTTTGTCAAATAAACATAAAAGTAACACTAAATAATATGTTGTGCATTCCGTTTTTCGGCAAACTCCAGCGCAACTGACCGATTAATCGCTATTGCCGTTTTTATGGAAAATATTTTCCCACGATAGTCTGAAATGGATTTCATCATATTTATCTGATCGCGCACAACTTTTTCTTTTAAAAAATAACACATAAAAATATACACACATATGTGTTATATATAGAGTACCCCAATGCAGAGCGTCCCATTCAACTCTTAAACTTTACTAAAATTACGGTCACACTTATGAAATACTTGACCAAATAAACATAACAACTACTTTTGTTAATAGTTAATGAGATTTAACATGGACTTAATATCACAAATTAAAACTAATTATACTGCTAGGCGCAGCAGAGAACTGTTTTTTGTAAGATGAGGTATTATAAACAAAATAAAAATTGGAACTAAAAGAATATATATTTTTGTTTGCCTATTGGTCCCGCTTTTTTCGTCAAATATTTGACAAGTGTGACCATAGCTTAATTGAAATTAAAACATAAATTTAAAATACAATCTTTTAATTTTTAGCCAGCGATAAATTCAATGGCTTTAAACTTACTAAGTGCATGCATGCGCTTTTCACGAAAAAAAAAGTATAATATTCAATATTTTTTGAATAGCCATCAGTTAAGAATGGTCCTAAAATTTTACATGAGATACAACAACATTCAATTTTGGGATTTTTTTTCATATTTTCGTTGAGGGATTTTAGCATTTTAAGTGAAACGAAAAATTATCCCAATATCAAGGAATGGCAAATGGTCAAAATTAAATCCCAATTTTAACTTTGGGGCTATTTTTCATTTACTAATATATATTGCAATTTTTAAGAAATGAAAAACGACCCCAAAAATTTTTATATAAATTGTATACAAAAATGTCTAGTGATAGTTTCAAAACTGCGAATTCTTATACCAAAGAGGAGAAAATCCTTGCCGATAATAGTTAGAGAAGCCGGTGTTTGTTATACCATAGAGGAGAACATTTGAGGTTAATTTGAATTTTTTTGTCATATTTCGCTGTGCCCTGTTAACTAGGCCAGAGGTGTACTCGCGTTAATAGAGATAAGCAAAAGAACTCACCGATCTATACAAAGCAACTAAGTATTTACATCACTTGTAAGACCTATTTTGCAATATGGCTCAATAATATGGGAACCGCAATATGATGTTCACAGTAACCATATTGAATGTGATTTTCTGCTTACGAGGCTTGCACCCTGGAATCAATTACCTCCTCATGTAACTGTAACCGACAAACAATGCTAAATATATTGTTCGTATTAAACTTAAATCATGGCAATGCAGCTGCGGAACTCCAAATTAATAATATTTGTTTAAATTTGCCTAACTCTCTAGTTTTTCGCAATAATTACTTAAATACAGATTCTATTAGGATAGTATGGAAAGATTTTTTAGCGATTTATATGTACATAGTTATTGATTTCTCATTATCTTTGAAAGTTATTAAAGGAAACATTATTGCTCATTTAAATAAATAAATATATTTGCATAAGTTGCATTTAACCCGCTACTTCCTTTGCGTCTTGCTTTCTGTAATGGACTTATTTATACGTCAAAGTTTATGTTTCTAGTGTTAAACAAATAAGTACCAACATTTTTCATTTTATAGGTTCCCATTCACCTATAATTTTATTTTTCTTATTTCAATATTATAGACAATTCAGAAAGTACCGCATGTAATGTTGAACGGGGAAGTAAAAGAATGAAATTTAATCTCCAGTATTCCTCTTTTTGAAACTCTTTTGCTCATCATTGAATTATCAAAAATAAAAATATTGTAGTGGGAGCCCATAATTAAAGACGCATATGTCAATGAATGGAAAAAATTATTTGTAAAAAAAAGTACCAAAAACAGATAGGATTTTCACCCCTTAAACGTTCGAACTTCGCAACAGTACAAAATTTACTTTTGTATTGTTTAGATTAGTAACGATTGTGATGTTATTTTTAATTCTAAAAAACAGTTCCGAAATACAGGTTTTACGCGTTTACGCCCCAAAAGGACGAATTTCAAAAAAGTACCAGACATCTATCCGCTTATTTTTTTAAAATTAACAACGTTAAGTACATATTATGTTTGTATCTCTTTAAGTTAAGTCAATATGAGGTTAGCGGATTTACATGTTTTTCGCAGTCATTTATGCACCGATTAGGACGAATTTCAATAGCATGCAATTCCGGACTATATGTGATGTAAATATAAAACAACCTGGTCCCCATCATCTCTGGGGTCTTCGGAAACCCCATTTTAACGGACAGGCGGACATCGTTCAATCAGTTTCGCTACTCATAAGGACCCAGAATATATATAATTTATAGGGTCTAAAGTCAGTATTTGGGAAAGGGTATAAAAAAATTAAAAATTCTTTCAACACTGATTTAAAGTCAAAAGTCTATATCAGCCAGAGCACAGCCACCCGTGAACTACAGATGAAAATTAAACGTTCCATTAAAAAAAATTCAGCCACATTTATTCAAAATTTGTTATAAAAATTTAAGACAATCGTGCGTATGTATGTATGCGTCCCTACATAAATAGCAGAGAAAAAGACATGTTTAAAGTGGCGTTAATCAAATAAACAAAATTTTATTAATCGTGACAATAGTATTGTTCACAAGTAAGTGTGCTATATTCGGACATGCCATATCTTATGTGCACTTCACCATTGTGTGATGGTGTAATAAAACTACTTCGCAACTCAAAAGGACTCACAGGGTCCAAGATCAATATTGTAGAAATAACAAACAGAATGACAAATTTTATATACCCTTTTATCTTCGGTAAAGGGTATAAAAACAACAGTAATTTGTTTTATGATTTTTTAATCATAGATCCACCATGTTTTATTTTTGCGTGTATTTTCTATACTAAATATTAGTTAGAGTATCCACTCGATTAGTCATTATTCGATTGAAACTTAATTACATGTTTATACCTTTTGAACATATTTTATTTAAGGCCCTTTTTAGATGTTACTCGAACAAAACCAAAACTCTAATAATTGGATACTCTTGTAAATATATTTTAAATTTTCTGTTATAAATGCCGCTCTTATTTAATTAGTAGAAGGAAAGAAAAAACATCTTTTAAATTTTTTCAATCAGTCATGCGTTCACCAAAAGGGTGAGATTTAAATATCATCTATACAAGAACATGAGTGTAAACACTAATTATAATGTTGCACATTTCCACGCCATTAAAAAAGTAGGAAATTAGCCAAGAGCTTTTAAATAAAAAATTCAAGAAAAAACGCATTCAAAGGATATTTTAATAAAATAAATTAATTAGATTTTTATTACCGATGCCAAACGAAAAATAGCGTTGCCATTAATACCGGATGACTTCAATGAGGATCGGCGATTAGTAAATTAATTTTTTTATATTTATAAAGTGTCAAGTTTTAGGTTAAAAAAAAATAAGATGGATGAACTTTCTAAACGAAAACAATTTATTTTTTATTTTTGCAGATTGATTTTACTAATTTGTAATAAAGGATTTGTACATTCTAATTTTTATACCATCCAACACCACTAGTGGATAATAAAGGAAAAGGTTTGTCATTTCATGTGAAACTTTTTTAGTATTCATCTCAGACCCAATAAAGTATTTATATTCTGACTCCTTGAGTAATTCTAATTCGATGTAGCCATGTCCGTATGTCCTTCCATCTGTCCGTCTGTTGAAAACACGATCACTTTTTTCGAAAAACTCAAAAGAAAAGAACAATGTTTGTGTGAAATTGCTTCTAGTTATCCTAAGGAGTGGGATGAGAAATTGGCATCCAAATGTGGAACCACGGCCCTAAAAAATTGATAATTTTGTTAAAAAACTAACACAAATGTGTTATAATGCACGGATTGATATAAGATTTCGCACAAATTCGTGCTATATGACTAGAAATCATATTGTACAATTTTCGTGAATATCGGTCCATGGTTTACTATAGGCCTCATACAAAGTATACTCTCGGAAAACAGTTTAGTGCGCCTAAGACCGTAATAAATAACGCTATTGTAATAAAATTTGGTACGCCACAGTCTAATAGGACTAGAAATCACATTATCAAATTTTGTGAAGATCGATCCGTAATTTACCACAGGCCCTAATCTCAGAAAAATGTTTAGTACGCCTAAAACCGTAATGAATAATGTTTTTGTAGCAGAGTTTAGTCATCACTTATTTATAGCCCTAGTTATTTAAATGGCCAGAAATTATACCATGCAATTTTGTAATAATCGGTCCATAATTTAACTTAGCGCCATATTTAGCAGCTATCTTAAAACCACTTTAAAACCAAAAAACGCTGTAACAAATTTCACTTCTGTTTCGAACTTTGTTCTTTTTTATGTTTTTAATACCAGAAAGCACTCTACAAAATTTCCCTCTTAAAATTAATTTTAGTTCGGCTAAAACTGTTACGAATCATATTTTACTCAAATTTGTTTAAATTAATTTCATATGACAATAAATAAAAGCATAAATCTCTCTGATTCTCGGTCAACAATTCAACATATGTCGGTCTTAACCGCGATATTGATGTCCGATCTTATAGGCTCACGTCTTAAATATTCTGTCAGTGGAGGGTTTCAAAGATTCGGCACAGCCGAATATAGTACTCTTACTTGTTTTTTGCATTTTTATTTATTGAATCAAATTGTATTCTAAGCCTTAAGTTCATGTCTGCCAATGCCTGAAGAAAATTATCTACATCACGGTTTCTGTTCACGTACATAAGTCTTTACCGCTCTTCTATTCAGATAAGTATTGTGGCTTCTTTTCTCCTTAGGGATGTGGAAGCTTTGTATGCACACAAAAAATTCAGAGGTCCAGTACAATACTTAAAATATGTAAGAGCGCGATAAGAACAGAAAGTTATATAAATAACGTTCTTTAGAAATACAAAATCCTTTCTACTTCCCCAATCACGATTACATTTTGTAGGATGTTGTGTGTTGATGGCCGAGATGATTGTACTTAATTTGGAAACTTTGGCTTTTTTCCGTTCTCCAGATATACGAAAAAAAAAAAGAAATAAAAAGCAACAACAAGTGATTTATGGTTAAAATTAGAGGCAGTCGTGGTTTTTTGCTCATATCTTATTCGTTTATGGACCAATCTGACTAAATTTCAATAGCAAGCTTTAACGGAGTATATGTGACATAAAAGTATAACAACATATTCCCCGTCGTCCCTGGGGCTTTCGAAAAACTCACTTCAGCATAAGCTCGGAGAGATGGGCATCGTTAAATCTACTCGGCTAATCATAAGGACTCAGAATATATACACTTTATAACGTCTAAGATTAATATTGCAGAAATTACAAGCGGAATGAAAAACTCATATAAGCCCTTTTACTTTCAGTAAAGGCTATAAATCTATATACTTATACTTATTATAAAGCTGAAAAGTTTATATCGCACTGGTTCCTCTAAAGAGGGTTAACGCAAAATTTATAAATTTTTAGTAGAGACAGAAAACGGTTTTCTTTTTATGTGTACACTTATATCACAAAGGGGGATATAATTGCATTTTTTTTTTTACAAATTATTAGAGAAAATTATGTAGGGTTATTACAGTGGGTGGATATGACCACTGTACGTCGATTTCTTGCATAAAGTAAAAATTTAAAAATTTTGAGTTGACTCTCTTTAGAGCCACCAGTGAAATGTTTATATGTTTGTAAGAGGTAATCTCTGGGACTACTACATAATGAAGAATGGAACCTCCTAACGGACATAGGCTATATAAGCGCAAAACCTCCTATACTCAGAAAATATTATTAAGGAATAGTTTCCGTATTTAAAAGAAAAACTTAGCCATTATAACGCAAGTGCGCTGTTAACCCTCTATTCCGCATTCAGTCTATCTGACCGCTCGACCGTCCCCTGACGGAATGCGAAAGTGACGTTTGCGTTTGCTACGCTTTATCTGTTAAATAGCTAAACAAATTTTGAGAAAATTGGAAATATAGGCTTTATATTTTTTTTAAAACTAGGACCAAGTGGAGGATATAGAGAGCGAAATTGCCGCTTAGAAAATATCTAGCCAATTTTCTGAAGTTTGAATTAAAGGTAGATCAACGTAAATAAAACATACAGGGTTTATATTTTTTACAAAGCTATTAATATGAAGGGACATATTAGCAACTTCTGCCTACCCGAAACTATTTTACCGAATTTGATGAAATTTAAAATATGTGTAGATCGATCTAGCGGGCCGGCTAGTATGGTATAACATTAATTAAGGGCAAGGGTGGAATGGCAGTTACAAAGTTTATGTTTGAAAAATTATTTACAAAACATTAAAAAACTAAAAATGATAGCAAAGCAAATTTATATTTCTATGTTGGTAAGTTTGTATCTTTATTTTAATAATAATCTAAATTAATTTTTGTACAACAACAATTATTTAATTTACTACGTAAATTATAATCCCTTTTTTAAAATAAATAAAAAATATATGTAGATTTGCTTTCCAATCTAAAATATACACATATTTTTTGTATTTTCTATGTTTTGTTCTTAAAATTTTTGTTTATTATACCCTTCATCAAAGGGAAAAGGGTATATACATATAAGTTTGTCATTCCGTTTGTAATTTCTTCAATATTGATCTTTGACCCTATAAATTATATATATTCTGGGTCCTTATCATTAGCGAAGTTGATTATATTCTGGGTCCTTATCATTAGCGAAGTTGATTATATTCTGGGTCCTTATCATAAGCGAAGTTGATTTACCGATGTCCGCCTGTCCGTGTGTATGTTATGATGGGTTTTCTGAAGGTATAGGAAATGATAGGGACAAGGTTGTTATATTTATATGTCACATATACTCCGTTAAAGTTTTCGCTAGATCGGTCCATTAATAACTGAGATATGAACCAAAAACCATGACTGCCTCAAATGTTAACCATAAATCCCTTGTTGTTGTTGTTTTTTTTTTATTTCCTTGCTCTGTATATCTATTGAACGTCAAGAGCCAAAGTTTCCAAATAAGGTACAACCATCTTGGTTATCAATCCACAACCTCTCTAAAAATAATGGGCTGGATTATAGAAATGGGCGTGGCACTTCCCATACAGACACAATATCATTATAACTGGAGAACGGAAAGAGCCAAGCTTTCCAAATAAGATACACACATCTCCGTTATCAACACACCAGATCCCATACTCACCGCCATTCTGCCTGTCATACAGTGGCCCGCGGTAATACCTATCATGGTCTTGATGCAGGCATAACTCTTGCCCAGCAGCGCATCCGAATTTGACTTAAGCAATGGCCGCAGCGTGCGTGATATCCGTCAGTCCGTTAAGCCCCACCAAACCCGATTAGTCCCGCTCAGAACCCATTGCCTAATTCTTCCAAAGTACAAGCCCATTGGAGGCCTGGTCTCCTGCATGCTGTCAGGATCCTCCATTTCCTAGCCCAGTCTCGCGAACTCAGCAGCTTTCTCGTTGCCGGTGATGTTACACTGACCTGGTACCCAGTTCAGCCTCACCACATAATTCCCTAAGATTTCTCCTAGAGCCCTCCTACAACCTTCCACTAGCCTGGAGTTCACATAACAGCCCATCAAGGCCCTAAGAGCTGCCTGGCTTTCCACATAAGTATATTGTGAGCCACTGGCAATATTGCCCCTATCAATTCCACGGCCCTAAGAACCCCCAGAACCTACGACTGAAATACACTGCAGTCGTCAGGAAGTGTATATGACCTTCTGATGTCCAGATCCTCAATGTAGCCCCCGCACCCTTCATCATCGAGCCATCAGCGACAATAGTAAATCCCCTATGCAATCTACTCTGACCCGACCAGCTCTCCCCAGACGGCCATATTACCTCTGGTAAACGCGCAAAATTAACCCTAGTGCCCACATAATCCACCGGACGATCCCAGGTAATAAACATCAGCGCTTATTTCACCCAAGATCCTCGAGTGACCCTTCGTGAAATTTCCTATCAGTACTCCCTCAGTCTAAGAATGCTCCTGGCTGCCATTCCCGTCACAAACTGCTCTATAGTCGGAAGATGTATAATAACATCCAGGGCCGCCTGAGAAGTACTTCTCATGGCCCTTGTAATGCCGATCGAAGCACGCTCCTGAACCTTAGACAGAAAGTTCCTATCGATGATTTGCAAGCATAGTAGACATTAAGACCTCTCCTTAGTCTCTCCTGACTATTCCTCTTCCAGAACAGCTTTCTGTCCAAAAAAAAAACTCCTAGATATTAAGCACTAAGCTATACTCCCCCCAGTAACGGCAGCCTTATCATCCATACAAAGTATCCGACAAAATGTGGGCAGGATTGGAGAAGTGGGCATGGTACTTTTCTTACAAAGACATGACAGATTTTTGTATATCTGGAGAAAGGCAAGAGCCAAAGTTTCCGGGATTAAAGAAGTACACGCGGCACCTCCTGTACAAAGACATTATATATTTCCATATATCTGGAGAACTGCAATAGTCAAAGTTTCCAAATAAGAAGTTTGCGTGGCATTGGCATGATTTATTAATATCTAAAAGGTTTTTATATAACTTTCTGTTGCTATCGTACCACGGTGAAGGGTATATAAGATTCGGTATAGCCGAATATATCACTCTTACTTGTCTTTTAATTAAATTTATTTCAAAAGTTTTCCAATCAAAATCAATCATCTTAAGTAATAAAACTTAGTTTTTTGTTGTTTTATGAAAACAAGATTAATTCCGTCTACTGAGAGTTTACATACTTCAGGAGGGGTGCTGTATGGGATCCATAAATTATAAGATAATCTCTATTAATCCTGACCTCACATAACTATAATTCGTTGCTTAATTGAAATAATATATTATGATTTGTGATTTTAGGAGGTAATTTTATATTCCAGTTACCGTACATTATAATGGATCGTTTATCACAAAATTTGTTAGAATGATTTATAGTATTAAAATAAAACAAAATTTCATAACAGATTAAAATTTTTTTAGAATTTAATGCTTTTAAAATTGCTTCTCGAAAGGCCGCTTTATATGGAACATATTGTAAATTATTTCTTTCCATTAAATCCTAAATTATACCAAATTTTACTACAATATCTATATTTCCTACGTTTTAAGGAGTATTTGAATATTTTTCCAGAGTGTGAAAGTTGATAAATAAAGTTCATAAATTATAACAAGACTTTCAAAAGTGAAAATTGTTTGGTAAAAATTATCAATTTATTGTCAAATATCTTTGATATATTCGATAATAAGCTTATAGGCCTACTTATATGACTCAATATTTGTGAGATCTGGAGGGTAGTATTAGATACGTAAAATTGCGTAAAAAATTAAGCGAATTATTTTCTTTGTTATGCGGGCAACATCAGGGGATTTCTTGGACTTTAAATCACAAACAGCCTTTAAGATTTCTCTTATCTTAAGTCTTAGTGGTGTAGCAGTTTCGACAGTTGGTAACTCAACTACTATATCGTGCTATATTTGGGCGTAAATACATTTGTTAATGTTTGAAAATATGTTTACCGTTGTAATTCTGATGAAATAATGCAGGTGGCAGCAATATGGCAACAAGCACAACATTGGCAAAAAAAAAATTGTTTTCGAATACGTCAAAAATTATTTTCAACAAAAATTAATATCCCACGAGATGAAAGAAATAAATTTTTCGCTTTTTATTATGTCATTGTGGTCAATATCTTCTTTAATTTAATTTAACATGATATATGTAACATTAATAAAAAAAAATCTATTCCCAACACACACAAAACGTCGACTTTTTGTAAACATAAACAAAACTTTTACAGAAGACTAGGCAAACAATACGAGAACAAAATGACATATAGTTATAATGGTTGTAATCGGCAGTAGCCAAGTAATGAGGCTTATGCCGGGTTTTTGAGATGTGGATTAAGTTTAATCTTAGTTTAGCGTACTCTGAAACTCGATATTTTCCGGGGAAATTTTTATATTCTTATTATTTTATTAAAGACCAACATTTTAGGCAAAAGTAAACAGTTCCGTCAACATTTTGTATACAAACTTGATAATGGCTACACAAATCTGTTTTCAGATTAACTTAACCTAGTTTAACTGAGATCTCCCAGCCTTATGGCTAATAAATCAGTGAGTGTTTAAACGCTGGTTTAGTTGAACTAAACTTAAATTTATATGTAGTTTAAACTCAATAGTTGTAAATCAGTGTCCCATGTATTATATGTAGCGTAAAAAGTAACATGTGGCAGCACTACGATAAATGTTGACAAATTCATATGGTTTGTATTGGTAGTTTAAACGCCCAATTTTATGCGTTTAAATATGGTTTAAATGTTTTCTGATTTATAGATTTGTTCGCTTAAACACATTTTAAACCAAAAATAGAGTTTAACTTGCTCTGATTTATTAGCCCTTAGTAATTTATAATATTAGCTTTTCGATAGTGATTGTCGTTATTGTGACATTAGCCATATTACTGTAAACGCAACCATATTATGGGTAAATCATTTCTCCGTTAAGAAACCACAACCGTATTATGGTATTATGATTGTTCATCAGTCATAACATGCTGCTCTTGGAAAAGAGTAATAATTTTGTGTAAAACCATAAAATTATTAATGGTGTCAGCATAAAATAACTCCGCAAAACCAAATTGATATAAATCGTCAAACATTAATTAAGAATGCAACAACAACGATATTTAAGAATTTATTTCATATTTTGAGGGAGTTTTTAATTTTTTTGAATTTGGGGACTGATTTTATAACGAAATTTTTAAAACAAAATAAACGACTTGCTTATATTTTTGGGGATTAATTCCATATTGGAGAACTTAAAACTTTGAAAGAAGGCAAATTAAGCGTCTTTATTTTTCCTGCGTACGTTGTTAAGTTTTTTCTATTATCAATCAGTAATAAGTGTCGCTAGGTTCTGACATAACCGATTTTCTGCTGCAAGGGGGGGGATTCACAAAATTTACTTTTTGTTGTCAAATAAATTTATTGGTTTTGTGTCAAAAATGGCTTAAAAATTAAAGTATTTAACATTAAAAGAAAAAGTGAAAATAAAACTGCGCAAGGAAATTATATTAGTGATATTCTGTGTTAGCATGACGGGACAAAAGGAAGTGCCTTTAGTAATTGGAAAAGCTTCTCGACCTCGAGCATTTAAGAAAACCACAATTGTAGACTTTCCAAAAATTTGGAAATCAAACAAAAAGACCTGGATACAAATAGTTCTGAAGCTCTTAAATATCTTCATAATGTGAAACGATTTTTACAAGATGTGACTAAACATTAAAAATTACAAAACACTATTTTTAAAAAGTTTCCCTTTCTTTTTTTACATGTATGTATTTATGAAATTGGTGAACTCTTTAAAAAAAAAATATTAATTTTTTAGACCTTCTCTTAGGTGGGCACCTTTCAATAATGATCAAATTTCCGATGACCGTAGCTGTCCACTATAGAGAGTTTTCAATGTATCCTATATAAACATATATATATATATATATATATATTATATACATATATAGGTATATATATATATATATATATATATATATAAAGTATATGCATACATATTTGTATGGTATTTATTTCGCTTTTAAAATCGGTCCAATGATTTAATTTTAAAATACCGAATTTTGTTAAGCTTAATAAAAATTTGTATTTTCAGTAATAAAAAGAATTTAACAAATTTGGTTTACATGTGTAATATTCCATCATATTTTGATTGTAACGATATGCTGTAGATAAATCCATTGTTGTCGTATAAGTTTATGATTCCAATAATTTTAAAAACTCAGTAGTCGTTTTTGTTGTTAGATCTTCTATTACTCGAACTATAATTTCTGCAGACCTTAATTCTGTTGGTAAATTTGTAGTTGGTTTTCTATTTTTACTTAATTTTATAAACCATTGCACTAATTTTTATCCTAAACATTTTTTTCTCACTAATTCACAAATTATAAAAATATGTATTGGTATTATTTTAAATTTTTATTTTTTTTTAAATAATAAAAAGTGAACTGAAAGTAGACAATTAACCTCCCTCAAAATTATTTACACAAAATATTTTTTAAATCGAGTTTTGATTTCATTTGAAGTTTAATTTTATTAATTTTCTCTGGTACATAAGTTATACCTACATAAAAATAAATAAATGTACATACATATGTAGGTATGTATGTATATATGTATATGATTTTCAAATTATGTGATTTTCAAAATCAGCAACTTTAAAAAAAGCAATTTGGTTTTTTTAAGTTTTTGAGGGATTTTATCTACTAAAGTTTCTTATTTAATTGAAATTTATCGATATTTTAAAAAGCTTTAAATTTGTTTGTTGCTGAGAATTTTTTTTTTTAAATTTTGATATATTTTTGTTGCTTCAATTTTTTTATTTTATCTTCCCTTCATAATTTTTTAATTTTTTAGGCATTTTATTGTAATTAATAATTATTTAATATTAATTTTTAATTATATTATTTTCGCATTTTATTATAGGTTATTATTAGGTAATTTTTTTATATAAACAATCTCCTTGATTTAAATACATAAATTGTTTTAACTTTTTTTTATTAATATTTTTAGAATTTTGCACGTGCTTTAGTTTTATTTAGCTTTTAGTTTAATATTTGTTTTGTTGTTAAAATGCCAGGGAATTTTGTTATGACGTTTCACTTATAACCACGTTACACTTTGAAAGACCGGGTTATTGCGGTTAGAAAAAAACAAGCGGAATTTAACAAGCGCTTTTTTGTTTTCTGATAATTTTTGGGTGTGTGTGTGTGTTAAAATGCCAATTTAAAGGAAAGAAATGTTTTTAAAATAAAAAAAATACCACAAAGTCGCCAGATAATGAAAGCACATTTTTTTTAAATGAAGATTTGCATTAAATGTCACGCCGCCAGCTACTTTTGCTTTGTAATCTGTGTGTATGGTATGTGTTTGTGTGTGTCAACAAATCAGTGGGCAGATAACGAACCGTGCTAGTCAGCCAACCAATCAACCTTTTTTTTAAGATATTGTTAATACGTTTCATTAGAGTGACACCCGAAAGTAAGCAATGCCAGAGCATCTTCTTGCTTAACATCTAAAAGTCATGTTTTAAATGCGCGCGCGTCTTTTTCAAGTTCCCGGTTTCTAATTTTAGATTTATTTTTTTTTTTTTTTTTTTGTAAATACGACAACAAATTTTTATTCATCTTAAACAAAATATTAACAATTTTCAAATTTTAAAACAAAAAAAGCAAAATAAAAAAAAACGTTTAACACGTTCAACAAATGATGCAAAAATGCTGTTATTTCTTTAGGAAATTTTCGCATTCACTGTTAAGTGTGTTTGTGTTTTAAAATGTAAACAAAACAGAAAAAATGAATAAGAAGACATTTGGTCTCAAAAACAAATAGAAAACTAACCAGAGCAGAAACTTAACTCATACTGTATGTTTAAAAAAATTGTTTTTACACAAGTGTAAATTATAAAACCATTTGGATGATGCTCTTTTGATTACTCTGAATCGGAAATTCAAGAAAAACAATATGTATGTAACTACTTATGTGTTCGATACAAACCTTCGCATCTTATCGTGTTCTACAAGTTAAATAAAAAACAACCTTTGCAAGGGAGAGAAAAGCAAAACAATAAAAACATGTTAAACAAATCTAAAACAAAACAAAGATGCTGTGTCTGCCTAAGTAACTAATACTGCGAAGGGCACTTATTCTGTGTACTCTTACTTACACACTTATTTACTTACCCTCTTGCTCTCTCTCTCACGCATATTCATAAGCGTACGCACTTATAATAAATAACGTTATACAACACAAATATGCTTGTTCTATTTTTTAACGGTAGTTCTGCAAGTGAAAGAGTAAATGAATGACTGCCTCAATATATGTGTGTGTGCGTATGTGTGCTAAGTATCTTATATCCATTGCCCAACCGCATTGGCGCTATCAGCCAATACTAAACAAACAAACCAAAATAAATGAACCAATAAACACAATCTCCGCAAAGAAAATAAAAATATAAGAACAGCAAAAACTAAAAAAAAAACAATCTGCAAGAGGTTTCCTTGCAGTGATGCCAACCTTTTTTATGTACCTGAAACGCGAAAAAATTGCTTAGCTCTAAAATAAAAGAACGTTCTAATTCAGGTCTTTTTGTTATTACTTTTTTAGAATTTTTTTATACCCTTCACCGGACATAAAAGGGCATAAATAAGTTTGTCATTCCGTTAGTAATTTCTACAATATTGATCTTAGACCCTTTAAAGTAGATATATTTATTCTGGGTCCTTATGAGTTTCCGAAGACCCAAGATATGATGGGGCCAAGGTTGTTATATATTTATATCATATACCTAGGTATAGTCCCGAAAAGTTTGCCATTGAAATTCAGCCAGATAGGTCCACAAATGGCCCCAAGACTGCCTCTAATTTTACCATCAAACCCCTTGATGTTGTTATTTTTTTAAGAACGACAAAAGCCAGAGTTTCCAAATAAGCTTCAAGAATCTTTGTTATAAAGACATAACCTCTGCAAAATGGGCGGGATCAGAGAAGTGGAGGGGCCACTTCACATACAAACATATGTATTCCTTTCTATCTGGAGAAAGGCATGAACCAAATCTTCCAAAATAAAGAACAGTATTTATATAACCTTATCCTCTTATCGAACTATGTTATTATTTTATTATTATTATTATTTTTAATACATTTTTAATTTCAATACCTATCTATAAGTGGTTTTAAACTAATGTTGTAAACCAGATTAGCAACCGTAAAGTATATTTGGTTATTTGTACTGAAATTTAAGTTGTATACATATTTAGTTTGAAATTATTATTATTATTATTTTTTTTAATCTTAAATACCTATTTAATGAATTGATAATTAGTTTTCTATATTTTAAGAATATTTGTAGGAAACTGAGTACCGAGTTAAAGTTTTTGCCATTTAATAATGAATTGACTTCAGCCGAACTTAATTGTGCATTGCCAAAATATTTTCTTCTGTTTTGTTTATATATTGGACAGACCCCAATAAGATGAAATGTGTTTTCTGTTGCATCCAAATTGCATAAGGTACGAATGCCCACTGTATTTTGCCGGAAACATCTTTTATTAATTTCTAGTAAACTTCCTCTTGCTTTTATTAATAGTCCAGTAGTATGTGACGGTAAGTCAGTATACAAGTGCGCAACGTTGTGATTGAGATGGGAGTATAGATCATGAAATTGAGAGTTTTTTGCTTTAGATACGTATTCTTCGCTTTCTTTAATCATAAGCAGGTTTAAAATTTCTTTCCATTGTAAAGAAAGTGGTCCATCTGGAGTGGGGTTGAAGTTTATTTGTTGACATAGTTCAGACCATTCTTTTGCCCAGTATATGTTTAAGTTTATAACTGTTTTCGCCAGTATATTAGGAAACCTGTCGGAATACATGTTTAGTACTTTATTTATGTACGAAAAGTGTAGTTTTAGTGTAGTTGTGAATAGGGAGTGGATACCGGGTTCTATGTGGACCATGTAGTTGGGTGTCGTTTCCGGTAGGTGCAACATTTTTTTGATAACAAATCTGAGTAATTTCTCCATGTTAAAGGCTATATAAAATTCGGCATAGCCTAATACAGCACTCGTCCTTTCTTTTCTGGCATTGTAGAATTGTACAAACTGTCCTCGATGTCGACCGCTACCGCTCGCTTGCATATTCAACGAGAAACAGCTGATTTGGGCCCCACTTGAAATTTTCACCACGACAAGTCTATTGATATTGCAAATAAGCGATAACGTAATAGTTTTCATACAAATATGCGCCCCACAATGAAATATTATTCGATTTTTTGCAATACTAACCCTGAAAGGTTACTCATCATTTGAGTACATTAAAGTTACTCTTCGTCGAATCGACAAACTTTTAAAAAAAAAATTCTAGCGGGACGAATTTTAACGTAAAAAATCAACAACAAATTTTTTAGTTAAGTATTTTATTAAAAAATTAAATTAAATAAAGCATAAAATATACAAGTTTTCCTTCTATTTCAAAATTTGATACGAATTTTTACTAAGTTTTGTGTTTTAAAATTTATTATTTTTTTAAAGTTTTCGTCATCACCTAACGTTGTTGAAAAAATGAGCGTAGTTCTAATACACATAAAAAAGTTATATGATAAAGTGTTAATGGGCTTCGTCGATTCGACGAACAGTAACCATCTACGGTTAAACGAAATTATTTATTTAATATTACTTGAAACCAGTGTTCGAAAATAAACAATCTACACTGTTATTTAGTGTTCCGTTCGGTGAATGTGGAAAAACAAGCGCAAATAGTGTTTGTGTAGTAAATCATTAAAAAATAACGTTTCTCTGTTCGTGATCTTCGAACACAAAAATAATACATACTGTACCTACTTATCCAACTCAACAAAAAGATGGGAACTTTTATTGCGTTCCTTTTTTTAGCCACATGCTTTGTTGAGTTCGGTTCAGCAAATTAATGTCCTTTCGTTTTAGTTGTGCATAGCTCTCCTTTGACTGGTAAAAATACAAAAACATTTTTACAAAAACAAAATACATACACGAAAAAAACAAAAAGCCAGCAAACAAATTTTACACAAACAAAACATGTACACACAAGCTATTCGTGCTGTGGTCATGCAAATTGCCAAATAACAGCAACATACTAGTGAGACGCGTTGATAAAATATTTTTGTTGCTCATTTCTTTATCAATGTAAAAAAAAACTAGAATATTAAAATAAAATGTGTGTCTACAGAACCACTACAATTGTTCTGTTTAAAAACAATGAACAGAACACTATTTAATGTTCGTTACTTTCTTGGAAATAATTATGAACGGTATTAAGGGTTGTGTATTAATACACAAACACTAAAAAATAGATATCGTTTCTGGGTGTGTAAGCCGTACTATAAATAATGTTATGCTTATTTTCGAACACTGCTTGAAACACCAACACCAAATAGGTATTTTCTTATAATAATATTTCTTTAAAACAAGACCACTAATAAAATTTTATTTGTTTAATAAAATATTTTTTACAAGATGGTATTGTTGTTTACTGCTTTATTGTCATTTGTAGCAAATCAATTAACAGAGAACTGTATTTTAATTGCTAAATTTACATGATTTGCCAATTTTTATTTTCAAACTAGCGTTGAATTTGTGAAATAGTTGATGTGGCAATATAGTCATTTGACAATGAATAAATAAATTAGGTTATTATCGAAAAATCTGACAACCGACCAGTCAATAGCGAGTGAGGCGCATATAAGAATGATAATGAGTGATTTATTGTTGTTCGCATAATTTGTCGATCGGCATAAGAATGGAAAAATATTGAAAGTGTGGGTAAGTTTCGGTGCGAGGTTCATAGTTAGAAAAATGCAACTCTGAATTTTTGCTATAAATATATTAATAAATCCGTACCTAAACGCTGAAATTGAAAGCACTTTTAATGTCATGAATTTATTTAAAAATAAAATATCGCTGAAGGCATTCTATTTATACATCAAATATAGTATTTCACAATATACTCGTTATTGTTTAAGCTACGAAATACTTCACGAGTTAAGCCTCAGTTAGCTGAGAGCAACAGTAAAGCTGAAAATCAGCTGCTTCAATTTGTTGTAAAGCAATTAGAACGATAAAAGTTAGCAGTCTCAATGTGTAAGAAAAATATTGGTCTTATTTTTTACGGTTCGGTTGCATTACTGTTCCTCTCAGCTAACAGAGCCCTTATGCCTAAAAATTAATTCTGACAAAACATACAAAAAGTCACAATATCACATAGATACATACCTAGTAATTTATGGAATGAAGATGATAGTAACCACGTGCTGCAAATTCTATTTTACAATAACAAACCTTAAAAGGATGTAAAAGCGACAAACATTTGAAGGAATTTTTTTTTAATACAGGATATAGGTAGTGCCCCGTCTAAATTTTTTCAGAACTCAATAATATTTTCCCTATCTGGATGATTAAATTTTCATTAAACTCATCCGCTTGTATGCTCGTTATCGCTGTCTACAAGACTAATTAATAAAATTTAAATTTGAAGTTTACAGAAGCTCAATAAACGCAACATCAAGGCAAATTCATCACAGTTATTCTTGATACTACAACAAGTACAATACACCTCGTACAAAAACCACAAGCAATTTGTTTTTTTTAAATCATTGTACAATGTTAAAAACAGAAATAAAACAAAACAGAAACAAAGATAATAAATAATAAATATATTGTTTCTGTTTAGAGGCCTCAAAACAGGCCGTGCGATCGTGCGATATTTCCCGCTGAATGAGAGTGTTTTGCAGTAAACAATTATATTTTACGCTCGCAAAATAAAAGAGCGTAAGCGTACATGTGAGTTTTGCTGACACAATTGTGTATGACGCTGACATCCCTGACTTAAAGCTACAGTTGTACCTTGACCCTTGTCCACTACTCGAAAAATAAAACGCATATTGTATTTTTATTTATAAATACTACTCAATATATTATACATAGTAGGGCTGCCAGATAAAATTGGGAAAAAATCGTCAATTTCCTGAGAAAAAATAAAAAATTCGTCTTTTTCTGTTTAAAAAATGTCAAAAAAATCGGACAATTTAAATTTAGATTTTAAACAAAGTTTGTTCGATTTTTATTTAAAACCAAGCAAACAAAAACATATTATATACATACATACATTCATGTATTCCCGTATGTTTATAAAATTGTTTGTTAAGGAAAATTTTCATAAAAAATTTGCTTTGTAAACCTTTAATTACTATATTATAATAATCTAAGATTTTTTTTCAAAGTCTTAAGAATAAAAGATACTTTGTATACCGTTCACCATAGAGGGTATATATACAAGTTCGTTTTTATATAAGTTTGTCATTCCTTTTGTAATTGCTACAATATTAACGTTAGGCCCTATAAAGTATATATGTATATTCTGAGTCCTTATGAATAGCAAAGTTGGCTTAACGATGTCAATCTAACCATGTGTTTGTTGAAATGGGATTTCCGAAGACTCGTATATAAACATTGCTATACATTTATATTAGATACATATATTACGGAATAGTGTCTGATTGGTCTACAAATGCCTAAGATATGAACAAAAAACCACGTCTGCCTGTAATTTATACCCATAAATCTCTCATTTTGACCTGTAAACCTTAACTTCTTTATGTCTTCGTTTAATTAATTATTATTTTTTCTTTTTTACCTGAAATATTCTTTCTTCGCGAAATTATAGTTTTGGCACGATGGCACCCATATTAGTTAGGAAGATAAAATTTGGCTTAAAAATGTTTTATATATATGGAGTATTAAATGTTAAAAATGAGCCAAATTAGTCCATAACTTCACCTGCTTCCCACGCGAGTGAACTCTCAATCTCAAAATCAAGATTTTGGTACGAGTTTTAACTTAAATTGACTTGACTCAAAATTTAGCTTTTACCGATAAAATTTTTTATGGAAAATAACAAAAATGTTTTTTTTCTGTGCTGCCTAATAACAAACATCAAAAGATTTAAAATTGTCTTATTTTGAAGACTGAATAAAATCGTCACTTTTTAGAAAAAAATCAGCAAATCGTCACTTTGCTAATTTCATAACCAAAAATCGTCAAAATGACGATAAATCGTCAATTCAGCCCTGCATAGTATACTTAAACACTATTCAATAAAAAAAATTTAAGAAGGAAAATTTCCAAGAAAAATGTTGACTAGTTTTAAGAATATAAACTGCTTGGGCAATTTTGAACACATGATAAGGGTAATTCAATTATATGGTTAATAATATCATACCCAATAAAACTTTTTAGCAAAATGTTAAGGGTTTTACTTTAAAAAATATATTCTAGATTTTTTTGTGCTTTTTGGAAAAAAAAAATTTATGATAACATACTTCACAGTCACGTTTTCATTTAGCCCGTTTTTCAAATGTCTTTACGCGTTTAGTGTATCAAGAGTTTGCATCACTTTTTCCTCGCTTCAGTGATGTCATTTTTGTATTTTCAGCACTAGATTTGGCATCTGTTTGGTCAATATGCATTAAGATTTCCAAAAAAATATGCTAAATGCACGACTGCCAGATTTGACTATTTTTGTTTCAAAATGAGAAAAGTGCAGATTTTTTTTTTAAGTAGCAATTTGATTCGATCTTGAATATATCACAAATTTAAATTTTATTTATATTTTTGTAAGTTAGTCAGCAGCACAGAAAAAAAATAATTTTTGAAAACCAGTACCCATGTTCTGTAATTTTGGCGAGAACTTCTCGCATCGAAAACAGGTTAAACAAAATATTTTATCGTTTCTAGAAAACGATTGCGTTAGTGTCCAGATTATGAAATTTTACTTTTGCAGTTTTTGTGTTTTTATCTTGTGTTTCCTCTTCTCCTATTTATATTTCATATATAAATACAAATACATCTAGAACCAAATTCAAATTAAAAATTATGAGAATTACAAAACAAAACAGATTTGCGGAGTACATGAAACTGAGAACCCCTCCCCAATCTTCTCACCCTACTCACCAATAAACTCAAGAATTGCTGCAACAAAAATTGCAAGTCTGGAAGATGACAAAGTGAGAAAAAAATGTGTATGTAACTTATGTCGAAAACTATTAAAAGAGATTCCGTCGTTACTAGAATGCATTTATGAGGTGGCTTTAGTTCAGGGATGTCAGCGTCATACACAATTGTGTCAGCAAAACTCACATGTACGCTTACGCTCTTTTGTTTTGCGAGCGTAAAATATAATTGTTTACTGCAAAACACTCTCATTCAGCGGGAAATATCGCACGATCGCACGGCCTGTTTTGAGGCCTCTAAACAGAAATAATATATGTATTATTTATTATCTTTGTTTCTGTTTTGTTTAATTTCTGTTTTTAACATTGTACAATGATTTAAAAAAAAACAAATTGCTTGTGGTTTTTGTACGAGGTGTATTGTACTTGTTGTAGTATCAAGAATAACTGTGATGAATTCGCCTTGATGTTGTGTTTATTGAGCTTCTGTAAACTTCAAATTTGAATTTTATTAATTAGTCTTGTAGACAGCGATAACGAGCATACAAGCGGATGAGTTTATTAAAAATTTAATCATCCAGATAGGGAAAATATTATTGAGTTCTGGAAAAATTTAGACGGGGCACTATATCCTGTATTAAAAAAAAATTCCTTCAAATGTTTGTCGCTTTTTTTCCTCAATATATCTTTACGAACAAATATTTTCCGATTTGAAATACATTTGCTCAAAACAACGCAATAAATTAACGTCCGCAAAGCTAAAAAATGTTTAGTTGTTTCGAAACTGCAATATAAATTTAGAAGATATTATTGGTAAATAAAAGTATATTTTTATAGGCTAGTAAAATCTTCTCTTTTTATAATGGTGGTTAATAATTATAGAATATTTTTATTTGCATTAGTATGTGCAAATGAATTTTCATTGTTGGCATTCGCAAAGATATGTTGAGCACCAAATTAAAAATTTTGGAAAGAATTGTATAAGGTTGTAAAAAGACTTCAAATATTGTCAAATGCTCAATTTTTCCAAAAAATAAGCAAAGTTTCTGCGAAATGCAGGTTCCAAATTAAATTTATTTAAATAATAGCTGATTGTGTCTGTCCATAACTCAACATTTTTCGATAATTGTATTATTATTAATTGCTCTAAAGTCTTCATAGCAAAATAAATATGTTAATAAGGCCTCGTAATAGGCCTCGCAACCGCAGATGCCTCCCGCTGGGAATGTAAGAGACAAGAGTATTCGCACCAACACAATCATAATTGACACCACTGCTTTAGTTCGACAAAAATAAAAAATGACAAAGGTAGGTACTGTTTTTTTGTGATCTGACGTTTGGTGTCTTTGTTTTTTTTGCTTGTATTTTCTATAAAGCCATTTTGACATTCACCGTCGCAAATCTAGCAACAAAATGCCGGTTGTTTTTTCTATTGTTGCATTGTAGTAGTAGTGAGGTCACTTTGGTAATACATTTTGGTCGTTACGTTATAAATGTCATAATATTCCACTCGAAGCCGAATTGTAGAATAATGATAGCAAACATATACATACAGTGCATTTGGGGAGCAAAACAGGGTAAATGCTTTTGGTACTTTTTGTAAACAAGTATTTTTTTTTTAATAATTTAGCAGGAACTTGAACACTATGTTCTTTAACATAAAGACAGAAAACAAATCAAAAAGGAGATTTTAGGGATAAAACAGGGTTAAAATTTGTACTTATGGTAATTTTTGATTTTTTTAATTTTTGTAAAATAATTTTAGTTACATACATACATTCATACACACATACATACATACGTGCACACATACATATATTAATACAGACATACATTTGTACACACATACATACATACAAACATATGTACATACTTACATTCATACGTACATACATACATACATATATAAATACAGACATACATTTATACATGCATACATACATACCCAGGTGGCAAAGTAGTCATAGACGCAATTGCCGTCAACGATGTCCTCAGGACATTTTAGAATTTGTGGCTTATATAACACTAGCTTAACCCGGTGCGCTTCGCTACCCCTGCACCTACCCCATTTATTTTTGTTTTAAAATTTGTCCTGTAAAGTTTGATAGCTCTTGTGTTCAGATATATGGTATTTAATATGTCTTCTATGAGGGGTACTGCTCCTACTCTGTCTACCCCGCACATTTTTATATTGAAATTTATAGTTTACTATAATAGTAGCTTTAACCACGTTTGAAGACTCTCCCTTTAATAGTTCTTCAGTTGAGCGATATTTAATGTATGCATCCTATGGGAGGTATTTCCCCCCCTGCGCCTACCCGCTTTATTTTTATTTTCAAAAGTGTAGTATACCATAAGAGTGACTTTTAGAAAGTTTGAACATTCTCACTATTACAGTTCTTAAGATATGCGATGTTAAACATTGGCGTCCTATGGGGTATTCCTATACCCCCGCTGCTATTTTATTTCAATTCCGGGGCTCAGAAGATCCTACTACAAAAAGTTCGGCAAAATGCGTGCAGCGGCTCTTAAGATATGCGATAATTAATATTGGCATCCTATGGGGGGTACCAATTCCCCTGCCCCTATCGAAAAAATAAGTAGCCTATTTTATTTTTAGGGCTCACGTGATGTTACTGTAAAAATTTCAGGAAAATCGAATATTGGCATCCTATGGGGGGTACCAATTCCCCTGCCCCTATCGAAAAAATAAGTAGCCTATTTTATTTTTAGGGCTCACGTGATTTTACTGTAAAAATTTCAGGAAAATCGGTTCAGTAGTTTCGGAGTCTATAAAGCGACAAACAAACATACAAACATACATAATTCATTTTTATATATATAATAATAGATAATAGAAGTAGATAGGTAATGGGGATCTTGGCAGTATCCGGTTCCGGTAATAAGGTTGGTAATGTGGATGGTAATGCAGTTGCGGTTATGTGGATGATAATGCGGTTGCGGTTATGTGGATGTTATCCAATTCACAAACCATTTTCTATGCGGTTATATGGATGTTATCCAATTTCCGAACTATTATTTAGATAGAGCATAATTTTTCTAGTTTCGAAACCAGTTGAAAATTTTTGGTTTTGAAAAACAAAAATTGGGTGGCAATGCTATATCGAATTAGATAGAGCATAATTTTTCTAGTTTCCAAACCAGTTGAAAATTTTCGTTTTTGAATTTTAAAATACAGTTTTTAGAATTAATGCAACAGTCAAAATATTTGAATTTAGTTCTTTTTTGTATTAAGAAATATTGTATTTCCCTTCAGTTTTAGTGGATGGCAATGCTATATCGAATTAGATGGAGCATATTGTGGATTTTTATATACAGTTTTTAGAATTAATGCAACAGTAAAAATATTTGAATTTAGTTTTTTTTTTTTTTTTTTTTTGTATTAAGAAATATTGTATTTCCCTTTATGATGACATTATGTTATTCTTATTTGCAGTTTGTTTTCTTTCCCAATACAATGTCTCCTAATAAGATTAGAATTAGAATTAGAATTTGTATTTTGTAATAAAATGCTGACGATTTGTCTGCTTGTTTATTTTAACATTAATCTGATGAAGAGACCTTTTTGTTATATTTAAGAAGCATAAACATGAGTGAGCATGTAAGAATGTATAATTTGTTTAGAATGTATAATTTGTTTAGAATGTATAATTTGTTTATAAAACAAAACATTAATTGCAGTTTGTTTTCTTTCGCAATACAATGTGTCCCAATAATATTTAATAAGAATTTGTATATTGTTTATTTTGCCTTCATAAAAGGCTTAGTGGAGTATATTTCTGAAAACTAGGTTTATTTGCATTTAAACATTGAAGGCTTAAACAATGGATTCGAGTCAATACGAAATTGTATTTGTCGATGAAAATTCTATGGAGAAAGTAGAGGAGAATACGCAGACGCGTATTAATGGGATAATCGACGCATCTATAGATAACATCCTATTAAATAAAAACCCAGGAATGGAAATCCCCAACAACCAGCTGGCGTATTATGATTTTTTTTGGGAAATTGACGATTTCCTAGATGATGAAGAGGGAGATGCGATAATTTTGAAGGCAAATGACGGCTTTTATTTGGATGAAGAAGGAGATCGTTTTATTATGGAAGTAGATTTAAGTTTATAGATGTAGTGATTTTTTTTTCTTTTTTGTTTTTTCAAATACTTATAAGAAATTATTAAATAAAATATAAATAATAAAAAAAAAAACTCTATTAAAAGTAAAATTATTATTTCTGATATTGGATCACATTTCGAAACTAATTTTAATGGTTGAACATATCCATGTATAAATAGAGTATACAATTTATTTCAATAACAAGTATATTGTGATATATCGTGGATTTAAAATAGTATTTTTTACAATTGCGCTTAATATTAAATAGAATAAAAAAAAAAAAAAAAATTAAAATGGTTAAAGATTTAAAATTTGATTGCAATGAAGATCAGCATTTTAAACAATCTCCGTTTACGCCACGCTATAGCATGAACGATAACTTTAATAGAGAAGATGAACGATTAAAAACCTTTGTATGCTGGCCATTAAAATGGTTAGATAAAAGGGAATTAGCTATGAGTGGCATGTTTTATAGTGGAGATTATGACAAAACAAAGTGTTATTTTTGCGAAGTTGAAATTTGGAATTGGGAGCCTACTGATCAACCTATAACAGAGCATTTGCGATGGTCTTCAAATTGTACTTTACTAAGAAGGTGTTGTACCAATAATGTACCGATTAATTGGAATGCATTAAATCAACTACTACCACCACCCAGCTATGAAACCTGTGGTCTAACTGAAGAATGTGAAATACGAGATGATAACATTTCTAACGTTCCTCAATATAATATGGAAGTGAAAAACTATGATATCTCTAGAAGAAATCACATTTCAAATTATGGGGTTCAAGTTATTGAAATCCCAATTTCATTTGTCGAATCTTCAAAAACAATGACGCAAAACGCTGAAATTTCATCCTTCATAATAAATATAGCTAAATACATATATTTTATTTTTCTTATTTACAATTTATTTTTATTAATTTTATTTGTATTGGAATACATTTTATTTACTGAAATTAGAAAATAAATATAAAATAAAATAAAAGGAAAATAAAAAACATGTATATATAAATTTTTGTTTTTATAATTATTTTTTATTATAAATTAATGTGTACGAATTAATTAGATTTACTACAGTTGCTTTCCTTAAATGATAAACTGTGCACCTGCACGGACTAGGACCCTCCTCACAAGTGGGAGTGTACCACGGGCAGCATTCAAAATGTGGGTCTGCATCATTAGTATCTTCAACACCAAACTCCTCATTTTCGTCCATCATACTCAAAAAATGTTGAATGCACTCCCTGTGCTCGAACATCAAAACATCCTCAAATGTGTTTAAAAAATTTATTGTAAATTCTTTTAAGGCACACATTTTTTTTTTGATGCTCTTTGTTTGCTTGCCTTTTTGTAAATGTTTCTCGTTGTTAAATTTCTAGATACAAGTGTGAAATGTCAGAAGAATTTTTTATTATTATTTCACAACATTTCACTTAATAACTGGAGTGAAAGAGAAAACTATATTTATTTACTGAATGCCATTCGGTAATTTGTTCTGTATGATTCTTATTTATGTGGAAGTGTTAAGCTTAATCAAGCATATTCATATTAAAGTTTGAGCTTTATTCAATATTTATATATACCAACTTCTTTGTTTAGAGCAAAGGGAAGAAATGTATATGTTCATCTCTTTCTTTAACATCATTATATATATATATATATTACTATTTTCTTAATTAATAAAATATACTAAGATCGATTTAAAAATTGATTTAATCTCAGTTGAAAAAAAGAAACTAACGTGATCGGTTGTGGAAAATGGAACCCTCGAAAAACTTAATAAATAAATTTAACACTCTGAGCTATAGCAAATCCTTAATTCACATTAAGGATCTTGTGATGTCATCTAAACACATTATTTTAAGTGCAAGTAGAGTGAAAACAAAGTATGGGAGCTCAATAAAAATTGAGCTGGAGGATAATGTATTGTTTTTGCCATATCGCTACAATACGCTAACTGACGAAGATTTGAAGAATTTATCATCTGGAACGTATCTTATATCCAGGGAAGGGGAGAAAAACTTGCAATTGAAACCATTCGAGGAGGATGATATCTTTGTAGCCAATTCTAAATACCCCATATACGCCAACTTTAACAGTTTTTAAGTTTTATTTTAATGATAAAAATAGTAATATGTGTCTACACCAATATAATAATAATAAAGTTAAAACTAAAAATAATTAAATAACAAAATTAGTGGTTTTCTTTTTTTTGAATAATTTTAATTGTTTTCTTTATTTATTTATTTCTTTTTAGTTATTTTAAACAAAAATTCAAGACATAAATGTCCACAATTAACTGAATCATAGTTTTGATGTTGATTGTAGTTATATTTTATATTTCCTCCTAGGTATTCAACTAGTTCCAATGGTGGTTGTAAATTTCCAAAACTATCATAATATTCTATTTGTTTATTGTTTTTATAGTAAGCTACCCAATGTGTACCACTACCTATTGTAGAATCCAAATTTATTATTCCACATTCAATATTTTTGGGATGTTTTGGTATTGAGTCTAACATGAAAATTCCTCTAAAGTGAGGAATATTTTTTGAGAATTTTCGTAAATCAATATCAGTCAATGGCCTCTTGGGTAGCTTGTTTAGAAGTTTTTTGATTTTTCTTCATAAGTTAATCCATATCCTTTCTTATATGGTTTAAGGTAAAGTCCTTTACCCATTGCTATGGCTTCCATGCTTTTATTGTGTCTACTCGCTTCATCAAGTTGGAGTTTAGCATTCTTTGCTGCATTAACTGCTTTTGCTATGTTAGCACCTCCACTCGATAGGGTACCAATTACACCTAAAGCTGTTAATATTGGTATTAATGGTAAAACACCACCAACTTTTGGAACACGTATTACGCGTGGTATTACAATTTCAGATTTCCTTCCCTTTAAGGATTTGTTAATGGTTTTACGTGCAATCTTGATAGCAGCGTTAAGATCTGTTGGTTTTTCTTTTTTTAACATTTTTGCTGTCGCTTTTAGCGTTGAATTGAACAGTTTTCTTCCAATAACTTTATTCGATTTTGATTGTCTATTACTTTTGTTTTGCTTAGTCATACCCATACCGAGTTTAGTTTTTGATTTCATTGTGTTTGTAAGCAAATATGCAAATGATTTTTCTGGCAGACTGCTATTGGTTGAAAGTACTCGTTCCCAAGCTCTGTTCTCAAGAATTTTATCAGCTTGATGTCTAATATTTATTTCTTTACTTTTGGAATAAGCAATATCGTGTTCTTTACATGCAGCGTCCAATAGATTTATTCCTTTATCACCTCGTTCTAAACGTTTTTGTAATTTCGTTCCAGGACCGCAATATTGATAACCAGGAAGATGTAGCTCAAAAGGAAGTGAATTTATCAATTTATTGACTAAACCTCTTCCTCTGACAGTTTTATTGTTATTAAGCTTGTAGTTAAAGAGTATCACCATTTTATTTTATTTTATTTTATTCTATAAGAAAAACATAATATTTAATTATTTCATTCAGTTATAAAGATGCGCTTAATAAAACAACAAAAAATATTTTTGTTCGTAATACGGATTCTTCAACGAATATAAAATTAAAAACTAGACATAGTTCTATATTACCGAATTCTATTCGTGCGCTTATTGTGGGTCCTTCAAATTGTGGAAAGACTAACGTTATGATAAGCTTACTAGAAAGTCCTAATGGACTGAAATTTGAAAACATCTATTTATACTCAAAATCACTATTTCAGCCAAAGTATGAATATTTAAGAAAATTATTATCCCCAATTAAAGGAATGGGTTATTACACGTTTTCAAATAATGATTCTGTATTACCTCCTGATGAAGCACAAAACAATTCAGTTATGATATTCGATGATGTTGCATGTGAAAAACAAAACAATATACGTGCATATTTTTGTATGGGTAGACATAGAAATATAGATTCATTCTACTTATGTCAAACATATACAAGAATTCCTAAACATTTGATAAGAGATAATGCTAATATGATTATTATGTTTAAGCAAGATGAAATGAATATAAAACATATATATGCTGATCATGTTGGTAGCGATATGAGTTACGAAAAGTTTCGTGAAATTTGTAGAGAATGTTGGAAGGATAAATATGGATTTTTGGTTATAAGTACAGATGATGAATTAAATGATGGGAGATATAGAAAGCAGTTTGATTATTTTATAACATTATAAATTATAGAATATATTACATACAAGTATTAGTATGTCATCAACCTTTAAAGATATTACAACAAAAACAACAAAATCATTGACAACTAACGAATATCTGATCTGATGGTCGATAAAAAAATGAATGAAAAAGTTTTAAAAGACCTGATAAAGACAAGAAATGTTTTAAAGAAGAAATTTCGCAGTATAAAAATTGGTGAAGCGGATACTCTTGAACAACTTAAAGATACATTTAAGCCCATAACAGAACCCTTGAAAAATTTTATTAATAGTTCGAAAAATACCAAAGTAAATTTAAAAATTGAAAAGAATAAAATAAAAAATGAATCAAAACAACAACAACAATTTAAAACAGATTCAAATATTCCAATTATAAAACCAGAAAAATATATGTTATCTACTGCTGCAATTAACTCTGAAGAAGATGATGATGATGATGATGATGATGATGATTTTTATTCTCAACCAGAAGCAGAAAATCTAAATAATCATATAAATTTTAATGATTTGTTATATTTAGAAAAAAGACATGAGTTAGACACACTATATGGATTACATAAAGATTCAAATAATGAATGGAAATTTGGCGATAGTAACATTAAATTTAATGAAGATAAGATTCAAGTTGGAAACCAAATATGGGCACTCACTCCAGGTTTATTTTCATTAATGTTTCAAAAAATACCAAAAAACTATGATAAATCCGAGTTAGATATTTATAAAAAAATATTAATTAATACTCATGCGTATAAAAGAGGTTATGTCTCAGATGGTAATATAAGGGGTACAAGAGCATATAAATATCAGAATATTATTAGCAAATTGATTAAACCTAAAAATTCGTCTACCACAACACCGCAATCACCCAGTTCATCTGATACAATAAAAACAACAAAAGAAAATTATATGGGAAGTGGGTTAATGAATTTAAATCCAAATAAACCAAACTATATATACTGGGATGATCCAAATGAGTTAATAGATCGACTAAGACTCCTGCTCGCATCACAAGCTGCAGGTCACAGCAATCATAATAACGAAATTGTATCTATTATTGAAGAATTATACGAAGCTAACATTATTGAATAACTATTAAATTAACATCAAGTAATGTCTGTTGATAAATTTGGTCACTATATTAACAATACAAGTGGCGTAATTTCTATGAAAAATGCACCTAAATTGCTTGGGTTCTTTATGGATACAGATAACAACATTGACATTCAAAACAAAAGAATCAAACATATGTCAAATGCTTTGGAAGAAAATGATGGTGTCAATAAAATGTTTTTGCAATCTCAAATTGAAAAAACACAGAAGGAGATAATGGATCAATTAAGCAAGAATATAAATGAAATTTATCAAATAATAGAGAAAATTAAAAATGATTTTGAAAGAAGAATCAAAATCTTAAATCAGAAAGTATATAACAGACTTGATATTAAAAATAAAGAACAGCAGATAACAATATTTCCTTAAGTAAAGTACACTTATTAATAATAATGGATTCAAGAAGAAGAGATTTAGTAAATGAACTTCATAAGCCAGCCCGAAAAAATTTCATACGTCGAAGAGTTGTAATGAAAGGAATAGATGATCTCTGGCAAGCTGATTTAGTTGAAATGGGAAACTATTCTACATATAATAAAAAATATCGATATTTGTTAACTATCATTGATACTTTCTCAAAGTTTGCATGGGGTGTTGCACTTAAAACAAAAACAGCAACTGAAGTATTTCAAGCAATGAAAAGTATTTTAAAATTAGGTCGAGTACCCAAAAACTTACAGACTGATGATGGTAAAGAATTTTTCAATAAACAATTTAACACCCTCATGCACAACCATAATATCAATCACTACTCAACATATAGTATAATGAAAGCCTCGATAATAGAACGATTTAATCGAACTCTAAAAGGAATGATGTGGAAAGAATTTAGTTTAAATGGTTCATATTATTGGCTTCATATTTACAAAGATCTAATTAATAAATATAATAGCAAAGTTCATCGCACCATTAAAATGGCACCAATTGACGTTAATTCTAACAACGAAATGAAATTATTGAAAACCGTATACAATCATTTAAAAATATTTAAAAAATCTAAATTTAATGTTGGAGATTTTGTACGCATAAGCAAATATAAACACATTTTTGAAAAAGGTTACACTCCCAATTGGACGACCGAAATTTTTAAAATTAAAACCGTAAAAAATACTTATCCCGCAACATTCATATTGGAAGACTATCTTGGAAATCCAATAAAGGGTGGTTTCTATGATGATGAACTTTCAAAAACTCGATTTCCTGATACCTACCTTGTTGAAAAAATTCTTAAAACTAAAGGAGAAATGGCATATGTAAAATGGTTGGGATTTTCAAATCAACATAATTCTTGGATAAATAGAATTGATATATTGTAGATTGTAAGAAAGAGTAGATACAATAATAATAATAATAGTACCTAAGAGTTAATGTATAATTATTAAATAAGAAAAAAAAAAAATTTAAATAAATTATTTTTAAATAAAGAATATTACGTTTTTAACTTTATTTACAATTCAACAGTCGAAATGTCAATAACTCTTACGTTAAGCTCTAACTCAACAGAGTTGACAGCTAACTATTTTCCTCCAATTGAGTTAGATGGAAAATATGAGTGTGCACTTACAGATTTTCATTCATATAATAGTATTCCAAATGTAGATGTATATAATAATATGTTTCATATTGGTGAACAAGCAATTGAAATTCCGATTGGATCTTATGAACTAAACGACATAGTTGATTATATTAAAGAACAATATCAACGATATAGTCCTGAAAATAAAATTAATATTGAGGCTAATAATAATACGATGCAAGTTAGAATAAAAAACTCTAATGATCCAATATACTTTAATAAGGAAAATACAATTGGCAAGCTTTTAGGATTTAAAGAAAATATTTTATTACCTCATAAAGACTATTACTCAGATCTTCCAGTTAATATTTTTAAGGTAAATCTTTTACGAATTGAGAGTAATATAGCTGTCAACACATACATGAATAACTCCCAAGCACATACTTTGCATGAGTTTGGCATTAATGTCCCACCTGGGTATAAAATAGATGAGATTCCTAGGAATCTCATCTATTTGCCAGTCAACTGTCGAGAGATAAGCTCCCTTACTCTGCGAGTGGTTGATCAAAACGGTGATTTACTTAATTTCCGAGGAGAGGAAATTACAATTCGATTACATTTAAGGCCAATAAAATAATGATAATTTACAAGAAGAATATACATAAAAACAAAGTATTACATTCTTCTTCTTCTTCTTCTGCTAACAAAATATTGAAAAATAAATTAAATTCAAAGAATTCATTAAAAAATATAAACTTAACGCAATCAAATAAAGAATTTCTAAAATCATTAAATTTAAAATTAAAGAAACCATGAGTTCAATAATAGATGTTCTGGATAAACCTTTGTCCGATGATAATATAATTAAAAAGGCCTACCATACGTATACCCCATATTTACAATCTTACAATAATAACGATGAAATTCGTATTACAATACAAAATCAGGACTTGTATGTTTTGCCGTCGGAAAGTTTTATATATGTAGAAGGATTTGTTAAAGATGATAGCAATACAAAATTAGTATCTTCTGCAGCCAACTTTAAATTAAAAAATAATTTTGTAGCACATATATTTGATGAAATCCGTTACGAAGTAAATGGTGTTGAAATTGATCAAACGAGACATTTAGGAACATCAAGTACTATTAAAAATTTGGTTTCATTATCACCAATAGATAGTAATGGAATGCAAAATGCTGGATGGAATAAAATTGATGATATTGATCTCGTAAATGGCTATTTTAATTTTTATGTACCACTTAAATTGTTTTTGGGATTCGCTGAAGACTATAACAAAATATTATTGAACGCAAAACATGAATTGATTCTATTACGTAATAAAAATGATGAGAATCTTGTATATTCAACTGTTTCTACCGAAAAGGCTAAATTAACAATTTCAAGTATATCGTGGAGAATTCCTCATGTACAACTATCTGATTTTAGTAAATTAAATATGATAAAAATAATAAACAGTGGTACTTCAATACCGATTGCATTTAGAAGTTGGGATTGTCATATAAATCCACAACTAAATATGTCAACAAATCATGTGTGGAATGTTAAACTGGCAGCGAATAGAGAACGCCCCCGTTTTGTTTTGATTGCATTCCAACATGAAAAGAAATTTATCCACTGCGATTTGACTAATTTAAAAGTACATTTAAATTCAGAGTCTTATCCATATGATGACCTTAACATAAAGTTTAAGAATGAACGTTATGCAATTCTATATGATATGTATCTAAGGTTTCAAGAAAACTACTATATGAGGGACTCCCAGCCGCTTCTCACATCTCAAGAGTTTAAAAATAATGCTCCAATAATAGTAGTAGATGTTAGTTATCAAAATGAATCTATTGTCAGCGGACCAATTGATATTAAAATTGAATTTGAAACAGCTACTAATGTTCCAGCAAACACATCAGCTTATTGTATTCTCATTCACGATCGTATTATTGAATATGTACCATTAAAGGGACAAGTTCGGAAAATTTTATAAATTGTAAATCACAAATAAGAAAAAAAAAATATGTATTGCGAACGTGTTTTCATTGATTTACAAGGATTCAAACTAGAATCAAATAAATTTATTTTTAAAGAAGTTGCAATTGTTTTCAATTCTAAGCAATATATCAATTTCATTATAAAACCACCTTTTGATTTCAATTGTTTATCACAAAAGGAGCAAAAAGAAGCATATTGGCTAATAAAAAATTTTCATTGTCTTGACTGGAATACAGGAGTAGTATCATTTAAGAGTGTTTGTAATTTTTTAAGAGATAATTTAAAAAATTCAAAAATTTATGTAAAAGGAACAGAAAAAATCAAATGGTTGGAGCAAATGTTGCAGCAAAAAGTTTTTAATATAGAGGATTTTGGATGTATAAATTTAAAGGAACTTAATAAAAAGTATCCAGAAAACTCATATTGCAGTTATCACAACTATGGAGTTTGCGCTTTAAAAAATGCTGTTTTACTTGAAAGAGAAAATCTAATTTGAAATAAGAACAACTATTTTTATTTTTTAATTTTTATATCTTACATTTTAACTTTATTGATATATTTTTTTTTTTCTTTCTTTAAATTTAATTATTATTATTATACAGATAAACATTATTTTTAAGAAACTTATGAATAAATAAATATATTTTAACTTTTATTGTATTAAAACAAATGTATTTAGATGTAATCTAATATATAAAATAATAAAATTTATTTTAATATGTATAAATACAAAGCCTTTTATTTTTATATAATTAATCACTGCCATCTCAATAGTAATAAGCAAACAACATTATTCTTAATAAATTTCCATATAAGTGTTATTTCTATCTCTAAAGTGACCCCAAGCTCTAGTATTTACTTTATCTTCCATAATATTTCTTTTATCATCTGTATGATTAAGTACTACTTTATGCAACTTTTGTGTATACAACTGATGAGCTTTAGTTCTAAATACAACCATTTCATCAGATACTATTTTCTGCTCAAATAAGCACTCCTTATAGTCATTTAATGTTAGTTTTTTAATTACACATTTTTTGACGCCTTTAGACTTTTTAATGTCTTCTGAAGTGACAGTGGACAAGGAATACATCTTTGATCTTAAACCTACAAATTCAATCATTATTTCCCCCTTATTTTCATCTTTCATCATTCCCAATACTTTTTTGTTAAGGAGAGGTAAATTAAAAACATTGTTTTTGGTATACTCAGACGTATCGAAATTTAAACTGACATCGCTACGAATGTCATCATAGAAGTCATTTGTTTTAATTGAATAAATAAATGAATCGGTATCCATATAATTTAAGGACAAATTTTCTCCAAACTTCGGAATCATATATGTATAATGGAAATCATACATCTTCCATTTGGATAATTCTAATACCGAAAATCCAATATATATGGGTTTGTCGTAGTATGGTTCCATTTTCTTCATCTCGACTGCATACAGATCATCATTAAACTTTGTCAAACTAAGAAAATTTGGTTTAGAGATTAATGATCGTAACCCTAAATGGTTTTTATTACTATTTTCCCATCCGGTAGCAATACGTATATCTTTTCTTTTATCAACACTTTCCATCGTTTTTCCATAAACTGCATTATTAAGCAGTTTAAAAAAATCTTTTTCAAAATTATTTTTTGCATTAGTTCTATGCAGCGTATTTAAATCAATATATTTTTTTAGCCATGGAGACTGTTTGAATTTTAAAATTCTGTGAACTTTTTTCAAAACAAGTCCATTGGTAATACATTGTTTTAAAACTCTATAATGTATAGTGTAATTTTCTTTAGGCGTCAAATCTGCTATTAATTTTTTAAATTTAGACTGCCCTGGAGTTTTATTTTGTGGACAAAATGGTAGATCATTATGAATGTCATGAAGAGAGTCAGGATATTCAAGATCAACCTCTAAAATATAACCATATTCTGAGTTATCTGAGATATTTTCAACTTTAAAATTTTCCATATCTTCATTATTCATCCATTCAAATCCCTCATAAGGTAGATATTCAGACATTGCCCACCCATATAAATTGTTAGCATCTAAATACATCAAATACTCTGATGCTTTTTTGTCATCAAAATTTTCCATATACTTGTGGTTTGCCTTAGAATATCTTTTGGAGCATTGAACTAATCCACCTCGTATTCCATTTTGCATAAAGAGGTATTTTTCACTATCAGTAAATAGCTCTAATGTAACTTCTGTTATCTTAAGCATTGCATCCCAAGAGAGACCAGGTGCAGTGTAGTACTGACAAGGATCTAAATTATAAATACTCTTACATATTTTTCTGAAGTTTTCAAATATGTCTGTTAAGAGAAGAACATCAGATATTAGGTAGAGTTCTGTATAGTCAAGAAGGTTCTTGCACTTGAATTCACTCCATACTTTTTGAGCATGTTCGTAATCGACTACATTGCATTCCTCATTACTTAAAATATTGAAAAAATTCTCTCTACTTGGTAGTTGATTTTCATTAAACCTTTCCATTGAATCCATGTAAGAATACGGAAATACGCCCTTCCTCCTGATAAGATTAAATTGATTTTCATTAGAAAAACGTTCTCGGACTGTTAGAAAATCATTAATATCAAGATTTTTAGCTAAAGAATCTAAACTCGAAGACATAAACCTAATTGAATCTAAAAACCTGATTTCAAATCCACGGTTTTTATCTATTTTAATGTAAACAGAAAGTGAAATATAACGCTCTTTATTTAAAGGAATAACTTTTATTGTTGCATTTTTTATTGTTGACAGCTCTTTAAAGAAAAGATGCATGTCATAGGCAGAAAGATTATGGAAGATCACTGGTATAAAATTGGGATTTTTGTATTTCAAATTACATTCATTATGAGCAGCTCCTCTAAAATTACCAGTGAGCTGGCAGTGGTCTCTAACTTTATCATTATATAAAATTTTGTTACATATGTGACAATTTGTTGATTTATTAAAAATCTGAATATCATCTATTGTTATTTTTATTTTTTCTACTTTAGTTAGGTACTGATTATAAATATCTGTTGCATCTTTAACAATTTTGTCAACAAAAACTTTTGATGCTTCTTCTCCAAAATAATAAACATGGTTTTTATATGTATCCTTAAAACTACATTTAACATAATAACTAAAAGCACATGGAATGTGCTTTTGAATATTTTTTGTCTTACTACTTACACTTTCATTTATTTTCTCCAAAACTGATTCAAAATCAGCATAGATCACGAACGGAACATCAACTTGCTTCTGGTGGTTAACAAAAGATATGAACGCATCTTCGGGATTGGGCATCTTTGTTATCTTTTTTCCACACACATTTTTATGATTTTTTGAAATTGATTCATCATGTGTATGGTAAAGACACATATTACATACATAAATTTTGCCCTTATGTGAGGTTATACTAGATCGAATTAGTCTAAAATAAATAAAAATAGTTTTAATTATAATTAAAAAGAAATAAGTATATACATATATGTATATTTATAAATGTAAAGAAAAACTTACTTGGAAATATCATTAATGAGAATATAGTGAAACTGTTCACCGGAATGCAAAAGCAGTAAATTTATATGGATAGTTTTTTCCTCAATCGTTATATAATATGGTCCAACGATTGACTCACCATTATATCCAAATACATTAACGCTTACATCATTTTGTTTTTCAAACCTTTTTATTGATTTTAAAGGCAGAGGAAATTCTAATCCCTCAAAATTCAACTCCAAGTCACCCACAGCAATTTTATCATTATAAATATTAATATTATATGAATTGCACTTTCTTCTTTCTTTGTTGCTTAAGTCACTACAGAGTGCTGCAATTAAACACCATTTAAAGCAGAAAACATCTTTATTTTCCACATTTATGCATGCTCCTTTAATATTGCTTATGCTCTTGGGCAAGGGTATAAATTGGGATCCTCTTATAATGCTAGCCTTGTTTACATTTACTTCTACAAAATTTATTTTAGTGAGTGTCCATCCACTGTCCCTTTCCTGAAATTCACTCATTTTAGTGGATATTTCGTCTGCATGTTTGTCATATGACTCACAGATATCCTCAGCAAGCGTTATTAGCATCATTTTGGAAATGTGCACAATTGATGCTAATTTAATTTCATCGTCCACCAATTTCATATACTCACATAACAACTCCATGTTAAATTTAAATGTAGTGTGTTTGATGCCGCATCTTTTTAATTCTTCAATTACAATTGCCTTCGCATCTCTAAAGAACTCCTCCGGAAACAGAATTTCTTCCTTCTCATTCACATATCTATAGGTTTCAATTCTTCCTTTAAAATTACTTTGTCTCACAGTTAATTTTTTATTAATATTAATTGTTTGACAATTTTCAATATGGCGATTTGTTCTCATATGCGCATTAAATGATGTTGTCGGTATTAATTCATTGCATTCATTACAATGCTTTTCATTAGCACTTTGAAGAAGAGGTGATTGGATGGTAGTATTGTGAGCTTCTTTATGTTCAATGAGTTTTCTTGAACTAATGAAAAGTTTCTTGCAGATGGGACAGTGGAGGTTAATGTGCACCTTAAGCATTTTGTTTGATATAGACATCTTGCATATCGGACATACTTCATAGTGATTACCATCAAAACTATTTGAAGTATTTTTATGCAATTCCATATGCTCTTTCAGCTTTTGTTGGGCCATAAATAACTTTTTGCATACACCGCAATGCAGATTTAGATGAACCTTAAGCATTTTTCTGGAAATATGCGTATTACATATGGGACATACTTCATAGTCGTTAGCTTCAAAACAATTAGAAGTATTCCTATGCAATTCCATATGCACCTTAAGCATTTTTGGACAGCTGAGCTTTGAAGAACAAATTGAGCAATATACAGGAGCCATTTTATTTTGTACTTTCTTTAACAACAAGAACTTATTTTTTCTTTTCTTTTGAACTTTCAAAAATGTTTATAACTGATTTTTTTTTTTTCTTTTTTCTTTTGTATTCAACTTTAAAAAAAGGTTTACAATTGATTTTCAAAATTCTTTTTTTATTTTATAAGGTTGATGGAACTTTTTTCTTTTCTTTTGTTTTATGTTTTAAAATCTATTTACGCAAAAATCAATGTGTCAATGGCGGAAAATATGTCTTCACTTTGAGGAATGTTGCGGTATACTAACTAATGATAAAAACTTTTCTAGCTATACACAAAAATATAATGCATCCCAAAATTTTATTTATAACGAAAAATCAATTATTCGCTATTTTGCTACAATAATCAGATTAATGTTAAAATTAACAATATACAAATTCTTATTAAATATTATTGGGACACATTGTATTGCGAAAGAAAACAAACTGCAATTAATGTTTTGTTTTATAAACAAATTATACATTCTAAACAAATTATACATTCTAAACAAATTATACATTCTTACATGCTCACTCATGTTTATGCTTCTTAAATATAACAAAAAGGTCTCTTCATCAGATTAATGTTAAAATAAACAAGCAGACAAATCGTCAGCATTTTATTACAAAATACAAATTCTAATTCTAATTCTAATCTTATTAGGAGACATTGTATTGGGAAAGAAAACAAACTGCAAATAAGAATAACATAATGTCATCATAAAGGGAAATACAATATTTCTTAATACAAAAAAAAAAAAAAAAAAAAAAACTAAATTCAAATATTTTGACTGTTGCATTAATTCTAAAAACTGTATTTAAAAATCCACAATATGCTCCATCTAATTCGATATAGCATTGCCATCCACTAAAACTGAAGGGAAATACAATATTTCTTAATACAAAAAAGAACTAAATTCAAATATTTTGACTGTTGCATTAATTCTAAAAACTGTATTTTAAAATTCAAAAACGAAAATTTTCAACTGGTTTGGAAACTAGAAAAATTATGCTCTATCTAATTCGATATAGCATTGCCACCCAATAAAAACTGTATTTAAAAATCTACAAACTTGTTTTTCAAAACCAAAAATTTTCAACTGGTTTCGAAACTAGAAAAATTATGCTCTATCTAAATATATCATTCCTATCACAGGGTTTGGGAACTAGAAAAATGGCTCGGAAATTGGATAATATCCACATAACCGCATGAAAATGGTTCGTGAATTGGATAACATCCACATAACCGCAACCGCATTACCATCCACATAACCGCAACCGTATTACCATCCACATTACCAACCTTATTACCGGAACCGGATACTGCCAAGATCCCCATTACCTATCTACTAATAGAAGATAGAAGAAGAAGATTGATGACTACAGCTTGAGTAGCAAAAAGTATATTTTGTCGTGTTTAAAATCGTATTTACGATTTTTTTGGAGACAGTTTCTTAAATTTACCTTGAGTTATACCTTATTAAGGACAACGTAAGGGACCATTGAAGACATTTTGTCATGTGTAAAGCCACATTGACGACGAAATGCATGCAGTGGTCGTTAATATTGTCCTCAATAAAGTCTTAATCAAGCCAAGATGAGCGAGAATTGCATGCCATTAGTCGTGTTTTAAGCTACATTGACGAACATATGCACCTAAACGCCATCAAAATGGGCTACAAAGAGTCAGCAAATGAAAGAACGTTGTAAGTTAGTAAAAAATGATACAAACGAAATGGTTTGCAACGTGGAAAAACGTTTTAACTGATATCGCGATTGTAGGTATGGAGCGTTTTTCAACTAAAAAAAATTATAAACTGTAAAGTTGTAGGTATGTATTAAAAATAAAAAAAATAAAAATCCTACCTGTTAAAAACGCTTTTTTTGCTCTACTGAAAAATAATTATTTTGTAACGCACAACGTTATTGGCGGCTGTGCTTCAATTGTGATTACGTTGATTGGTAAGTAATAACTTAAATGTCACAGTCAAGATATTTTCGTATAGAAATAGCACGCACAACGCTAGCTTTTCTTTTCACCCATATGATCGTTAACGACAAATGAGCGATAATGTCGCTCAACAGTCTTGAACGATTTTCCGGACACTGTGTGTAAAAGTCGTCAACGATTTGCTTGGACGGTCGCCAACGCGTGCTGAAGAATTTTCTATGGTCGTACATGCGTCATCAAGGATGTCTTCAAGACATGTCCAACAGTGTACATACATACAATGCATACATACATATAAAGATTTATTTAAGCTATCACTGTCAAGTGGTTAAATTATTAATAATTAAAAAGATGGTAATACAAATTTATAGAATAATATTTCACCAAGCTTAATATACATTTTTCAGTTGAATAAAGGTAACCTGAAAGTAATTCTTTTACATCTTGTCGAAAAATCTTTACATAATAACTTTTTATGTAAGTACATATTTACTTTTATATGGGCATTTCCATGGGAATTTTTTTTTGCCCATTTTTCGCCGACCGGCGAATTAATTATAAACATTACCAGCACTCTTTTTTTGCAATGATTTTTTTCTGTCAGTTGCTAAGAATCTTATTTCGTTATTATATTGTCAGTTTACTTGAGCGGTTTTTAAAGTTTTAAAAAGCAAAAAATAAAAGTTTAAACTGACTATCTCTTTGATTCATTTTTATTAACTGCAACCAACAGTTTTTACTTTTTTGCCGATTATATACGGATACTGGTAATTTAATACGGATACTGTGGAATTATACTTTAAAATTAATGTTACAACAACAATAAACAAGAGCCATGAGGAAAGCCCAAATACCTTTATAGTTCGATTAGCGGCATATTTTTTGGGTTGATTTGGCTTCTTTTCTAATGTCACGTATCATTTGTATTTGATAAAAAAAAAAAAAAATCGATCGGAATTTTTTTTTAAATAGGGTTAATAAAAATTTTATAAGCTTTAAAATGTAGTCACGTACGTAAAAATACAACTAAGTGTAACATGTTATTATGTTGGTTTTAAGTTGAAATTCGTTCCAAACTTATTTTCTTGCAATCTAAATCATCTAACTAAATATTTGGGGTATTCACAAGGTGTGCTATCATGGTTTATTGTCATAATGTTCTAACATTTTACAATGGTTTAAAAACATTGTTGTTGGTTTGTAAACAAAAAGTGTCTTAAATAAATAGAAAGTTGCTTGCTATGTTTATTGTGCTGTCGTAATTAATCAGAAAAGTCCAGCGCTGAGCGGCTGAGCCGTTCCGCGTTATTTTTTGTAGCCGTTGCCGTTGATGGTATAGTTTTATCCGGGTAACATCTGCATTTAACCTACGGCTAGCAATTTTTGCGACAAATTACTTGCGGCGTCAAATTAGATCGGCTTAGGACTCTGCTGTTTGGTAAACAAACAAAATAAAATTTATTTGTAATTTGCAACAAAACCGAAAAATATAATACTTGAGTTTGCCATCACAACATCTAAAATGTATTTTTCACACAAACTGGCTATTATTTTAGTTTTTTCACCTATTTTTGGCATTGTGGAAAATTTTTAAATTTTTTTTAATCAGCTGATTTAAATTCAAAATAGCACATTAAATTATGAGGGGTTGCTCACAACAGTCGTATTTTTTCATGTTATTATTTTAAGACATATGACTTTATGACACCTTGTGAATCCCCCAATTATTTGTATCGGTCCATATTTCACCACAGCGCCCATACAAATACTACTCCCGAAAATAGATTTTATTGCTTTAACTTCCTTATAAATGTTGGCATTGCAAAAAAAGCAGCGCCAATAACTTTTACGATAGGTATGACATGACAAAATGTTGTGCTAGTAGGTCCAAAATGGGCCATAGGTCTTATATAAACCCCCTTTCTATAATCGGTTAAAGGCAAACAAACCTTATATAGATGAAGATATCTTAAAAATATTTGGTCCAAATAACTTTAATAAAATTGTTAACCTCATTGCACAATTTTGTTCTGACCATGATTGGCCATGGTTTCCAAATAGGGTACACTCTCAAAAATCTGTTTTTTAACTATTATGCTCGACTATAGGTACTTTCTTACTTGTTTGTTTTAAGTTTTTGTATACATAGATATATTTACAAAAAATATATTTCATACCTAATTAAATACTATAAGAGAAATTTCTATCTCGTACGGTATGTCACGAAATATAATACATCTTGTTCATTATAAAATCATTCAAAAAAAATCTTCCCAATTACGGATTGAACAGGAAAAAAATGTGGTTAAAAAAAAATACCTTCAAAAATTCGCAAATTTTCGCAGTTTTTCTGATCCAACTTCCTTTGTATGTCGCGTACGATATACACTTATTTTGCTCGATATTTTGGACAACAAGGTTTCGAACGTGATAATTTTTTTTCATATAGGTACCTATAGTACTTTCAAATTAAACACAATGATAAAAAATATTTCCAGTTACTACTATAGTTTCCAAATCTCTATCTCTCTGAAGCAGGCGCGGATTCAGGGGGAGGGAAGGAAATCCCCCCCCCCCCTAAATTATAAAAATATGTTTCGCTTATTTCGATAATATACGAATTTCCGAATGTACAAAATTTTTGGAAATCCCATTGATATTCTCAATTTCAATTGGAATTTTCTCAATTTTAAATTTATATTCTCAATTTCAATTGGAATTTTCTCAATTTCAAATTGATATTCTCAATTTCAAATTGATATTCTCAATTTCAAATTGATATTCTCAATTTCAATTGGAATTTTCTCAATTTTAAATAGATATTCTCAATTTCAATTGGAATTTTCTCAATTTCAAATTGAAATTCTCATTTTCATTTGGAATTTTCTCAATTTCAATGAAATATCGTGTAGTTTAATGTATTAAAATACATATTATTATACATTCAATCCCAGCAAGTGCCATCTATATCCGAAAAATAAACGTTTGGGTTGAAAATGCGAGCGGTTGAATTATTAATTAGCCTTAGTATATGCAATATTTTTATTTGTGTTATAATAATTATTTATTATATACATTTGAATATAAGCGTTTTTCGTATCATAGTTTCATCATAGTAGGCTTTGAATTTTATATGCATTGCCATTCTACATTTACATGTAGTAAAAGTTCACCAAAGAAGAATTAGGTATATAACTGTTAAATTTCAAGTGCATTAATAAGAAAAGTTCTTTGATATACAAAAATACATAAAAATGAGTGAAACAATGGTATATAAATATATATTATTACCTTCAGTCGAAAAGGATGTAGTCCAATGTATAAATTTTATAGGAGAGAGAAAAAACTTTCTTAAGTCTTTAGTTCTGAATATATTTTAAGTCTGTAAATCCAGTTTTGCTTCATTGCCGACTCTTGATTGGCTTGCAAACCAACTAAAAATAATACATTTATGTTTTACATAGCTTTTTGTGACTTATCACCTTTTATATATTTTATACTTTTAATGTACATTTTTGTATGTCAATTTGCAAAAAAATAAAATATACTATAAAATTATTTTATTGATTTCAATGTTGACTAGGTATTAACAAATATTAACAATTTTTTTTTTTCTTTAGCATTTTTGGTCTTAGAACTTTTACATATCGTTGCAAAACAAGAACTAGAAAAAAAATATATGTATTTTTTCCGCAAACGATGTATTTTTGTTTACTCTATTGCACTGCATCAAAAACTTAATTTTCAAAAATTGTGGCATTAGCGCATTTACGACCGAAGGTACATATGTATGTATGTATGTGCAGCCAAAATTATTTTTGTCTTTCCATTGTTACAAGCTTTAAAATTCCTTTCTAAGTAAAAATAATTTAAATAAAAAATTAACTGTAATCAACTTAAACCAGAAGAATTATATACCTATGTATCTTTAGATTAAACCCCAAACAGTTCGACTTAAATTCATAACTTAATTTTAAAATTAGTGAAGCATATTCCTTCTTCCAAAATTTTGTTAAGAATTGCATATGTAGTTTTTTTTTGGTCGAAAAATTGGTCAAACAATTTAGTATGATGTAGTCAAATAAATTGTTTCAAATAGAAAAAAACATTAAAAATAAATAAAATTATTTTTATAGCAAAAACGTTATTTAAAAATACCCCCCCCCCCCCCCACTGCCTAAGAATTAAGCTGGATCCGCGTCTGCTCTGAAGGCGTACAAATATCTTGTCGATGACATCAAAATGCCCATATGTACCTAGTTGGATATTTCATTTAACATATTGAAATTATTTAATGCCCATTACTCTTTATCTTTAAATTAGCTTAAAATAAATTTTTGTAGCCATATAGGTACTATGTATGTACCTATTTTAGTATTTTTTTTAGTTATCTAAAGCGTATTAGGTATATTTGTACAAATACATATAGGTATGTACATTGTACATAGGTACATACCTACTTATACTTATAATTTTTTCATTCGATTTAAATTTTTAGGATTATTTCATAAAAAGCCTTCATTTTAATTTAAGCCATTATTTTAATAAAATTTAATTTTATAAATATAGGCAACAATTTTATTTCGCTTCAAAAACTTGAAAATTAAGGCCCTAATTATGTTAAACGCAACGCAACGACAAAAATTTCATTAAAAGCAAAAACAGGGTCAAAAATGCCTATACAAACATAATAATTTTGTTATTGCTTTCTACAGAAATCCATATTGAGTTTTTAAATTTCAAACTTTGCCTATCTTGTAGCGTTGAAAATTTTAAAACGCAGTATGAATTTCTGTAGAAAGCACCAACAAAATTATAAAATATTATTGACTTTGTTTTTGCTTTCAATGTACTTTTTGGCGTTGCGTTGCGTTGTACACAATTAGTTTTCAATTTTTAAAAACTGCTTAAAGAGTTTTGAAATACCTTTTTGGTTATTTATTTTATTATGATCTACATTAATAAGTACCTATATTAATTTCACATTAAAAATAAAAATTTGATGCTCCTGTTGCACAGTGTGTTTTAGCATTACAGTAACAACATCTGCAGTGCACGTTGATGAAAATATTGTCAGTTATGAACAAACGTTTCAACCACTGACACACATTAAAGTATCACAGTTTGGCAAATCATCGTAAAATTGTTCGTTATTCACTCTTTATGGGTTCATACACATCATTACATACAAAGAAATAGTAAGAAAAAAATATTGACTAGTTTGAATATGGTATTGACGATTTGTTCTGGATTTGCAGTTATAGTACCATTCATCCACGAGTATGTAGCGAACTGTGATGTGGCCAGCGTTACCACTGTGGTAATGAAGTATAAATTTTCGGCGGTATTGCTACCTCTTATGACGCTTTTTTTTAAATTACTCTATTGTATAATTGTTAACTACTTTGTGACACTTTTGGAAATAGCACTCACATTTTGTTTTTTGTCAACACTGCTGAACAGTAGTGCTTCAGCTAAACAAGTATTTTCGAAATTAGCATTGCTTAAAAATAAACGTTGGAACAGACTCAAAGTAGAAACTTGCAATTCCATACTATCCTCTCAACAACAAATTATAGAACGCACATTCATTAAAGATTTTCGAGAGTAAATTACAAATTTCCATTATAGCAAATATAGCTCATATCCATACATACATATTTTTTATTTTATATTTATTTATATAGGCATGTTTAAGTTATTGAATAACTTATGGTGTATTCCTTTCTACAAATATATATGTATATAAAATGCAATTTCGTGTTCGTTTCTTAAAAATGTTTTGCTCTCTAAAAGGGTAACAAGTTTTATTTTAAAAAATTAGCCCTTACTAATGCCATAATGCATTGCACTTTTTGCCCCATGTAAATCTACAGTGTTGATAGTGCCCTGTATAAGAGGTGACTTCGGATTATATACGCAAATTTACGCAAACATTTTATATTTTGGAAAAGTTTGCAAAAATTATCGAACATTTTTTATATTTCAAACTAGCTATAAAGTTAATTAAAAATCCTTAAAACTAAAAGGAATGGCAAAAATTCCTAAATTATCGGAGTTCCTAAAAATTTGGTAACAGCGGTGATACCAAATCCTAATATTTATTAAAAATCTTAAAAGCTTTAAAGACTAAGAAACCTAACCGGTAAAAATTGCATCTATCGCGAACATGGCTGAAATTCACAAACTATTGCAAAATTGGAAACGAATCCTAGCATTCATTTAAAATCGCTTAATAAAAGAGTGTCGGAAAATAACAAAGAAAGCATTAACAAAATTTGTTATAATGATGAAGAACAAACTATTTGTAATGGTAGTAAAAACGGGAAAGGGCATTCCATAAAAAAGTTAAGTTTTTTAAGCACTTCCAACCTGAAATAAATATTTATTGTTTCTTTATAAAAAACGGTCTTAATATTTTCTTTATAATGGGAAATACTGCTTATAAAATACTTCACCATTTTTTAATTTAAATATCTTTTTTGACCCCTATTTCTGGAAAATGCTCTTTTTGTGACCCTTTTCGAAAATTTACAACGGTAACCCTGAATGTCGTTCATAATTATACACAATCGTATGTAGGATACACTCTTTGATATACACACATACATACCGTGTCGTTTTATTTTTTCTATTACTTACTTTTCCACCAATCAACGCTTTTGTTTGCATATAATGTGTTTGGCCAACCAACACAATCAACCAATCACATTTTCGAACTGAGTATTTGATTGCAAATAAGAAATCCTACTTAACTTGCTCTTAATATTTTCTCTTTTTCTCTCTCGCTCACTTTAAGTTGGTTTTGCCGTGTATAGCACAACATATACACATTTTTTTCATATTCTTCTGCACGTTACTTGTTATGTAACATTTCACTTTTTATCTCTTTTTCTCTTATAAGGTAGTAAATAAAATGTTATGTTTGTGTAAAATTGAAGCAAAGGCATAAGAAGCCAGGGCTGTCAGGCTTATTTTGACTTTTTTTTTCGCCAAATTCAATGTCAAAAATCGCCAAAGCATTTTTTAATGAGTTTTTCAGAATAATATAATTACCTATATAGTTTTTAAATTCATAAAAATACCTACTTTTTATAAGTCCGAAAATATAATTTTTTTTCGAATCTCTGAAAGTCGTCAAAAATGGAAACAAGTCGCCATGATAAGAGTATATTTTGTTTAATTTTTATTTAAAACACTGTAAAAAGGATAAGGGAATACAAAAATGGTATAATGCTTACTATAAAATAGATTATGATAGTCTACTTAAAGTAGAAAAAAATAATTTCCGTGGTTAGTATTAAACAAATATTGGAAATATACATACATATGTATCTAAAGAGCTATGCACCTCATCGTAAAGACATTACTCCTTGTCTTCTTTTTTTGGAATATAGGTACATATTGTATTGCAATTAAATTTCTTGAAAATATCCTGCGTAGGTACCAAAGTCCTATTTACATTCATAAAATTTATAGCACGTAATAAGACATACAGAAGTTTGTTCAATATTGTTCAGTATTAGCAGTTGGAACTATAAGCATTTAAATTGTCATGTTATGTATGACCGGTACGTCAAACAGTCGCTTTGTTGCTGCAACAAAATCTCTTCATGTAAACGCAAACAAATTTAAGATGGGACGCAAAAACGAACGCAAGCAGTGTGGCGGCGACATGTCCCTCCATGTAAGCTGGCTCTTATAACCACGGTACAATCAAAAGCAGCCCATTATACAGAATATCTGATTCCTCAGTCCTCTTACTGGATTTTTCTAAACATATAAAATCTTTCATTATGTCATGAGAGTACTATTTTTTAACACTTCTAATTGTTTCGGCTAATTCTGTTAAAAGATTGATATGAGAAGATATGAGAAGAAACAAATAACTAAACGCATACATATAAAAAGTACGTGAAAAAACGCTATTGACAGCAAACACTTATTTAAGACGCATACCTTTTGTATATGAGACGAAACAAATAATTAACAAAACACAAAAAAAAATATTTTTATAGTACTACAAAAAAAAAAATTTTTTTGTTAAATCGGTTATTCGACTGAAATTAACAGGCTTAATTGTTAAGCGAAAAACCCCAATTTTAAATTAACCGATCAGTTAATCGGGGAGCAATTAATCGGTTAACCGATTAACAGTTAACCGAATGAACACCCTAGTAACAAGTATTTAGCTAGAAAAAGGCCAGTTGGTAATACCTCTTTTGATTGTTTTTTTTTTTATCAAGCTATCGTATTTTACGTTCTTTGTCATAGGAGCCTAATTAAAAATTTTTGTGCAGTTTTATAACCTATTTGAAACCGATAGCAATTGGTTTCTCGAAATTCGTGTTGTCGTAAACGGCATAAATACAACGTGAAATTTTAATTTCTAACGATACGACGTCGATCTCGACAACGCTTTTAGTAATAAGGCTTAATATCTAGATACACCATCTATATGAGAGACACAGAGTTTTTTTTGGAACGGAATTTTGTATGGGGACTATGAGAAATTATAGCCCGATTCACACCATTTACACTTAAAACGTATAAAGCAAATGTTATCAACTTCTCTACAAAATTGCAAATGGTTTCTACCTTTTTCTTTTATTTCAGTATCGTGTAATTAATTTGTGTATCAAAATAATAAAATAGTTTATCAGAATTAATTTATGCGTGGTAAACATATAAAGTAGTTGAAAAATAATAGCTAGGCTTCGCAGAAACCATCGGTGTTATAGACATAGATTACATAAATTTGAAACTCGCTTGTCAAAAACATAAGTCTGTTATCAAAAAAAACTTAAGTGATGAGAATGTATTAGTAAAAATTTTATCATTGTGTTAGTGTGAAATGAAGATTCCCCACATTCACAGCAAACACATATAAAAGGTCTGAAAAATAATATTGATTTTTTTTAATTCTATTAAAAAATTCACAAAAAGTTCTCTTTTTTTGATAATGCTATTAGTTTTGAATGATATTTAACCATTTTGTTGCAATATATTTTTCAGAATGGGTTTAATTAAATATCATTATTAATTTCACATCAAGCTTAACAGTTTGCTGAGAATATTTCATCACTTTAATGATATTTACCTGATTATAAAAAACAAGTGAGAAAGCCCGACTACATACACCAAACACAAATTTTCAAGAGTGTACCCTATTTGGGACTAATGTGATATCATGGACGAGCCCAAACAAAATAATATTATTAGTGTAAGATTCATGTACTTATACGAGTTCTTTGTGCCGAATATTATCTAGATATCTACATCTGAATAAGATTTTTTGGAAAGCGTTTGTATGAGACCTGTGGTAAATTCTGGACCTTCATGTCATGACATTGAAGTTATCGTAACCAAATTGCATATAAATACCAATATTTATAAGGTTGTTATGGCGTTAAAAGCTATATTGGGGGACGGTATTTTTATGGTAGCTGTGGTCACATATAGTTCCGTTCAAATGAAATTTGGTTGAATGATTACGGTTGGAATAAAATATTTCTGGGCCAAGTTCAATCGAAATATGTACCAGTATAATAAGATGGTTTCATATAAACCATGGAAGACTCGATTCTGGAAAGAAGTTTATATAGGGGCTTTATGAAGGCCGATTCCTGCTATTCGTCCTTATGAAAATTTCATCAAATTGTCTCTAAAATTTTGAACAGTAATTTGCGTACAAAGGTATACATCCAGCCGGACGAACGGACATCGTTAGGTCGAGGAGGTAATTCTAAGTCGATCGGTATGCTAAAATAAGGGTCGAAAAACAATATTTTTATCTGTTACAAATATCAGCACAAGCACAAGCAATACCCTCTCTACGTATGGTGGAGTGAATATACATACTGGTTACCATAATTCCATATGGGACTTTGGTCAACTGCTGTTTATTAAAGGTGTTAATTTTATGCTGTATAAGCTTGAGATATAGACTGCTGTTTTACCCAAAGAGCAACGCCTAAAGAACAAGCTTCTTTCTCTACACGCATACGAACAACCGACGGAAACACTTTCTTTTGGTTTTTCTAGGTTTAATATGATAAAGAACCAGCACCAAGGAGTACGGAATTCAACTTTAGGCATTATTTTAATGCAATAAAATGTAAAAAAATTAAATTTCTTTTAAAAAATTGTAAAGAAACACATAAAAAAAAAAAATTTATAAAAAATTTGTTTTTTAATTGTAGTGAACTTTTATATATTTTTTATATTTTTTTTTAAATTTTAAAGAAGTTTCATATCTATGTAATCTATGGTTAATCTATGAGTGCTGCCAGGGGAAAAATAAAAAAGGTTACGCTGTTCTGTCAAAAAAGTAAATTTTTTTTTGAAATATTCCTTGAATAAATAGTAAATTTGTGTGATTCATATAAAACAAATATTTTTGTTCCATATTTCAGTGATTATGTCTGAACAATTTAATTTATTGATCAAAAACATAACTAAGAAGAAAAATAGATAAGCGTGACAAAACATAAGTTTAAAAATTAGAGACATACACGTACTTCTGTGTAAGTTTTAAGCCCATGCTTGTTGCATGAGAATTAAAAAAAAGGTTTAAACATACAAACATCCTAGACGTTAATACTTATTAAATTACTTTTTATGCCCTCTACAACTAGTTGTAAAGAGGGTATACCCAAGTTTGTCATTCCGTGCGAAACTTTTTTTAATATTCATCTAAGAACCCATAAAGTATATATTTTCCGGGTCCTTGAGTAATTTTAAGCTTATTTATTCATTTTCTTTCTATATATCCTTAGCAATTTGGGATTGAAATCCAGGAAAATCGGTTATGTAGGAAAAGCGTTATAAACCCGAATGTGGAACAACCGTACCTAATTTTTTTTATTTTTGTTACAAAAACTTATATAAACAGATCGGTCCATAATATAGTATAGGCCCAATACAAAGCCCACTCTCGTAAAACACTTAAGTACGCGTAAAACTGTAACGAATAACGCTATTGTAATAAAATTTGTTCCGTCATAGTTTTATATGACAAGAAATCACACAAATTTCGATAAGATAGGTCCAAAATTTACCATATGTCCCATGTTAAGCCCACTCTTGATATTGTTACGTTTTTACTTTATAAAACGCGTTGAGGTTTATTCCCTTTATAATAAACCTTTGAGTTCTTTTAATTGCAAATAAAAATAAATACACACGCAAATTCAACTTAAAAAACTTTATTGAAATTCACAAAATTTAACCACTATTGTAAGTAACGATCTGAACCGTTTAATGTCTCCAATAAAACTAAACTAAACTTTTATGAATTAGCCTGTATTTATAGTTCAAAACTATTCCTAGTTGGTTCAAGAACCGTCTAGTAGTTTCCAGAAAATTATGTTCGAATTATTTTAAATCTAAAGTCTACAATTACAATTGCTATAAAATTTAGTTACAGTGGCGTTCATAAAAATAGTAACTTATATGACTTAAACTATAATTAACAAGATAACTTATAACTAAAACCATAAATAATTCTTAGACAAATCTAATTTCGTAACACTGCCCTCCACTTAAGCCTGTTCGTCCCGAATAGGCTCAGATTCTCCGTTTCCATAATGGGCTAGTCGTTCTAAATGTACCACCTTCATTTTTGATCTTGGACTCTTATATTTCTGAATTCGATACACCACGTCATTCAGTTTCTTTATCACCTTATATGGTCCATCCCAATGAGTCTGCAGCTTGGGAGATAATCCTTTCTTGCGTTGTGGATTAAAAAGTAAAACCAACTGGCCTTGTGTAAAGCCTTCCGAATTTGCCGCTCGTTCGTATCTGACTTTCATCTTATCATTTGATGAATTGACACGGCTCCGTCTTAACTCGTTTTTCTGCTCTTGGGAAAAGCTCTTACTATCCGCTGGTACGGATTGCTCACCAAAGTTGTACTGCTGTGACGAAGTTATACTCTCTCTAATTGGACCCCTGACCGCAACACACTGTGGGCATTTTATTATGCAATCAATCACGGCTTGCTTGCAACCGACCCAATAGTAGCTTTCTTTTAACTTCTTTATGGTTTTTGTTACGCTTAGATGTCCACCATTAGTACCGTTGTGGAATCTCTTCACGACTTCGCATACTTTTGAACACGGTACTACAATAAGGTTTTTAGCCGATTTGCCATCAGTACTTTCCCATGTGCGGTATAGGCAATCATTTGCCACCTTCAGACTATTCCACTGCGCCCAATACGATTTCATCAGTGGACCCTCCAATGTGATTTCTTTATGAGTCGGTATTTTACCTTCTTTCTTAGCCTTTATAATTCGCACCAATATGGGATCATTTTTCTGCGCCGTTGACCAGTCTTCGCTGGGCTCCGCATGTAATAGGCTAATTGCATTGGTGCAGTTCTTGTTTTCAGCCTTCATACAGTGCTTTCTCACATATTTACTTGGCCGTCTTGAGTGTGTGCTCTGCTCACCACGTTTTCCATTGTCTTCCTGGGATGACAATTTCTTACGATTACAACGTTAAGGGGTATTTCTAGACCATAACAATTCATAATTTGTCGTCCCATATCTAGACTTAAGTTTTGACGAATCATGAAATCTGCCCCAATTATGACCTCGTCCAGAATTTCAGCAACAATAAATTCATCAAAAACGATCATATCGGCCATTCTTATTTCCACTCTTGCTTTGCCATATACAATGACAGGCTCTCCCGTAGCTGTTCTAAAGCTTACACCGCTTAGTGGTTCGACATATCCCCTTATCAAATTAGCCCTTATAATGGAATGCCCTGCACCAGTGTCGATAGTCAAAATGCGGATTTCACCATTGATATACCCACAGGTCGTAACATTCTTGTCGCTCGTTTTCACTACTAAATTAATCGTGGAACCTTCAGATGCTTCCTCCGTTACGCTAGCTCTTCTTAGCCTCAGCGGCGACTCTTGTGATGACTGCCGATAAGCTCTTTGGTAGTCTCTTTGTGGCGAAGCAGATCGGGATCGTTTTCTTGGTGACTTGCAGTTTCGTTGAATGTGAACAGTCTTACCACAGTTATAGCATTTTACTTTACTTTTGGTTTTATTTTGCTTATCGCCCAACGCTTGCAAAACTGCCTCCTTCATGCTTCTTATTTCCTTTAAAATATCTCCTTCGTCCTCAGCAGAGAAATCAAGCTTTCGTACTTTATACGCTTTCGGCCTTGAAATTAGCCTGGCGGTTTCTTGGGCTAGGGCAAATGATACCGTTTCTGCAAACGATGATTTCTGTGATGCACATACCGCGAGTTTAACATCAGCATCTCGTATACCATTTACAAATGCTTCGGTCTTAAAGTGATCTAACAATGGATGACTTTCACCTGGATAAGTAAGCTGCACCAAACGCTCGACCTCTAGTGCGAAGTCCTGAAGCGTTTCATTTGCCTTTTGTACTCTGCCCCGTAATTTCATTCTGAATATTTCTTTTCTGTGTTCACCACCATACTTACGTTGCAGTGCTACCATAATGTCATCATAATTGTTTCTGCAACTTACTGGTACACTTTCTAGAATTTCAGCTGCAGTTCCTTTTAAAGCCAGAATCAACTCTATGGCTTTTTCTTCATTGTTCCACGCATTTTTGTTGGCAACTGTGTCAAACTGGAACTTGAACACATTCAATGGTGAGCTGCCATCAAAACTTGGAGCCCTTATTCTATTCGATACTTCTGGAAAAACTCTCACCGTTCCCTCTTGATATTGAAGACTATTCACTTTTTCTTCCAGATGATGTAGTTTTCCATCAAAAACCGTGACTTGTTGTTTTACATCCGTGACTTGTGTTTTCACATCAAACATCTTCTGGTTGAATTCTATCTCCATATCGTCTACTCTTTCATTTATAGCAGTAGAAATTTCTTGAAGCTTCTCAAGTTTTACATTAGTAGCCTGTAGTTTCTCGTTCGTCACCCTTGAATTTTCTTGAATTTCGGCAAGAATGGTGCTCGAATTTTCTTTAGCCATTTGTAACTTTTGTAACATTGTAACATTTTTCTCCATGCTTTCCTCCATTTTTCTAGAAGTTTCAGCCGAATTTTCTTTTACCACTCTCTCCATGTTTTCCTCTATTTTTCTAGAATTTTCTTCCATTTTCTTAGAATTTTCTGCAGACATTTTTTCCATCTTCTCCATCATAGCAGCAAACATTGTGCTAAGATCCATGTCGGTTGTTACTGCACGGGTAGCAACTTCTATTTCTTCTTTTTCGTCAAATTCATAAGCTGCGATGTCAATATTGCGTCGCTTAAACTCATCGATTAATCTTCTCTGCAGCTCAGCCTTATTTCCTGCAGTCGGCAGATCCAACTTGCCCAACTCCTTCTTAAGCTGCTCAACTTTAAGCTCATCGAATTTCATTGTTAATTAATTAATTTATTTTTTTTTTTTTTTTTATATTGCAATTTCACTTCTGACACCAATTGTTACGTTTTTACTTTATAAAACGCGTTGAGGTTTATTCCCTTTATAATAAACCTTTGAGTTCTTTTAATTGCAAATAAAAATAAATACACACGCAAATTCAACTTAACAAACTTTATTGAAATTCACAAAATTTAACCACTATTGTAAGTAACGATCTGAACCGTTTAATGTCTCCAATAAAACTAAACTAAACTTTTATGAATTAGCCTGTATTTATAGTTCAAAACTATTCCTAGTTGGTTCAAGAACCGTCTAGTAGTTTCCAGAAAATTATGTTCGAATTATTTTAAATCTAAAGTCTACAATTACAATTGCTAGAAAATTTAGTTACAGTGGCGTTCATAAAAATAGTAACTTATATGACTTAAACTATAATTAACAAGATAACTTATAACTAAAACCATAAATAATTCTTAGACAAATCTAATTTCGTAACAATATATTATAACTGTCGGTAGAGGGTAGCAAATATATGTCACAGCCGAATGTAGCACTCTGAAATGTTGTTATTTAAATTAACCAAAAAAATATTTTTTTTGTATATATGTAATTCAAATCGTACAAGTCGTTCTTAAGTTATGATAAAATGTATAAGCTTAACCGACTTATATCGGTCGAAACATTAGTCAGGTGCATAGAAAACTAGACATGACAGAAAAAAAGTGAAAACGGATTTGAATTTAGCGCTTTAAGATCTTTATTTATTTTATATTTTTATTTGAAAAGATATATTTGGTCGCCCATTATAATTAATAACACTTGGTTTTTGAACATTTCATTAAGTTTTTTATTTAAATTTTATTTTGTGCTTTTTGATTGGGGGCACTGCGCTTTTTAATTAGAAAAAGTTCACAACCCTGATTCAAATGGTGGTTGAAAAATATGAACAAACAAAAATGACTCAAACCAGCAATGAATCATTCACACTCCACAGTATGAATTCACTGTTAATTTTTGTTTGCTTTAACATTGATATCAGCGTTACCGTTTTGATTGTATTTTCCTGTGTATGTCTTTGTTGTGGGCAATAAAAACGAAAATTATTCTGAAGTTTTAGAATTTGAGAATTATTTCTTTTATTAAAAACGAAAATTATTCTGAAGTTTTAGAATGTGAGAATTATTTCTTTTATTAGTTTCATTTTATATTCAACATGTTTTATTTTCGAATGAATTCCATGAGGTAAATTTTTATTTTATAAAGCTTTTTTTGTAATAGTTTTATTTCTTCAATATTTAACAAACTGTTTTTACTTAAGCCTACCTTTGGTTAACATGGAAGCCACAGATTCCTTAATATATGTACATATATATAGCTTCAATTTGAACCATTTGGCTTAAGCAAAAACAGCATGGCAAATATTGAAGGAATATAACTATTGAGCAATTCCATATGAAAGCGATCACCTTTTGGACGACCCCTCTCCGATTTTAAAATAAATAGTCTCAATCGATTGCCCAGCAAAAAATAATGTACCTACATATTTTTTTTTTTTTTATAGTGACTGGTTTAGTGGTGGTGTACACCACTGTCATGTGACAAAATTGAAGAATTCTTCATAAGGGACCTCATTGAAAGTTGTTTTAAAAATAAACTACTAAAGCGAGTGATAGCTCGTTGGAAAGGTATTGAATCAGGCTTTAATTGAAAAATAAAATTTTCCTAATTTTTCTTAGAAATTTACCTTTAAATTTTCCCAAGAAAATTAAATTTTCCGATTTTCCACAGAAGCTCCTAAATTTTCCGGCTAATTTTTTTTTTTTTGATTCCTCATAATTTTTGCTTTAAGAATCAGCAATAAAAAAATGGACCCCGACTCCTTGTTTGAACAGGAGAAGAGCATTTAAGAGACCACCTTGTTAAAAATACATTTTAAAAATTATTTTACAGTTAAAAATACATTTATGAAGAAAAAATCTTTCTTATTTTGCTGCTTATACTTAATTACAATATTTATTAAAAATTTCAATTGTCTTGGCATCATTATAAAATTAAAGTAACTTTAAATTTCGCACGTCGGCAGACGAAGAGTACCGCTTTACATTAATTGACATATCAGAAATATTTGGTATGAAGCAATGAAACTTTTGCGTTCCAGTTATAGTTTTGACATTATTATATCTGTTTTGAATTCGTCGCTCCATGGCATCGTGTTCTTTTTGAGTGCATAAAACTGTGTTAATGGCAATTTCCTTGCTTTGAATCCACGAAAACAAATGTTGTACATTTAAGATCTGGTCAGTATATGGCCTTTGCAAACTTGCCTTAGTCGCCATGCGTTTTAGGGTTCCCCCTAACGCATCGCATGGGCCCTTACCGTGGGACGTCGCGAAAAAGTGCCACTCGACCTTGCAGTTTTGTTCTTCAATTATGCAAAGATTGTAAAAATTTTTTTTATTCTTGTACTGAGAAGCCGCGCCGTCTGAGAAAAACGTTACTTTGTCGATTGCATCGAATTTTGATCTTAAGAATTCAAACAGTTTCATTTGAAATAAATAAACGGACACATAATTATGAGCTAAACTCTCCGCGACAACAACAAGGCTTACGGTCTGTAGTTCGTTATCTTCGTTTTTGAAATAAATGCAAAAAGGATGCACCGTGCACTGGTCGTTTGCCCAGTGATAAGCCTGAATTTCATCCTGAACGAGAAAAGTGTAATTCTCGGCAAAGTCGCTTATCACAATGAATTAATTTTGGGCTAATTTCTCCTTACTTTCCTTTAGAAATTTCGATTGCATCTCGGATATGAAATGGTGCGCCTTCAGTTCATTCAACTTGAATCCGAATTCCTCGATGAATTCCGGAATCTGCTTAACCACGGTCTCAAGGGAACATCTGCCGCTGCTAATTATCCACTGTTTGAAATGCACCTCCTGAATTAACAGCTGTTCAAACTTTTCCGTCAAATATTGCTCTAGCTCGTCAATCTTCGGACAATTGTCGCATTTGGACAGATGACAATTTTCCGTGGGGTATGCGCACAACGACTTCGACAGGAGGTCCCTATATGTTTCAATTTCACCGTGAAATACTTTCAATTTCTTGCATGGAAAGAAAATTAATTTGATGTTTTGATGAAACATGCAAACGCAGACTGAATGCGTTCCGTGCCTGTCTAATGCCAGCACGCATTCTTTTGGTCGTAGGATGGCAAACTTAGAAAATCCCACTTTTTCTGCTGGGTATTTCTCATTGAACTGATGGTATGCTTCGGATAGATTACATAATAATAATCTGCGCTGCTTGTGTACTTTTTCTCCATCTTCACGTGTGATAACATATTCACGTGTACCTGGGCAGGCGCGGCTGTTGTCATCATTGCAGTAAAAATCTTGAATCAATTTCACCGTTGCTTCGCTGAGGGTCCTTGAGCCAAATTTCTTGGTGGGAGTCGCCAATATGCCCTTCTGTCGAACTAATTCTTTGCTTCTTCTCGCGATGTAAAAAGATGTTTGAAACTGTTCAGAAATCTTGCGTATAGACCATGATTGAGGCAGCACAGATAAAATGAGATATTTCTCCGGAAAAGTGGTCGCTAAATTGAATTTTCTTTTCAACTGCTCAATCATTTGTTTGCCGTCATCAACGTCATCTGCTTGACTGCATTCGTTATCAGAGCCTTCATCAAATATTGTCGCGATTGCACTCATAACCTTGCATTTTTTCTCTTTCCTGTATGTTTCACTTCGCAACTTTCTTTTTCTAATAGGCGTTTCACCTAAAGTGGTAATAGCCACATTCAAAGGACTCAAAGACATATTGACCATCGGAATGTCTGCCTCACTATCAGATGAAACATTTTGTTCACTTGTCATTTCACTCTCGGATTGTGGCTGCATTTGTTTCAATGCATTTGCTTGTTGAGACAAATCGATTTTACACTTGGGGCAAATGAATTCTGCTTCTTCACCGTCTTGTATATTTAATTCATTCATGTATCGCTTCGAAACACCAGTTAATTTTAAAACTTTTATCTTTTTCGAACGATGTCCACTCTTGTTAAACGGATTGCAGCAAAATTTATTCATTTTACTTTAAATTGTCTTTACAGCTTCACTCTTTACTTTACAAAAAAAAAAAAAACACTTTAACACTTTCACGTTTAGTATTCAACTGAAATTTGACTCAGAGTGTGTGAAGTATTTATATTTATTTTTTGGTAAAAAAAATAAGCGATTTTGCTTTTCTTTAATAGGAAAATTTGCGTGAACTACTGGTCATAAAATGTTTTTTAAAAGGGATTTAATTGGTTACTGCCAATAAGCCGACCACAGGTCATAAAATGTTTTGCAAATTTTTTAAATTACCAGGTAATAAATATTTCGCCATATTTATGGAAAATCCGTGTTTTATGACTTGTTTCTGCACGTGTCATTTTAGGCGAAATATACCTGGTAATTTAAAAAATTTACAAAACATTTTATGACCTGTAGCCTCAGTCGGGTTTGGTGTGCCATTACATTCCACTGCTGCTATTATCCATGGATTTATGGCCGATCTTGTGAAGGCAGGCAGACCATATTCACTACACACTCAACTTGGGGCTCTTAAAAAAAAATTGATTTTTTCTTCATAAATGTATTTTTAACTGTAAAATAATTTTTAAAATGTATTTTTAACAAGGTGGTCTCTTAAATGCTCTTCTCCTGTTCAAACAAGGAGTCGGGGTCCATTTTTTTATTGCTGATTCTTAAAGCAAAAATTATGAGGAATCAAAAAAAAAAAAAATTAGCCGGAAAATTTAGGAGCTTCTGTGGAAAATCGGAAAATTTAATTTTCTTGGGAAAATTTAAAGGTAAATTTCTAAGAAAAATTAGGAAAATTTTATTTTTCAATTAAAGCCTGATTCAATACCTTTCCAACGAGCTATCACTCGTTGCGATCGCTTTAGTAGTTTAAAACAACTTTCAATGAGGTCCCTTATGAAGAATTCTTCAATTTTGTCACATGACAGTGGTGTACACCACCACTAAACCAGTCACTATAAAAAAAAAAAAAATATGTAGGTACATTATTTTTTGCTGGGCAATCGATTGAGACTATTTATTTTAAAATCGGAGAGGGGTCGTCCAAAAATTTGCCAATTTTGATCGTTTTCATATGGAATTGCTCTATTACAAAAAAAGCTGTATAAAATTAAAATTAGCTCATGGAATTCATTTGAAAATGTTGGATTTTGAACTTTTTTATATCAAATTTATTTATTTATTGTTAAAGTTAGGAAAGAAAAAATAAACATAAGATGTATATAAAAGTGCCTAGCACTAAAACCCCAATTTTGATAAAATAAATAAAATATATTTAGATATGAGTCTTTATCTAAATATACACATATGTATATGCACAGCATAAATATCTTAATATTTAAGTATCTTCTAAAGCAGAATCATAAATTTCAGTAATATTTTGAGTGTAAAAACATAATTTTATCATACATTTTGTTTTGTCTCTAAATCGATATTTACTTCCTCATTGTTATGTCGTTTAATGTTAATTTCGTTTATGAAGAACTAAATTCGACGCACTTTTGCAAATTTGTATAAATGAAAGCACTTTTTGCATAATAAAATTCATAAAACATTTAAATTAAATGTAATATGTATGTTAAATAAAAAACTTTTGCAAATTTTATCATTTTACATAACTTTGTAGTACGTAGTACATATATCTATTTTTAAGTCAACAACAAACATACTTGTGTTCTACGATTTATGTCAAATCTAATAAAGACGGATTTGGTTACTCATAATTATGCAACTGTTACTCCAAATTACTTCTGTATACAGCAGTGCTGCCATTTTTGGTTATTTGTAAAACCCAAAATTTTTATTCATAGTAACTGTTAGATGTTTTAAGTGTGTACGCATGATTCACATTTTCAACATCTTCCATGCGTTCCTCCTAGATGTATGCAAATGTACAAAGGGTATAACGTTTAAGGATATACATATAAACATATATCGCTCCACGTTTAGTTAAGATAAACTAGTGTTACCATCAGCTAAATTTAAAATTACAGTTAAATTAATAATTCATTTTAATCGGGTGATTTTTCTTCATAATCACCCGTTTAAAATTAAATTACACCTGAATATCAAATCAACGCTTTATTTTATAAAGAATATTTACAAAAAAAGGTGATCAATATTAGTTATACTTTTTATATTTATATAGAACATAAAATGAATAAACAAAAGAAAACATTAAAAATTAAAAATAAATTAACACAAATATTAAACAAAAAATTTAAATTTATGAGTTCTACTTCCACATTTGGTTGCATATATCTAGGGAAGAAGGACAACAAAGAACTCCTCGACCTGTGAGAAGGAGAGGACATTATCAAGCACATTAGTGTATTTGGCAATATAATAGATTTTTTTTCTTTTCAACGCAATTTGTTACATATTTGAGTATTCTTTTCGGGACATCTGCCAAGCGTTTTGAATGGTATTATCCATCCGCCGCGTAAAAATTAATTTCGCCCATTTTATTGCTCTGCATGATGTTCTATAAACGGATACATTTTGATCCATTACATTTACACCGCGCTCATATTTATTAAAATGGATTGTTGAGGAAGAATCGTGGAAGAAGCCGGACACGTCTCCAGCTCATCTATGGCAGATGACCTACGTCTACTTCTAAGTAGGATTTCACAATTTGCTTTTAGTTGTATTGGGCAGACATCATCTGCAATACCTTGTAGTTTGATTTAAGCTTCATCTTCTCCACACAACTAACGTTTATTTGCTGGAGGAACAAAAAAATGGTATGCACATTGTTTTCGCCACCTTCACTACAAAATTTTTCAATATAGTGCAAACGCATATTTTCCAGCGTCAATTTGCTTTTAATTCGTTAAATAATAGGAAAAATATGTTTTGTTGAATATTTATTTTTATTGACTATGTACCCGTGTGTCCCTATGGACACACCCATACAATTCTTTAAAAATTTACGTCATAACAACAAACTTTTAAAAAAGTTACAACTTTGTTTTATTTAGTAACCCTCTAACTCTTTTATTCATCAAAACTTTCATAATTAAAAATATAGTATAAACAAATACACTTTTTTTGCCGCGCTGCTTTTGGCAACTTCATTGCTTTTGCAAGGTACTTTTTTGGTAGCAAAAAAACCCATTTTGGTTTTTTGTACCTCTTTGTTTCAGCATGATCCATAATTAGGGATTTTGTCACAGGCCTTACACATGCATATAAAATCGTCGTTTTAAATAGTCTCAGGCCTTCGCTTGTAATTGTAATTTTCGGCAAAATGTTGTTTTCGGCATTTGCTTTAAGTAGAATCAGTTTCATCAGAAGATGACATTTTCTACAAATAAAACTGTATAAAAGGAAATTGCAATAAAAGTTTTGTTGTTTACTGTCAATAATTGATTTATGTAAATTATTTTCTACACCATAAAAAGATAAACAGCACAACTGCAAATTGGCTTGTAAAGTAAATGCACACTTTCAATTAACAATTTACCAACCTCCACAATTAGTTGTGGAGCTTTTATTTAAAAATTTTAATTATTTTTTTTAAATATTTTTGTTATATAAAAGAAAACATTAAACACATTTTGTGTACTGAAAATAGTACAATAGTACTGAAGTTTAAATCGCTGTCTCACACCTGCGTGCACTCATATCTTTAATAAAACCAACCAGCCTCAACACAACTGTTGCCAGAAGTGCAGATTTATCTGCATTTTGCAGATTTTATGCCCCTAAAATATAAAAATGCAGATATTAAGATTTTTTTTTTACCAAAAATGCAGATTTTTTTAAATAAAAATAAAATAGTCTAAACGATAAAAATAAAACGTATTAATATTTTTTTAAATACATTATGGGTGTTATTAATAATATAAATAGAATGTTTCAAAGCGAAGCGGCTGACATCCACAATCCATATATCCAAATGAAAGAATTAATAAAAATACTAATGTGCAACTTTTAAAAACCAGATTTGATACAAAATGATAAAATCTCGTGTGTAGATTACAAAAATTTATCTCGGAATTTATGCAGCTGAAACACATTTAAGTGCAAGTTTGTCTCCATTTGATGTACAAGAAATAAATAATGATTGTATCCAATTTTACATTGAGTTGTTAGATCAAGTTTTGAAAAGATTCGATTTTAAAAATCAAATGAAATCTCTTAAAATTATCCGTCCAAATTTAATAATACCCACGTCTTCGGTAGAATATCTCTATCCGGTGGTCAATATTTTCAATGACTCTGAGACATAATTGAGGTTCAATGTCGTTTATGTGCCTAATTACCTCATCCTTTAGCTCTTGAATTGTTCTTGGCTTATTGAAGTACAATTTTTCTTTTAATTATCCTCAAAGAAAAAAGTCTAAAGGTTTAAAATCACATGACCGCCACGTCGTGAGATAATAAGGCCATCGAATTTCTCGCGCAAAAGAGCAATTGTTTCGTTGGTTGTGTGGCAAGTGGCATTATCCTGTTGAAACCACATATCGTCCAGGTCCATATCATCAATTTCTGGTCACAGGAACTGCTTGGCCGACTTCAACTCGAAGAAGTTCGATCCGATTACGCAAAGTGTTTTCACATTTCCTACAGACCCGTTTTGCCGAAATTTGCGCACAATTCTCCTGATTGTAGATACATCTGGTCGATTACGTTGACCTAAAAAATAACGAAGTACATTTTGATTTGAACGGCCAGTTCCGTAAAAGGCTTCAACAATCTAAACGCACTGATCAGTTGTGTACCTCTCCATAGTTAAATTTGTCAAACACTGAGGCAAAAAATGTCAAATTAAGTTTACCAAAAAAATTTTACGTTAAGGCGTAACCCACAACTGACATCGTGCATTATGGGTGGACCACCTTTTAAATAAATTCGTTATTGTATAAAATATACAAGTTCATTTTATTTATCTTTTTTTTAATTGCCTTATTCACAAAGTTTGTGAATTCATTTCAAGAAAGATCATGTATTTGAACATAGGGCACCAACGAATCTTCTCCATTCATTTCGGTTAGTGGCGACCGGGTCTACGATGTCCTTGGGGATTCCATTCCAAGACAGCTTTTGCGATATCATTTCTGGGTCTTTACAGTATATGGGTTATCCACTTCCATTTACGTATTTGTATCTCCGTCGGTATAGGGACCATATTTGACATTGACAGCAACTGTTCATATGTCGCCCAATTTAGCCAGAAAATTTTGTGTATTTGTCGTAGGCATCGATTAATAAACGTTTGTATCTTAGCCATTTGATGTTGTGTTGCACTCCAGGTTGTGCAAGCGTATAGTAGAATCGACATAACACTACAGTTAATAATAGTATTTTTGTTTTTCTGGATATATGGTTAGACCTCCATATCTTGTGTAAGCCGTGGAACGGTACTCTAGCTTTAGTTAGTCTGTTAACGATATCATGCTCTGAACCGCCGGCTTTAGTTAAAATACATCCCAGGTAACTGAAAGATTCAACGTCGACGATGACTTCTTCCTTCAATGTAAGAGTGTCGATTACTGAGTCAATACGCATTAGTTTAGTTTTTTTATGTTAATTTTTAAAACCACTGCATTTGCGTTTGAGTCGAGTCTGTGTAGTTTCTCTTCAATATCAGAGAAGCGGTATTCCATAAGGCAAAGGTCGTCAGCAAAATCAATATCATTAATATATTCATTTAAATTCCAGCGGATACAATGGGGGGAATCAATGTTAGTTTTCCGCATAACACAGTCAAGTAGAATTAGGAATAGTGTTGGAGATAGAACACAGGCTTGTTTTAGTCCTCTGATTGTTTAAAATGGTTTACTATCCTGGCCATTAAAGCGTACGATAAAGACAGAATATGAGTATAGCTCCTTTATGAGGCCTTTTAATTTTACCCTTGACTGCGAGTGCATCCCATAAATCGTGTCTGGATACAGTATCAAAAGCTCTTTCGAAATCGATAAAAAGAAGATATAGCTGCGAGTTGTATTCGATAGATTGTTCCATTATGATTTGGAATGTATTTATATGGTCAGCGCACGAGCGGTATGGTCTGAAGCCAGCCTGTTCCTTGCGAAGCAATGGTTCTATTACTGGGCTATTCTTTGAAATTAAGAGACACATTCTCCCTGTGGTAAAATTATTTGTATACCCGTCACAACAGGAGGAAATAGTATATATAAGCTTGTCATTCCGTATGTCATTTCTACAATATTGATCTTATCTTCGGGCGATTCATCGGGCGGTTTGATTTGTAATGTAAAATAAAATACATAAATTTTAAAGTGAACTTAAAATTTTTATTATCGGTTAAAAGAACAATTTATGTGGCATTTACTGTTTAAAAATTATATCATGTAGATTTTAGCCATGACTACGTTTGAGGTGGTGCATTCGGAAGGTCTATTTTGGGCGACTCGTTCGAGCATAGCGACTAGTATCTCGCGAAAAACACGAGTAATGTTGGCGTCCAGATTGTACATTTCCGCAGAGAAAATAGTCCAAAGGTGTGATACCGCATGATCTAGGTGGCCAATTTACCGTAGCGAAACGTGAAATTAAGTGCTCACCAAAATGATTTCTCAACAAGGTTATTGTTTCACGCGCTGAATGGCTCGTAGCGCCGTATTGTTGAAGCCAGAGCTCAGCGCTTGAATTTCAGGATGCACATAGTCCGTTAACATGGTACGATAATGGTAAAAATTGACGGTAAAATTTTGATTTTCCTCATTTTTGATAAATATGTACCAATGATTCCACCAGCCCATAAACTACACCAAACCGTTGTTTTTAATGGATGTAATGGAAGCTCTTGGTACTCTTCGGGTTGCTCATCAGCCAAAGTACGGCAATTTTGTTTATTAACTTATCCATTGAGGAAGAAATATGCTTCATAACTGAACAAAATTTCACGATAAAACACCGGATTTTCATTGCGTTTTTTTCGTAATACAGCTGAATAGTTTGGAGGGCCTCTTGTGGTGCGAGTCTTTCCACGATGATTTGCCAAACGAAATTCCTCCTTATCGGCCCACAAATGGCTGAGATATGAGCAAAATACCACGACTGTCTCTTATTGTACCTATAAATCCCTTGTTCCTGTTTTTGTTTAATTAGAGAACGTCAAGAGCCAAAGTTTCCAAATCAGGTTTACGCATCTTCGTATTCAATAGACAACTTCTGACAAAGTGTGGGTGGGAGTGAAGAAGTGTGCATGGCACACAATTTATTTATTTACAACGGTAAGGAAACATCATACATGGGCATACTGCATTACTTTTTTACTGCATTACGCGTTTCACAAATCAGTACTTTTTACTGAATACTGACTTTTTTTTTCAGTAATCAGTACTTTTTACTGAATACTGATTTTTTATTCAGTAATCACTACTTTTTACTGAATACTGACTTTTTTTTCAGTAATCAGTACTTTTTACTGAATACTGATTTTTGGTTTCAGTAATCAGTACTTTTTACTGAATACTGATTTTTGGTTTCAGTAATCAGTACTTTTTACTGAATACTAATTTTTTTTTTAGTAATCAGTAAAAAAAGAAAATACTAAAAAAGTACTGGTACTGAAAAATGTCCATCTATGGGAAACATTTTCCAAACTTGGAATACATAGCTGGATTAACTACACAAAATCTCTATAAAAAAAAAAATAGGCGGGATTGTAGAAGTGGGCGTGGCACCTTCCGTACAACGAGATTTTAGATTTTTCTATATCTAGAGAACAACAAGAGGTAAAGTATCCAAATAAAGTACAAGCATCTTGGTTATCAAAACACAACACTGAGCTTTTCTACAGTTTTAATTTTATTAAAATCGATTTAGCAGTTGTTAAGAAATTTAAGGTCAAAGTTGAACTATAAATGTTTTAAGGCATTTAGTATGGAAATGCTTTTGTTTGAGATTGAAAATTCTTGTACTTTTTTCAAAAAGGGGGTGTTTTTAAGTGCTCTGTTTTAAGAATGTTTTAATGTACATAACTGCCAAGCCTTAAAATTACTATTTTCACACATATTGAAAGGCATTTCATACATTTGCACTATAAAAATAATAATAATTTTAATGTTTGACATTCCATGAATCTGCCATAGAAAGAGACATCACAATGAAATCAAGTTAAGTAGATAAAAAAGATCTCAAAGAAGTGGACTAAAAAGCATACCCATTTCGAATTAAGAAATATCCCAAATCCCCAATCTTTTAAAAAAATTTACAAAAATGGCAATACTGTCACTATAAGTACTAACCACTTGATATTGATCAGAATTTTTCAGAAAATTATGGACATTTTGGTGTCTATTCTTAAAAACGCGGCGAAGGAGTGAAAATTTAAATGAAAACAAATTTGCAAAAAAATTACCAAAAATTGTATTTGTTTATCATACAAAATTTACAGTTTTTAAAAGAAACCGAAACGCGTTAAATCTCTCGCGTTAATTAAATTTTACAATTTTCGTAAATTTTGTTTTTGTTTTCATGTAAATGTCCACTCCTTCGACTCCTTATTTAAGAATTGTTTACATAAATAAATTTTTTTTGGATACGGCATGTGGGAGAAAAAAAATGTCAAATTGACTAAAAATTGCTTCACAACGTTTTTTTTTTTCAAAAAATATAAAAATTTTTGTATATTTCTGAAGAAAATAATTTTCTATCAGCAAGAGAACACAGCCATCTTTTGAATAAATGGTAAAAACGAGTATTCTTGGGAATTATCTTTATAGGTATATATGTACATTAGCCTCGAATATACCACTATACTTATAGAAAAATGCATAAGCATTTAATAATACAACATACCTTTGCTTAAAGTCTGCTTTCATACCAATATAAAAAAATGTTTAACCCACAATTGATATCAGTTTGATATTAAACATAATAGTTGGATTAAACCCGATAAAAAAACTCGAAAACTCGTTAAAAAATCAACCAAAAACATTCGTTTTATTCGAATATCTCAACTGGCAAAGCATATTTTTTGTTGGTCAGCTGTAATTTAATTTTTTTTTTCAATCCATAAATACATATATTTGTGGCGAATTTTTAAAAGTTTGAATTACCGAGGCTACCAATTTTTGAGGTCCAAAAGTTACTCTCTCGACCCTCTATGGACCCGTGCTCTTTCAAATCAACTCAAAAGCTGCCCGGGTGTGACAGTTTCACGAATTGCATCAGTTGCAGAATTATTTTATAAAACAAAAAGTTCGTAAGCCATTGTGTAGTATTAGTTTCATTCAAATGATAAAAGTGTTCTACAGACAGTTCCCAACAGTTGCAAAAGTATATGTGAGGTTAGCTTTCTGGTGGTGGTAATATCTTTTTGACTTCTTTTGACCCTAACAAGATCTATTCCTCTGAAATTCGGATTTAACAAAAATATAGAGCCTAGAAAAACATATAATAACACATCAGGTATAAACGGTACAGTAATACAATGAACCTTTTCTTAAAGAAAAGAAATTTCAACGAGTTATTGATGATACTTCGCGAGAAATCATAATTTAATTCTGATCTAATTTACAAAAAATTAATTCTTTCTATAATAACATAAAATATTTGTTTCCAGCAGCATGCCCACACCCACAATTACCAATTTTTGGATACCTTAGTTCTCACAGGTTTGCTATCGAATGGCATTAACGGCGATCACAAAAAATTGGACTTTGGCCCATGAAATTTAATTTTCAGCCACTGTGCGTCGTACAAAATAAATTTATTTATATATCAAGAACGATATCGCACTTAGATGAAGGGTATATAAACCTTTCTTGTAATTACATAATTAAAAAAAAAAAAAAAAATTAACACCTATACAAAAATATAAAATAGAATTTGGTGACCCAATTTTATTGTCCATAACTGTATTGACATGAATGACACATCCATTCATATTAAATAATTCAGTTATTTTATTTTATTTCCATACAAGTGCATTTTATATAATGAAATGCATGTATATGTTCATTGTTTGGCTTCTTCATTCAGTTAATGCATTCATTCATTCTTTTTTTCCATTCATAATGATATGAGTGCTCTAAGTTTTTTCTTCTTTTTGTTAATTTTTCAGATTTTTTTTAGCAAGAGGACACTAATGCAAGTATCAATTACTTCTGTCGTCAGTCCAACCAGCCGTCCGTCCAAGTAATTACAATCAAGAAGTAACAATCAAACTCAAAAATAGTTACAAGAAGGAAAAGTGGAATGTTGTAAATAGATGTGAGTCCCACGAAGATAAAATATACTGGGACAAAATCTTGAAAATTGAGAGTTGCTTTAAAGAAAATACGTAAAAAAATTTGCTGGTTTCTTTTTCTATTCTTTAATAAGAAAAAAATCACAAAAAATTAAGCATTTCGTGAATAAGAGAAAGGGTACCTGTAAATAAACACAAGATTTTAATTTAATGCCATTTACGCAGTAAAGTGTATACAATAAAAAAAAATAATATCCGACGGTTAATATGCTTTCATACTGAACTATAGCAGGTCATAGACCTTTTTGACAATATCAGTTTGTAATTTTTGAATTTCGAATACACCCGTTAAAATCTGAAGTTTTATAAAAATGAAATACATTAAATGAAAATAAAACAAGGCTTTTATTCGGGGAACCCCGGTAGGCTAGTTGGCAGTGAGCTAGTTTATCAGCGCCGGGGTTGCGGGTTCGATTCCCGCTTCGCGGGATTAGTATAAAGGGAAAAGTCCCAACTATAGCAACACTAGACTTTTTCTATGTGTTCCACTTAAAAGCACTTAAAAAAATTATTAAGTATAACATTTGCTTTGAGCCATCCACATAAATTTTTTTTTATATTTTCAACTCTTTCGGAGTTATTCCAAAATTAGTTTCATGCATTTTTTTAATTTTGCAAAATTTATAAAAAAAAATAAGGACACAAATTTTACATTTTTATCATTAAGAGATTTTTCTCATTTATGGTATATAACGAATATATTAAGCCATATATCATGAAAATCGGTGGATATGTGATAATTTTATTTGTTATTCATAATTATGGGATTGACTAATATTTCGCCCTAAATAAGGCGGTTATGCTAATACATTTCTTCATAACTTGAGAACAATTTGTCCGATTTGGATAAAGATATTAGCAGATGACTGCAGAATGTCTCCCCACATTTCAAATGTTTCGTTCGGATTTTGGGCTACAGGCATCATATTACCCAGACTTAATCGACTCAATACGAGTTTTTTGTTCGGCGCACAGGGGCTAAAAATTTTATTTCATTGGCCAGAAGTCCAATTTTTGTTTGTCACCGATTTCCAAAATTTTAATTTTATTTAATAGTAAGCATATTAAAACTAAGGTAGCCAAAAAATTATGTCAAAATATTGGTAATTGTGGTCGTGCCATGTTGTTAAACACAACTTTTTTTTTTTAAGTTCAGAAAAAAGTGATTTTTTTTATATTTAATCCGAAAGAAATTATCATTACTCAGAAACTATCATCGATAACGACCAGCTAGCTTTTTTTCTAGGTTGGTTGTCTTGTTATCCTTATAAAAATATTTGCGGCTATTGTATTATTTATATTTGAGATGTTAAGACATATTTTCTGAACTACTATATTTTTGTCAAATTTCAACTTTAGTAGAATAGAACTTTTGCGGATCAAAAGGGATTAAGAAGGTAAAACAACTGAGGGAAAGGTGAAAGTGTGTTCTTTAACCCTGTGTATACCCTTGTACCCGTTTGGACCCGTCTATTTAACACTTTTTTAATTTTAATGAAATTACTCCAAAAAGTGATTGAACAGTGTACAGGTAGTACATATAAAAATTTTTATTATTGTTACACAATCAGAAAAACGTATAGCTGCCCTGATTCATCCTTATCCGTTACACTACGTTCACACTAGCGTATTTTATAGTACAATAAAGAGCTTAAACACGCGTTTACTCTAAACAGGTATATTGTGAATTCCACCTTCGCGTTGTTAAATTTATGTCAGGTATTTTATAGCATATATGTAAATAAAAGGATTTTAAGTTTTTTAATCCTTTTTATTATATGTTCATGGTATCATTTGAACCATTGCGATTAAAAAAGATTTTGGAAGATTCAGAGCCTCCGACTAGTACAACGCAAACAAAGGCTATTTTAAAAAATGAGACATCATCTTCTACGAAATACATGCCTATCATATTTGAATTCAAAAAAGAAACTCATGATGCCATTAACAAAGAAGTTAGTGATATCAAGGCCCAAATTGCAACACTACAGCCATTACAATTGATTTAGATGGACAGCAAATTGAAGTTAGCTACCAATTAGTGGTAACAATGCTAGATGGAAAAGTAGGCCAGGCTTTGACTAACAGGAAGGCTGCATCCAGCTGCATCATATGCCATGCAACATCAAGCCAGTTAAGCCAAGTCCCGACAAAATCATTAGATAATACTGATGCATATGAATTTGGATTATCACCACTACATGCAAGAATACGACTTATGGTACACATACTAAAAGTCAGTTATAATTTGGATTTCGGATCTTCAGGATCAATAAGAAACAACGAAACCAGCAAGGAGTTAAGAAGTTCAAAAAGGAAACATGTTCAAGATGAATATCGCAAATTTGGGTTGATTATAGATCAGCCAAAACTAGGATCAGGCAATACAAATGATGGCAATACCGCAAGAAGATTCTTTTCAGATTCAGAAACAGCATCTGCATTTTCAGGTGTTGATTTTAACCTCATTTTTATATTTAAAATAATCCTAGAAGTACTTGCGTGCAATGAAGAAATTGACTCTAGAAAATATGGAGATTTTGCTAAGGAAACTGCAAAAATATATACAACCAAGTACCCATGGAGAAATATGTCTGCTACAGTTCACAAAATCCTTTATCATAGAGAAGATGTCATTCAATATCAGTTGGTGCCACTTGGAGATTTATCAGAGGAAGCTCAGGAAAAAAGGAATAAGGATTACAGATTTTATAGAGGGCACAACACTAGAAAAATTTCACGAAATTCCACAAATGAAGATCTATTTAATATATAATTGGCAACGTAAAATCCGTTCATCTTCAGTATTCGAAATCAATGGAAAGTGGAACATCGGGATTTAGATGAAGAAGTCAAAAAACTACTAAGGAACAGAAATAACACAGAACAGAATATGGAATATTTGCAATAAATTTTTCAATTAAATGAACAATAATTATAATTCATTAGATCTAAGACAGACATTGTATTAGTAAAAAATAATAACAAACAGAACCTCACATTGTTACAAAAGCTATTAAAATCGATTGCTGCTTTTATTTTTAAAACGTTTTTTTATCCACATTTGTGTGAAATAAGTATTTTAATAATTAGAAATATTGTTAATTTTTCAGTAATAATAGCAAAATTTCCAGTTGATTTTACTATTTTTTTTTTATGTTAAAAATTTTTTTTAGTGTAAGCATTACATTTTTTTGAGTGTCCCATTATTACAAAAAATGTGAATGATTATTATTTAAATCCAAATATGACATTTTTAAATAATTAAAAAAAAAAATAATAAAAAACCCATATTTCACTCTAAAGTTAAAAAAATCTAAAGTTCCACTTTGCCCTTAAATTCCCCAATAACTACTCAACCGATTATAATGAAATTGAAAATGGAGAAAAGTTTAAGAATATATCTGTCGATTAAAAAAAATTTCACTGAAATATCTTCTTCGGTTCAAAAGTTACAGAATTTTGGCCAATGAAAAACGATTTTCAGCCACTGTGCGGCGCCCCATTGTAAACAAAATTTAATTTATTAATAAATTTCTTACAATATATTGTTACGAAATAAGATTTATCTAAGAACTATTTATGGCTTTAGTTATAAGTTGTCTTGTAAGTTATACTTTTATGTCGTATAAGTTAAAAATTTGCAATGAATAATTGTATATCAGCTCCACTGTACGGAACTTTCCAATAATGCAAAAATAATATTTATTACGCCTAATGGTAGACTTTAGATGTATAAAAGTTATTTTAAAATAATGAGAACAGAAAGTTCTGGAAACCTCTAGAAAAGGTTGTTAAATATAAATACAGGCTGTCGCATAAATGTTAGTAAAGTTTTATTTCAGACGTTAAACGGTTCAGTTCGTAACTAAGAACAATGGATACATTTTGTGAAGACTATAATTTATTACAATAAAGTTTGTTAAAGAACAGAATAATTTCAGAAAGCCCCCATAGAAGATTCTTTCCCATAAATCATCTTATTATTTTGGTATTTAGGTTAAATCTGGTCCAAACCTATTTTATTGTAATCTGAATTATCCTACCAAATTTTATTGAAATCGGTCCATCTTTGACCATAGCTTGCATACAAATACTACTCCCGAAAAAAGCTTTTCATACCATAACTTTAATATAATTGTTGGTGTTGATATATTTGCACACTTTCAACAGCAACTGTTAAAAACGCCATAAAATGTTACAAGCAAATCTATGCTCGAAAGAAATCTTTAAGAATTCAGTACACCTTAGACGATTTTGTTACCAAATCGGTAAGAGAACTTATTCTACTGGATACAGCTGTGGTTCAGTTAGATTCGTCAGATGAAGATAGATCACCTTAATTTAAAAAAAGAATTTCTGAATTTAATTAAATTTTGTTATGTTTTTATGTAAATTCATTATTATACCCTGCACCATAGGTGGAAAGGGTATACATAAGTTTACAATATTGATGTTAGACTCGATAAAGTATATACAAGCATATATTCTGGGTCGTTATGAGAAGGAAAATTGATTTCAGGTTTTTTTAATGTCCATACACTTATCTGGAGTACGGCAAGAGCCAAAGATTCTAAGTTATCAATACACAGCATCGGACAAAATGTAGGCGAAAGTGGAGAAGTGGGCGTGAAAAAAATAGATTTATTTATATCTAAGAAACGCAAAAGAAAAATGTCCAAATTTGGAACACATAGCTGGGTTATCAACCTCTCTAAATAAATGGAACGGTTTGGAGAAGTGAGCGTGATACAAAATAGTTTTAGTTATATCTAAAGAGCGGTATTTATATAACTTTTTGTTCGCACCATGGTGAAGGGTATATTAGAAAAGCACTCATACTTGTTTGATTTTTTATCAAAAATGGATTTTGTTTACTAAATACTTCAACTATGGAACTAATCATTAAAATATTAATGCATTTACATAGAACAAGGTGATTTTATTTGCGTCGCATTTTCCCGGTCCCTATTACCGACGCAAATCGGGTATTTGGTGTATTAGCATAAAGCAAGAAAAGGTATTAAATATCACCAAACTTTAAAAACGGTATCAAGTTTTCAGACTACGATATTTTGACTTAGTGTTTGAGATAATAGCCAGCATAACAATTGAGGATTCTCAAAAAGCCTTATCACTATTTATTTCGTAATCTTGGGCGACGCCAACAGCAACATTTCTCGATTTATTAAATAATTTGTAGAACCCTAATGTCTGTAAAGACAATACAAGCAGAAACAACTCAATTTGGTTAAGCATATTTTATTGCTAACAAGTTAGAGTGTTATATTCGGCGGTGCCAAGTCTTTAGTACCCTCCATCGAGAGTTTAAATATTTAAGGAGTGGGCTTTATATGACATCTATAAAATATAAGCCAATCTTTATAAAAGCTGACCTCACAGAATTTCGATTCGCTGCTTAAATATAATGATTTGTTCCAGAAACGTTATAAGGCGTATTAAAGTGATTTTAGCTGCCGCTAATTATAGATGACAAAATTCGGTAAAGTAATTTCTAGTATAAAAAAAGCTAAATTAGAAAAAATTTCCATACAGTAATACAATGGCTTTTTAGAATTTACTGCTTCCCTAATTGCTTTTCGGAGGGCCGCTTGATATGGGACATATGGTAAATTATGGACCGATCTTTATGAAATTTGGCAGAGTGATTTCTAGTCTTATCAAACTCACAAAATTACATCGTGTTATTTCTAGCTATATAGTGCTGAATTGGGCCAAACTTTTGCCAAAATGTCTAAATTTGTTACAGTTTTTATCGTATTTAAATGGTTTCCTAGTGTGAGCTTTATATGGGGCATATGGCTTATTACGGACCGATCTTCATAAAAATTGGCAGACAATAGCATAATTCGTTACGGTTTTAGGCATACTAAAGTGTTATCATACTTTACTTAAATTCTCTTAAATTTTTTAGAATGAGAATAGTATTTTGAATAATTCTCACATTCTATTCCAAGATGCCTGAAACCTGCAAGTGTAAGAAATAATAAGAAACAAAAAATAAACAAACAAAACTACTCAAAGCAAGGAAATGGATTAGTAATAGTTACAAAACTATATAAACTTGATATTTTCGACCGTTTGTAAATATAGAACACAATGACAACAAAAAAAAAAAAAAAGAAGCAATGAATGAATGGATAAATGCAACTGTCAGATAAAATTGTTTGTTCCCAACCAAACCACAAGGCAAATTATATTACAATTCAATGATAAATATTTTATTGCCAACCCATATAATTTTCTAGCAAAAAATAAATAAATTGCATTTTTGCAAGTTGATCGCTCTGTAAGCCTGTTCAGGCTTCTGTTTCTTTTGTCTAAAACATCTTTGAGGTTTCTCTTGTTATCTGTCGATTTTAAAAACCATATTCATTCAGCAAAACTTAACAAAAACAACAAAAAGAAATGAATATTTCTCAATTAAATCTGAATCAAAATTAAAAAAATACGCACAACTGCACAATGGGACGGAATTCAATTACATTCAATAACCGTCACACAGAGGGGTATTTTGCCAATCTAACCGGACATTACTTTTTTTTAAATTGTTATTGCTTCTTAATCGTTATTGAGTGCCCTTACTCCTCTGCAAAATTCAATTTTTTTAAAGTTTTCCCATACTTTTGTATAGCAAATGCAACTTTTAGCGTCGGCGTAAGTTGAAAAACACAAAATTGGACTTACGAGATCGTAAAGCTATATTTTTCGGCCCACGCCCCTTTTATGGGCGGTTACATAAAATAATATTTGGAAAAATAATGTCAAAATTAAAAGAAATGGAATTCTTACCCTTAATACCAAACAAATTTTTTAATGTGGGGCAGGGGGAGATATTCCTCCAATCCCACCTCCCGGAAGGCCCCTGTAATTTTTTTTTCTAAGTTACACAACATATTCAACTTTAAGCTTTTATGTCGCTTTTATGTATTTTATATTATTTATTTTATCTGAAAATAATAAATTTATTCATAATTATAACTTATTTATAATAGTAACAATAAATTTTATTTAAAATAATAGCACCTAATTTATTAAATTGTTATATAGATCTCTTTGACATATGAAATTTCTCAAAATGTTCTTACTAAAAATTCCAATTTCTTTTCAACGGGTTAAGCATTACATTCCTGTACTATTTGGAATAACTCTAATCTTGGGCGGGCTTTGATAACAATTTTGTGCAATAAGCCACAATAAATAGTCAAAAAAAAACCAACAGGTACTTAACTCAGATTTTTTTTAATATCACATGTGGTCAAACCCGTTATAGGCGTGGGTGAAAATTACAGTTTCGCACATTACTTTTTTACGTACTTTCAAAATTTAAATAAAAAACAATTAAGGCCCGTTTTCACGACTTACCGATAGCTAAAGGTTGGATTTTATCGACCGAATATAAAATGTTCCTTATTTAAAAATTTATTTAAGACTTAAGTGAGCGATAAGTTAAAGTACCTGGTAGGTCAAAGTAATGTTGTAATAATAGAAAACTTTTTATACGGCCGATAAAATCTAGCCTTTAGCTATCGGTAAGTCGTGAAAACGGACCTAAGTATAATTATTAAAAACCAAAACATTTTATGACTGACAAAAAGGTTTCTTCCTGCTTATGTACCCATGCAAGATGAGCAAAAACAGAAAAATATGATATTTGCAAAAAATTCCAAAAAAAAAACACCCAGCTTTTTTTCAGTCTAAGAGTAGAGATTTTATCGTGACATTTTTAGGATCGCGACTATATTCACATTTAAAAATCCTTTTAATCTTTTTTTATTTTATTTTTACAAAAAAGTGAATAAAAAATATCGTTTTTATTTAATTAATAATGAATTTTTCATCATAAATATTTTATTAACATTTTTGTAAAAATTATTATAAATAGCAGTCTTTATAGTCTTAAAAAAAAACTTAATGTAAAATCTTTAATCGCTTAGCCACAAAAAATATATTTTAACCCTCTCAAGTCCGTAAGAAGTCAATGAAAATGCATGCAATTTACACAACTTTCCCGACTTTAATAGTGTTCCAAAACGACAATCTTAAACAAAAGACTTAAAAATTCACTAAATGTTGTAGAATTTTGTTGTTGTTATTTTTGGCATAAAGCCTAGTACTCAGTTCCAATTTGTGAAAAATGTTCAGCAACATCTATTATTTCATGCGAAAAATTTGACATGTATCAACCTATCTCGAGAGTTTGCACAATTTGACGTTTTTAATCTTTAAAAGTATGCGACAAAACCCACATGTATTTTACTAAAAAGAATTTTTTTAAATAAAAAATTAAGTAAAAATGAAAGTAAATATTGATGGAAAACTGTTACCGGTTGTGTTATTTATCTTTTGCAGTTCTCATTTTAATATTAAGTTTAAACTTTTTTCATTTGCTTAAAATTCCACGTGAAATAAGTGCAGCTTATATTATTTCGCAGTTGTAAAAAAAATGTTGCCAGAAACATTTCGCAACTTTTTCACACATTAAACAGAGTACAACTCTATCAACATTTTTTCATAGAAATTCCGCACAAGTTTTTTTCATATGAGTTTTGACAGCATTTCACGTGAAATGTTGAACAGAGTACTAGGCTTAATGTCCGGCTAAATTGACAAAATATTGGTATGTGCGGCAATTAAATTCATTAAAAAAACTATTTTAAAAACAAGTAAGAATAAGTAAGTCCTACCTACACCACAATAATGTTAAAAAGGGGGTCCTAGTTTGATTGTTTCGCCAAACATGGTGATTTTCGGGAGGGGGTACATATAGATGGGACTTATGCTTAATTTCGAACCGGACGTCAAGCGATTTCGCCATGACATATTAGTGCTTTTTCAATAGAATTAGTCTGTGACAAGAGTGGAAAGCTTTTTCTAGCTATCAAAAGTTCTCATGCCCATACAATTTGTATGTATCATACCGAAATAGAGCGACGGCAATGCTTTGCAAATATAAAATCCGATTTTGACACAGTCTTAAATAGTGAAGTATGCCGATTTATAATAAATAATATATAATGGGAATTTAGCTATTTTTAGTTCAATCTGGCGGTTTATATCCACTTTTATACCCTTCACCAAAGTGTATTCACAAAAAAGTGTATACTTATCTGTATCATTCCGTTTGAATTTCAATAATATTGATCTTACACCCTATTAAGTATATATAGATATATATTCTGGGTGCTTATGAGTAGCGAAGTTGATTAAACGGCGTTCATCTGTCCGTGTGTATGTTGAAATACGCTTTCCGAAGACCCTAGAAAAGGTGGGGTTGTTCAACATTTATGTAACACATACTGCGTTTAAGTCTGCAATTGAAATTCAGCCAGATCACTTCATAAGCAACTGAGATATGGACAAAAAACCATGACTGCCTCTAATTTGACTCATAAATTCCTTGTTGTTGTTGTTTTTTTGTTTCTTTTTTCTGTATATCTTTTTTGTTTCTTTTTTCTGTATATCTGGAGAACGACAAGACCAAAAGCTTCCAAATTAGGTACAGACATCTTGGTTATCAATACACAACAGCCGACAAAATGTGGGGGTTTGGAAAAGTGGGCGTAGCACAAAAAATATTAGCTTATATCTTAAGAACGTTATTTTTATGAATTTCTGGCTTTATCGCGCCATGGTGAAGGGTACATAAGACTCGGCATAACCGAGTATAGCACTGTTACTTGGTTTTATTTCTATTATGTAAGTTTTTTTGAGAGGAAAGTTAACAGTACTGTTCTTGACATAGTGTTGACGCTCTTGTTTCGGTATGACATATTAGCGTAAAAGCTAAGCGGAAAAAACACGTTCCGCCCTCCGCTCTTTTTTAGGTACGACTGTTACACAAGATAATAATATTGATATATATACGAATTTATTAAGAATCGAATTTAATATGAGTTTTATAGTTACATTTCTAAAAAATTCAATATTTTTTAATTTCTAAAATTTGTAAATAAAATTTTATTTTAACCCCTTAAAAACTCTAAAGGTTTAGATTTTTTTTACATATATACGGGATTTTTTTTAAAGACATACGTATTTACCAACTATTTTGTTACTGACCCACTGTGTAAAGAACAAAAACAAATCAATGAATTTCTTGAATGTACAAGTGAATAAATGTTTCAATAAAATAAACTTTTTGCTTTCATTTAAGTAGAAACAAAACAGGACATAATGGAAACTGAAGAACCACAGACCAAACTTTTGACGGAAACTTTAGTTAAAGTTTAAACTCTGTGATGTCTTAACTGCAAAACAACAACAACTTACAAAATATACTCGTATGTTCATAATCAGGGAAACCGTAAATTTGCAACTGCATGTTTTTCCTTGTGCGACCAATGAATGTTTAAACAATAGATAAATCTCTATAATAAGAGGTAAAGCTCTAAAGCTTTTCGTAAATTTTGGCATCGATTTGTTAGTGTATATTTTTGCATAGTTTAACCTTTACAACATTTTTGTGCATATTTTAGTCAAAAGAGCATTTTAGCAGCATATTTTTAACATGAACCTAATTTTGGTTACCAGAAGGCTTTTGTATTTATACTCACATAACCATAGATTTATAACACATATAAATATAGGTTCTAGATCCACCTTTTAGTATACCGATCGACTCAGAATATCTTTCTCAATCGATCAAACGATGTCTATCCGTTCAGGTAAGTATTTTGATGTAGCAATTTTGAAGATAATTTTAAATAAAATTTGGTAAATACGTTTTAACTGCCATAAGGATAAAGCCTATTGAAAATGGTGGAAGTCGGTCTATAATTTAACATAGTCCCCATACAAACTTCTTTCCGGAACAGTGCACGAAACCCTCAAATAACGTTAGTAGATATTAAGATTAAATTTATTTTATTTCAAAATTACCTTACCAAAACTTTTTTAACCTCGCATATATCCAATACCACTCCATAAAAAATAACATTTATAACTTCCCTGTAAATGTTAATACTGATTTATTTGGCTGCAATCATTTTTATATTACGTACTATATCATAGCGAAATTTTGCGAAGGTAGGTCCAAAATTGACACATATTAACCCCGGTACCCTAAAATCACTTTGAGACGAAAAATCTCGTTAGGACGTTTATATGCAGATAATATTCGGCTCAAATAACTGTTGTATGAATCTTAACCTCATAATTTAATTTTGTAATGTTATTTTCCTTACTCTGGAATTACTCTGATATGTGTCAGCGAATATTGTGGTCTAGTATAATCGGACTTGACGGACTGTACTTTTTTTCTTGTTTCTTGTTTTATTTTTAAATAAGCCATTCTTTTTTTTAGTGCATATTAAATCACTAATCGTTGAATGCTTTTAAAATGTTTTTTTCTGTGTTGCGCACCTTCTTTCACGCAGACGACAATTTTAATTGGATAAACTCTCAATAAAGAAAAAACAAACTATGAAAAATAAATTATATTAATTCGGAAATGTTTTTGTTAATTTTCCGGGAACTTTAGGACAAGAAATCTCGGGAATTTCTCCAGTTCAAAACTTAAACCTAAGGCTTTATAGCATTAAAATTTACGGACCAGAAAAGAACGTCAAAATATGACAAAAATATGATTATATCATCTTCAATATCTGTCAATATTAATGCAAAACTGTCCCAAGAATAACTTTTTAACCAGAAATTGTATAAATTGAATTCCAAATGTGGTGTACACCTCTATTAAAAATGTTGTTTGTTGATTGTTTGTTTTGTCTTATTTTTTTGGGGAAGAAATATTCTTAATACTCGTATGTATATGATGATATTTATATCAAAGTTAATTTTCAAAACAAAAATCGGTACAAGTTACAATCTTTATTTTCCAATTTTTTTTAATTCCTTGAAAATTTAAAAAAAAAATTTATTTTAGTATTTGCCTTCTTAAAACTTTCAATGAAAACCGAATGACATTTCATTTAACACCTGTCTAACGATGATTGTGTGTGTGCAAATTTTCGAAAGATCTTCATATAAACTTTTAAGATTTTTTTTCTTTAAGAATTGCATAATGGAATATTCAAATTAACTTTGAAAAAACAAATTATTTATGGCGAGTTACATATTTCCGTAATTTGGTATTTCTCCATTAAGAAAAATACAAAACCGAAATGTATAAGTATGTAGTAGATAAAGATGTGTGCGAAAGTGTGTTTTATGTGACTCTGAGATGGATGAATGCTAATGAGTTTTTTCCCCGTATTCCCAGTTGAGTTAGGAAATAATAACAGAAACATTCAACATATTAAAGCTCCTGTGTGGATAATCTAAAGGAAAGGTTAAGCAAAACGAAATCTGTTACAACACACACGCACAAACACACAATACTTTCACTTGCATACTCCCTTGAACAGTGTGTCACAAAAAATTCAGCCATATTTTATAAAATTTAAGAAAAACTACACAGAGCGAAAAAAGAAGTTAAAAAATTGTCAACCAATGGTATTAAAATGACAACAAAGTGTTGTCAATAATTCGATAACACCTGTTGCGAATTACAACTAAAGAAAAAATACGATATTTGACATGTCAAAAAGATGACGCCCTGTTGTCAAAATTATTCGCAGTTTATCGAAAAAAAAAATATAATAAATGCAAATAATTAGTACTGTGATTAGAAATTAGTGAAAAAAAAAAATAAAACATGAGCAGTGAATAAAATGTGGCGACTACATTTTGTTGTTTCGAATAAGATTATCTCTTTGAAGAAAATATAAATTTCGACGTAAAAACTAATAAAATTCCTTTTCGATGACGACAATAAGAAATTAAAAAAATGTCTGTCTGGAAGGTTTACACATATCTATGATTATTTAAAAGGCCAGTTAAAATCAGTGATGTTATAGACTTTTTTGAAAAGTCCCTACGTAGAACGGAAAAACCCTTATTTTCCCTACGCGCTCAAAAAATTGTCCTTACAAAAATGATCTATAGCTGCTCTGAAAAATTAAATTCCTGTAAAAGAGAGTTTCACAAATTTAACTTAAAATCGAAATTGAAATGGGTTCAATTGTTGCGGTGTCAACAATTTTATTGTCACAAATCGAAAAAGATTGCCAAGTTTATACAGTTTTGCCACATTTTTGTAAAGTCCCTACATTTTAGTGATTTAAAAATATCTGTCCTTTTTTTCTCTACGGCCATTTTTTAGAAGAAAATCCCTACGAATAGGGATTTTTCCCTACGTATGACATCACTGGTTAAAATATACATTAATGTATATGGAATTTAAGATGCTAATGTGACCTATTAAGCTGGTAGTATCACCACACTAGGGTCTCCGCTGAATTCAGAGAAAAGCTGTTTTAAAGACAAATAATATTTAAGTAAGTATGTATATTACACTGCCATTTTTTTTTATTAAAAAGTTATTTGTAATTTTTGTTTTGTTGTTTAAAAATAAATTTCTCATGTTTTTATTGCTTGGATTAACAACAATCTGTTGTCGAAATGATAATAAATTAACATTTTGTTGTTAGAATGAGACCAAATGGTTACAAAATTACAACAAGGAGGTTAAAAAATGTTGACACCATCCGATTTCCCTCGGTGTAGTAAATATTTTATTTATTATTACATATAAAAGTCTACATATTTATTTTATTCTATATAAATTCAACAACTATTGTTTTAGAAAATGTAATATTGCGTTTAAAATGAAAAAATTTATTCAAGTTTGCAAAAAAAAAAAAACAAACAAAAAATAACAATTACGACTGAAAAAACTCTAAATTGAAAATAACATTTTTTTTTGCAAAAAAAAAAAATATAATAATAAAAATCAGACAATAAAATTGAGGGGCTTGTTGCTATAAGTCACTCGAATTGAAAAACTGGTATTATGTGTTTTTTATATTAAGTATAACCCTTCTGGTTTAAACGATAATTGACTTTTTACATTTCAATATTTATTTTTTTTTTTTTTGAAATTTTGTTCGTAATTAGATCGTCAACAAAGCCAACAAATTTTATATTAAAATAAAATTAAGAATTTTGAAGAAGCTATGTGTGAAAGTCAGGACTTTTTATGAGACATGATGTGTGGAACGATAAAAAAATCCTCAAAACCTCGCGATATATAACTTTTTTCATTTTGGTGGCTTATGATGTTTTTGCTGTAAAAAATTCTTTCGTCATTTGTTCATGAATAATATGGTCAAAATGCAAATAAATATTTAGTTTAGCGCTTTGCGTCTGCTTAAGATATACATACATATGTAAGTTTATTTAATTTAATTTAAAAAATAAAAAATAATAATTAAAAAAAGTTTTTTCCTTTCGTGCTTTTTGTGATTAATTTAAAACTTTAGCTCTTAAACTTATTATAATTATGAGCAGTAATAATACTTTTGTTACATACTATAAATTACTGTGTGCATATTTACGTATGTATGTGCTAATGTAAATTTAAATAACCCAGTTGGCAAAATGGTCATTGACGCAAATTTCGTTAACGTCTTTTGTTTGGACGAAGACTTTATAGAGGACAACAAAAGCGACCATTGCATGCATGTTGTCGTCAATGTGGTTTGAAAACGGCAAAATGCAGTTAATGGTCGCTTGTATCGTCCTCTATAAAGTCTTAATCAAGACAAAATGAGTGACAATTGCATGCATTTTTACGAATATGAGTCATTCCATGTCAGACCGAACACCTTTTTTACACCACCTCTTCCGATTTTCTTTAAATTTGACAGACGTATTAAACATAAAAAAATATTTTACACGTGTTTCGGGAAAAAAATTAAAAATTTTTTTTTAAAAAGTTATTTGCATTTGAAAATCGTCAAAATCGTGAAAAATCTTCCGACATGACAACATTTAAACTAATGTTTTTATAAAACTAGTGAATGGATTTTGAAGTTCAATACCTTATTTTAAAGGTATTTGAACCTTCTTTTTAAAAAAATATTATTTTTTATAAATTAATTTTTTTTTAATTATTAAAATTTGGTTTTTTTACTTCATTTCTGTTTTCCACAATCTTCAAACAAGTCGAAAAATCTGAAAAAAATATTTTCTTAAAGGTTAATATATTCTTAATATTCCCTCAAAATTTCAGAGTGGAGGTCGAATGGATTCTATTTTGTTAGGATTTTTTTTCATCGCAGCACCACAAAAAAATTACATTTTGTATATAAACATTTTATTTTCAAGCATGTTAACGAAAATGTCAACGCATGTATGTATGTGTGTATGTGTTTTCTGATAATATTTCTTCATAATCTTGATCTGTTGTTTGTAAAACTTTTTCATTTATCGCACTAATAATTTTGCGTTTTTTTTTGTATGAAATATTTTTTTTGTTGCAATTTTCTTATCAAAGTTGTTTGTGGGAATACTATTATTTATTAAAAGATTTTGTTTGTTGTGCTTAATTCCCTTTTTAAATAATTGATAAAAAATACTGAAATTTATTGTTGGAGGATAAGCTGTTCCTATGCGCATTTCACTGGTTGCTTAGGCCAGATCATCAGGAAACGTTCTCCTAAATAATTTTAGAAAAGCCAAAGCTATCAGCAAACAAAACTACAGAGGGAATGAGAATTACCTACAAACACTCAAAAAGTCTTTGTTTCTTTTAACTATTGGCGATTCATTCAAAAACTACAAAGATTCATTAAATTTTTCAATATTTTGTGTGTGTAGTGTGTTTTGGTCTGGATCGGTTCTCATAGCCCATGGGCTCGTTGTTCTAGGGTTAGGGGATAAACTTCCTGTCGAAACACAATCGCTGTCAATTATTGTCATTTTATTTAGTTTTAGTCGACAATGACCACAAATTCTAAGCCTTCCATTCAAGGTTTGCAAATTTAATTTTAGCTTTTGTTGAAAATTTTCCACATATATCCAACGTAAATTTTTCAGTTTAGTTTTTTATGTTTGACAACATTAAACGGATTGCAACAAAATCTGTAATTCGGTTTCATTATTTTAATTTACTTAACAATTTTTTATTCCCTCTGAAAGCACTGAACTGAGATAAACGAACTTTTCTTGTAAACTAAAAATCACCTGCAACATTGCTTTTTTTAAAATAGAACATACAAAAAAATTCTAACGGCAAAATAGTAAAAGCAAAACAAACAAATCTCCAGAACAATATAAATTTTGATTAAATATTTACTTAAGTATCAATTTTTGTGTGTTTTTGAATACATACACACATACATACATGCGTTGACATTTTCGTTAACATGTTTGAAAATAAAATGTTTATATACAAAATGTAATTTTTTTGTGGTGCTGCAATGGAAAAAAATCGTAAAAAAATAGAATCCATTCGACCTCCACTCTGAAATTTTAAGGGAATGTTAAGAATATATTAACCTTTAAGAAAATATTCTTTTCAGATTTTTCGACTTGTTCGAAGATTGTGGAAAACAGAAATGAAGTAAAAAAACCAAATTTTAATAATAAAAAAAAATTAATTTATAAAAAATAATATTTTTTTAAAAAGAAGGTTCAAATACCTTTAAAATAAGGTATTGAACTTCAAAATCCATTCACTAGTTTTATAAAAACATTAGTTTAAATGTTGTCATGTCGGAAGATTTTTCACGATTTTGACGATTTTCAAATGCAAATAACTTTTTAAAAAAAAATTTTTAATTTTTTTCCCGAAACACGTGTAAAATGTTTTTTAATGAAGACTTCGTTCTCAAATTTTGAAAGACATCGGAGACATCAAAGTCAATTTTTAGCAAAAATCGTACGGTTTGACATGGAATGACTCATATATAAGCGAAATTTTATAAACATATCGTCAATCCCGTTTTGTTGAAGATATTCTGATCGACAAAATTATTTGAATTGTTGTGCGTTAACACAATTATCGCTCTTTGAGAAAGACAAAAACAAAATTTGCATCAACTATTTTTTAAGTTCTCGTCTATTCTTGGTGTTAAAAAAAATAATGGGACAATAAAGACCAAAAATTAAACAAAACGAAACATACAAAAATGTAAAATTATTCAGTTGAATCTTAAAAAAGCCGGTGAAAGGTTGTACGTTTGCATGGTGTTTTGTTAAGAATTTTTTTTTTTGGTTTTAATGCTGAAAATATATTTAATAAAATTATTTTGTTTAGTTATTCATTCCTAAAATTAATTAATTTACTTTTTTAATTAAGTTTTCAATTTTGTATATAAATCAATACTTTATTAATTGATCAGCTCGAGGCCACAGTTGTTTTTTAATAAATTTTAATCTTTATTTTTCTTTATATTTTCAATATTTCCCCATCCTGGATTGTGAACATGTGAACGAGAATAGTCGTTTTGTGTTTTATTATTGTTACTCGTACTTTATAATTCCTGAAGATGCCATCCAAAGGATGGGGAAATATTGAAAATATAAAGAAAAATACAGATTAAAATTTATTAAAAAACAACTGTGGCCTCGAGCTTATCAATTAATAAAGTATTGAAAATTAAAAGGTCGAATAAGGATAAAAATATTTTTTATATATAAATCCTTTTTTTAAAAATATTAAAAAAAAATTTTTTTTAATTAATTTCATGTTGTAAAAATTCCTTTCTTCATAAAAATAATTTAATGAAAACTAAATTTAATGAACTTTAGCCTGAATAATATATTAAAAATTTGGATTTAAAATAATTAAAATATATAAATGAAATAAATTTTTAAAATATATTTACGTTTAATTGTTATTTTTTAGGTGAAAAAAAATTTTTGGTTTAGGAAAAAAAAATTCTTTAAATCGGAGATATCCACGGTGCCAATGAAGTTCATATAACGTCAATGACAATATGAGCGATATTGTCGCCCATATGATTGTCAAAGACATTATGAGCGATTATGTCGTATAATTTTCGGGAACGATTTTCCGGGCACTTGTGTGAAAAAGTTTTCAACGATTTGCTTGGACTATTTTCTATGGTCATAAACGCATCTTCAATGTCTTCAAGGCATGGCCAACTGGGTAATTGTATTATCTGTCCGTAAATACTTCCATTATTACACCTGACTAAATGTTTGCGACAATTTTGTAACTCCTGGATATTTGTTTTAAGGGTTCTTTTTGCGAACAAGGTACTGGTCGAATTTTTAATGAAAATTAAAACAAAATTTGTTACGTAAGTTTTTTTGGTATATGCCTTCAAAACAGCGCGATAATAGTATTCCAAAAATAAGTTTGGTTCAAATAAATTTTTGATAAAAATTAATGACGGGTAAAAATTGGCGTCGCGAAATAAGTCCCAGATGCAATAACTCCCGATGAAATAAATCCGATGCAATAACTCCTGATGAAATAAATCCCAAAATAAATGAAATAAGTCGCAAACTGGAAAAAAGAAAAAAATCCAAAAAAGGCAACAATCCTAGAAACAAATCCTAAATTTTGAGCGATATTTCATAATGAAATAATTCCAAGAAAATAATGGAAAAAGGAATGAAATAAGACTAAAAAAAACACCCTGACAAAATAAAGAAACAATTTAATTTTAAACTTTTTATTGAATAATTTTTATAAAGTAGTTTTAAGCATAAATACACACAAACTTATTTGGGTTGGGGTCGTATACCCGAAACTTAAGATCCCGAAGAAGGATTTTCTCCCCTATGTATAAGGAGGAATTTCTCCTCTATGGTATAATAAACACTGGCTTCGAAAATTAAAGCTTCTAAATCTGGGCCTGAGCCCGACCGAAGGCCGTCTTTGCAGTGAAGCTTTAGTTAGCAATGTCGGAAAATAAATAAAATAAATCCGAGATGGCTAGGAGCTCTTTTATAATGAAATTACTCCTACACTTGTATGAAAAATATGTGGGCCTTATTTCATATTTTTCTTGGAACTTATTGCTTATATCTTTAATAAATAGTATGCATGGATTCCCAAAGCTTATGAAAATTTTGTGTTTGTAGGTGCATAATTGCTCAAGTCCACCATATAAAATTTACCTTTGCTTGAATAAGTCGTATGTAATAATAATTGATATTTTAAAAAATTTGGCAAAGATCAGTTCTGTCCTAAATTTAATCATACCTCCTAAATAGGGCACACTCATCATAATTTAAAGCCGTACAAATGATTCCAAGTAGTTTATTTAATTTTAAAAATCCTGAATTATTTTTACAAACTTTATAGAAAACTTATTTTAAGTTGCCAAACACACCGTAAGCACTGTATCAAGTGTATAAAGCCGTTAAATAAAATCTCATTATTTAAATGTCACAAATACTTAGAAAATCCACTATTTATCTTCAACATACAGACAGACACAGAGCAGAGATATACGCCATTATAAATGAAATTTAAAAAAAAAACAGTACTTAGAAATTACTGGAATAAACTTTAACAAAAAAAAAATATCACACTTTTATTTCGTATATGAAGAATAATAATCAGCCATGTCACAGAGTACAGTTCCGCTCGGAACCGAAGAGAACATATTTGTTTATTGATAGAAAGTATGTATATTTTAATATTTTTTTGGTCTTAAGATACAGAAAACTCCCATTTCGTTTATGAAAACAAAAATGGTTTCATTCCGCAAAGTTTTTTCGTCATTTTCTGAAGCACCAAAATACGGAATGAATTCCGTTTCCAAATGGAATTGTTCTCTGTGACATGGCTGAATAACACTTACACATTAATTATCTCTGCACTTACAATTGTTATACCTTCCATCACTGGTGGATACATGTATTTGGCATTCCGCTAACAGTATTGGTCTAAGACCCCATGGATCTAGTGAGTAGGAAAGTTGATTTAACCATGTATGTTTCTTAAAATAAGATTTCTAAAGACCCCAACTCAGATTTCCCGGGAATTAAAAATTTGAAAAAGTACCGGGAAAATTTGAAACTCTGGTCTAAAATACTAATCGTTTCATATCCTCCAACCTATTGTTATATACCTTCATAAAAGAGTCTCTTCATAAATTAAACAAATCCTTATTTTTATGAATATTATGTAGTCGTAGTTCTTAAAAGAAACGATATCGTATGTTGATTTAAAAAAACGTTTTAGCTCTGTTTTGACTCTTTTTTTTTGTAAATAAATAATAGAAACGTTTGAATGTTATAAATAAATAGTTTTTTTAATTTCGTTTAGATTTCAGAGCCGAGTTAAATAGGCGTTTTTTCCAAAATGAAGTAGACATAAAATTTTTCACTAGATACAAAAAATTTAGATTTTTTTAAATAACAATTAAAAAACGGTTACACCACTCGGCAATTGCTTTTAATACCCACTTTATTACAGTTTTTGTTGATTCGACTTTTGATGGCATAATTTACATTGTAACTTCTAACCATAATTGCCACCCTTAATTTACCAACAAAATCTTACTTGAAACCATTATAAATAACAACAACAACCACAACAATATTGTTACATTTGCAATATCATCATCGTCATCTGGATAAAAATTTTAACAACGAGGAAGATGTGGCTGGGAAAAAACAGGAAAAGAAAGGAATAAAAATAAAAAAAGGACACGGCCGTGTGCACACATAGACACACACACACAAAGACACATACAAAGCCAAAAATAGAAATCCAGTATATGAAAAAAGACTTAGTGCTATATTTTTGCCACCCTCTTCACGTCTTGTAGTCAAGTGTACTAGACATTGTTCATTATGTTTTTTAATAAGATTTCTGACAGCTGCCTGCTGTCAAATTTACGGAATTTATGGAATTCTTAGAGAAAAATAGCCAAAGTGTCCAAGTCATATACAGTATATAACGCTTATATGCATTTTATAATTGGAACATTCGAAGTCTGACCAAAATTTTGTTCTGAGGAAATAATTTTTTTTTTTTTTTTTTTTTTTTTTTGTAATTGACTCAAGTTTGGAAAGATGCTTATATGCAAAATTTTTTGTGGCACGTAAATGCGGCTTATGAAATAAATAAGTGAATGCTTATACACAAAACGGTTGCACAATTTAGGATGCATAAAAGCGATAAACGATGTAGACATTTTTCAGCTTGTAGACATTTTACAGCCGTTTCTGCATTTCTCGCATCGTAAAATTTTTCGGGTTACCTGTCGTCGACTAAAGTTGCAAATTGTCCCGTACAAAACAATTGAGGTTAATAAAATTGAGCTCAAATATTCTCTATATGTGAGATTTGTTTGGCGTTAAAGATATTGAATTAACAAATGTACTGGTGTTTTTAAATTATTATCTGTTTCGCTGGATAAATTGAATATGTTGTTTTTGAAGTGAAATTTGAATATGTAGATGAAAATATTTTTATTACTTAGTAACTTTTTTGGAAAACAGAACACGTTGTGAACGTAATCCAATAGGTTATGGGCCCAGAAGACCATGTAAAGACATTCTTTAATAAAAGCATTAAAAATATTTTGTGATTGGTCCATATACATATACATAAGTAATAAAAATTGGCATCAGCAACTTTTGCAAGCAATGGAAAAAATGGAAGACGCAAGTGGAAGCCATATTTCTCAAGAGATTGCTACAGAATGTTCGAGGTGAAACGTTTACTCCAGCTGAAAAAAATTTCCATGAATAGTGGGATGGAAAAGATCAGGATGCAAGAGCTGGCATTTTGATTGCATTATCGCCAAAAATTTTAATGCTGGTAAGAAATTCAAACACATCGAAGCAAATTTGGGGTGTTTTGTGTGAGATGAATGAAAGAAAGGCCAAGAGTTAAAATAGCTGAACTGTACAGAAAATTATTGAATCATAAAATGAGTACTGGACAATCTGTTTAAAAGTTTAGAGAAGAGTTTGATGAAATTTATACACTTTTGGAAGAAATGAATCGTAAAATCGAGGAAGAATTACAAGTCATTATATTTTAAGATGGTTTATCCAATGACGAGGACACATGCCAAAGAATTGCAAGACGAATAAAAATAAATATCGTTTATATTTTGAAAATCTAATGGATTTTTAGACACCCATGGAACAGCTCAGAAGGTAAGTCATAAGACAGTTTGGGTTTTAAATAATGAGGCAACATCACTTATGACATATAAACGGGACATTTTTCAAAATCTTAACACAAATTATACTGATACTGTATAACTTGCAGACGAAAAATAAATCAATGTAAAAGAATTGGAAGCTGATGATTTGGAAGTTATAGTTCAGGAAGAACGTAAACAGCTAAAACTTTTCCGAACTTTATGGGTTGCCAACGAGCAAAGCAACAGATAATGGATTCGTTATAGAAATGAAGGATAAAGTAGCAAAAAATAATTGTTAGAGTTCTATATTCGGTTATTTACAATGTTTTGATATGAACATATATATAAAGATAAAATAGTCCATCCGTACTTAAATCAAGCTGAAGCGGAGTCAATGGTACGGTAAGTACGGATTTCCTTAAATCAAGTACAGAATGCCTTATTCAAGTACAGACTATTCGAGTGCCAAATATTTAACCTGGTCATATTAACTCCCTGATCCGTACTTAAAACTGTCCGAAAACGGGATTGACTTACCTAAAAGTGAGATAAAAAGGGAAATTAGTTTCTAACCTACCTAAACACTTACCCCAGAGAACCAAAGATACCCGTTACACATTTTTGTTCCGCCCTTTGCCCTCATAACAACTCTCAACTACAAGACACCTGCAGCATGCCCGATATAATTTTCGTAATAATTCTACCTTGAAAATTTGATGTATGTAACTAAATAATTTTAACAAATAGAATATGAGAGTAGCTTCTTAATTTACTTTTTAAACATGACAATAATCTGTATCTTTCATATTGTAGTGTTGTTGTTGTTTCTACAAAAACTTTTACAAACACAAGCCTATGCACGCATATTTGGTTTTCGAAAGTTATACCATTTTGGATTGTTTTAAGTATTTTTAAGTGTTATTCGTACTTAAATTTTTAAGAACGACTTGTAGGTACTAAAGTATGTAGAAAAAACTTAAATTTAGTACGAGTTTATTCTTTCTGTGTAAGTGGCATAATATATTGGATAAAATCAAAAGTCTTTTGATTTATATTTTTTTATGTGTTGACCACATTGTATAATACGCACATGTCTTCGCTGTTTTTTCTAACTGACCTAACTGAAATCTTTTTAGAATTACCAAAAAGTATTTATAATAAAAATATTTGTCTTTTTCTTTATTTCACGCATAACAAAAGATGTTATACTAAATAACAAATAATGCATAAATCCAATATCATTCGTATTTTGGCTAGGAAATGACTACATTTTAGACAAAAAACAATTAAAGTGCTCTCCTGTAAAATTTGTTAAATGTTAGTTAGATCGGTTAGTGACGATGTGTGCGTTGGTTTTGTTCACTGTTGCATGTGTTCAATTAAACGAAATATTTTTGTTTTTATATTGACTAACTTAATAATAATAATGATGCAGCAAATCAATTAAGTTGAGCAAATCGACAATAACAACAGCAATCAAGTCCCTACAAGAAATGAATAACCAAAATTAAAAAAAAATCATTTTTTTACTAACACACTTGCAACAATATTGCATTGAATTAATGAGTTCAGCTTCCCAGCGGGAAAACTCAGAAGACTTTCTCGCTTCTATGAGAAGGGAAAATAGAAGGAGTAGCATTTTTTGTTCTGTTGTTTGCCAATGCAAAATCAAAAGAATTATTTTTTTATACTGTTGCCATTCTTATGTACCTGCCAAAGAAGCGAGAGCGGATGGCCTACCCCGCAATGACAACGTGTGTAAAAAAGATAAGGCCTCCGTACTCCTTCTTTTTCCCGCTGGGTATGTTCACATTATGTGTATATGTCATGTGGAATGTGACTTTTCTACACACATGTAATTTCTTGTATATGTCAAAATTTGAGTTATACATAAGGTTTATAATTTTCATGTTCAAATGTTGGAATGTAAAGAACATGTGACATAACCTATCAAGAAAAACATATGTACAAAAATTAATAATTATTTGTGTATTTTTTATTTTTTTTTTTATTTATTTACTATTATTATTTATATTTGATAAAATTTCAATTCATTTTTGCCGCCACAAACAATTTTGTTAATACGAGCCAGCAGATGTCAGATGCTTTGTCACTTGCAAATACAACTTGTTCCAAATCTAAAATGTCATATGTACTGTACACAGAGAAATAACACACGATATTGTTTGGAGGTGTTCAGACGATATGTACAAATTTAACACGTGAAAAAATGAATTTTTTTTTTCAAAATTTAATAAAAATGGCGTTTTTAAGTAACCCAAAAGGTAAACAAACATTATATATCCTGTTTTTTTTTCAATGTTATTGTGATTGGTTTCTTCCAATTACACATTAAGATTGTTTTTGCCTTGGCAATATAACAAAGTGCTTGTAATGTAAATGTTATTAGCGTTCTGTAGTCCATTACTGAATTTTAAATTTATTTCTTTATAAAAAAAAGATTTTACTTTTATTAGACACTGATGTCAACATGCACAATTTATAATAACGAAACACATTATAAATAAATAAATTTTATATGTAACTATTTTTGATTTTATAATAGCTTATTTAAATGTGCAAACGGCTAAAAAAAGTTTCAATAGAAAAATAAGGTTAAATATGCGGTTCGAACCGGCGGCGACTTCAACTCAAAATTTAAATTCGGTGGCGGCTTGGAGGCGACTTTGAGCTGCACGAACTGGGATACTGGTTCACACACGCCCAGATTACAACTCTATCAGTATAATTTAATAGAAATTCCGCACAAGATTTTTTCATATGAATTTTGACAGCTTTTCGCGTGAAATGTTGAACAGAGTATCAGGCTTAAGACAGTTAGAAAATAAAACTTTATACCATAGAATACTTAGAGTCCCAAGTAAATTGTCAAAAATCTTTCCGGTACTTTACGACGCTTTTTTGGTCTCGTTACCCTCCTATTACCCGATTTTTACGCCTTTTTCATATTTTGGTAGCGCTTTTAGTGCTTTTTTTACAAACATGTGAACAAAATATATCGTACTCGAACTAAGAGGTAAACTTGCCTACAAGAAGACTTCCGGTCATTTTACTAGTTATATGATCAGTAGTGCTCACCGATATATTGGTCATAGTTTCTATTAGTTTACTAAGAGCAAAATGAAAAAACTGACCGAAACTTTGTGTACATGTGTTTTGCCTCTCTCTCTCTTACTCATCATGTATCTCTCTAACTTATTAATTAAATGTAAAATTGTTGCAAGTGTGTTAGTAATAAATTTTTTTTTTTAGTTTTCGTTATGCATTTCTTATAGGGTTCCTTCAAATAGTAAATTGTTGCGAAAAATATCGCTCTTGAGTGTGGATAATATTAAGAAAAAAAAACAAGCAGATATAATTGATTTTATAGGTACAAAATTTTATTGATGATTCTTCTCTAATGAATAAAATAGAAATTTCTATAAAGAATTTAACATTGCTAAAATAGAAAAATAAAGATAGAACTAATTATTCTTTGGATTGAAATCTACAATTTCCAAAAACCTTTGAGGAAAATACTTACTTACTTTAGTATTCGTGTACTTTCGTTTCCTTATTCAAATGCCGAAGTCGAAAGAACATTTTATTTAACGAATTTTTTAAGCCAAAGATTAAGAATCGACTTACAAAGATTAAGAATCGACTTTACGCTCACCCAATTTATTATTGCATATTAACGGTCCAAAACAAGAAAAAGTTTGTTGTTGCAATTACAAATTGCCTATTATTATCTTTAATTCAAATCAAACTTATAAAAGATCTGAGAATTCATATCGGTATATCTGAGTATTCATATTATGACATTTTGTGATAATAATGTCTCTTCTTTATTTGTTTAAAGAATCTTTTTGCCCAGAATAGCAGGTTTAAAAAATAAAGTAAAAAATTTAAAAAAATCAAAATTTTAAATATCAGTGGCATAAATCGCAATCTCATAAATATCGGTGGCAAAATTACAAAAAACGAAAAAATAGAAAAAATAGCAGCAAAATCACACGTGTGCTACTGCCAACCAAGGAAAAAACAACATTAAAAGGGACAAAAAAAAATATTACAACTATCAGTAGCATAACGCCCAAATGGTTGCACGTTTTTGTTGTTGAAATATTTAAAAAGTACAATATGTATTAAAAAAAACGTCCAACATATAGTTGTCCGTCCGTCTGCCTGTATGTTTGTCCGTCCTTCTGGCTGACTATTTGCCGTCCATACGTTAGTTTGTTGGGTTTTATTATTGTCTGATCATTGAAGTACGAAATTTCCTCATTGTTGTTATTATTGTATTTATATCCACTTTTATTTTGATAAACTGCACTTGTTGTTTAAAATTGCAAGTAAAAATAAAAAACTAAAACAAAGAATTTTGTTAAAATAATGAAAACAAAAAACCGAACATACATATGTAAAATAACATTTAATATTTTGTTTCCTTTGTCCAGCGCATGAAATTTTCGTGCTCATGTTTTTTGGCGGATTATAAAACAAAGGATTGAAAATAGCACGAAGTTAACTAAGTTTTTTTTTTAAGTTAACGGCTGCACTTTTGCAAATAAATAACAAAAACAAATAACATGCAAAAAAAAAAACAAAATAAAAAAGAATATGATAGCAAATATTTTTAGATTCCATACTTAATAACCAAATTATATAGTGCATTAAAGAGGTTAACGTGCACTTGAAACGAACTATATGATTAGAGAATAAAAACCGTTCCAGTTTTTGACCTTTTTACCCATTTGCCAAAAAAACAAAAATTTTTTTTTGAATTTTATACCCCTTGCAAAAGGCATTTTTACCCTTTTTCCCTCATAAATTTTCGAATTTCACGGAAGTATCAAATTAGTATCTAATATTTGTAACCAAAATTTAAATATGTACATGTTTTATATTTTTCTATATCAAACTTATTTATTACAAGTTATAAAGTTACCAAATTGCTAAGTGTCCCTTTTTACCCATAAAACGACAATTTAGTAAAAAACAAGCACTCTTCGTATTTAAACATATATATACAGGTATCCCTTGATTTACACTGTAAAAGTACTGCAAAAGATTTGTTAAACAATGTTTCAAACATGCATGGGTATTAGACAGTATAAAGTATTTTTGCAAGGAAGTTTCGAATTTTTTTTCGGGGTCGCTGTTTTACATTTTCCGTTATATCTTAGGCATTTACAGTCCGATCTTAAAGTATTATATATCAATGTTTTTGTTTCGAGAAGACCAATTTTTGCCCTTAGGGGCCATTGACCTCAAGTATCTCGTTCTAGTATTTATCTATCAGATCTCTGTTCGTACCACCCTAATATACGACCCTAATGTCAGAAAGTTAAAGAACGATATAAACTATTAAACTTTTGCTAAGGAAGTAATTCGATAATACCAGCAAAAATATTTTTAAATTTAATTAGAAAAATAAAATTTGCTACAAATCATTACAGTTTTACCAAGGAAGAATTACTATAATTCCTGCAGGACAGTCAGCATTTAGAATCGGATCTTTAAATATTGCTTCTCTAAACATTAATATATCATACTTTAAGATCGGACTGTAAGTCCCTAAGATAAAACGAAAAATGTAAAAAGGCGACCCCTACGTTAGGCAAAAAAAAAATAAAATTTTTTTCGAAACCTCCTTGCAAAAAATGCACTTTATTTTTTAAAAAGTAAAAATAAAATTATTATAAAAAAAAAATATACATAATTCTATTTGTTCTTGATTCAACACGGTTTTTAGGCCCCAAAATGAAATTTTGTATGTATCTCATCTCATGTTTTGATTTACGAGATATGTTTAATTTCCGATCCCATTAACGGAATTCGTACACGATTTTCATTTTTAATTGGAAATATTTTTTTGTCTGCAACTTTATTATACGAGTAAAAAACAAACATCTCCTAAATTATAATTTTTATGTTTTACCGTTTTTAAATAAATTTTCCACTTTTGACAGGTAAAAAGCTAGCAGCACTAAATAAGAAATTTGTTATTTGTTTTATTTGTACGACTGAAGCATATTAAGGGAAACTTTATTTTACCCGTTTTCCACTTGTTTCTGCATAAGCACTCGCATTTCAATGAAAGGTAATCTTATAAATTGTTAAATATATTAAGGGTTGATAACTAGGACCTTGTGTAAAGTACTTAAAGTACAACCTCTCTATAGTTTAAGCTAATTTAAAAAAAATTTTTGGCGAACAGTACATAAATTTATGGCATACAGTGTAAATTTTACTAAAAAATTAACTTACCATCACCTGATATGCTGCCTTGAGAACTTCGAGAGTCTTCTGAAACGATGAAAATAATTTTATATTTAGGTATTTGTTTCTTGCCAAATTTTGTGTAACTTAATTTAAATTCCATTCAATTCTTTATTAATATAACAATTCCAGTTGCATTCATTTAACAAATTTTTCTTAAAGAGTTTTGGATGCATATTCCTTATCTGCTTAAATATAAAAAATCTGCTGATTCTATAAATCTCTGGTCACAAGCGATAACCGCCTAAGTCGACTTAAGAAATAATTGAGTTTATATTTGATTTTATTAAATATTTCTGAAATAAATACAACTTTCGTAAGTTTTTTTTAATTTAAATTTTTTTAATTAGCATTGTGGGGACAAGAATCCTTGATTCTGAATTACTTTTTTTTTTTTTAATATATTTTTTCAGAAACGCAAGCATAAATATAAAGTGCCTTTTCTCAAAAACTTTTGCGACTTAGGTGGTTATTGCTTTCGACCACAGATATATATCGGGCCTTTGCTGTAATAGAGTCATAACTCAAATTTGAATATTCTAGTACATTAAAATTTAATTCTCCTCTCTAGAGTTAAGTATATAAGATATTTGTATGAAAGTTTTACACAATATGAAGAAACGATATGACGATGTACTCCACATTATTGGCTAGTATAATACATTAGCTCGAAAATCAGGTTTTTTGAGTTATGACTCTATTGCATCAAACGCACGATATAAACTCTTACATTTGTAAATATATTGAAAACTAAGAAACTCCTGTTGCGAAGGTTGTCTGTACATTCATACATAGGTAGGTAGGTAGGTAGAAAGGCTGGTGTGAAGTATCCTTCACACCTTCAACCAGAGACCAATATGGTCCATTATGATGCCTTGTTTAGATATATATAGATGGAAAGTAGGTGAAATAAATAGCGAGAGCATAAGAAAATATAAAAATGATAGAATGGAATAGAAGATATCGGACCAAACCAGAGAGAAACGCCACTCAACACAAATCCGCCCTAAGTACGGCTAGCACCCAGTATCCTGCCACATAGCCAGGCCATCCCCATTACGAATCCTATCAGACTCTCCTATCAGAATCTGCGGCCCAACCACCACAGCCTGCTGCCCTGTAGCCTGGGACAGTGGCACAGAATAAGCTCAACTGTCTCTAACTCCTCCGGGTCCTCACACAACCCTCACATATCTGACAAGTCGGATGCCATCCTCGTTACCGTCTTGCCTGTCCTGCAGTGGCCCGTGATAATTCCTATCATGGTCCTAACGCAGACCCTACTCCTGCCCAGCAGCGACTCCGAATCGGACTTCCTAAGCACCCGCCACAGCGTCAGTGATACCCGGCAGTCCGTTCGGTTCCCCCAGGCCCGATTCATACATGCATACATACATACATACGACTGGATAGCACCATCTAAATATGGATCTCCCCACATATCATAAATCATAATTCCAGGAGCGTCTGACCCATATTGGACGTCTACGTGCTCAACGTCAGACTTCAGGAGAGCGGCAGAATCACACTATCTTATGGCATTAAGATTGAGACTAGTAAGATCTTAATTATGGCATACTAGAACATATTGATATGATGAAGACGAACTCCTGGGCTCACGACTACAATATTCCAGAACTTTAGCATGAGGGAGCGAATATTGCAGTTGCCTCCGTACCGCAAAAACTCGGCAAGTCTCAGAGTACGTTTTAAGTTTCATGCCATTAAGTGGGAGGTATAGGTTCAGTTGACATTGTCCTGATTAGTACGGTACTGGCTCTGAACGCAGCATTTCGCACGTCCTACCTGCTTGCATAGATAAGCATGAAACCATATTACGTAAGTACACTTCGGTCTTAGATAACGATTTTGAGTTGGAGCCAGTGAAAATATGAGTACCAACAATGTATCAAAAATAAGCGAAGAAAATCATTCCTGTCCAACCGCAAAGGTACAAAGGACACAACCTAGAACTGATATTCTACAACCGCTCGCCACAACAAAGGCGATAGATGATGACAAGAATCTTAAACGTCTTAAGATTGATGAAGACACTGCGTTCGTTCAACTTGGTAGCAAACTGAGTACAATGAATCATATAGTCAGCGAAGCAAGAAACACGCACAAGACTGTAAGGACTCTCTCTTACAGGCTGTCGCATTGTAGCAGAAGGTTCGCAAGTACAGAGAAGTTATCGCTCTAAACAACATTCTGGACACACCCCAGAGAAATGCAAACCTACCAAGAAAATTCGCACATCGCAACCAGAAGAACCATTTTTAAATGTAGATGCTTAAAACGATAACGCGTGGTCAATTGTAGAAAGAAAGAAGCGAAACCGCAATAACAACAAAAGAAATAAAAACTTGATAAAAGTATAGGTGGAACAATAACATTTAATGCTGGTGGTTCAAACTATGCTGATATTTTGAAGGAGATAAAGAATGCAATCGAACCTGATAAAATTGATGTAGGTATAAAAAAGATCCGCAAAACTACTGATGGAAATATGTTAATAGAAATTATAAAAGGTGATGGTCAAGGGAAAAAACTAGAAAGCGCAATAAAAGAGTTTTTTGAAAACAATCTTCAAATTCAAACAGTAGTAGAAACATAACTGTTAGATATGAGAGACATGGAAGAAACCATAGATGAAATATAAATATCCAATGCCATCTTGCAGGCCTTTGGTGAAGCTGAATGTGGCAGAATTAAAGTACGTAATATTGGAGACTTCTATGGCTTTGCAAAACAGACACTCATGGAAGTACTAAGAAATGTCACTGTAACGTTATTGAAAAGAAATAGGGTCAAAATTGGACTAGTAATATGTCAAGTAAGAAGGAAAATCTTTGCCAAGAGGCGCTTCAGATGCATTAAGCAAGGGCATTTTTTCCGGGACTGTCGTGGTAAAGATCATAGATAGGCATGCATGAAATGCGGTATAGATGGATATAAATCAAATGCGTGTAAAAACGTTACGAGATGTTTGATTTGCTTGGACGCTGACCAACAAGATATAAAGCACTTTATTGGTGCTAGAAATTCGTGTAGCTATAAAATGGCAATTAAGTTACTTCAGATTTATCTACGAAGAGGCCATGAAGCTCAACAGCTTATCATAAGTAATGATATGAGTAAAGGAGTGGATGTAGTACTAATAAGTGAATATTATGCCAGAGTTGAAGAAAGTGCTTGGTACCAGGATGCTCTGGGCAAGACAAACATATATCTGCATAATCCACAGATCACAGTAAATAGAATTGATTAATCAAATGAAAATTTTGTAGTCATACACACTAACGGTGTTCGAATATATAGTTGCTACTTTTCACCGAATATGGAGATAACGGCTTTTAGTAAAGAACAACAATAAGCCGGTACTGATAGGAGGCCATTTTAACAGCAAGTCATTAAAATGGTTTTCAGCAAGGACAGATAAACAGAGGTATTTCGGTAAGTGATACTTTGGGACGAATTGTTTTGAATAAAGGAAGGACGCTATATTCCAGAAGAAAGGAACCTAGTTCGAATAAAGAAATTTTACGTCACTTTAATACCAAATAAATCATTAAAATGGGAAGTTCTAGACAATGAAAGGAGAGGATGAATAAGTGATCACCAATATATACAAATGAAAATAGATCTATCGTATCACAATATCACTACGAACCCGACTTGAATTAGATGGAACTCTCCATCTTTAGCAAATATGTTAAGAAAACCTTACGGCAATCAAAACAACAACACAAATGGGAGATAGTTAGGATATGGAAGAAGTTGTAGCTCAACTTACCTATACACTTACTGAGATTTGTAATCCTGGAATAAAAAGGAACCAAAGTGAGTTGCCAGACTCAGTGTCACATGGCAAAACGAATAGCTGCTCCAAGCAAAGGTGATATAGCGGTAATATAAGCGTATAGAAGAGCTAGAAAAGCCTTAGAATGGTGATCACAGACTCCAAAAAACAAGTTGTTGAAACTATTATGTGAGTTACTAAATAAGGACCGATGGGAACTTCCGTGTCGAATAATAATGAAGAAAGTAGGAAAACGAAAAACAATACAAGACCCAACTTGGGCATATACTATAGTGACCAAACTTTTCCCCAAAATGGATAAAGATGATTATAACTTTTCCGCACCTCAATGTGCAAAAGATTGTGAACTTTTCTCGTGCAATGAGGTAATTGATGTATGTCGCACATTGAAAAACACAAGGCGCCAGGACCAGATGGGATCCCCAACGATCTTCTCTCTAGTATGAAGGATTGGCCCGATATATTTACAGATACTTTCAACCTTTGCCCTAAAATGGGAATCTCTCCAAAATCGTGGAAGAATCAATACCTTGTATTGCTACGTAAAGGTGAAAAACCACTGGATATCCATCTTTATATAGACCCTTATGTCTTTTGGATACCTGGGGAAACTTCTTGGGGAAATTATTGCTGAAAAGCCTTGAGACTGAAATAAATAGAAACGGCGGATTATCATACATGCATTAAGTTTGTAAAAGGAAAATCAATTATTGGTGCTATCCGTGAGGTTGTAAAAACTGCAAAGGAAGCAAAATATGGGTTCGAACCTAGTGGGCTTTGCAGATGATATAGCTCTATTGGTGGGCCAACTCTCTACCCCGCTGATAGAGATATTAACAAGCGACTGTCTAGGGAGAGTTAATACTTAGTTCAGATCTAAAGATCTAAATGACACTTGCGGCAGACAAAACGGAAGCGATCCTTGTGACCAAGGATCGAGTATCCACGACTAATGGTCGACGTATATGATCTGATTATTAAAAAAAACTCAGAAATACTTGGGACTAACCTGAGATAGCTAGCTATCTTTTGAACTACACATTAGAATGGTAACTTAAAGAGCTCTGAGAACAGCGGCCAAACTAGCCAGAATAATGCCCAATGTTAAGGGTCCGGGCGAAACCACCAGACGATTAATTGTCACAGTGGCATTCTCAGAGGTGCCTTACGAAACTCCTCCTTTCAGTGATGCTGTCAGAAATAATAGGAAACTTAGGGATTTCCTGGACAAAGCACATATGCCTTGCTTGATACGAATAACGTCAGCATACCGGACTACATCCAGAGTGGCTGTTTCTGTACTGATCGATCTGTTACTGCCAGAAAGAAAAGAAATATATGAAGGGCGAGAGCATATAACAAAACTTGAACAGTAGGGAAAAGAAATGTATAAAAGATGATGCAAGGGAAAAGATAATCCAAACTTGGCAAATACTGTGGGATGAAACAGAAAAGGGCAGATATACCCACACACTTATTCCAAGCATATGGGCTTGTAATGGTAGAAAGCATGGAGAAATGAACTTCTTTCTTACCCAGGTATTCAGTAGATAGGATAACTTTGGCACATACCTTAAACGTTTCCGGGAGATAGAATCAGATATTTTCGAACTCTGTAATAGCTCCGAAGACAACGTTAACCATACCGTTGTGGAATATGGCTCGTTACAGATCAGGCTAAACATACTACAGGAAATGTCTGAGAACATCACGATAGCTGAATTATTTAACTTAATGCTATCAAGCGCGGAGAACTGGAACAAATATTCACGTGCTATTAAATCGATTCTAAGAGCGAAAATTTAATGGCAACAGGCGCAAAGGCCGAACCCCTAATCTCATACGGATTTATGTTGGACGGGTGAGTAGGAAAAGGTGATGGCTGATGATCAGTAAAATGAACTCCACCTCGAAGTAATGCGAGAGCGGTTTCGGGATGGTGATTCCTGTGGACAGCCACTCGTTGAGAGCTCTGTATCCCTACTTCCGAAAAAACATACACACATACATATTTCTCAAAAACGAACGTTTGTGATATCTTTAATTTCACTATTTTGGACTGGAAGAGCGACCCTTTAAATTATTATTACTGTTTTTGCATTATTTCCGTCGCTTTTAAGTAGCATAAAGAAGGTAAAAAGAAAAATAAAACCCCCTTTTTGGCAGAAACGATTGCTCTGCTTGCGCCAACATTTTTTCCCCCGGGAATTCTCCAAATGTTTTATCCGAATAGAAAATCCAAGAGCTTTTTTTTCTATGTACACAACATTTTATGTTTGAATAGAAATTATATGCAGCGAACTTCAACTTTTTATAACTTTTTATAAGCATTTTCGGGGCTGGGCCAAGATAAATTTGTTACCGATTCTAAAATTCGTGTTACTTTATTTGTTTTATATTACAAGTAGGTTAAAAGTTAAAAAAATAACAACATAATAAATTTTATAAAGAAAGAACGATTTTTAAAGAATTTATTAGGGTAACTTTGCATTTTTTATGCCCTGTCTTTAAGTCCAAGAATACTTTATTAAATAATATTTGCGGCCTGAACTCTATAACACTTTTATTTAACGCGTGCTCTTTTACAAACACAATTTTATGAAATGGCATTAAAAATTCTTGGAAGTTATTTTTTGATCACCCGTTTGTGTTTTTTTTTTTTTTTATTAACCGTTTAAAATGTTCCTTAATCATTGCAGTTGTATAACAAAATTATATACTTGCATGTACTGCAAAATTTTTTTTAGCTAAAGTAGATGATCACAGTTTCTTAGTTATTTCAGTAGACTACAATCATTCTAAACAATCTTGAAATACTGGCCACTAAATGACTAACCAACATACTAACGCTTTCACAACTTAGAAAGTAATTTTGCTAAAAGCGTTTAATACCTTCTTACACTAGTACGAGCAGTACTTTGTTGAAAATAATTACAATTTTAAATTTGCAGTTTTACTTTTTGTTCGAATATTTTAATTTTAAATGCTTGCGGCGATTGTAAATTAAACCAACGGCAAAGTTGAATAGAATTTAACTCTTTAAATTTGGTCACTGAAATATGAGCAACTATTAAAAAGTTTTTTTTTTTTTATTTAAAAGATTTCCGAATATCGATTATACTGTCAAAATCTGAAAACAAAAACTAAACATGTTTAAACAATTCCTTTTTGATTTTAAAACTGGTAAGTCTGGCATGTCGAGAATTTGAGCCTTTTATATATTTATGTTTTTTAAACTGTTTTTTGATGGTCAACTTTTATAGAAATTATATAAAAATCTCTAATTTTAACATTTTTCCAATGCGTTGAACATTATAGACCATTTTTTGTAAGACCTTATTCAATTACTGTATTTCGAAATATCAATTAATAGGGTTTTGGGTGGAATTCGAGCCTTTTTATATGTGATTACTGAATATTCACAGTGATCATAGTTTTTACTGATGGCACATTGAGTTCCTTGTGAACGTTTGAGTTTTTACATACCAAAAAGCGCATATTATGATTCGAAGTATTTTATTTGGGTCTCTGGATTTTGTTTTATATTTGAGGTCGAAGCAGTGCCATGTCATTAAATACTGTAGCACCAGATTGGCTTTTAAATACAGTTCAAAAGTAAGAGGTTACAATCAAGACTAATGGCAATCTATTTGAAGAAAAGATAATTCAAAAATCTCCTACTTTAGTAATTAATTATCGGCCTACTAAATGTTTTAAACTTCAATGCCACACACTATTAAAAAATTGAGAAACATCAATGAAAGAGGTGCACAACAATAGTTCTTTATGCAAAAGCTTAGGCCGTTCCTTCGATTGAACTATAATTTTTTTCTCAACCCCAATTTATGGTTTGAAATACATCTATTTTCTTTTGGAATCGGTGCTTATGTTGAAACTAAAAGTTTCTCAATTAGCTTTGGTATATTCGATAATTAGCCCAATTATGAATAAAAATTCCCCGGAATTTTTTTTCTTTTCCCGTTTTTACAATTGAATGTACATAGGAAAAATAGGAGAAGGGTGAAAACTCCCGGGAAATTTTTATTCATAATTGGGTTGAATAAGCCTTCATGACTCAACATTTATGTGATCTTTTCCTGGCTTAGGTATCATGGTAACTATTCTGGAAAGTAGTACTCAAGGCGTAAAATAGTGTTAACAATTAAAAGACTTAATTTTTTTTTGTTATGCGTGGTAACTCCAAGAGCTGATTGTTACTGATCTTTTCTATAACAGGGCGTTTCTTGGGGTTTATATCAGCATTTTCCATTTTTCTTATCATAAATCTTAGAGGAATAGGTGCTCCAACATCGCCAAGTGGTAATATAAGATAATATATGTGACAATATAAGATATAAGACATATCGTGAGATGTATTGGGGGTAAATACGTTTCTCATAAGTCTGTAAGATTTCAAGTCGCTTGGCATAATGAGTAGTCTGATTGTGGATTTGCATCAAGTTCCTTAAGATATTTTTCCCGATAAGCTGTTTTATAATACTGCATTAACTTTCTAAGCTTTTCTGTGCATTCTTTTAATAATTTTTTAAGTTGGGGGAATCTGCGCAATTCCCACCTCTTTAACTCTTTTTTTTTTATACATCTATAGAATATATTTTATATAAATTAAATTTTTTCGTTCGTCTGACGTCGCTTAGTACCCAGATGGAGATACAAACAATTCTATTTGGGTTCATTATTTTAACAATTGTGGGTGTTTGATCTGAAGGTAATTCCAAAGAAGCTACAACATGGATCGTTTCTATGGGAAAGTTTTTAGCGGCGTCGATGACATCGGTAATTTTTTGTTAATCAGTAGGCCAATAAGATGGCGATCGCATTTAAATCAAGTTTAGAAATTGTATTAAAACACACGACCCTTTACTGTTTGTTATAAGTCGTGGCCCCCAAAAAGTATATTAAGTGTTGAAATCACCATTAGCTAGGAAACTGGGTCATAGCGATTTAGAATTTTGGCATTCTGAGATTGAGAATTACAGTGGGCAGTATAAATATGAAATTACTAGGCTAAGATTTATCTCTTAAACGGAATTGTTGTTTGCTTGAAAATACTCTTCACAATGATCACACATTAAGTAGAGTCTGTTTCGGCCTTTTATCAAAATGGCAGACCCTCCTCAAGCTGTATCTTTAGGGTCTTAGGTATCACATAATAAGAGGAATTTTTTTAAGAGGGACACAATTTTTTTTTAAAATAAAACACAATAAATTTAATTGAACTACCAAAATATTGGCTTTATAAGCCCACAAATTTCATGGCATTCAATGCTTAAATATGGTTTCCGGTATATGTCCTCCGGTACAGGACCTTATGCACGCAAGCCTATCGTTACATTTTTTTCACCACGTTTTCGAGTAAAAATGCTCCTATTTCGCCAATAATGTGTCGAAAGTTGGCTTCTAAATGATCAGCCGTTGCTGGTTTATTAGCACAGACCAGAGATTTAACGTACCCCAAAAAAAGGAGTCAAAATGTGTAAAATAATACGACTGACGTAGCCAATTTACAGGTCCATTTCTTAAAATAATTCGGTCACAAAACGTTTGGCTCAACAAAGTTTGATGGTTTCACCCGCTGTATGGCATTTTGCACCATCTTGTTGGAGCAATTTATCTGTCAAATGATTTTCAGTGCCAAGAGAATAAAAACTTAACGAATCATTCGCCTGTAGCGTTCGCCATTCACGGTTATGTTGGCACCGGTTTCGGATTGTAAGACAACTTGCAACAAACAATGATTTCTTCGGTATATAATGAAGTCTCATGCTTCTTTGCATGGTGATTTATCAAAGTATGCGTCAAGCACATTTCATTAGTATGACAGCTAGTTTCGCAGTTACCCCTATCGAAAAAACACCCTTTTTATAGTTTCGTAAATTCAAATATGTTTCAGAAACCATCATAACATCAATTTGACTATGAGAAGGTATTCGAGTTAATTTTTAGATTGGCGGATGTCGCTTGTGTTTCAAAAACTAATTTTTAAACAGTTCATGGCAGGCTAAGTAGATCGATTGCATCAAAACATTTCCTGCATCGTGTTACTCACTATGTTTGCAAAATGGTTTGCTGTTTGCACAAATGTTTCTATAGTTTTTCTAGCAGCTCAAAATTGGAAACAAAACTTTGATTTCTAGGCTCAGAGTTCAAAATCGTGTTCGATCCATTATTCGGTAAAATAACTTGCACTGGTTTTCGCTTTTAAAACGTTAGCGTAAAAGGTAATGATTTTACTAGGCTGCGGTACTAGAATTTAATTAATCTTTAGTTAATTTGTTGCCTGCATTCGAGATCGCTTATGGTTTGCAGTGTGATAACCATCACAGTGGCTACATTATTTAAATTGGGTTTGGAGTCTGTCTCGGCTAAATTCCACTTTAAGACAACCCCTCTGAACATCTATACCAAAGTGCTTGTAATTGAACCCAGACACCTCAGCTTGTCGGTCGTGCTCGTTGATAACAGACCTGTTTTATTAACTTCGCATACGATTTTATACTCTTCATCGAATGTAAAAGGGTATATAAAGGTTTATCAGTAATTCCGTTTGTAATTTCTACAATATTGATCTGCGACCATATAAAATATATATATTCTGAGTCCTTATGAGAGCCGAAGTCACAGATTACTACACAGATATGTCAAGAGACGGGAGATTTTGGGGGGATTTTTTTGTCTTTAGCTTAGAAAGCTGCCCTTTTTTCATTTCTCTTTGGACCATCTATTATGCCGAAATACAATGAACACAAATTTATTTAGTTGAGATTTATTTGCAAAACTGTTGTAATAATTTACTTTTAAGTTTACCGTAACACTAGTAAATAATATTTACATAAGTAAGTAAATATGTAACCAAATTCGAGTAAAATAAGTAAATTACTAAATAATTTTTTTTGCGCAAAATAAAACGTTTGTTGAACTTATGCTTTTTTTTAACGTGGTTTGTGTTTTGTTATTTTTGTTTTGATCATGCAATTTGTGTTGATTGTAGCGGCCCGTTTATAAACATTGCCACTTCACTACCAAAAAAAAAGCTGCCCTCGCAATTGATTTGGGCGTTTTTTGCACGTCACTTTTTACATATCTGTTATGTAATCTGTGGCAAAGTTGATGCAACGATGTCCATCTGACCGTTGAAATGGGTGTTTCGAAGACCGCAGATATAATGAGTTGTTGTACATACATTTATGACACCTAAATTGTTTGCTGTTGAAATTCATCAAGATCGGTCCATAAATGGCTGATATATGAGCAAAACCCCACTGACACTAATTTTTCCCATAAAATTCCTTGTGGTTGTTGAATTTTTTTTATTTATTTTAACGTGTTGAATTTTACGCATAACAAACACATACACATGTAAGTACATGATTTGTCGCTTAAATAAAGAAATACATACATATCTATTAAACAAGCAGGTTGACACAGTATATTTTACTTTAATACTTCATTAGTAATAGCGTTGTCTAAGCGCCTGCCCAAGGCAGCTTGTTTTACCTACCAACTGCCGGGTTGAAGAATCTCGGTTATCCCACTTTTTCAAATTAAATTTTTTTATATCCTAAAAATAATTTTAAAATTATTTAGCCATTTTTAATTTTTTCATCTTATTGAAAATGACGAAAACAATGAAATTTTTTTTACATTTCGCACAAACATATGTATGTATGTATGTACATATTTGTATCATCATCATCATAGATATATTTTAATAGGAAAGTTGATTTCTTTTGCTCCCTTTTACAAGATTTGAGCAAATGATATATCATTCGAAAAATATTTTTTGGGATACTATGGCGATATACATTTTAATAAAATCAGTTCAATATTTTAGGAGTTATAGGCGTTAGAAAGTGTAACTAATACAAAGAAAAAAACTCGCATACGAGCGAGCAAAAAAAAATGTAAACAAATAACCGAAAACAATATGCTTTTTTGCAAGGCGAATTCATGTATACGGTGGTGTCGATACTACAACAAGTAACAACACCAAAAACATAACAATGTATTTTTTTGTTGCTTTCGTTGATCGATATGTCAAAAACACAAGCAACTTTTGACATTTCTCTCTCTAAGTAAGAAAAAAAAGGAGCACAGCTGTGCTTTCAACGCCACCTGATAAATGAATTCGCCTTGCTTTTTTGTGTTTAAACCAGTGTTGCCAAGTTAGGGATCTTCACCCCATATATAGGGTTTTCTTTTGCGTTTAAGGTCAGTTTTAGGGACTAAAAAGTAGTCAGGGGGAAATTAAGTGTGTAAAAATTGTATTTTGGAATATTTTATGGTTGGTATCATGATGAAATAAACAGGTGGTATTACTACGCCAGATGAAGATTTTTTGCTCTTGCATTGCTTGTCCTTTCCTTTGTCAAAGTTTTATTTTTGTTTACAAAAAGTCCACGTTTTGTGTTGTGATTTTATTAAAGATTTTGATAATTTTAATTAAAAATAAAAAAGTAATTGACAATAATGAAATAAAAATTTACTAAAAATATCTATATCTTATCATGTTCAGCAGCACGCTTTGATTTTTGGTTATGATAATTTTTGGCATTAGCTGGAACTAATTTCTATTTTTGTTGTAATGTTGTATTTGTTGCCGTAGCGATGCCACCTACATTATTTCACCATGGTTGATATTATTTTCCCAAATATTAGTAGACTAGCATTTACGTTACTGGCACTACCATTTTCGAACGCAACTGTCGAGCGAGCATTCTCAATGTTGAGTATCATAAATAATAAAATAAGAAATCAACTGGCGATTTCAACAGTTGAATTTTTTTTTGTATAAGTATGTATATGTTTAAATATTCTAACATACATACATATGTAAAAAATGAAATAAAATGATATGTATGCTTAAAAAAATATTTAAAAAATTATTCTTTTTTTTTTGGGGTTTTTTTATTTTTCTTAGTGCAAATTTAGGGAGTATTTTTATTTTTTTGATTTAGGGTTATTTCTTAAAATTTAATTGGCAACACTGGTTTAAACAGTAAAAACACAACAACATAAAGATTTCTCTCCTATGCCTTAAATTGGAGAACAGTAGAAAATATGAAATTAAAAAAAAGAGACAAACAATTTGAAATATTTCGTTTTCTTTTTGGAAGAGTTGTTGTTTTTAAATGATACCGTTAATTTTTTAAATTATTTGCAAATGAATAATTTTAAATGTTGATTTCTAAAAAATGTTGTATCTGAAAAATTTCAATGTTGATTTATTTACATCGTGACAATGTAAAGAATGGGCTTATTATATTTTTTTTAAAACAATTCGGTGACGCTTTGCTATTTTTTTTAAATATTAGTTGGTGTTACAGACAATGTAATATAGTGATTTACAAATATCTAAAGTTTTTATAAAATGCCTCGCCGTGGTAACAGGATAAATAGAGTGGATAGGTTTCGAAGAAAACATTCCACAATATTACCATATAATGCAGTCCTTTGCAAATCGAATGATGATACTGACATCTAAGATGTTTATTTTAAGTGTGGCTTAAATTCAATCCCACGTAATTTTTTAACTTTTTACTGCATTAAAAGCTATTGAGACACCGATTTCAAGAAAATCTGCTAAGATGAATTGAGTTGCAATACAATAAATGTGGATCCAATTCAATCAAAATAACAACTGCCAAAAAAAAACTCAATACCAATTTACAATTATTGGATTGTATGGGTCATTATTACCACTTACGAATAGTTATTTTTGGGATGCTATCTAACAGATAAATTGTTTTTGGTTATTACTAGTCAATATTAACCTTAAAGTGACTGATAAGCTAACAGCAGGTTTTTCCTTATGATAATTTTACAAGTGAACTTAAAAATTTGAAACTACCATATTTTCAGTTGAAGATATGGTAACTTCAATGACAGTTTTATGTCAAATAAAATTATTTAAACTATTTAAAAAACGCAATTTAACACTAAAGCCCAAACAATTTACCATTGAAAACAATAAAAATGCACAAAAAATTAATTTATGTTTTTTATTAAAGAATTATACAAAAGTAAGTCGATGCCACTCACTAGATACATATTGCAAACAACAAAAAGTAGTTGATATCTACTGCGATGTTGCCACAGTATATAAATTAAATTTTTTACATTATCAGACAGTGGTAATAATGGAGAAAACTTAATGGTCACTTTATCGTTCACAATAGATTTTCTTCATGTTAACTATCACGAACTTTATCAGTAGGTGGTAATAATGGTCCTTAGTGTAATAAATAATAATAATCATGGGCGAGCTGCGTTCTGTGTAAAAAAATAGTTAAAATAATAATAAGATATTTCATAACTGATACTAGGGAGATCGAACGGTTATTATTCGACCGGTTTTAGCCGGTTATTTTAGCTTTGCCCAAGTCGGTTATTTTAAAATGCCCATTTTTCGAATATCGAATAAACCGGTTACTTTGGTATAATAAACCGGTTATTTTAGTAATGTGTGACTTATATACATTTTCCTTACTCTTGTTGTAGATGTACCCGTAATTTAAGTATTTTCTAATTGAATATTGGCCAAACTTAAACTTTTTATAAAGAATGTCAAAACAAAACGTAACAAAGGTCAAAAAACATTATGAACACTGTAAATACAAATCGCTTATTAAAGCGTGTGTTCTTGTAGAAAAAAAAACCAAAAACTATTCAAAATTCTACAAAAACGTGTGCTGTTAAAAAGTAAATAGTAATTTGTGCAAGAGTGTTCTAAATATTAAATATATTTTTATATAAAGGTTATCTCTAGATATTTTTCGAACGCGATTAATAAGAAAAAGATAGTTGCCTGAAGAGCCCTAAAATGATAAGTTACAAAGGTTCTTCCATGTTACTTATTAATCACCTTTAATTAGTATACATGTTTGACATTAATGTGATCCAAATGAATTTTAACTAAAATGCGATGCAAAAAAATAATCATTGGGTAAAATATTAGCCCGTTGTGTTGCCGAGGACGAAATGCCCGTTAAGGCACTAAAAACTATAATTTAGAATCTCTTCATGCTGAAAATTACAACATAACGCGGAATCAGTTCTATTTATTAAAACACCAAGAACTAAAAAACAAAATTGAAGAAATCAAACAATGTCATGGAATGTTTTATATTGTAGTCGACGAATTGACAAATATTTTACACAAACAGAATGTTAAGTTCACTATTCGTTTCTATAATGCTGAAACAAAATTGCTAAGAGGTTTTGTTTGCAACTTTTTAAAAATATGGTTGATTTATATAGACATGCTTAACCACCAACAAATTAAAACTCATTCAAAATAAATTTGAGAGAATATTTTAAATAATAACTTTATAAAATTCCTATAATTTATTTGCTTTTGCAAAACGTTTCTCTAGATCAAATGTCATTCAACAGTTTCTAAATTGCATTATACAAATATCTTCTTACAAATAAAGTTTAGTAAATCAATAAAAAATTTGTTGAAAATTTAGCTTAAGTTTGATCAATTTACTGGTCCCACTTTTCTTTGATTTTATCCTAAAATATTTGTTAGGTTAGAACAGACCTAACGTAAGTCATATCTATGTATTTTGTTGGTTCCTTACCTCTGAAATTGTTTGTTTTTATTCAAATTAACGTTTTATTTAAAAACTTATTTGATTTTTGTGTTCTTAAGTATTCGAATTAAAACCGGTTAACCGGTTATTTAAAAATTGCTTAACCGAAAACCGGGTTTTTTAAAATAGCAACTATTCGTAATATTCGAAAACCGGTTATTGAAAAAAGTCGAATAATCGATCTCCCTAACTGATACCAACGGAGAAAACTAATTTTTTACGAGTAGAGAATGGATGTGAAAAATTAAGCGAAATAATTCTTAGTTCTTTAGATCGATTGTGGTTTCGAAAATCAAAATTAACTTGGTGAATTTTGCTACTGGGACAATAACGTTAAAAATTTGCTGTTCTTTTGCCTTTGATAGCTGCTGATAGATGATATATATGGCAAATGCCTTTGTACATATCGCTAAATGGACTATAACGTAAATACTTTATATTAAATTTACTTATAGCGGCCGAATAAACAGACAAAATGAACTATATCGCTAATGTGACTACAAAAGGTAGTGACTATAAACGAAAATTACTGTTTACCTATACAATGCCTAAAGGCAGTGTGACCAGATCTTTAACATTTTTACAACTAAATCTGGCATTAGACATGGCCAAAAAATGCTGAAAATTATTTTAAAAAAATGCTAAAACTTTTTTAATATTTTGTCATGGCTGAAGGTTGTATTTTATTAAAATGCAACCGTGCAAACTGCTAGAATAATCTTTTTGACAGTTGGCACAGCTGTTCAGGGGGGTGTAAGAGTTTTGCGGGGAAAGAAAAGAAAGATGGCGAGAGAATATAAAAAAGGCGGGAAAATAGGACGGGGAGAAGAAGAGGAAGAATTTTTTTTGGAGAGAGTTTTTGGTTGAGAAAGGTGGGAAAACGGAGGCTTCGTTTTGTATGTATATTTTTTATGTTGTGGGCCTTTTGAATAAAATTTGATATTTTGTTTTTTGGTGACATTATATAAGAAATTAGAAAAAAAAACAAAAAAAAATTATTATTAATAAATAAGTGAAATAAAAATAAAGTGTTAACCTGTTTTTTTTTAAAGTATAAAAAGAACACTGAAGTTAGCTAATACAGGCATAAACATTCACACCCAGACACACCAGCCGTACATACACCATACACACATTCATCATACACACATCTATCATACACACATCCATCATTCACAAATACATCAATCATCCCTACACCATACAGTCAACATCATCCTAGGAGCAAGTATTCATCCCTACACATTTCACCCAAGCAACCTCCGTCACACATCCACATTCATCCCTACACATAGCCTCACACCACACACTGACGTTCGTCACCCCACCGACCTAACGACGGACGGGACTTTGTCCAAACCGGCAGGGAAAAAGGGGAATTTTGGTGATCCCACTCGTGAATAACCCAGGACACCAGACCGAGCTCGGACTAGGTAGGGGATAGCTCTATTTCTGCTTTTGTAGGAGGTTTATTTGAACGAACAGGTTGGACAGTGCTGTTGGAATTAACATTTAGGTGAGTTTCTGAATTTCTGAATTTCGTTTCATCCAGTCTACCTTACTTTAATTGTTATTTTATAATTTTCTCTTATTGCAGTGATTTACTCCGATTAGTTTTGTTTATTAGTAGGGTTTGTTTTATTCATTTCGTGTTTTGGTGTTAATAAATTACATTAAATTATTTTTTGGACAATGGCCTGTGGATGATTAGGATGGTGAATTCACGCCTCTACCGGCCTAGCCTGGCAAAATTTTAACAGCTAAGCGTTGCCCTCCTAACCATCCACCGGTTCACACCAAGGGTCGTTGACAATTTTTGTTAAAAATGTATTACCATTATGAGATTTTATTCGAAACTAAATACGTTATAGTGACTTATTTTTTAAATAAATGATAATATTTAAACAAGTAGGTAGATTTTGGTAAAATACGATACAATTTTTTTTTATAAGACCGGTACGATATTTCTTAACATAAGAATTATCCATTTTCATGCGAAATTACGTTTTTGGTGCAAGTATTTTTACTCAAAATGTATTATAATTTATAACAGTTCAAGTAAAATCAATAAAACTATTCGTCCAAATTTTTAAAATAATGCTAAAAAAAAACCTAAAAATATTTTATAAAAATGCTTATTAAAATGCCAAGTAGTAAATAAAAATTTTGCTGCTAAATAAAAATTTTTAATGTTAAATTTAGCTGCAAAAATGCCAAAATGGTCACACTGGTGATGTACTAAAGAGAACATGTACAAAATGCACTTAAGTTGAATAAAACGGTAATCTGCTACCAATCGATCACGGTTATACGATAAAATGCAACAGCTTAAATACTCTAGAGTCAAAAGCAAAACAAAAAACTCGAAGGTATTGTTGTGGTTTCTTTCTTTTTTTCAATAGCTATTGCTATTGTAAAATCAATGTAAAACAAAAAAATTACCTGCATTATTGTTATTTTCATTCATGACTGTAATCCATTCGACTGCTGCTGTTTGAGATATAAAATTTGTGGGCACCTGTGCTGTTGATCCAGTAGTTGAGTTGGTAGGAATCGTATTGCTATTGCTTGTCAAGCAATATTCATCTAATTTGTGAACTTTAAAAGTAAAAAAAGAGGAATAAAACAATAAAACGTTAAAGTGTTACAAACCTTAAATGTGGGCTAAAAAAAACTAATATTTCCTTTACTATACACAAATCCTAATGGACAATAAAATACATACATATACATATATACTCAACTAATAAATTAAGATGGATTTTTGAATACTCAAATACGATTTGTTGCTTGATTGTATACAAAATCGGCAATTTTGTTCTAAGCATTTTACTCTAAGCATTAAGACAATACCAATCAGCATTTTCAGCTTTTAATTCCTGAAATGCACAAGAATGATAGAACTCAAGATTACGCCATACGCATGATTTCCCGTTAGATACATAGTCTGTCCGTGGCAAGGGTTGCCAAGTCTAAAAGAAATGTATGCACTTTATAGGAGCTAGCGATCCCAAACAACTATTTTGAGTTTGCCAGCGTACACACATTAACTAGCCAATGGAAATGCCTGACGTCATTGGTTTGGCATGCCCAGAAGATTTTCACTGTGTTTTGGGATGGCATAATCTCTATTTCTATCATTGTATTGAAAATATCGGGTGATTCAAAGTGAGGTCTGATTTATAATATAAAATAAGACACATAAATTTGAAAGTGAATTTAAAATCCAAAAATAAAAAGGTCGAAGGAATAATATTCAATTTAGTGAATTTAAAATTTTTATTATCGGTTTTAAGAAAAATTTATGTCATTTACTGTTTCAAAATTATATAATGGAAATGTTGGCCATGACAACGTCTGAAGTAGTCCATTCGAAAGGTCCAGTTTTGGGCAAATAGTTCGAGTATAGGGACTAGTGTCTCGCGAATAACACGAGTAACGTTGGCTTTCAAAGCGTTAATCATAGGTGGCGTTTTCCTGAAGACCTCAACCTTACTATATCACCATATCACCTTACCATATACCAGAGAAAATAGTCCAAAGATACATATAAATATGTAGCACAGGGGGTTAAGATTAAATGTTAAATTTATTAGGCCTTCACCTCTGATATATGAAAAATTTAAACGATTTATTTCTATGATATACAAAATGTTTAGATCATTTTTTTTTATAGTTTAAGAAAAGTTGAAGCTTTAAATAATTATTGGATTTTTAAATACAATTGGATTTTTATCTAAATACAAAGCGACATTTTCTTGTACTTTTATAATAATATTTATTAGTATATAATATTTAAAATCAACATGATAAGGGCATTTCTAATAATTATTCCCTGAATATTCTATTTTTTTAACAAGACAGGTAAGATGTTACTTAACATCCATTTTCATACGAAATTTCATTTTGGGTACAACTATTTTTAGTCAAAATTTATTTTAATTTATACAACTTTTTTTAGTAAGATCGATAAAATTATTCGTCCAAATTTTAAAAAATAAATAATATTAAAAAAAGCTAAAAACATTTTCCAAAAATGCTTAATAAAATGCCAAGTGCTAAATGAACATTTTGCAGCCAAATAAAAAATTTTAATGCTAAATTTAGCTGCAAAAATGGCAAAATGGCCACACTGCTGAGAACTAAGACGAATCGATTCGTCACGCTCTTCGCGTACACTCTCAGCTGTAGTCAGCGTTGCCGTTGTGATACTAAAGTATCAATTTGACCCTTTTTCGACAGTCTTGATACCTTTTATGACCCTTTTTTAAATTACCCTTTTATATCAATTCAAGCCATTTTGTTCCACTTTTTGATCCTTTTAAGAAATAGCACTTTCATTTTGTTTTTTGGCAACAGCTTGGTTTACACGATCACACAAGTTGTACGTTTTTTTTTGGCGAAAATGCATCTCTGATCTAATTATTGTTTAAAAATTTTCCTCAAAATACGTAAGAAATAATCAAATCTCACAATGAATCACCCTTTACTTATCACCGACAGAATGAGAGAACACATTTCTTCATGTTAACTTAATAATTGTTAAGGGGATCACGTATTTATGTTATGTCATAATTGACTGACTCTCGTGCAGTAAACTTTATAACTTTTCATTCTTTTTTTAGTTTATTCCTTTTTTAAATTGAAGATATTATTATGTTTATATACTTTTCACAAGATTTGCCATTTTTATTAGGGACGTAACGATACGCCTTTTTGCCGATACGGTACCGATACTCAAAATAATACACCGCCGATATTGATACCGATACGAATATTATATTTGAATTCAAGTTAAAATTAACAAAACTCAAGTAGAGTTATTTTTTTATTATACAAAATTACAATGTAAGAGGTTATTAATATTTCAAATTTCATAAATAAAAATGCTTTTATTGCGAGCCAGAGGTCAGTGGTGAAAATAAATTTGTATGTTTATTTGTTGCCGATATTTTTGGTAAAAAAAAACAAAGTATTCTCAACTTTTGCGGATATAGACGATTTCGCAAGTCTGTATGAACCAGACCTGCAGTGGAAAATAGTCTCTTAGATGCGACAGCACTTATTTGAAAACTTAAGAATAGAAAGAAGCTAATCCTCGTCAGATTCTTTTATAATTTTTTTACAAACGCTCCAAAGACCAGTTTTTTAGACTTATTATATGAACCACCTTTAGTGGTGACCATATTTTCAACACTTTCGGAATGCTAAGTTCTTTCGATAGTTAGAGTCGATTGTCTTTGAAATATTCGAGAATTTGGATCAAGGGTCAAGAATTGTAGTAAAATAATAGGTTTCATTATTTAATAAAGCCTCAAATCTTTTATTTATAGCTAATGCTAAGACAGCCGCTAAATTTTGCGATTATTCTCCATCTTCGTTAACTTATTTATTTGATTCTCTAGTAGTGAATGAGTGTATACTAAGTTTGCCATTCCGTGTGAAACTTTTTTGTTATTCATCTCTTTGTTATTCTGGCTCCTTGAGTAATTCTAAGTCGATTAAGCCATGTCCGTCAGTCTGCCCGTATGTTGAAAACACGCTCATTTTCGAAAAACTCAAAACAAATGAACAATGTTCGTGACAAATTGCTTCTTGTTATCCTAAGCAGTTTGGGATTGGAATCAAGCAATATCGATTCAGTAGGTTTGTTACAAAAACTAACATAAATGGTGTTATTATGCACGGATTGATATAAGATTTCGCACAAATTCCTTCTATATGACTAAAAATCATGTTGTTAATTTTCGTGAAGATCGGTCCATAATTTATCATAGGCCTCATATAAAGCCAGCTTTCGGAAAACAGTTTAGTTCGCCTAAGACCGTAACGAATAATGTTTTTGTAGCAGAATGAGGTTCTTCGTAGTTTCATAAGGCTTTAAGTCACAGTAGAAAATGTCGTTGAGACCGGTCCATAATTAACCATATTCCTCATATAATGCCCACTCTGCGAAGTTAATGTAATACGCCTAAGACCGTAGCAGATACAGATATTGTGGAAACATTTAGTCCAATTTAGCTTCATTTAGACAGAAATTATACCACACATAATTTACCTTATGTCCCATATTAATCAGGCTTCTGAAAACCACTTTAAAACTATAAAACGCTGTCAAAAATTTCACTTATATATTTTGGTTTTTTATATAAAAGAAATAAATTTTCTCAAAATTAATTTTAGTGCAGCTTAAACTGTTACGAAACATATTTTACTCAAATTTGATCAAATTAACTTTTATATGACTAGAAATAAAAACCTAAGGCCTTCTGTCGGTCAATATGTCCGTCAATAATTCAACATATCGTCGGCTGATAATTTAATTGTTTCGAGTAAATTGAGTTTGAACACATTTAATTTGAAAATTGCTTCAGAAAATACCACATACGACAAACTCAACACTCCATATCTCGAAAAACTGATTACGCCAAATGAAAGATCAGGTCGGAAAACCTAAGGAATCGATCTTTACTCAAAACCGCAAAAAATCCACATACGACATTTAAATTATCAACCGACTATATGTAGGCCTAAGCCGCGACGAATTTTAATATTGACGTCCGTTTTTATAGGCCCACGCCTGAAAAATTCTAACTGTAGGTGGAGGGTATCAAAGAGTCGGCACAGCCGAATATAGCACCCTTACTTGCTTATAATAAATTTTACATGTCTGAGAGTCTTCTATTTTTTAAGTATGAAAATCTTCCCAATAGACTTGAACTTAATGGACAGAATATATTTTTAAAAAAAATTTTAGACTTTGTACATTGGCCGACAGCCATTTTAGTTTATTAAAACTTTCTTTTTCAAAAAAAAATGGGATATTTTTTACCTTTGGATTTGACGTCATACGTTAGAGTTTGTGCTGTATGCAATTGCGTTAGTTGAGTATGACTATTGTGTTGCTCACTTGAACTGTTTTGCATTAAACTAGAATCTAAATGTTGTAAGTGATGCTGGACATGATGTTGTTGGTGTGGTTGTGGAGGCTGACCAGCTGTATTGCTACTGCTAGTATTGTGGTGCTGCTGTCGATGCAAATAATGCGTATGACTGTGATGATGGTGATGATGACTGTGATGATGTGTCCCAACCGTGTTGCCATGATGAGCCAATGCTGATGGTAGAGAACTTATACCATGATTGTGATGAGATCTTTGCATTTCCATGCTGAGCATATCTTGTCCAGCCTTAACTGAAATTAAGTAAAAATATTGTGATATTATACGAAAGTTAATTTGTTTTTTTTTTCATTGTGCTTTAACGAATATTTTTAAAGTTATATACCTATGTATATGTACATAAATATATCTCTTATTTGCTGCAACAACGTCATATATCAAAAATCGCAAATCTTGACTAAGGCCTAGTAAATCAGGTGTCTTATGAAGTGGTAATAATTTCATATGAAGATACTGTAAACTCAACTGTTGAGAGAAAAATTAAATTTTCTTTATACATTATGTCGTGTGTAAATTTAAGACTTTAAAGTCGATTTCTGTAACATTAATAGTTTTGAGATACGATTAAGTTGCAGCAAATAAGCGATATATGAAGATTTGCGTAACATGAACTGACAGGATTCTATAAAATATTAGTATAATCATACGCAAATGTAACCCCTGTAAAAAATACAAAAATTAACAAAATCCTCTGTTAAAAGTGAGCTAAGCACGTTTGTCTTAAATTTGACAACGGATGTTTTTAAGTTTTTAAGAACGTTTAGTTGTAATTTTGCCCACAAGTATTCTTACTTTTACAGCACACAGATTTTATATTGATAACCAGAGTTTTTCTTTTCCTGGACTTTTTCATTTATTTTTCAATTTCCTGGGAATTCCCGCTCAAAACAAATCGATGCAAAATATTATTTAATTTAATTATTTTGAACAAAAAACCAATAACAACTCCTGAGATTTGTTAAATAATTTTATAAAAGAATTAAACTGATATCTGAGATCTGCAGGTTCAACAGTTTCAATTTTATGTATGATTTTTGAGAAGTTACAGCAAACTAATTTTTGGTTAACTTTTTTCAATGTGCAATAATATTTGGAATAAAAACTTAAGTTTACTTCCGATACATTAGGAATATTCGGGAATAAAAACTTAAAAAACTATAACCCCATAGTAGGGATGATTAAATTCGAAAAGGAGTATATTTTTAAGAATCAACTGTAACGTTTAAAATTGCTCTCCTACAAAACTAAAAAATAGACCTAAGCACTTTTTCCTTATTGCCACAGATATAATACAAGCCAACAGCATTGACATGAAACCATAAAAGTTAAATTATTTAAGCAAATTATTACAAAATATTTCTTTAAAAATATAATTTTTGCTCAGAATAATCATTAACAGAATCATTTGAAAGCCCACTACCAATTTCAATCAAGAAGATCTCAATGAGAAAACATGTTCCCTTTGTACGGATGTTTGCCTTTATAGTCAAAAGAACATTTACTTCAAAACTTGTAATTCCCTCTTTAACTCTTAAGTAGAAACCTAATTTGTGTGGCACAAACTGCCACCTGGGCCTGGATGGGACCCCTTGTATTTCGTTTGGAGTTTTGTTTACGGCTCTCGAAAAAACTCACACTAACGAACGCCTGGGCCTGGTCGGGACTGTATGGAGCTTTTATATGTATGGAGTTTTATGGCTGTAGCAAGAACATTTTGTTGTCAACCAGAATTATTCTTCGAAATTAAAGTAAAGAAAGCATTTTTATGTGTTGCGTATGCTTTTTGATACGTTTCATTTTGATTTTATTTACTACAGTACATATTTAATAGGGCAGGGACTGGCCAGGCCCAGGTGGTTGCAATATGCGCAAAATTTTCATTAGGCAAATTGTCACGCCCACGGTCTTTAAATTTACACATTTTTCTCTTTTTCTTGTGAAATACACTTTGATTGAGGAATACATAAAGTTTCCTTCTAATATATTTAATAATTATATGAAAAAAACTGTAAAAAAGTAAAAAAAATGGCTGGCTAGGCCCAGGTATACAGTTAAGGGTTAAAGAAACTTATTTTTAAGCGTTTAGTAACAAATCACTTTTGACATCATCTCTTACAAAATCTAATCCATAATATATTTTATGCAGCTTCTCTGCATAAAAAATCATTAAATTTTTTGAAGCAAGTGTGAACAAAATTTTTTTTCGTTTTTATAAAATAAATCTTTAAAATAATTAAAAATTGTGTACGTTTTCACCAGTTCTAAATTTCAGAGCATTAAACATGTAACATTGCCGTACTCATCGGATTTGAAATAATATATTTTTCTTGATATAACAAATTTACAATTTTATCAGCAGTAAAGTTACCATAATTATATAAAAAAAATCCAGGAAATTCTCGCACAAATTTCCCGGGATTTTTTCTCCGAAGTCCCGGGAAATCCCATAAGAAACCCACTATTAATAACGTTAGTAATAAGTGTGATAATTTATTAATTAATGCTTCTTTGGTTTTATACAAAATCCAATGTTTTGAATTTTTCTCGTTTTTGATTTGATAGCATTTCGTATTTCGAATTTATTTCTTAATGCAGCAGTCGTAGGGCAAAGACGGTAAAAAATCTGTGTTTTTTTTGTAAACCCTTCACCGAAGTTAAAAGGGTATATAAAAGTTGTTCCATTTGTAACTTCTACAATGTTGGTCCTAAGCCCTTTAAAGTATATATTTTCTAGAGCCCTATGAGAAGAGAAGTTCAAGTCCGGTTGGCCATCTGTTTGTCTCTTGAAACTGGTTTTCCGAAGACCCCAGATATGATGGTAACTTGGTAGGTATATTTTTGTGTCAGATAGGCTTATTTAAATTTTGCTATTGAAATTCAGGCAGATCATTACATAAATAACATAGACATGTGCAAAAAACCATGACTGACTCTAATTTTATCTATAAATCCCTTGTTGTTTTGTTTTTTTTTTTTCTGTATATCTAGAAAACGCCAAGAGCCAAAGTTTCCAAGTTTAGTGCAAGTCATAATTATTATTATTAAAACCTCTACAAAAAATGGATGGTATAAGAGAAGTGGGCGTGGCACTTCTCATACAAACACATTACAAATTTCTTTATATCTGGAGCGAAATTGGAGATGTGGGTGTTACACAAAATAGTTTTTTTATATCTAAAAAACGGTAAGAGAAATATTTTCCAAATTTGCTAAACATGGCTGGGTTATTGATACACAACCTTTAAGACTATGGCCGGGATTGGAGAAGTGGACGTGACACCTCCCGTACAAAGACATTATAGTTTTCTGTTTAACTGGAGAACGGCAAGATCCAAAGCTTGTAAATTAAATTAAAGAAAGATACTAATAAAAATGTCTGCCCTTATCACACCATGGTGAAGGGTATATAAGATTCGGCATAGTCGAATATAGCACTCTTACTTGCTTGTATTTTGAATAAAAAATAGAGTTTCTTTAAAAAAAAATTTCTTTTTCTTAGTAGCAAATAATAAAAGAAACTTTCGGTCTTAAAAATGTTTTCAAAAATTTATTTTGAAGAAATTTGCTTAGAAAACAACAAAAAGGAATTTGAATTAGTGTAATTGGAATCGCAGGAAACCAAAAGTTATCATTATTTAATCTTTTTTTGAAAATTTTTTTTTTAACTTAAGAACTAAATAAACAATTTTATGTAGAACTTAAATGCAAAATGAATGTGATCATCTTATTTGGAAGTTAAATTAAAGTTAAGCACAGTTTAATTATTTATTTATTTTCATTGTGTTACAACAAATATAGAAATTTATTTCAACACAGAAGTTTATTTCCCAAACCCTTTTTATATGAAACACACACCCCTGTTTTTTTAAGTTTTTAGGTGTCCGTTGCAATTGTTGCATTTACAATTGTTTTCCGTTGAATTTTCTACCTGTTGTTAAATGTACATACGTACGATTCTTTTGCGCCAGACAGCAGGAATCTACGTTGTTGCAATGACAATAAAATATTTTTTTTTTTGCAACATAAACCACAAAGGAAGGAAGTGGTTGATTGTTGGTGGAAAAAATGTAAAATAGATTAACGCTTTCAAAGTGGCATATTGATATATAGTACATATGTATATATATAGCATGGATTCAATTATTAAATGAGTAATTTTGGATAGCTACACTAAAAAGTGAATGTTTTTTTTTATAGGAAAAACATTTGTGCTTCTAGGAACCTGTCGGAAAACAAATGCATCCACATGTTACTCTTTAATACGGATTAAACTTAAATCTGCAGGCTTAATGTTAGTCGTTTCGACTTACTCTGATTTGACTGATGAAGAACAGTAAATAATTTATTTATAAATAATATAAAAAACAAAACAAATATAAATGTGTTCCAGTAACTTTTATAGATTTGGAGCAATACCCGTTCCACTGACTTCATATTTAAGGCGTGTTAGTCGAATCGACTAACATTTGTCATAACGTCTAAAAAATTACCTTAAGCATGCAGAGTTAAGGTTCAGTTAGCTGAGAGTAACAGTAATGTGACCGTACCGTAAAAATGTAGACCAATCTATGTCTTACAGATTGAGACGTAACATCTTACTGCTTTTACTATAATCGTTCTTACTGTTGCTTTCAGCTAACTAAGGTTTTAAGCCTAGAGTACACGGAATGTGAAAAGCCACATGCGCATGTGGTAATTTTTACGTCATTACAAAGCCATTGTGTGATGTGTAACTAGCATTTAACCCGCTACTTCGTTAGCGTCTCCTTTTCTTTCGTGGACATATTTTTACGCCAAAGTTTATGTTTCTAGGTTTCAACCCGCTACTTTGTAATAGGTACCATTCTCACCTCTTAAACGTTCGAATTTCGAAAATGTACCAAATTTATATTTGTATTTCAACATTTAAGCTTCAGGTGTTTAGGACGTGCGATGACGAATCAGTCAGTAACTTTACATTTTTATATTATATAGGTAGATGAAGAAAAATGTTTTGAAAAAAAAAATAACAGAATTAGTTACGATTTCACCCCTTAAACGTTCGAATTCGCATCAAACTTGTATTTGTTTTTAGGATAAGTTATGAATGTGATATATTTTTTATTTTAATGTTTATTAGTTTAAAAGATAGATGGCATAGCAAAAAAGTTTTAAAATACAGGTTTTACCCGTTTACTTCCAAAAAGGCCGAATTTCAAAAAAGTACCAGGTACCTGTCCGCTTATTTTTTTTACTGAACAACAATAAGTACTAAATTTTGAATAAAAAAAAAATGTTTTGTAAAAAAGTACCAAAAATAATTACGGTTTTTACACCTTAAATGTCCGAATTTCGAAAAAGTACCAAATTCATATTTGGATTTTTTAGATAAGTTTCAAATGTGATATAACCTTTATTTCTATGTTTATGGGTTTAAAAGATGGCTGTGGGAAAAATCGCCCAAAGAAAAATGGCCCAAAAAAAGAAATGAAAAATCGCCCAAATGAAGAATCGCCCAACAGAACATGAAAAATGACCCAAAAAGTTATATATGAAATTTTGCCCAAAAGAAACGAAAAAGGGCCCAAAAAAAAAAATGAAAAATGACCCAAAAAGCAAAAACGAATTTTTTCCCGGTGGCATGTTATAACGTCCAGTGTCATAGTGTCCATGGACGTTATGACACTCCAAAAAGTGTCATAGTGTCCATGGACACTGCGCTAACTAAAGCTTCTCTGCACAGCCGGCCTTCGGCCGGGCGCAAGGATTTTCTCCTCTATGGTATAACAAACACCGGCTTCGCTAACTAAAGCTTCTCTGCATAGTCGGCTTTCGTTTGGAAACAAGGCAGATTTTAGAAGCTTTACTTAGCGAAGCCGGTGTTTGTTATACCATAGAGGAGAAAATCCTTTCGCCCGGCCAAAGGCCGGCTGTGCAGAGAAGCTTTAGTTAGCGAAGCCGGTATTTGTTATACCATAGAGGAGAAAATCCTTGCGCCCGGCCGAAGGCCGGCTGTGCAGAGAAGCTTTAGTAAGCGAAGCCGGTGTTTGTTATACCATAGAGGAGAAAATCAAAAAAATGGGCCATTTTTCATACAAATTTAAAAAACGAAAAATCACCCAACAATAACGAAAAATAGTCCAAAAATTTTAGGTCACTTTTCATATGAATTTAGGCCCAATTTTACATGGAATTTTTTTGGGCGATTTTTCATTTCTTTTTTTGGGCCATTTTTCTTTGGGCGTTTTTTCCCACAGCCTTAAAAGATAGATGGGGTGACAAAAAAGTACCAAAATACAGGTTTAACCTGTTTACTCCGTTAAAGGGCTGAATTTCCAAAAAGTACCAGACACCTGTCCGCTTATTTTTCTAGAGAACAACGATAAGTGCTAAATTCTCTTGGTATCTCTTTTAGTTTTAGAGATATAAGGCTACCGAATTTACCCGTTTTTACCTTTAAGGACCGTGATAGATTTCCAAGCGGTCCGCTAAAGAGAATACAAAATATATTTTCATAGAAATTTAAAAATTTATTTATTTAATGTTTGAATTCCATTTCAATAGGTTTACAGAACACCAATTTTAAAAATATTTTAAGTCATCGTGGAGATTCAACAATCGTGGAAGTTCAATATCATCTGCATACATTAGAATATTTTAATTCCTAATGGACTTTGGGAAATCAACAATAAAAAGAAGAAGTCAAAGAGGTCTCCTATGACAACCCTGTGGAACTCTAGACCGATATTTCTATATGTCTCGAAGTTAAATCGTTGAACATAACAAATTCCCTTAATTCTGTGCGGTACTATTTTACTGAAAAAAACTTACATGCTGAGATTTTTCCCTACTTCTGGTAACACAGTCTGTTAGCCTTGAATCTTACTTACAACTTTAATATTTCAAAAACAGAATTGACCGCCCCAGTTGAGATGAGTTAGGCTTGCGCTTTACCAAACTGAGTACTTTATGAAGTAATGTAATGTAATGTTGCAAGAAGCGATTAGGTATGAAAGCGATTAGGAAGTTGTTGTTGCTGGTTTACTAATCTGAGTTAATCATTTAATAACCGCTTTTGCTGCTGTTTCGTGGATGTTAAAAAAACATTCAAAGCAGATGAAGAAAGTAAGAGATGGTGTTGCAACTTGTACGATAATGCAGCAATAACAACAAAAAACACACAAAAGTAAAGGCGGCTAATGCTATTTTATTATCGGCCTTTTTATTTATTATTATTATTTTTGGTAACAGACAGAAAGTCGGACAGTTCGTTAGCTGAAATGATAATTCAAACATAAGGGCCGGGCAAAAAAAAAAAAAAAAAAAAAAACAGGTGTTTCTTATATTTGTTGTTACTATAATTTTTGTAATAGTTTAATAAACTTATGTCTAAAACATCCACCTGTGTGTGTGTGAATTTCTGTAATTCCAACGTAAACACTAACACACTCCGCAAACAATTAGAAAGAGTATTTGATGCCTAACGAAAAGAAGTTACTTTTAAGAGAAGAAATTTTTCAAATTTACAAGATGTATATATATTTAAAAACATATGTCTGTACTTAAGGGTGCTTCACAAAAAAAAAAAAATAATTATTTTGCCATCATCTCAAAAGTTTTTAGTAGGACTACAAAAAGCTCTCCCTTTAAATCAGCTCCATCTTTTGATTCTACGCGACGCTCGGTGACTTTGAGTTTTTCTTGTTTTCAAAAATAACGTAAACACTTTTTTCGTATTTTGCAAATAAAACTATTTAATTTTTTCACTTTTGATGGGCATATTTTTGTTGGAAATTACATTTTGATGGTCATATTCTTGTAGGAAATTGAGTTCTCCACAAAAAACCTTAGCGGGTAAAAATGAATTAGTCTTTTAATACTAGTAAAAATCAGGAGCATAAAAAATATTTGTTACAATAGTATTCCAAGTCTTTATGTAGGGCTAAATCGAATTCTGTCGACACTGATGGTATCCCGATAAAATGTTTGAAAACAATTTTTTCTCATATTTCTCAACTGTTAGTTTTTCATATTAATTCAATTCTAAAATCACCGATTTTACCTGCTGATTGGTTCCAGTTTTACCCTTCGCGAAACTTGTATCCCTTTCTGGTCCAAACTTCCGACAAAGTTAAAGCCAATACTTATTTTCGTATCAAATTTCTTCAAAATCTGTGCAGGCGCTTGGACGTGATTGCAAAACAAACAAACAAGCCAACTTACACCTCATTTTTATAGTTATGCAATATACAACCATAACCCGGTGGGCCTCGCTACTCCCGTTAAAATAAAATTAGTAACAAAATTTTGAAATGAATCTCTTGTACTGATATTAAAGCAATTTTTAACAAATTTAAATACTTCTACTTTTGTCATATCCCAGATATACAAAAAAAATGTGTCCATATTTTTAAAGCTGCCATTGTCACTTCTCCTACCCGGCCTTCTTTTTACAGATATTTTAACGGATATTTTATATAAACTTTGTTTCCTAAATTTAAAAACTTTGATTGTAACCGTTCTCCAGATATATAGGAAACTAAATTGTCTTTGTATGGGAGTGGGCGTGGTACCCACTTCTCCAATCTAGCTCAATTCTTGACAAATGTTTTGTATTGATAGCCAAGCCTATTTGTACTAAATTAAAAAATATTTATTGTTAGTGTTCAAATTATATTGTTTTTGTATGAAACATGCCATGACCACTTTTCCAAATGAGTCTACTTTTTGACAGATGTTGTATATTAATATCCAAGCTATTTATACAAAATTTGAATACTACCACTGTTATAGTTCTCCAGATATAAAGAAATCACAATATAGATTTCTACATATCATTTTGCTATTTGTTACTCTGATTTATAAACTGTAATTATTCTCCAAATAAACAGCAATTTATATTGCCTTCTCAAGGGAGGTGACACTTTAATTTCTCTAATCCAGCAAACAAAAATGCGACCCCGAGGAGTAATTTCTGCCTCGCCGAAACTATCTAGAAGATTGTTATGAAATTTAACACAAAAATGGATCCCTGTTTATCGTGATACATTAGATATTCATTGTTAAAAAATAGAACTACAAGAGGAGGTAGGGGAAAACATCTGCCTCACCAAAACAATCTAATAGATTTTAATAAAATGTAAAACATAGATAGATCCCTATTTAGATAGACACATAAGCTGCTTGACAAATGTTTTGCATCAATAACCTGTATGTATTTTCTCAAAAATAGGACTACGAGGGGAGGGGAGCGTAGTAGAACACGCCGGGTATCCGTTAGTTTTTATTTATATAGATACCAGCTTAACCCGGTGAGCTTTGCTACCCCCATCGTAATAAAATTGGTAAGATTTTTTTAAAAGGCAAAGTATCTTGGACTTAATTTGAATGATTTTACAGTAACCGTTTAACAGTTATACAGAACTTTCAAGTGTCTTCGTGTGGGAGGAGCCATGCCTACTTTTCCCATTGAACCTACCTTTTGAAATATGTTGTGCGTTATTTTGTAAGCTATTTGTACAAAATTGGAATACTTTCACTATTACAGTTCTCAAAATACGTAGAAATGTTTATTGCCATTGTATGGGAGGTGCTACGCCCGCTTGTCTAATCCATCCGACTTTTTGGCAGATGTCGTGTATTGATAACGAAGTTATTTGTTTCATATTGGAAAACTCTTACTGTAACCGTCCTCCAGATATAAGGTTATTTATATTTTTATTGTGTGGTTTGTGCCACGCCTACTTGAAAATTAAAATATATTAATAGCCTATGTTATGCACCGGGTAATCAGGAACTTACTGTGAAACGCTCAGGAAAATCAGCTCAGTAGCTTAGGAGTCTGCAGAGAACAAACGAACATACCCTTTTTCATTTATATATTATATTTTTATTTTGATTTTAAAAAATATATGAGTAATTATTATATTCATATGAAATTGTTTAATAAACTATAAATAAATGGCAAAAATTGGAGTCGTATGTAGACTTAGATATATATATATATGTTTATATATATATATATATACTAGCTATATATACTAGCTTAACCCAGTGCGCTTCGCTACCACCATTGAAATAAATATAGTTAAATGTTTTGAATAGAGATCTCGTTTGATAACGAAGTTATTTGTACCAATTGTGGCAACTTTAACAGATTAAGAAATTTATATCGTCTTTGGTATGGGAAGAATCACGCCTACTTCTAAAATTCAGCCCTTTTTTGACAGATGCTGTGATGCTGCTTTTTACCAACTTTGGACAATTTTACACTCATCGCTCTTCAGATATATAGAATTTTATTTTGTGCCACTTCCACTTATCTAATCCGCCCTTTTTTATACTTATGTTGCATACTGATATCCAAGCTATTGGTACCAATTTTAAAAACTTTAGCTTTTACCGGTCTCTAGATATACAGAAATCTCTTTTGCTTTTGTATGGAAGGCGCCACGCCCACTTACTAACTTTTGACAGATATTTCATATTGGTAATCCAGTTATTTGTATCAAATTTGGAAACTTTCCTTTTTGCCGTTCTCCAGATATAAAGAATTTTAGTTTGTGCCACGCCAACTTGACCAATCCCGCCCATTTATTGGCAGTTTTTTCGAACCGTTCTTTAGACATAAACTAATTTTGTTGTGTCTGCATAACCAAGATGATTGTACCTAATTTTGAAACTTTGGCACTTGCCGTTCTCCAGATATATTGATTGATAACACCCACTTAAATTTGAAGAGAATATATAGTCTATAGCTCCGTCCAGACCATCAGTAAATATACTGAAAAAGTTTCAGAAAGATCTGTTTAGCGGCTTAGGCGACTATAAGGTACAAACAAACAAATAAACATACATTCAGCTTAATATATATTGTATGTATGTGTGTGTGTGTGTGTTTATCTATTTAAACAAAAAAATTCATTACAACAGCATAAAGGTCAATTACCATCAATCAACAGCAGGTGAATTGAAATACCACCACCAACTATCACCATCTGAATATTTTGCGCCACAATAATGACCAACTGTCATTCAACTTAATAGTACGAGTACTTTTAAAATTTTCTACCGAATTAAAAAATGGAAAATATTTTAACCCTCTATTTTTGAGAGCAAAAAAAATAAAAAGACGAAAAAGAATATTTAACGGAAACATGGTTATTTACATTTTCTTCTTTCTATTTTTTTTACTTTATTATAAGCAGAAATAACCAAACAAAATTGTGTGCTCAACTCCACATTTTAATTGAAATTTACTCAAGTAAAATTTTTTTTAATTTAAATGGAAGGATATTAAGACTTTACTTGGGGGTTAGATGATCAAGTTTTGCGCTTCTAGTTTTAATACCCTCTAATAACCCTTTAATACCTTTTTTAAATTTACGTTCAAGAAAACAGCGAAGTCTTTATAAGTTGTTTTTTGGTGACATCTTGAAAAAAAATTGCTATAAAATTGCGTGCAGCCTATATCTCAGCTATAAATTTTTGTGAATTTCGACAAGCAGTATGTGCAAAAAACTTGAAAGCAACACTTGATCGTGTTGCTGCAGGATTAGTTCTACCATTACCCGCGCCGCTTTTCTGGGCATATATAATTGTATATGGCACTGATGCATGCAACATTTATGCTATTTTTCATTCCCTGTATAACGATTTATTTATGTAACCGACTATCAATTAAGCCATATACGCTAAACATACTGAAAATGATAACCACTATCTTGGTATCCTTTTCTCTAGTCCCACCGAGGCAATGTGAAACCCGGCAATACACATATATTTATAGTCTGTTCATTCTTCAAAAGTTTGAAAGCTCTAACTCATATAGTCTTGAGAAACAGACGCAAATAAGTGTTAGTTTTGTTTTGGGAGGTGCCAATTCGATTATCAACTTTGGAAAATTTTAAAGCCTATTGAACTTTCTAGTCCATCAGTAACATACTGTAAAATTTTTATAAAAATCGTTCCAGAAGTTAAGGTGTCTATATACATACATACTTATATATTATATTTTTTGAACTGAAGTGCAAATAAAATAATATTTCAATACATAAATATTTTGTTTACTTGTTTTTGCATTTGGTTACTTATTTTTTTCATTTTGGCTACAATTTTTTTTGGTCGTGGCAACGCTGGTCAAGAGCAACATTTATAAGGAAGCTGTGGCATGAAAAGCTATTTTCGGGAGTAGTATTTGTAAAGGAGCTATGTATAGTCAAATATTTACCGATTCCAATAATATAAGTTTGGACCAAATTTAATTTATATACGAATGTAATAAGACAGTTTATGCACAAAAAAATAGAAAATCGACTTTAATTAAACAATTCGTTCAGACAATTAAATTTTTTACTAATTTTGCCCCTGCAAAAGAATTGATCAATTCAATTAACGTATTTGTATTTTCAAGTCATGCCACACAAATTTAATCAATTAAAAAATTAATTGCATTAATTAAAAAAATACACAACTTATACAAAAATATTTACATTTTTGTGTTTTGATTAAAAAAATTAATTGCAGCAAACAAAAAAAATAATTGAAGAAATTAATGTTCACCAATTAATTATTTAATTAAAAAATTTTTGGCAAAAATTTTTTCTGTGTGGGCACAAAGATTATTCCGGAAATACGTTTTTAAGGGTTCATGTGAATTTATGGACCGATTGTCACTATTTTCAAAAGACTTCGTGCTTATTTCAATTGAAACGTATGTACCCAATATCATCAACTTATCTTTAAAATTGCGACCTGTAGCTTTTGCACAAGGTTGCATGGAGCAACAGACGAGCAGCCAGCAGGAAATCGTTAAATCGACTCAAAAAGTGATTCTAAAACCATGTTCACACCTATTAAATATTTGAAGACCTACACGTAACCGCTAGTTTTATCAAAAAAAATATTTGCTTTTGAAAAACGTTTGGCTAGATCAATCAACATTTAATAGTTTCTAAATTGCATTATACAATTATGTTTTACAAATAAAGTTTAGTTAATAAATAAAAATTATTAAAAATAAAGCTTAAGCTTGATCAATTTACTGGTCACGCTTTTTTAAATTTTTTCGTCAAATATTTGTTAGGTCCGAACGTAACTTAGGTCGAACGATATACCAAACGAACTTAAATCAATAACAACCTCTTGGCAGTTTGAGAATAATACGTTGCCGAACAGTTGCTTAGTCATGGTTCAGACTTACAATTTTTGTTGCAGCAATTCTTGATTTTATTGGTGAGATGAGTACCGATCCCAAATTTTCTCACCCCAACAAACTCAAGAATTGCTGCAACAAAAATTTCAAATCTGAACCAAGACTTAGTTTTTTTGTTTTATCTACCAATTTGTTGTGTGTTTTTAAAAAACAATTTTTTAAAAATGAATAAAATACGAGTGCGGACGTATACGGAAAAGTCGGATTTTTTTATTAAAAATATTTCCTGGCAACACTGCCTAATGTAAGATACAAAATGTAGGCGAATAATTTTATGATTGGCAATGTTCTAAAAAGTTATTATTTCAGTATTCTATCTAGCATATTTGTGCTCGTTCACACTCTTCAAGTTTTATTCATCAAGTCTTGAGTTTTTAGGAGATGGAGTAAGAGAAATGGCATTATCTCCTAAAAGCTCAAGACTTGACGTCTTAAACTTGAAGAGTATGCACCAGTGTTGCCAGGTAATTTTTTTTCTTCCACCAAAAAATGTAAATGCTCCCCAAATTTAACGTTTTTTGAAAAAATCCCACTAAATATAAAAATTTAGATAATAATTTAATTTAAATTAACGTTTTTTGAAAAAATCCCACTAAATATAAAAATTTAGATAATAATTTAATTTAAATTAATGAAACATGACTCAGATTTAATTAACGTACTAATATTATAGCCTAAATTAAGCCAAAATCACCAAATTTTTAACATTTTACTGAAATTCTCCCAAAAATATTTTTTTTATAGATTCTTGAATATTTTTATTTAATAAATTATCCAAAACACAATTTGAGCCCGTTTAAAAAAGACTGTAACATTTGACCCAGTGTAAATAATATATATATCTGATCAAAGTAAAGTTAGTAGAACTCTGTTTTTATAAATGTTGAAATCAATTTTTAAATCATTTTTGTAAGCTTTGTTCAAATTTTCAGAATTAAAAATTTTGAGAACTTTAGGTGTTGATAATTCAAATGATTTCTTTTAGTATCTTTTCAACCAGCCTGACATTAAATTAAATTTAAATTTTCCTATTTTAAGTTCCGCAAAACAAAAAAAAAAACTGGCAAAACAAATGTTGATGCTAAATTATCTACTACGAAGACAAATACAAATATACAAAATATTAACAAGCGATTATCAGACCCTTATGGCGGGAAAAATCCCCTAAATATAAATTTATGTCCCCAAAATGTTCCTCCTAAGAATTTATACTCCCTAAATGAAACAAAAAGACCTAAATCTGGGGAAAAACTCCTTAAACTGGCAACTCTGGTTTGCACCAGCAATATATTATAGATAACATTAGGTAGATAACTACGCAAACGGAAAATTTGTAAACATTCGTAAGATATGGGGAACAGCTGATAGGAAATAAATGTATTGATGATAAATGTTTACACCTTTGACTACTTGACTCGTTTTCTAATCGGTACTCAATAAAATACTTTTTATTATACGAAGGTTGAAAACAATACAAACAAATTATGTTATGTGATCTTTCATATTTGTTTTATTTAATTTTGCTAATTTGTGTCTGGGTTAATTTATTCAAAAGAACATTAATAATTTTTTTGTCGTTGATTACTTAAAAAAAGTGCAGTTCTAAGTACCCAAAAACATCACAGTTTCACAACTCTAAAAAGTGAACATAACAAAAGTTTAAAAAGTTGGTATTCAGCTATATAATTTTTTTTATTCAGTTTATTAAAAAAAAAATATTTTACAAAATATAGAAAGTACCTCAGCGCCACTTGGACATTATTGAGGCGAGTTGGCAAAAAATATTACATAAGTTTTATGTATAACAGTAATAAAAAAAGGAAAAAGAAAAAAAAAATAATAATTACGTCTTTATTTTATTACATATCAAATAAGTTTTCACAATAGAAGCATTTCTTAGTTTTGGAGTAGAAACTCTCTTTAAATTTTTTTCAAAATTGAGAGCCTTTACATTTTTTTCAAATTCTGAGGAAAAAAAGATAATTATATGCAAATTATTAGAATTATACTTAAGTTTATAATTAGGTGACAAAAAAAACCACGGTTATCCTCATCATCTCTATCTTCTTCAGGTTTAACAGGCTGTTGAACATGAAGACCTGATCTACGTCTTTCCAATCAATTTGTTGTAGCTTCCATAAGCATATCATCGACATCATCCTCACTCTTTATTAGTATTTCTTACATAAACTCTTCCGTTGAAAGTATAAACTGACTGGTATCCGGTTTTTTTTAAGCTTTGGCATGGGTGAAAACGTTTAAAGTTTCCTTGCTCAGAAAATCGTCAACATAAATTGAATTAGTTTTCCATTCTCTTTAAGTGTCGATTTTGCTTGCATAATGTTATCCTTAGATTTTATGCATTCAAATTTAACAATTATGATCTTCTTATAACTTGTCTTCTTATAATATTTCTTTTTAAAAAGTATGCGGAATCAACTTCATTTAAATTAAAGCCAAGACCTTAAGAAATTTTCATTAGAGTATAAATTTCGTTTGAATTTTCTTTAATTTTAACACCAATAATCAGACAATCTTTACTAACTCTTTTATCATGAAGTAGTTTCACAGAATATTTTAACGCTTTCCCTTCAATTTTTAATAAACGCACAACATTAATTTGGCGTTCATTCTCAGCCACCCCACGTATAATTTTTTAAAACTTTTGCGACATGAAATTCATTGTCTCATGTAACTCAGACAGCTGATTGAGCTTATTAATTTTTTTTTTTTATTTGACTTTATTCTTTTTTTACTGTACCTCCCTAAACCTTCGTTACATTCATTAAGAGAGGAACAGAGTAGTTGATGTAGTACAATGTTACGAATACAAGCTGTGAAAAGTAAAAAAACGGCACTTTGAAAGTAGTGTCAACAGAATACGTAGTTGTAGTAGACGTTGCAGTTGAAGTTGAAGTGCAAAGTTCTACTACTACAACTACTTTTTACTGTTTAAGGCCTTACAATAAAAAACTGCTCATTATCTAACAAGTGTTAAAATTGACGTTTATCATTAAGGCTTGAACATTGAGTATGTATTTTTTTGGCGCATTTATCGCACTGTATATATTCTTCGTTTTATTTTATCTCTATTATGCACTGACCACAAATAAATTCTGGATTTTTCACACTTCTTCGTCCCTTTGGAGGCAAACTTCATTTTTATGAGATTCCTCACAACAAAATTTACAGAATATTCAATATTTGAGAAATAAATACTTGAGTTAAACGATTTTTTTCTTATAAATAAAAAAAACTTATATGCGGACGTGATAAATTTTGACTTTTACACGAGAGTGTTGCCCACTCACACTTTCAAATGCTTCACAAACAAGTTTAATTAATTAATTTGTATTCTCTTTTTGTTTTGAAATGACTACATTTAAGACAAAAATCATTAAAAGTGATCTCCTGTAAAATTTGTTAAATGTTAGTTAGGTCGGTTAGTTAAAACAGCGACGATATATGTATATATTATGGGCCCTTGAGTAATTCTAAGTGGATTAAGTCATGTCCGTCTGTTGAAAACATGCGCACTTTCGACAAACTCAAAGGAAAAGAACAGTATCGGTGAGAAAATACTTCTAGTTATCCCAAGCAATTTGGGATTGAAATCCAGCAAAATCGTTTAATAACTTATAGATTCTATATGGAGCCCACTCTTGAAATATTCGAGCTGTTGGGGGAGGGTATCAAATATTACATGTTTAACTTCAAATTTATATGGTTGGTTTTTGTTTAAAATCTGAAATTTTTAATAATAATTAAATTAATAATTGTCCATTTCAAAAGTTTTCAAAAATAATAATAAATAGTATTGATATTTTCAAATTTAAAGAATAAAAACCTTTGACGGTCTAAAAATCTGTTTTATTTTTGACTTTTTGAAATTTTTCATGGAAATGCATATATGAAAAATGCTTGCCTATATACATCTTTATTTATTTTATTTATTATGTATTAAATGATTAACAGGTAGGGCCAGGCGATATTTACATGAGTATGTATAATTTTTTTAGACCATATGTTACATGTGAAATATTCATGAGAGTGCATAATGCAACAGTTTGTTTTAGCTAGTACTACGTTATGCGTGAGTTCACCCCTCCATCGTGTTATTGTCATGAGGGTCGGTCGTTGAAATGCCTGTCTGTTTGTATTTCCTATAAGATTTTGTATATGCATTTGTCGTTTGTTCATTTCCCTGTCGTGATGACAATAAATAGTGAAATACCAAAACACTAAAACTAAACTAAACACCGAACTGTTGCATTCTCACCATCTAGATAATTATTATGAGCATATGTAAGTAATTCTTATTGTGTTTTTAACCACCTTGTTTCTATAAACAACCCTAAATTTAGTTTAGAATATAAAATTTCCCGCTTTTCCGTGAAAGACAGTTAATTTATAGTCATTTGCATCAGACGAATGTAAAATTGTTAGTAGCTTGTTTAGTAAGTTCTTTTTTTTTTTTTTTTTTTTTTTTTTTTTTTTTTTTGTTGCATTTGGACAATTTATGTTTGCAGTATAGGTATGTATAGAAGATTGTTACCAATTATAATTGGGGTTGTACAATAAAAATAAAAAATTAACTTCCGCTCTTAATACACCAATAAATAAAAAAATACATAATACACTGAAAATATTATTTATTATATTTATAAATATTTTGGCTAAATTAAAAATTTCATTTGGTTATTTGGAGTATTTTCAGAGTTGTTGGAAATATTTGATTATTGAAAAAAAAATTTTTTTAAATTTTTTTTTTAAAATTTCACTGCTAGTCTAAATAAGTCTCCTCGGATTTAAAGGAACGGCTGGCCAATTTTTGCTATTTATATACCCTTCGCCAGAGGGGGAAAGAGTATACATATGTTTTTCATTGTTGTAAATTCTACAATATTGAAATTATACCCCATAAATTATATATATTCTGGGTCCATATTAGTAGCAAAGTGATTTAACGATGTCAATGCTTCTGTTGAAATGGATTTTCCGAAGACACCAGATATGATGGGGACTAGTTTGTCATATAATTATGTCAGATTACTCTTAGTTTACCCATAAATCCCTTGTTAATTTTTTATTTGTATACCTGGGGAGCCAAAGTTTCCAAATTAGGTATAAATTAGGTTTTGGTTATCATAACACAACGGCGGGATTGGATAAGTGGGAGTGGCACTTTCTATACTAAGACTTTATAGATTTTTGTATATCTGAAGAACGGCAACAGAGAAAGTTTCCAAATTAGGTACAAGCAGCTTGGTTATCAAAAGAAAGCATCCGACAAAATGTGGGCAGGAGAGGAGAAGGAACGCTATTCATATAAATTTCTGTTTTCAGAGCACCATGGTGAAGGGTATGTAACATTCAGCTAAGCCGACTACAGCACTCTTAACTGTTTGGTTTACAATCCAATTTATGGGTTTATTACTATTTTCCTACTAAACATGTTGAACTGAATATCAATCCAAAATTCCTTAGGAGAACTATAAATAATTTGACACCAATAGTCTTATTTCCTTTTGAGTCGTTCGGAAATGAAAGTGATTTTAACAGACGGACAGACAGACAAACATGGCTAAATGATCCTAGAAATTCTCAAGGACCTAGAATATATACACTTTATGGGAAAACTTGGTATATGGTATAAAAAAGAGGACTATCCCGCAAAAACTGGTACAACTGGCAACCCCAAACCAGTCTCTGGCTGGAATCAAACCCAAGAATTATCGGAATTAGTTAAAATATTTAAAATAAAAGCATAAAGTAAAAATGCAACATTTTGAAAGCTCTACTAACGATTTTTGGGGAAAATCGTTCACGGCAGAAATAGTAATTAATTTAAACACAATAGTAGCAAATGGTCTTCCGCAGGAGCAAATGCAAATGTTATAGCTGTTTTATAAAATCTAACAGAAACCCAGTGTAGTTTGTTGTTAGATTTATAAAAAAAAAGCTACGATTCCTTCATTTTCTCACTCGCAAGACCAATTGCACCAAATTCTAAACGCCTTTTATATGATTTTAGTTTTACTATAGTCATATTCAAGCCAATTTTTCTATTCTTCTATTTTAATTGAAGCCCTTAAATCAACTACTCCGTTACGCAAAACGGGCAAATGATCGTTTTTGTTACTTTCAATGATTTTGGATGTTCTTCTTGCGTTTCATGTGAATTTTCATCAAATAATTTAACCCAAGGTTGGCAATCGAAATGAATTTCGATATCGGTTAAAAGTATTTATTATTTCGATATCTGTATTAAAGTATTTGTTATTTCGTTATCGTTTTTACAATTTAATTACAAAACCAAACAAGAATTATAAAAAATAGAAATGGTCTAAACGAATTAGATGACATATTTTTGCATCAGAAGGACTTTTCTCTAAAATATTGTAAAAATTTTATTATCTTTTTGCAAAATGTATAGTGTTTTAAGAAATATAAATTTTGCGGTGTAAAAACGTGAAACCAAGATTTTCAACACTTCTACTAATGGAAAATATGTTTGTTGGCAACCGAAACGAATTTACGTATTTTGGTTTTTCGGTGTCAATACCGGCATTTAATTTAAAACGGTATTAAAGTGGTATTTATAATCAGTATCAGTTGCGTACCTTGAATATAACTTTAATTCTAAATACATATTCGAACTTGTGTGGCCAAAAAAACTAAAAGGACTTTTCAATTTAACTTTTGCATAAGACAGAGGATATATTTAGTTTAGCAAATACGGGTTCGCAAAACTTCAAAAGGATAAACAAATTTTTTTAAAGCTACTATTTACAAACATAACGAAATTTACTTAAACATTTTGGATGCTATTATAAACTATTGAAAATAATATTATTTTAACTTCTAACTTTTTCCTTGAGAACATGAAAGGCTTTATTTAAATATTTATAAATAAAATTCTCAACAAAAATTATATTTTTTCTGCCCAAGATCTCCATATACTCGTAATTAATGATATAAGACCGGCTATTCACACTTCAAGTACGACACTTAGAAAATTACTTATGTTGAAATGTTTAAAACTTAACGTAATAAAGCGTTTGTTTAATTTAAGAATTTTCATTTAATATACTTAATTTTATATGAATTACATGTATCCCTTGACTTACACTGTATTTCATTTGCGCGATTTAGATATAATACGGATTAATAATTGTAACCATTTTTTAATTGCGCGCTTTTGTTTACACGATTTTTATATAACAAGCCTCAAACATTTTGGCAATCCTTATTTTACGCGTAATGTTGGCCTTGGTTTAGTTTGTTTTTGACTATTTTACAAATGACATAATTTTCTTACATTTTTGATTTTAGATATTCGAATATGTTTTAAGATTGTTTAGCTCTCTTTTAATTAAACTATTCTATAGGAATATAATAGCAAACCTTTATACATTTCGTTTTATAGAAATATTCTGTAATTTGTACCAGTCCTGAGCCTTGTTTTACACGAATTTGATTTCAACGTGCTTTCTTCGGTCGCAACAGACCGCGTAAGTCGAGGGTTACCTGTATTAAATTTTAATTATCGCAATAATACACAAAATAATTTACATCAAAATGTAAACTAAGTATTTTTATGGGGTGCCCCATTTATAGTGAGAGTTGATATACATACTTTTGTGCCATTACTTCAATGAAGTAATTACTCCAAACCCATATGTATGTATGTATTAGGGATGTCAATCGGGATTGATTTTTGAAAATCCCGGTATTCGGGATTTTGAAATCCCGATCCCGAAATCCCGGGATTTTATGGATCCCGGGTTTTCGGGATTTTTCGGGATCAATGTGTTGCCTTAAATATTCAACTCTAGAGAGAAGAATTAAATTCTAAGATGCTAGAAATTCAAATTTGTGTTATGACTCTATTGCAGCAAAGGCCCGATATGGAGAATGTGCCAATGCAGAAAATTTATTTTCAATTTTGACGTAAAATTTTTTAAATGCGGTTTTTGTGCCATTTACAATACAAAACAAAAGAACAAATGTTCAAATTTATGCTATTCCAAAGATATATGCATGCATTATTACCACACTTTCACTTTGCGGTAGGAATTTTGGAATATCCACAGTTACCGATTAAAAAATTCATAGAATTAAGAAATAAAGTCATAAATGCTCCATATCAAACTGGGTATTGTAAAAAATTTTATAAAAGCATTGAGCCCAGATGGTGTTGCTTTTACCGAATTGCGCCGAATTTTTCCACGATGAGATTTATATTTCATATCATAAAGTTTTTATTTTATAGGAATTCTTAGTGGACCGGACATTCGTAGTCTTATGAAGGACCATCAATTTGAGGTTGTATTGAATGATATCGAGCTATTGGCCTGGAATTGTGTGAAATCAGTAATAGAAAATGTATTAGGAAATCATCGTTCTGAAAACTGGCTAATTTAAATCAAAAATATGCTAACCGCATTTAGAAACTTAAACGCAAGAATGTCATTGAAAATACATTTTTTGCATTATCAGGCCGAAAAATTTAATGAACAATCACCAGCCGAGTCTGATGAACATGGCGAGAGATTTCACCAAGTAACAGCCAGGCTCGAACACTGGTATAGCGGCAAACAACTTGATTCGCTATTAGGGGATATTTGTTGGAATCTGCAGGAGGAAGAAGAATAAATTTCTAAATAAAAACTTTAACTTTAACTAATTAACAACAAAAATAAATGTTTTGAAATTTTTAAGTTTGGTTATTATAAAAAATAAAAAAATTTCATCTTTTCTGAAAAAATCAAAAGTTGTAGACAGACTTTAATCACTTATTGCTTCCCAGCAAAAACTTACACTGAAAAGTAATGAGATAAAAAGCTAATATAACTACTAATCACTACTTATACATTGGCATTTTAACTCATTATTTTACCATGATGATGTCATTGGAGGCAAGTACTTACCACCACATTTGCTTACAAATAGGGAGTTAAATAAGTCATTACCACGTTCGCTAATAGGTACTTTACATTGGTATCAAAACTGAATTTGTCAACCAAATTGTGTTTCTAATTTAATTAACATTCCAATTTGACTACCCTGCATTAAGGACATCAATTAAGTTTTTAAATTATTCATATTCAAATCTATTACAAATAGTACTTTATTTATAAGAAATAAAAATACAAACTGTAAGAACAAATATGTATTTAAAATCAAATTGTATTAGATTTGAATAAATAAAACCTTAAATGCATTTTAAAATGAATTAATTATAAATTTCTTTAATCAGTTAATAAACAAGTGCTTATGTATCAGATTATATGTTAGCCATTACTAAACTACTTCTATGCAATGCAGGTGGTATGAAGTTGTCATTGAAAAGTAAGTTGTTCAGTAATTGCAAGTCATTACCAAGTTTTTGCTGGGTTATTTTGTTTGGAACTTTGTTTTTTATACGTGTAGAACCCTAGCCTTAAATTTTGCACCTGCAGCGCCTGAGATACCCCTAGACGGGCCAAATGTATGACCAGCGCAACTTTATTTTTCATTCCCATCAGTTGTTTCTAAGGCCTACGATTCACTCCTAGGGGGATAAAATGTATGACCGACCTCCAATGTTTTTTGTTCTTAACATTTTCTTAAAACATAGTTGCCATATATCTCCACCCCTTAGGGGGGCTCCCATACAAATATGGCCGTTTAAGTAAATTCTTAAATTTGGCCCCTGGATTGCCTAGCATGGGTCAAATGTATGACCAACCCCACTTTAATTTTCATCTCAATCATTTATTTCTAACATACCGACCCGCTATATCCATTACTTAAGGGGGCTTCCATACAAAATGTTCAATGTAGAGTAGATATATATTGAAGAAAAAGTCCCATAAATGCCCAGGAGTCGCCCCTAGGGGGATAAAATGTATGACTGACCTCCATTAGTTTTTTGTTCTTAACATTTTCTCAAATTAAACTTTCCCTTTATCACCATCCCTTAGGAAGGCTCCCATACAAATATTGCGTTTTATGAAATTCTTAAATTAATTAAAATTTGTCGACTTTTGTGAATAAAATTAAAAGTTGCAAACAGATTTTAATCATTTATGGCTTGTTTTTTTATACGTCTGCAAAAAATTAGAAGCATAGCTGCATTTTCCAATTTTTTATGAATTTTTAAAAAATAAAAATTTCGAAATTTTGTTAAAAAAATAATTTTTTTTTTCTAAAAAAAAAATTTTGGTTTCTAAAACGACTGCGGATATTAGAAAGACGCGAACATATGTTGCGCAACCTCCTCCATTTTCGAAATAACGGTATATCTCGAAAACCAGAGCCAATCTTAAAAAACCGCGGGCACCACTGGATTCAGCGTACCCGAATCATGTTAAAACGTTAGGTGCCCAGCTTGTCACGAAAACAAAGTGTTAATTTCTTGCACAGTGTTATCAATAATTTAAGTACGTTTGAAATTTATTTTAAAACAAAATGTTTATACAAATGTTTCTTAAAACAGATTTCAAGTTTTAATAATTTATTTATGAATACGTAATAGTGTTTATTTATAAAAAAAATTGTTTTATTTACCGTATGTTTTTTAAGCAAATTTTTTATTATTATTGGATTTATCAATCCCGGGATTTCGGGATTCGGGATTTCCCGTTTGGCATCCATAGTATGTATACATATATTCTGTTGAGCTGTACAAAAATGGATAATTTTAAAAATTATTTTCTAATTGTTTGCTAATGTTTCACGAACAAAAAACAATACTTTAAACTCCTGAAAGCAATTTTTTTTTGGAAAATTCGGTCTTTTTAAGAACATTTCTATTTGGGCTTTGTAAACTAATGGATCCATTCTAATTACTGAATCAGCAATATACAAACATATATAGAGAGAATATATAAACAAAATTTAAAAATTCTAGCTATATTTTTCTCATTTATTCGTCATTATTTATTTGTATGTAGAAAATTGGTCGTTTAGTCTAATTTTTATTACCAAACAAAATGGACATATCATAAATATTTGAGCCGAATTTTATTAAAGCTGGTTGTTTCGTACGGACGCCATATTGGCAAAAATTAAATGGGGCTTCTGTTAAATGTTAGACCGATTTGTGTCATTTCAAGTTTAACACAAATAATGTATAATCCAAATTTAGTCATCCTATTTTAAAAAAATCCCTTTTTTCGGAAGCAAAACGGCCGTTGTTTGTCTAGTACTCGATAAGCCGTTATCGATAGTTTTAACTACCGATATTTTACTAAGCTTATGTTATGTTGAAGTGCAATCAAGTCCACAACAAATTAAAAAAAGAAGTTTACTTTATTTTTTTATATATATATTTTTAAAGTGCATGGGTGCAACCGCTACTGGTATGTCGGCGATACTAAGGGTTTTCCGATAAATCAATATCGGTGATATTTATTGCCGATACGACGATACTTCTTAACATTTTTTTTAACAAACAAATTGATTTGCAATGCTTATTTTTGACGTAGCATCTAATAGATATAAAACTTTAAAAAGCAGAGCATAAAATCGGCACAGAATAATGAAATTCGTTCTCTAAATTATTAGCCGATTTGCTTTGCACCATAGAAGTGAAATGTTCTCTTGTTGCTAAAGCTTGTATGTAGTTGTACGTTTTAAGGTTTTCTGCTTATTTTCATTAATTTTCATTCTATTGGTCTGCTTGTTTACAGGCGTAATGATATGACATACCCAAGCTTGAAGAAAATGGCACAGAGACTTTTACACTGAAGTTCTGGTTCAAACGGACTTGCAAAATCATCTATATCCTGCATAGCTCACTAGGTAATTTGAACCTCTTTTTGGGTCAAAATTAATTTCAGCTAAAGTTTTGACCGATATGTCTGTAATGTGGAATTTAAGACTTTTTTCTGTTGGCAGGCTGGGGTTGTTAATTTTTGTAATAGTTGATATTTTTAGGGTTGTCAAATATGAAACAAACTGAAAATCTTGAAAACTAGCGGATACATTTTTTTTAAATTCGGCAAGATGAAAGTGCGCAAAGGTGCTAACAAAATTATGTATAAGGATTTAGCTTGAAAAAGACGGTAATGTGTTCGTGAGCCTTGTGCTACCTTATCGATAAATTTTTACAAAAACTTTGATCCTTTTGCTTTAACGAAGCCAAATCATGTTTTAAAATATTATTTAAATCAATTTCATTGATAATAAAATTGCAAACAGCATCAGTTATTCCCTTTTTATTTTTTTTCACAAATACAAACATTAGAGAGTTCGCTATATTTTAAGCTGAGGCTGTCTGAAAAAATGATATAAGTCAAAAAAGGAAAAAAAATCGAAAAGAAAAATAGAAAAAAATTAATTCAGAATTCTTTTCATAACATTTTGCATCAAGTAAAAACACGGCAATTCACGGTTATCAAAAGCTTATGCGAAGTTTCTATTTATAGAAAAAGTCATTTATTTGAGATTAAGTTAGAATCACACGATTTGTTAACAAAAGCAAAAACGTCCACCAAATATCATTAGAAAACATTCGGCCGTTAGTCCAGATTGTAAACTCCTATTTTACAACTCTATCTTAAAGCCAACATGGTGTTTTGGTATCCAGTTATGGAGCACTGCCTCGGCATCCAACATAGAGAAAATCCAAAGGCGCCAAAACAAAATTTACAGAATCATCATATCCGCTGCCTGGTATGTAAAAAACTCGAACACTCACAAAGACCTCAATGTACCACTAGTTAAAACTATGATCGCAATGTATTCAATTAAATATTTAAAAATGCTTGAATTGCACCCAAATCCACTAGCTCGAAATATTTTAAATAATGGCGGGCACTCTCGTTTAAGAAGAAGAGATACTGTAGCACTTATTCGACAAAGTAACTAGTATTTAGCTAGAAATATACTCGTTGGTTTTTACTTAAAACTAGTTGCACTTTTAATTTTTTTCATATATCAAACTATCTTATTTAACGTTAGGTTGTCATAGAACCCCAACTAGTTTATTTTTATGCTTTTTTATAATAGTTTAAAACTAGCTGCTTTATTTACAGTATAAGTACTAATTAAAGCAAAAGTAAATCTGGTAATTTATCTCAATATTGTTTTCATATTAAATAATGTATTGTTTTATAGTGTATGTATGTATTTTAGAATAATTCTTAGCCCTTACCCCTGGAACCAGAGAGAGAGAGAATATTATATAACATCATGTTTCACTTTTGTTAAGTTCTTCTTTGTTTAGAAGAAGGAAACCAGTATAATGCCTCGATAAGGTTTTCGTAATTATTCTTCATTGTAGACATACATAACTAAATAATTTTAACAAAAAGAAAACGGGACTTTACTCTTTTTTTATTTATTTGTTAAACATGAAAATAATTTGTCAAATCAACAACCAAACAAAAATTAACGATTTTCATCATGTGGTGATGTTGTTGACGAGTAAACTGTTTTTTATCTACATTCTGTCGGTTGATAATTTAAATGTCGTATGTGGATTTTTTGCTGTTTTGAGTTAAGATCGATTCCTTAGGTTTTCCGACCTGATCTTTCATTTGGCGTAATCAGTTTTTCGATACCTCATACGGGATTCGTGATATGGAGTGTTGAGTTTGTCGTATGTGGTATTTGCTGAAGCAATTTTCAAATTAAATGTCGTATGTAACTGCCACATACGACGAATTTCCATATAAAACGACCAAAAAATTAATTTATTATTTAAATGTCGTATGTGGATTTTATAAGAGTTCAAACTTCAAACTCAATTTACTCGAAACTATCGGAATCCACATACGACAATTAAATAATCAGCCGACGATTTGTAGAGCTGTTGTTGTTGGCCCAATAATGAACAAGTAGTAAATATTTTTTCTACCAACTATTGTAGTGTTGTTGTTGTTTCAACAACAAACGGCGTCACGTATGTATATGCTGCACAGCAGAAATTTAATCATCTTTCTCATTATTCGATTCCTAATAACTAGTAATAAACTAGTCCAAAAGCTTAATAGTAACGATTTTAACTGCAGGGTATGTATGTATGCATGTGAACGGGAACCGTAATAAGGAGAATTTTCGTCCGGCATTGGCAGAACGCAAACTTCAATATTAAAATAAGATTTAATAAATGAATGTTAGTTCATATTCATATATATGAAGATACAACAAATAACTTGGTTGGATTACTTGCAGTGTTGTCATCATAAACAATTAAACAAATAAAATTTATGGGACATTTTATTTTGGGAGATAAATTTTTAGGGCCATTACCCGAATTGGGATATTTTGCATATCGTTCTTAAGCGTGAACTTCTGTGGGAGAAATGGAGGAAAGCGTGAAAGGCATTTTAGCGTGGGTAATAAACCCTAGAACCCTAACGTTAGTTTGTATACGTAACCACCAATCATTAGTCGAAACGAATAACATATAACCGATTTTTTCCGTATCTATTAAGAAACTGTTAGTTCGTTATGTAAAACTACATATTTTGCTATCTTATACCCACACCACAGTTGTGGAGAAGGTTTTATGTATGTGTCCTAGAAAGTTTACCGATCGACTCAGAATCATTTTCTGAGTCAAACCGATTTTAATAAAATTTAAAACATAGATAGATCCTTATTCATATATCCACATTAGCTATGCATTTTTCTAAACTGGGTCCTAAATAGTTACACTTGCAAAAATTCATCATATGGCCGGACCTGACCAACTATAATTCTTGTTTTAAATTGAAATCAAACAAGAAATTTTTTTTATTATTTTGTAAAATATAATTGTTTAATATTTATGAGGGACATTTTTATAAAATACTGCAAGAAAATATAAAGCGCTTTTTGTCGAATCGGCTAGCGTTAGAGTTGCATGGCTTAACGGGTTATACTGTATTTAAAAGTTGTAGAACTATAGTTTAACATTCGTAGGACAAATGCATTGTTATTTTATTCTTTAACTGAATTTTTGTTTTATTGTTTTTCTTCTGTTTATTAATATAATAAAATTATCAAATCAAATAAACATATATGTTTTTCGCATTGGCTAAAATTATTTGAATTGTTCGAATAAATTAAAACTCTTATTCGATTACTGGAACAAAACCATAAGTAAAATAATTGGATACTCTACTATCTATTAAATGCCCCTTAAAAAAACGAATATTTGTTTAGCGTGCATGCGACATCAGCTAAAAATGTTTGTTGCATGTTGCATATTTGTAAATTCACTTTTTCTTTCTTTCATAATTTTCGCGCTCAGAAAGTTAACAACCATTAGTAAATATGTTAATCGTTTTTATCAGCTGACGTTCATATAAGTCTGGCTTTTTGGAAATTGTCACGAATAATGCAATAATACAACTTTCAATTAAAAATTTTTATTTAAAAACATTGCACAACTAACCTTTAAAAAAAGAAAATTGTAACATTGCTTAAGGATAATATTTTAAAGAATTTTCTAAAATTGCTTACATTAATTCAGAAAAAAGTGTGCAGTAAAGTGTTGGCAGTTTCTTAACAACAATTTAATATTTTAAGGGTAATTTTTAAGTATGACAAGGCAAAGTTTAAATTGGCAACAATTTATAGCAAAAAAGTTCAAAAGCAAAAACTATAGAATAAGTGGTAAAGCATAAATTTACATACTGTCAGTAATAATAATAAGTTTCTTAATATAATTAAACAACATATTACAAAAAAAAAAAAAAAAAAAAAAAAAAAAAAAAACAATTAACCTTATTAATGCCTTTTCTTCAATATAGTAGAGAAGCTATTATGCATTTGTGCTATCGGCTGTAAAAATCTCTGTTCTAGACTGATCGACTCAGAACCACTTTCTGGGTCAATCTAACCATGAACGTCCGGTTGACTGTCTGCCTATTTAAACCTTGTGCGCAAAGTACAGGTTACAGTTATGAGAATAAATTAATGAAATTTGGTTCATATGTATGTTTTAATTGTCATAAGGACGAATACCCAAGGAGCCTCTCCTAACCTCATAATTTCCCATTGGATCCAAATAGGTTACACTCTCGAAAATTTGTTTGTATATTCTGTGGAGTAGGGCTTGACCGACAATACGTTCTTACTTGTTTTTTTTCCTTCATATTGTAAAATTTTTCGTGCATATAAAAACTTACCCTGAATATGGATATATAATGGGCCATGGGTACCACATCTTTAAAATTCAATGTAAATACTTGCATAGCTGTTTTTTTCTCTTTTCCAAAAGCCATCCTACTGTGCAGTCGGAAAATAAATTCACACACTTAAGTCACTTTTCAACCGAATTAGTATTGTTTTTTTTTACTTGTATGTATTATTATTATTATTTAGTAGTTTTTACAAACGTTGGGGAGTGAGTTCGAGCTTGTTGCTGAATGTTAGTTAGTGTGTGAATTATCTTTTTTTTTTGTATTTAAATAAAACACCGATATAGTTTTGTATACGTAAATATACATTTTTAATGAAAATGGGAAATTAAGCTCAAGGTCAGAGTAAAGTTGGTTTGAAAACTAACATAAATACTAGTACCCACCATTATCATAAAAACAATGCAAAAGCTGAGGGAATATTTTGTTTATTTTCACGGTCATGTCTTGAACTTCATTCAATAAGCAACATGAGAAGGATTGCGAGATTTTTTTTTACATAATAAAATAATGTTGATAATGGGGTGACTACAGACGACATATAAACAAAAAAAAACTTTTCAATTTCAGAACGTCTAACCGTGAAAAATACAACAAAATAAAGACAATAGATAAGTAAAAAAAAATTCATTATTTCACACAGGAAAACGTTTTTGTTGAAAACATCATCACATTAAAATAATAAAGATATTCGGAAAATTTAAAAAAGACTATGCAAGGAGGCGATTAGCTTAACCTTTAAGTGCTAATGCATAAAACTCGGTCTAGGAATTACTGCAAGATTTCCTGTCAAACTCAAATATTTTTGAAATATTTTATTCCCGATAGCAATAATAACGGGACACCCTTTATATTCGACCGTCAAAAATGGGTTATATTTTTCACACGTATCTTGTTGGTATATATGCAATTTTGTGTGTTTAATTAAACAAAAAAAGAAATTTGTGTGTTATATAAAAATTTTTTTAAGTAAAAGAAATCGATACCTGTGTTCCTAATTATTATTTGTATGTGTGAATCCATATTTCATAAAAAGCACTTACAAAACACTAAAAATTAATATTAACAAAATAAGTCGCTTTGTTATATCACAAACTATTATCGCTTTTAGCGGTCACTCTGACATAAGCCTGGCACGTAAAACCTTCCAATAACATCTTTTTGCGTTGGCATTTGTTTAGAGTACGAAAATGAGATTTCCTTTTGTATTTCTTGAAATTTTACCAATTTCTTGGTCCAGACTTTGGAATTTTTTTGAACAGAGATTTTACTTTTTCTAATTTCATTTAAGTTTTAAAGTTTCGTATGGGAAATGATCAAAAATAATAACAAATTCAATAAGCCGCAAACGAAAAAGTATTAAAGGTTAAAATTTTATTTATACTACATAATAATAATAATTAATAAAAGTAACAGTCAATCAATAATTTTTTGATACTATAAAATAAATATTGAAGTAAACATTTTATTCAGGTTATGAATTTCATTTCCCGGTATTTAGTAACCAAAATCTGAAACATTATTTGAAATAGAGCCAAAAATATTGAAAACATATATTTCCTTTCGTTTTTAATAAACTTAAAATACTAAAAAAATCGCTTTATCTAAGATAATTTTAGCGAAAAAGTTAATAGAAAAATTAATAAACTGTCATTATAGATTTTTTGTGAGTGTAAGTATCGAAAATGAAATAAAAATTGCGTAAAAATTTATTTATTTTATCACGTTCAGCGGCGCTCTTTGTTTTCTATTTACAAATTAAAATTTCGGTTGTAATGTTGTATCGGTTGCCGTAGCGATGCCCACTATATTATTTCATATTATGTACCAGGCGCGGATTCAGGGGGGGGGGGTGAAAAAAGGAAATTCCCCCCTCTCTAAATTATAAAAATATGTTTTGCTTATTTTGATAATACACGAATTTCCGAATGTACAACATTTTTGGAAATTCCCTCAAGTTTTTTTTTTTTGTTTTTTATTGAATCTCTAATCAAATTTTCAATAAGTATCCAAGTATTTATCCTAATAGTTATTTATTATATATTTCCAATGAAACATCTAGTTTACTGTATTTAAATATATATAATTCTACATTTAATCCCAGAAAGTGCCATCTATATCCGAACAATAAACGTTTGGGTTGAAAATGCGAGCGGTTGAATTATTAATTAGCCTTAGTACATGCAATATTTTTATTTGTGTTATGATAATTATTTATTATATACATTTGAATATAACCGTTTTTCGTATCATATTTTCATCCTAGTAGGCTTTGAATTTGAATTTTATATGCATTGCCATTCTACCTTCCCATATATACATATGAATATATGTGTTGGTCTAGTAAAAGTTCACCAAAGAAGAATTATATAACTGTTAAATTTCAAGAAAAGATCTTTGATATACAAAAATATATAAAAAATGAGTGCAACAATGGCGAGTCCGTAATTTTTTTTTAATATAATGTACCTATATAAGTATACATATACCATTACCTTCAGTCAAAAAAGATGTAGTGCAATGTATAATTTTTATAGGAGAGAGAAAAAACTTTCTAAGGGTTTAGTTCTGAATATATTTTAAGTCTGTAAGTCCCGTTTTGCTTCATTGCCGACTCTTGATTGGCTTGCAAACCAACTAAAAATAATACATTTATGTTTTACATATCTTTTTGTGACTTATCACCTTTTCCATTATATATTATTTTTTAATGTACATTTTAGTATGTCAATTTGCAAAAAAATAAAATCTATATATATAAAAATGAAAAATGTTTGTATGTTTGTTTGTCTGTTTGTTTGTTGGCTTATAGACTCCTAAACTACTGAACCGATTTTCCTGAAATTTTTACAGTAACATCATGTGAGCCCTAAAAATAAAATAGGCTACTTATTTTTTCGATAGGGGCAGGCGAATTGGTAACCCCCATTGGATGCCAATATTAAATATCGCATATCTTAAGAGCCGCTGCACGCATTTTGTTGATGTTCAAACTTTGTAGAAGTCACTCTTATGGTATACTACTCTATTGAGAATAAAAATAAAGCGGTAGGCGCAGGGGGGGAATACATCCCATAGGATGCATATATTAAATATCGCTCAACTGAAGAACTATTATTATAGACTCCTCAAGGACTGAACAGATTTTCCTGAAACGTTTACAGTAACATCACATGAGCCCCGAAAATATAATAGGCTATTATAATATCGATGGGCGCAGGGGAAGTGGTACCCCCCTAGGATACCAATATTAAGTATCGGATATCTTAAGAGCCGCTGGACCCATTTCCTTGAATTTTTTGTGGTAGGATCTTCTGAACACCAAAATTGAAGTAAGATAGCTGCAGGGGAAGTGCTACCACCCCATAGGACGCCAATGTTTAATATCGCATATCTTTAAAACTGTTATAGTGAGAATGTTCAAACTTGGTACCAGTCACTCTTATGGAAAACTACACCTTTAAAAATATAAAGGAAGGGGGTAGGCGCAGGGGGAGTAATACCCCCCATAGGAAGCATATATTTAATATCGCGTAAGTGAAGAACTATTACAGCGACAGTCTTCAAATGTGGGTAAAGCCACTATTATGGTAAACTATAAATTCCAAAATAAAAATGGGCGAGGAAAACGAAGAAGGAGCAATATCCTCCATAGGACGAAAATATTAAATACTTCATACTTGAAGACAAAGGTCTTTAAGCTTTGTAGGACCCGCTCTTATAGTAAACTACACCTTTCAAAATAAAAATATAATATATAAATGAAAAAGTATATGTTCGTTTGTGCTCTACAGACTCCTAAGCTACTGAGCCGATTTTCCTGAAAGTTTCACTGTAATTTCCTGATTATCCGGCGCCTAACAAAGGGTATTAATATATTTTAATTTTCAAGTAGGCGTGGCACCAACACAATAAATATATGAATAACCTTATATCTGAAGGACGGTTACAGTAAGAGTCTTCCAATATGAAAGAAATAACTTCGTTATCAATACACGACATCTGCCAAAAAGTCGGCTGGATTAGACAAGCCCTCCCATATAATGGCAATAAATATTTCTACGTATTTGGACTACTGTAATTGTGAAAGTATTCCAATTTTGTACAAGTAGCTTAGATAATAACCCACAGTGTATTTCAAAAGGTAGCTTCAAATGGGAAAAGTAGGCATGACACCTCCCATACGAAGACACTTGAAATGTCTGCATATCTGTTGAACGGTTACTGTATTTTATTTCGATGGGGGTAGCAAAGCGCACCGGGTTAAGCTAGTATACTATAAAATTATTTTATTTGTTTCAATGTTGACTATTAACAAATTTTTTTTGAAATTTTCACATTTTAATGAGACCTAGCGCTTTTTTTTATCATTTTTGGACTTAGAACTTTTACATATCGTTGCAAAACAAGAACTAGAAAAAAATATATTTATTTTTTCTGCAAACGATGTATTTTTGTTTACTCTATTGAACTGCATCAAAAACTTAATTTTCAAAAATTGTAGCATTAGCGCATTTACGACTGAAGGTACATATGTATGTATGTATGTGAAGCCAAAATTATTTTTGTCTTTCCATTGTTATAAGCTTTAAAATTCCTTTCTAAGTAAAAATAATTTATATTAAAAAATTAACTGTAATCAACTTAAACCAGCATAATTATATATGTATGTATCTTTAGATTAAATCCCAAACAGTTCGACTAAAATTCAGGGGGCTAATTCTGTTTATTGTTTCTTTTTTCCGTCGATACTGAACGAATCGAAATTATTTTTTCAGCGTTGTGAAAACTCAAATAAATGCTTTACAACACTGAAAAAATAATTTTGATTCGTTAAGTATCGACTAAAAGAATTAGTTATAAAGTTGCTTTCGAATCGAGAAAGTGCTCGATCACGACTGCCAGAATTAGCCCCCAGAACTTATTTTAAAATTAGTGAAGCATATTCCTTCTTCCAAAATTTTGTTACCAATTGCATGTTTTTTTTTTTTTTTTTGGTCGAAAAATTGGTCAGACAATTAAGTATGATGTAGTCAAATAAATTGTTTCAAATAAAAAAAAAAAACATTAAAAATAAATAAAATTATTTTTATAGCCAAAACGTTATTTAAAAAGATTAATTTATTTTAATTAATATATTTTTAATTAGGCTTAAGTTCATTGAATTTAATTTTCATTAAATAATTTTTATGAAGACAGGAATTTTACAACATGAAATTAATTAAAATTTTTATTGATAATTTTTCATTCTTGACTGCGCTGAGATTTGAACCCAGGCGTTAACGGACAGGTTGCTCAGACTAGTTTCGATTGTAACCAAACAATCTCTTCAGTGGGGTTTGCCGTCTTAATCACTCGGCTATTGCAGCCGGATGACGTCAATAATCAAACATCAATCTTTAAACCAAATGGTATTTCACCTTGGTAGATCGATCGAATGAATGATTATCTATTTTAATTGATTTAATTGTTCTTACTAACTTCTGTTTTTTCGTACATTTTGTCAAGAATTCTTCTTGAAATCTTGAAATATAAACATATCGTTTTTAATAAACTTTTAAAAACAAATTTTTTACTTGTTTTGTATCATAAAAAATTTCTCCCCTTAAGGCTCAAGCTGGATCCGCGTCTGTTATGTACAGACCCATCTTGTTAGAGATTTTCTCGTGTTTTTACACGGTTGTTAAAACATTTGTTTTAACAGATCATGTAAATGCTATTAAATAATAAGGGTAATCACACTGGGTAGTGGAAAGTGTGCAAACGATGCAAATGTGTGCAAAAATACACACATTTGCACAACACAACAACAAAATGTACGTATTTGCAATTTGCTTCATTTTTCTTCGTTTGCACTTAAAAAAACCTTGAGCATAAATAGTAGTGCACATTTGCTCAGTTGAAAATAAGTGCAAACAACAACTTTTGACATGCGGACATCTTTTTATTTGTAAATTGAAATTTTCAAATTAATTATTTGTGATCGCTTTAACGGAAAACAGCTAAAATACATGAGTATAATTGTAAACAAATAAATATTTATGACAGCTAAGACTAGTGCTGCCCCCAGTTTTTTTTGCTGCCAGAATATATTCCTAGAAAAATAGCACATTTGTACAAAAAATAAAAGTGGTATGCTCACGATCAATCATAATATGCATTGCAAATATACAAATTGCAAATTTGCACAATACCATCGTGATTACCCTTAATATAAAAATTAAATTTGCAACATCAAAATTTACTTGATATGCATACCAAGATCTAATCGGTAAAATAACATAACCTGTAAAACCAAATTTAAATTTTTTGAACTTTTTTCCAGTTTTTTTAAATGTTTTTATGAAAATTTAAATGTAGCCTGCTAATGATTTTATGCAACTCATAAATACGTTATACGTTTTTTCTCCGAATCAGGGTTCCCTGATCCACAATTTGCGATTTTTCATCCCCTAATATCCCCAAAATAGCTTATTTCTTATCCCCAAAAATACCCACAGATCCTTAAAAACAGAATTATATTATGTTAAGAGAAAAATATGCATACATTTAATTAACTTTTTAAATCCATTAGTGTAATATTATTAAAACTTGTTTAATTTGTACGTTAATTGTTTGTAGATACAAATGTATATAAAAAGTGGAACGTAACAAAGGCACAAGAAAAATTATTATGGAACAATGTGTAAAGTCATTTCTAAAAAAAATTAAGGAATAGAGCTATTACAAAAAGCTTTATAAAATACATAACTGAAATTTAACTCATAGAATAAATTCGAAAAATAAAAAATGTTGAATTATATTTTTTTCTTTTTTAGGACTTGTAAAATAAATCTGGCAGATTAATTATGGAAGGTTACAACGTCATCCAGCGAACCAAAATCATAGAACTTTAATTTGAACATCATCGATCAATAATTCAAGCTCAAAAAGCCTATAGTTGTCATTCTAATCTGCGGAATTCACCTTCCGAATCAATGATTCGACGCTTGGTGGCACGTTTTTAGGAACAAGGTTCATTGAGGGAACTGCCACGAAGCGGAAGCCACGTTCTGTAATAAGTGAAGCAAATATTCAACGCGTTCAGGAGAGTGTTGAGGAAAATCCTGAAACATCAACTCGAAGGCACTCTGCTGAGCTGCAAATGTCTCGAAGGTCTTTTCGCAGAATATTAAAGAGAAATTTACATATTTTTTCGTACAAGGTGCTGTTAGTGCAACAATTAAAGCCAACAATTAAAAAAGTTATGATTGTTTTAAGCACCTTCGAGACTGCCCCAGCCTGTATTAAAAAGTGTAAGCATTCGGGAAAATGGAAGCAAGATGAACTTTTGTAAATAGTTTTAAGATTTAACATTACAACAATTTGCTAATACTTAGTTCTGTACTGCAATATGAGACTCTTAGTCTTATGTGTAATAAATAAAATTTGTTCCATCAATCTGAATTATGTATTTTTAAAGTGCGTATTTATTCTAAAAATAGCTTCTATTTACTCATACTGCATTCTGTTGCTAATTTTTGTTTTGGTTATTCATTATAGAAAACTTTCGTTCAACGCAAGCGCTCCTTCTTGGTGCAGAAAGCATTTTTAAAACTATTTCAGTAAGATCTTGAAAAGGTTTCGAACCACCAGCATTTTGGTATGAAAACAACTTTGGACCAAAAAAAGACTTAAATTTGTACCCACATCTCGACCAATTTGGTCTTTCCTCTGCACATATGGCATTAATAATATATTATCCCCAAAAATCACCAGCGAAAAAAGTGCTTCTTCCCCAAAGATTCCCCAGGGGATTTTTATGAAATTTTTATTCCCAATTACAAAAACATCCCCTATTAGGGGCAAATCCCCAAAACTGAGAACGTTGATCCGTATAGTTTTTTTTTATCAGTTACGATAATTTTGTCGTCTACATTTCTAACAGGTTAGACTAAAATGTGACCCACAGAGAAAAAGTTTAGAGAACACATTTTTATTAATTTGTTTCTAAGCTCTTCAGAATTTATTAATGAATATTTAATTGGATCCTATAAATGACCTTATGAATGTTATAGATTAGTTTTACATTAATTACCAATATGAAAAAGTTTTTAACAATAAAAAATTAAACAGAAATTTACATTAAAAACAAAATTTAAGTTAAAATAAGTCATAAACACAAAGGTGATTTATGCGTTCAACTTCATTGTGTAGAAATCGTTATTTATTTAGATTTTTGCCTTTTTAACGCTAAAAGGAATAATAAACCACACAAAAAGCTTGGCAAACATTTCAACATTTAACGTTTGTACAAATATTTTGTGTTGTTAATTGCGTTGTTTGCTGTTTGGATAAACATTTGAAGAAATGTTTGCAGAAATATTAAAAAATTTTAATATTTGGCAGACATGTTGGATATTTGTCAAACTTTTTTTGGTGTCTAGTGCTAAAAATAATCATTTCAACGAAGACTTTGCAGAGTAAAGACTTAGAAGAAAAAGCAGTAAAATAAATTTCGGCCGTATATTCTATTTTTTTAGCAGCATTGTTTCCCCAAAAACAGCTCGTTGCTAAGACCACTCTTTACTCCAAATTCTTTTTCTTTCTTTTATATTTCTTCTCCGTTTTAAACAAATAACGAGCAAAATTGCCGCGCACAATCGTCGTCTGCATTCATGGAAAACAAAGCAAAAATGAAAAAATAATGTTTGTACGAAATAAGATTGTGCTGTTTATGGCCAAACTGAAGCAAAACTAAAGTGCATGTTTGCCAAGCAATTTGTGTGGTTTAATATGCCCTTAAGTAAAAGCATTAGTTCAGGGTAATTAAAACTTTCTAAACTTTAAATTAAAATGAAAATATATTAGTTTAGCTTAAAAAATTAGTAGCTTCCCTTGATTTTAAAAGAAGTTCTGATAAAGTTTAGTTTTCTTAAGAGTGTAAGGTATATAAAGGAAATATAATTATTAGCTTTGAATACAGCATCGTTTTTAAAACTTGATCGATTTCAATTTTACTCGAATTCGAATTCCAGAACATGTCTGTATATATTTCAAATGATTTTCTTTCAACCTTTTATAAACGAGTAGTAATATATACATATTATTACTAGTTGGTGTGTTAATAAACAAAACTGGTGAATTCTTCCCATATCGCTGATTCCGCAGGACTTTGTTGCTTTAAGCACAAAGAAATGCTAGAACTACTAAGGATTTTTTAGAACCTTAAACGTAATTTCGTCTTCTGCAACAGAACGGGCTAATATTGCACCCAATGATTAATTTTTGGCAGCGGATTTTAGTAAATTATTATTTGTCGTCTCTCTGAGTTAAGTATTATTTGGAGCATATGTGGACTAATTAAATGTGATTAATAAGTCGTGACGTCGAAGAACCTTTGCAATTTATCATTTGTCTTTTAATCCCGTTCGTAATATCTCCCGAGATGACATCTGTATAAAAATATATTTCATAGTTAGAACACTCTCACACAAATAACCATTTACCTTTTTAACTAAACACTTTTTTGTAGCATTTTTAATTGTTTTTAGCGTTTTTTTACAAGAGCATTTGCTTTTATAAGCGATTTGTATTTACATCGTGTATTATGTTTTGACATTCTTCATAAAAAGTTTAAGGCTGACCAATATTACAATTAGAAAAAAAAAACTTAAATTTCGGGTACATCTTCAACAAAAGTAAGAAAAACGCATATAAGTTACACATTATTAAAATAACCGGTTTATTGTACCAAAAAAACTGTTTTATTCGAAGTTCGAAAAATGGAGATTTAAAAATAACCGGCTTGAGCAAAACTAAAAAAACCGGTTAATCCCGGTCGAATAACAACCGTTCGATCTCCCTAGTTCTGACAAAAGGAGTAAAATTTCATGGCCAACATTTGTGTAGTATATTTCATCCCCGCCCTCGCCATTGGTTGGGGTGTTTTTTTTTTCTCTTTTGTTAGAATTGCGCTAAAAATTACCGTTGTCAAGGGAAGTTACAGGGTTAATGTGTTCCACAGACAAATTTGCTGTAACATTTTCTACAAACATACCTCAGATATATAAAACATTGTTTCAGATACCGATCAGTGTTACCAGTGAAATTTCGAGAGAGATACATTTTAGTTTCCAGAAAGATACACTTTTTCCCAAAAAGATACATTTTGAAAAACAAAATTTTAATTCCATTTTTAACGTTTAACATTTATTAACATAACAATTTTATATCATATTTAATGAATATTGTAAAGAAAATCATATCATATAAATTAATTCTTATATTTATTTATGTCATAAATATTTGGTATGTAATTTTTAAAAATAAAGTAAGAAAACTTTAAAATTAATTTTGTGTAACTATTTTTCGATGTTATCAAAATAAATCATTTTTGCAAAAATTAATAAACAAGTTAAGGCGTTTTTTTTTTTCTTCTAAAATTTCATGTTAACACACATACACAAGAATAAGCAGACAACAGAAGAACTTAGAAAACCTAACAACAAAATACATGTTTTTTTGTATTTAGTTTTCACTGTTTTTTTAGTATTCATAACGAAATCATAACTTTAAAAAACTTTGTCAGAGACGGAAAGCTTAATATTTTATTTCTGTACATTTTGCGTAGACATTCAAAAGATACGAAAAATGTCAGGATTATACATGGTACCTGAAGTCATCAGAAGATACGAAAAATGTGTCTTTCGTATCCTAATAGCATCACTGATACTGATACTCTGCACGAACAGGCCAAAAGGATTAAACTTAAACCATATCTAAAATAAAATTCCGATGTGAACTTTGCCCAGAATATATTGTCAGAATCCCGTCATTTTTTTTCTGTATTGTACAGTGTAATTAAACAATTTATAATGCGCCAAATACCATTTTATAAAATTTAGTTCTAAATAATGGTCAATTTATTTAATTATTACGATTTTGATACTGATATATATGTACACATCGCTACCTAAAATGCAAAATAACGTGACATCACTTCCCAATAAAAAATGGAGCTTCCAACGAAGCAGGTTTGTAAGGGAGAAACGTAAAAGTTTCGCTTACCATATCGCTTACGGAAGACATGAATTTTATATCGCGAGTTCCCACTTTGAAGCAATACATTTTTGACACAGAAAGCGCTTTATTCAGCGCATATAAAAACTGGTAAATGTAATGATGAGCTTTGCACACTAAATTTTTTTGTTAACGTCAATCTTTTATAAGCTCCCCTTACAAACCTGTTTCGTAGTAAGGGAATGTCGTGGCCCTTAAAATTGTATATATATATTTTCTTAAATTTATTAAGAATTCGTTCACTTACCCTACTGCATCTCCATATGTCTTACTGCGTAGCGCATAAATGTGAGTTTACTTTTTTAAATGTTCCAATAGTGCTTCGCAAAATAAGAACATTTTTTATTGGGTTTTCTTAAGTTTACAGGTGAAAAAAAGCGATAACCGATCTAATTTTGGGAGAAAATATACACATTGTTAAGCAATGTGTGTTACGTTGTTATGATTTGTAATTTTCTGAAACAAAAAAAAACGTATTATCACCAAATTTTAGCATATTATTTGGGATATTAAAACATATTACGTATGTGAAGTTTTTACATTTTCTTTTACTTAATCAGCAGAAAACGGTGTACAGTCGAACTTCCCTATAACGAATCGGCATAGGACCAAAAAAACACTTCATTGTATAGAACTTCAATACCGAAAAAATATTTTTTCCACTTGTATCAATTATTTTAGTTTAAATTACACTGTCTGTCGTGCGCATTGTTTTTTAATATTTGATTAAGTGCTGGCAAGAATCCTAAACTGCTTGGCTATATTTATACTAGGGATGCGGCGAATAACGGTTGTTTAGTGAATGCGAATGCAAATAATGAAATCAAATATTTGCGAAAGCGAATACGAATGCGAATATTTACAATATGTTAAACATTCATATGCAAATAAATTTTTATGGTATGTATGTATGTATATTCTAAGAATATATAATATATCGAGCCTTCACATACATACTGAGTTCTTTTTAGTTTTTGAAGCCACAATCCACTGAACTCTACACTCTAAAATAAATAGTTTTTGTCTTTGGTATCAGGGATGGAATATCTTTTTATTATTTTAACAATTTTTTTTACAGTACTCAGCTCTGATACAAAATCTGCCGTTATATAATAAATATGAATTATTTATTTTCTATATTCACAAAAATTGATTATATTCGGTTATATGCCTCATAGTGGCTTTATGTGAATTAGGCTTATAGTCACATTAGCGATATAGTCCACGAATTGTCTGCAACTAAAGGATGTGACTACAAGCGAAAAGTAGTGCACTTAGTTTTAAAATATCGGGTTATTTATCGTGAGGTTTGATTTATAATGAAAAATAAAACACATAAAATTGGAAGTGAACTTAATATGTTTACTATCGGTTAAAAGAACAATTTATGGCATTCACTATTTGAAAATGATGTCATATAAATGACGGCCATGTTTACGTCTGAGGTGGTCCATTCGGAAGGTCCAACTTTGGGCGATTCGTTCGAACATAGCGACTGCTAATTCACGAAAAACACGAGTAATGTTGGCTTCCAAAGCGTCAGTCGTAGCTGGCTTATTCCTGAAGACTTTACATATCCCCAGAGACAATAATCCAAGGATGTATGTGACCAATTTATCGCAGCAAAAAGTAAAATTTAAGTGATCACCGAAATGATTTCTTAACAAGGGCATGGTTTCAAGCGCTGTATGGCTCGTAGCTCCGTCTTGTTGAGACCAGTGCTCATCGAGATTATGCGCTTGAATGTTAAACAGCTCATAATCCGTTAACATGGTGCGATAACGGTTATCATTGACGGTTACATTCTGATTTTCCTCATTTTTTAAGAAACATGGACCAATGATTCCACCTCCAGCAGCTATATTCACTTCACTACGTGCTAAATAGGGTCGAGTATCATCCACTAATGTAAACTGGGACTAAAATTTGTGAATGGTGTTGGCAATAGTGGTTTCAGTAAGTCGATTATGCGCACCGTAAACTCCTCAAATTGCATGAAAAAAATTTCTCACAGAACGCTGATTTTCGTAATACAGCTGAACAATTTAGAGACGCTTTTGGACGGTGAGTCTTTTCATAGTGAATTACCAAACGATACTAAACAAAACTGACAGAGCAGTTTTATATGAGCCACACATGAGCATATTGGAAATCAAAACCTCACGATGAATCAACCTTTTCATAATTATGTGTAAAAATATAACAGAAATCGCTAGAAAAATAAACCTGATCCCGTATATATGGCATGCAAGACAATATAATAAAATAATATTAATATTAATCAAATTTTATATATATTATCTGTAAAAATACATTTGTATACCTACCCTACATACTATGTTCATACATATGTATATGGGGGATTTCATGTCAAGTGACCCAACTTTTGAAATCGATGTCTTCCGATTTGGATGAAATTTGCACCAAGGTTAGTCTTATTGGATAGTAGTTTAGACACAACTACTCGTCTTGAGTTAGAAATAATTTTTTTTATACATATCCCACTCTCATCCTACTAAGCGACCAAAACTACCTAAATGAAAAATACATAAGCTTTCTTTTAAATAAAAAAAATACCTTTTCCAAAAAAAATAAAAAATAAGTTTTAAATTTAAAAAAAAAAAAATTTTTAAAATTTAAAAAAATACAAAAAAAAATTTTTTTGATAGCTTAAAGAAATAGCTATCTAATTTGTTTGGGACAAATTTTGCAAACACCAATAGATAATAAGTTACATGAACGAGAAAGAACACCGGTTTGGCCAAAATGTCAAATTTTGACCCCCTCTAACTCAGAAACTTTTTGACCGATCTTGTTGAAAATTTGTGTCTAAGCTACTATCCAATAAGACTAACCTTGGTGCAAATTTCATCCAAATCGGAAGACATCGATTACAAAAGTTGGGTCACTTGACATGAAATCCCCCATATATGTACATTGTACATATGTATATGTGATTCTTTCTTCAAATTACGAAAGCAAAAATGTCAGAAAAATAATGTATTATTTTCGAAAGAATAATAATGCATTTATTGGAATCGAGAAGTTTATTTTATTGACACAATAATTATGCATTCATTACCACGTGTATTCCCACATTTGCAGAACAAGGAATTTATTGTTTCTGTTCGTAAAAATTATTCATGTTTATCCTTCTGTTCGTGACAATTATTGGTATTTTTTTTCTTATTAATATTTTCTTGATAAAAATCCGTTATGAATTAATTAATGCAATCGCAGTTTACATTTAAATAATTTATTACAATCCTACGACATGTGCTGTGTTAAGAGTAATAAGTTCTGGAATCAAATATTAAACAAGATATGTATTACATTCTCGATTCCTATTGATTACATATTCCTGCTGGGGACAAAAACGTACACATTTTAAGACAACACCAAAATGCACTCATTTCACCCATGTGTGTGCGTGTGTATTTGCAAGTACAAAAAAGGAAGCATTTTAAAAGAACAACAAAAAGCATTGGTATTTTCAACTACCATTAATACGCGTGTGTACGTGTGTTTGTAAGATAAATATAAACGCTTTTTAATCACTTTAATCCTATAAATTTAAAAAAATTTATATTGTGCATATTTACCTTTAAAACGATATATTTTTAACTAAAAATCGGTGTACGATAATATACTTAAAAATAAACTTCAAAAAATTGTTCCCGTATTTATATATAACGAGCCTTTGGTGCAAGACCGTAGTAACTCAAAATTTGAATTTTTTGAACTGCGTATGCAGTAATGATCTTTGGGGATATATCTATCTGAAGAAAAAAAGATTATGGTTCTATCTCTAACTGTTCAGATTTTACAGCTAAAAATTGCTTTATTGCCTCTAGCTTTGTCCAACAATATTTATTTGCAATAATGAAATATTTCCTTTAACTTACAAACAGAAAACAAATTGTGAAAAAACAATAAGGCAATAATTTTTTTTGCTACGTTTTAGGCACAAAAACGCAACTGCATAATTTGTGTTCTTTTTTACTTGTTCGTATTATTTCACAATTCATCTTTGTTGAAAAAAAATTAGTTATCATTTCTTCTTATGCTTTATTGCTATATCGATATATTCCGAATTAATTCATAATTTTGTCGTTAATTTTGTGACAATAACGATACATTATTGATAGGTTGATACAAAATACTTAAATATAAATAAATATTTCATATTTTTAGTAATTTTTTACCTATTTTATTAAATAACACATTCCTCTTTATTAAAAAACTTGTCAAAAAATAACTTTAGTAAACGAAAATACTATCAAAAAGGTGATTCAAAACTTCAAATGCATTTTTCTCAGTTCGCGATTTTTTGACTTACTACGGTATTGCACCAAAGGCTCGATAAGATAATAATTATAATTAAATTTAAAAATTTGGTTCCTTAAAAGTATTTTTCTGGATCGCGGATCATGTGATATATATTGAACGCTTATGCGCTTTTGTATATTTTGTGCTTTAACGAAAAATCCAGCGGGGTAGTTAAACGGACTGTTTTTTGGTTTTCTCGCGGCATTTTTTTAACTTCGACCGGCACAAAAATAATGTAAATACTGACGTGATAAAAATTATAAGTGAAGCGGATCTAGATCCAAATATTACAATATATATTGAACGTGTAATAGTGCCCTTATTAGCAGGGATGTGGAGTCGTCAAAAATAGTTATAACTCCGACTCTAACCGCTGAAATGTTTTAAGTACGACTCCAACTCCGACTCCAACTCCGACTCCTACACTGACCTCGATTCGAAATGTATATGAGACTTTCCCTTATTTGATATTAAACAATTTTTAAAAATTTCAGCCGATATTTTAATTCTAGCACTTGGCGACTTGATTATTAGTATAGTTATTTACATACATATGTAAAGTAGAATGGTCCTAATTTTCTGGCTTCAAAATTTTTAAGGTATACCGTCTTAAAATGCTATTGTTAGCATAAAAACCATTACGCTATTCAACTCATGTGCTATTTATTTAACCACAAGTAAATGACTTAAAAACCAAACAACTTTTCTCAACTAGATCAATAACTGAGTATAAGTTTAGCTAATGACATTTAGACTCTTGCCCGCACGTATAAATAATATTCCAAAATAATTTAAATTATTATACACTTTTATACTATTTAAATCAAGTACTTGAATTGAACTCTCATAAATAAATTAAGATGTACTTATTCATGGTGATCTGTAATAAACTGTATCGCCAATTTCGAAGAATTTTTATTATTTTATTGGAATATATTAGAAAACTGTTTATGCCGAAAAACTTTGGAGTCGGAGTCGCGAGTTTTTGTGGGTAATTCGACTCCGACTCCGACTGCGGTAAAAAACCTTAACTGCGACTCCACAGCCCTGCTTAAGGCTAGATTACACTATTATACTTTGTATTAATACATGTCAAAAACTCAAGTAATATGACAAAGTGTGATAGTGTGAATGCAATGTGTCACAAGTATTACGAAAAAAGTTTAACATCCCATACGACTTAATGGTTTTTTGAAAAATTTCTAAACGCTAATACGTTTCATTGGATCAAGGTTGCATTTTAACAAAAGCATGTTCATGTGTGATAGTGTGACTACAAACTGTAATGTTACATTAGATTTTTTGACAGTCACAACAAAACTCATTAGATTTCCATCTCACAAAGTATTATGGAATACGTAAGGCTTGTGAGATAGTGTAATCTAGCCTTTATGAGTATTGCGTTAAGAATAGTATATTATATTTTCGTATTTTTGGCGTTTGTTACAATGCATTTTCTTAAAAATTGCCATCATTCGCTTTAAATATTCGCTTACATTTTAGCGAATGCGAATGCAAATAGCATAAACAGACGAATAGTTTGCAAGTGCGAATCCGATTATTCGGCGCAATCCTAATTTATACACACACGACAATAGTGGATAGGGTATAATGCGTTTGTGCTATTGTTTGTAATACCTTAAAAAATTGGTTCTAATTAGATCGACTCAGAATCACTTTCTTTTTTTTTGGTATCGGTCAATATTTGACCATAGTTCCCATACAAATACTACTCCCGAAAATAGCTTTTAATGCCTAACAAATGTTGGTATTAATATACAAATTGGCGACGATAACTATTGTGATAATAGTAGTCATGACAAACTGTTATGCTAGTTGTCGAAAATTAATCATAGGTTCCATCCTAAAATCACTTAAATGTATAGATGAAAATATTTAAATATTATTCGGCACAAAAAACTTTTTCATGAATCTTAACCTCATAAAATTATTTTGTTCTGGCCGGTCCATGATTGTCCATGGGTGCCATGTAGTGTACACTATTGAAAGTTTGTTTTTAAATACTGTGGTGTAGGGTATTAATGATCGGGCTTGACTGACTATACTTCCTTATTTGTATTTTTTTATATCTCGGCGCCTAAAATGCAAAAGAGCGTAACAAATTTTTTTAATTTTTTTACAGGAGAAGCAAAAAACTATACAAAATCATTAGCAACAAGGTGTACTTGGCGTTTGAACTTCTTTAATAAAGTTGCCATTTTTGATCGCATGGATCTAATATTTTGTGAACATGTAGTTTAATAAAACGAACAAAAATCAATGAAAAATTATATTTTGAATTTTTTTATTGTTAAGCCCTTTTGCATTTTAGGTGACGATCTGGAGAGCGGCAAGAGGCAAAGATTCCAAAATATGGGTGAGACTAGAGAAGTTGGCATGGCACAAAATATATTTATTTTTTTCTAAGCATCTGTCTAGACCAAAGATAAATATCTCAATAAATATAACAGTACAATATTTCTAATTGCTCAGCTTATGTTAAGGGCATGAAAAACGTATTTATGTTAACTCATAATTTGAAAAAAAAATCAAGGAAGAAGATGCAGTTTAAAAAGTGACGCCATCTTAAGGGTATAATAATATTTATTTCTCGAAAAGTCCAACTGAAAGAGAAAAATGAAGATTTGATTTGAAATCAGCGACCTCAAATTAGTAAAAAAATTTTAATAAAGTTCCAGGCCGCAAAATGACTGTTTCCAAGTGTAATTGCTACCATTTCACAAACTTTTATTCACACAATTTGCTTCTTTGTTGGCGACCTTTTGTTTATATCTTATACTCAACTGACAACCAAATTTAACGTTTTATGCTAGCAATAATTGTAAATGACAATTGACTAACAATTATCGCAACATATATTGCAGGCAATCAATGAATGGGTATTTATATAACTTTGTGGTCTTATCACACTATGGTGAAGGGTATACTCGGCATAGCCAAGTATTGCATTCTTTCTTGTTCTATTTTCATATTTGGAATACCTTGACAGAAAATCTTTTAAATAATTTCTTATGAAGAGTGAAAAATCCATTCGAGTTAATTTATATTTGCAAAACTTGTTCACTGATTAACAGCCTTTTTTAAGAAAATTAACACAAAAAATAGGAAACTTGGGTATTTTTAAAAAAATAGAAGTTTAACATTTTTCAAAGATATCGCACCTCCATTGTAATATTGACGTTATTGCAATGCTGGATAATGTTGAGCAATCCTATATATAATGTCGCAATCAATAAAAAAATTAATTTCGAGTGCTTTAATGATACGTGTTTTTGCATTTTAAGTTACGATATGTATGTATGTACATCAATTTTAGATTTTTATTTTTGTTACATCTAACAGAGACACTTGTTAAAATTAACATAAACACTTATTAAAATTTAATAAAATTCACATTTTTTAAAACGTTTTTTTATATAAAATTTCGACTCAAATAATATAAGGCAAAATTTTTTGTGAATGTAGTGATAAGCCGGATTGGGTGTCAAGCGTTGGTATTTTTAAAAAAATATTATGACAACACTGGTGGTCAATAGTCCATGCCCCAATGCATAAGGCCCCCTAGAGCATGTGTATTTCTTTTGCTTTGGATTATTTGAACTTCATAAAAAATAATAATAATATAAAGACTAAAAGAAACCTCCTTCAATAATTATTTTTAAAATTTGAACTAAAAAATCAAAGTGGAGGAAAAATTCTGTAGGCATAAGAAGTTGCCCAATTTCTTTTGACGTACATGGATGGATCTCTCCATTAAAAAACTAGATTAACTTCGTGTTTTGTGAAATAGGCGGGTAATGTGGAACACCCTTTATTTCCCACACTAAATGTTATTAAAGCCTATAGTACACGGCATGTAAAAAGACACATGCGCATGTGGTTCTGACGTAATTTTGACGTCAATGCAAAGCCACAATAAACATTGCGTGTTGTGTGATGACGTCAAAATTACGTCAGAACCACATGCGCATGGGTCTTTTAACATGCCGTGTACTATAGGCTTAAGAAACATTCCCTGTATGTTAACATAGCTTACAGAAATATTTTAACATTACGGCTTTGTCTATGTAAATGGTCGCGCTGTTAGTTTTCTGTTGGTATGTAAGTGAAAACAGGTGTTGTCGACTATTTTTTGTGCGCATATTCAAACCGTTATTATGCTCCAAATATTGATATTATATGTTTTTTTTTACAAAGTTAAGTAAATAATGCTTTTAATTGGTAAGTGTGGCAGTTTAATAAGTTTTGTAATATAGGTATATGAGATTTGTTTTAAAAAATTTGCAAATCGGCTTATGTGGGATAACTGAAGGCGGGTATTGTGGAACCATATTCCACCAATAGCCATGAAGGCTGAGGAATAATTTTAAATTAATTTTTATTTTTAAGCAATAAGATATGCCAAGAAGGCAGTCTTATGTTTTTAATTAATTCAAATAAAAAAATTATATGCTAAAATGAATTTGATTTTTATTACAATTTTGTTTCTGGTAAAATGAAATGGTATTCCATATTACCCACCAGGGGGTTCCACATTACCCTCCAATTTTTAAATCACAGTTTTTTAATTTTAATTAAGATTTTTTTTTTTTAGTAATAAGAAAATATAATGTTTGTGATAAACTTAGTTATGCAAGCGATTTAGAAACACTTTTAAACTAGTCCGATGAAGAGTTTGCTAATACTCTTTTGAAGATTGCAAAAACATAAATAGGGGTTCCACAATACCCGAAGTAACTCTATTATTGGTTTAGCTTATTTTATTAGACAAAAAATTATTTGTATTTTTAAGAAAAATTTAAAACTAACTTATTTTCCGAGCCAACATAAAATAGTATTTTTTTTTTAAGAAAACTTATAATTGTAAGGGCCCAACTAAAGTATGAGCATGAGCTTGCTTTAGCTGCATTTAAAAAAGCAAAAACAAAATCAAAAAATGTTTGATTCCGTACATAATGTGCTTAAGTAAATAACAGTTTCATAAAGTTGAACAAAAAGTTTGCTTAAGTTCAAAATGGTTTGACACATATGATTAAAATGTATTCGCCCAGATGCTAAAGCCAGCTTAAGCATATTGTAGTTGGGCCTTAAAGATCTCTGCTCAAAACTGTATTTTCCATTTAATTCACATCTTTCCCTTTCCACTCTTGTGTGAGGTCTTCAAAGTTTGTTTGTTATTTTTTTCCTATTAATAGGGGATCAAAAGGTGCTATTTGTAAAGCCCCTTAAACGGGAAATGAATATGCAACGTCTTGCCCCAATGAGAATATGTTAACAAAATATATTGGTGGCTATTCTTGAAAACGCGTCGAAGAAGTGAATATTTACAAATTTACAGAAATTGTTTTTGCTTTTAATACAAAGTTAACAGTTTTTAAAAGAGCCAGAAACGCGTTATAGCTCTCACATTAATTTGATTTTATAAGTGTATAAATAACAAAAACAATTTTCGTAAAGTTTGTTTTCATGTAAATGTTCAACCTTTGACACGTTTTAAAGAAAAGTCTCTATTAATATAGAAAGGGACGGGAAGTTATTGAAGATGCAAACAAATACGCACATGCGTGCGAACTGGTGCTTTGAAAAATCAATTGCGTATAAGGTGACATAGTTTCGCACAAGATTTAAAGAACCAGCCCATACATACACATATTGCCTCATACTAACAAACTATCAAATCCTTATATGTAAATTACTTGTAAATAGTACATGCGTAATTTACGAATGTGACATTTGATCATTTCATTTGTTTCATTAACAAAACAAAACGCAAAGTAAGAGTGTGTTATTAAAAAGCATTTTTTTATATTAAATAGTTGCAACAAATTTTTAAAAAATATTCGTTTCAATTGCTGAAAACTTGTGGTTTATTTAACACAACCTGTTTTTAATTTAAAAATAGTAAACTTCGTAATAGTTTTAATTTAAATTGCGTACAAGTTTTGTTTAAAAAGAAAAATCAAAATTAAATCAAAACATTTTTTAAGTAGTTTTAAAAAATGTTTTTTCACATTTTGAGTTATTTTTGTTATTTTTTTAAGCTTTGGCCGAATTAAAATGTTTCATTTTTGAGGCGGGGTGGTTACTATTTTAGATGTAAGATTTTGAAAATATTTTCTTAGACTTTCAAAAAATATTTCTTTTATTTTATTTTTATATAAGTTTGTTATATAAAAACAAACATTATTTATTAATATAATAAATAAAACGGTGTTAATAACTTTAATGCGAATATGTGATATTATATTCTTTTAAGATACTGCCATACCTAAACGGGAGCGGAAAGCTGGAAATTTTTTCCCGCCATACCTAAGCAAGAACATCCACATTGTGTCACGATTGTAAGTGTAACCTTTCTGGGTAAATAAAACCCACATAACAGAAATAAAAAATGGAGATAGATTGACTTAAAAATAGCTAAATTGACATAATTTATTACCAATAGTGGCCAACTTCACTATTAAAAGCGCCGTCGAAATCGGATTTTGCAGTTGCAAAACGCTATTTCGGTATGCTACAATCAGATTGTTTGGGAATTTTTGACAGCTAGGAAACGCTTTCCGCAATTATTTAGGTATGGCTGTTAAAGTTTTAGCTTACCAGTTGTAAAAAAATTTTGATTTAGTATTTTTCTTAAGAATCACATAAATTGAATTTAAGTTTGTTTGAATTTTGTTTCCAGGTTTATATTTTTAATAAACTTTTTTATTTTTTTAATATTTGTTGTTGGTCAGATGTGCTTTTTCTTCTTCTTTATTTTTTTTTTTTTTTGTTATTTGTAATTTTTTCGTTTGTTTTTGTAACTGACATTCACTTTTTTATAGATAATTCCATTTTTCAGTTTAATAATAATCAATGTAATAATCTATATATGTATACATGTATATAAATAGATATATATATAATATGTATATAAATATATATGTATATAAATATATATGTATATATATATATATATACCTATCTATACATATATATATATATATGTAGATACATGTACATCACTATATACTATACATATATGTATATATATATTTATAGACAATTATTTATATTTTTATGTTCAAATATTATGTTTTTTTTTTGTTATTTACTTAAATTTTCGTTAAAAGTAAAAAAAAAATATTTCTAAAAATGCACTTGTTGCGTTTTTTCGTAATGTTTTTTTATCCGACAGGTTGTCCGCAGACGCAAAGATCTCAAGCAGAACTGTTTTTTGATAACAAAAAAAAACAAGCGCAAAGCCAGAGTCAGCCGTTCCGCATCACATACTAACAAACCGTGGTAACAACATCACCACCACCAGAGAACATTACAAACGTTAAAACTCAAATTTGAGCCTGACTTGTTGTATAATACGGCAATAAGAGAGACAGCCGGCAGTAGTATAAACAGAAGCAACATGTTACTTTCCTACAAACGTAAAGTACTTATTGTGTCTGCCTGTGTATGTGTAAAACATTAAGATGGCAGACTTATTTTATTTAAGTTTTTTTATTTTCTTTTAATATATATTCTAAATAAAATAACGTCATTTATTGTAAATGAAATCATAAACAAATAAATATATGAACATTTCTGCTCGTGCAAAACAACTTAAAGTGGTAAAAAAAAAATCCTTTGAAAATTTAGAAATTTGCAAAAGTATTTGTACCACTAAAAAAATGCTTCTTACGTTTCTTGAAAAAAGGTAAACGATTTATTAAAAGTTTAATATTTTAATATTATAATTGGTTCTTCGGTCTAAGGAAAGTTCCAGCAGCAGTAAAAACGATCGTCAGTGGTAGATTTTGGTTACTGCCTTACGGTTTATAAATGGACTAGCATTTAGCACGCGCCTTCGTTAGCGCCTCCCTTCTTTCGTGGACAGATTTATATGCCAAAGTTTATGTACAAACATTTTTCATCTCATTCACTCAGAATCCTGCATTTATGTTTCTAAGTTCAATATTATAGAAAATTCAAAAATTTCTACATGTACCTATGTAGAAGTAAATGAGGGAAATTTAATTTTCCGTATTCAATACTTTTTCGAATTTCGCAAAAGTACGAAAATTATATATATATTTTTTCGGATATGAAATCTAAATATTTTAAGAAAAATTTGCTTAAAATTTAAATTATTTTTTATGAATACGATGTCGAAAAGAGTGCTTATTAGCCACAAGTGCTCCTTATAAAAAATTAGATATAAAGTAATTTAAAAAACCGGGAAAGTTAAAAAAAATTTAAAAACAAAGTTAGTCATCATTCAGACTTGGAATTTTTGTTGCTGGCTTTTTTTCAAATTCTGCTTTTAAATTGCATTTGTGTCCATATTATGAAATTCTCGTCTTGCAATGTTTGTATTTTTATTTTGTTTTTTTTTCGTCTCATTTAATACAACTTCAACTACAAAACAACATAGAACTGCAGATTTCATGAATTGTGTACCCCTTCCCAATCTGCCTACCTCACACACCAAAAAAATCCAGAATTTCTGCAACAAAAAATTTCAGGTACTTACAGATATTTTTTTACAATGTTTACGATCTTAAAAGCATTTTATAAAAACTTTAAGTGAATTTTAATTTCCGAAAATCATAATTTAATCAGGTGTATACAACATACACATGTACGTATGTATACTACGGCACTTTAAAAGTATTGAGAAATTGTAAAAGTAAATGAAAAACAGAACAGAACAGAACAGATTACACATGGGCTACACATGTAAGTAGAAATTACACACAATATGTGTAGTTACAAATGATTGGCAACACTGCTTATAAAGGCTAATTGACGTACTCTACTGAGTGGAGGTTTTTCACTTATCTGTTGAAAGGCAAAAACACGGGGCTTGTGGTCAGTATTAATTCTAAATATACTTCCTTCTAAAGCATATCTGAAGTGTTGAAGGCCTTGATAGACAGCCGTTAGCTCCCGTGTAAATATGTTAAACATCGTTGAGTTTTTTTTTTTTTTTGGAATATAGTCCCAGTGATAGCACTGTACCAAGTGCTGAAACAAATGCATCCACTGTTAGGGTAAGCTCGCTGTGAGGCACCATGTAACTTCAATAAGTCGTGTTAGCTAAATCGTTTTTGCAAGCTTCAAATGCCATTAACGTTTCGGGTGACCACACAATGTCAGTTTTATCATTCTTCTGAAGAATATTCTGATGTTTGGTAGCGTGTTGTAAAATCGGCTGGTAGGAATTTAACATGCCTAAAAATTTATTTTTCCAAAGTTGGTTTTTGAACTCACGTATAAACTTTGCTCTTATGCCTACGGTGTGTTAGAATGGTAATTTAATTTAACATTGTTTTTCTGTTAACAAGTTTACCTCTTTTAATAGGTGCGCTAGAGTACTTTTACAGTAAAATGCAGAAAATTATTCATTGCTGAGTAAATTTAAAAATTACTTTTAAAAATGCCATTGCCCAAAAAAATTACGCGAGCTAGAAATTTGTGAAAAAATAATTCGTAAGATTTAGGGAACAGCTGATGGCAAATAAAAGAAATGTTGAAACATTTTTACACTTTTGACTACTTAATTCGTTTTCTTATTGGTACTCGATTAAAAACTTTTTATAACACGAACATTTAAAATATAAAAAATATCTTAGTGCCCATTGCACAGAAAATATTCCGCTTAGCACACCGGAGAGCGTGGATCTCGCTATTGTTAATTTTGACAGTTATCTCAAACTAGCTGTTCAACATTCCAGCATAACACTCAAAAAAACCAAAAACAATATCATATATTCTGTAGATGTCGAGCGTCTATTGACTGAAAAAAGGAGAGTTCGAAGAGAGTGGCAATTGCACAGATCCCCCCAACTTAAGACTTTATTAAAAGAGTGCACAAAAAGGCTAAGAAAGTTACTGCAGTCCCAAAAAACTGCATCCTTTGAAAAATATCTTAAGGAACTTGATGCAACTCCACAATCAGACTACTCATTATGGCGTGCAGCTAGAAATCTTAAAAGACCAGTTATCACTAAACCACCATTAAAAAACTTAAACGGAAGTTGGGCAAGAAATGATATAGAAAAAGGAAATCTTTTTGTTAATCATTGGAAAACCGTATTTACCGCTCACACATCTCTCGATATGGCGGTCGAGTTACCACCTGTTGCTGTTAGAGCAGCTGTTCCACTAAGATTTGAGATAAGAGAAATCGAAAAGGCTATTCATGATTTAAACCCGAAGAAAGCCCCTGGTTTTGATAAGATCAGTAACAAAATGCTTTTGGAGCTACCCAGCATAGCAAAGAAAATTATTCTCTTTATTTTTAATGCTATTTTACGCCTTGAATACCCTCCTCAGGAATGGAAAGTATCCCTAGTTACCATGATACCTAAATCAGGAAAGGATCCTACAAAAGTTGAGTCATATAGACCTATAAGCTTATTGTCTAATATATCAAAGCTGTTTGAGAAGCTGTTAGTGTCAAAATTAACCCCAATTTTAAATGTAAATAGATGTATTCCAAACCATCAATTCGGCTTTAGAAGAGAACATAGCACAATTGAACAAACCCATCGTATAGTAAACGCCATAAGAAAAACCTTTGAAGAAAAAAAATAATGTTCCGCCCTCTTCATCGATGTTTCTCAAGCTTTTGATAAAGTCTGGAATGAAGGCTTATTACATAAATTGAAGCTAAATTTACCAGTAAACACACACAAGCTGTTAGAAAGCTACTTAGTCGGTCGAAAGTTTATTATTAAAGAAGGTGCTTTTTTTAGTTCTCCTCAGCCAATTGACGCTGGTGTCCCTCAGGGAAGCATCATGGGCCCACTGTTATACCTAATATATACCTCAGACATGCCAACAAACAACCACACCTTAACTTCAACATTTGCTGATGATACAGCTTTTTTAAGCGTACACGAAAACTGTCATGAAGCTTCTCGCTACTTGCAGGATCATATATTTGAACTGGAAAAGTGGTTAAAACAATGGAGGATAAAGGTTAATGAGCAAAAATGCGTACATATAACATTCACCTTGCGTCGGGAGTCATGTCCCCCTATTAAAATCAATAATCAATTAGTGCCCCAACAATCGCATGTAAAATATCTCGGAATTCATCTAGATCGGCGTTTAACATGGAAATGCCATATAGAAGCAAAACTAACACAAATGAAACTAAAAGCAATTCAACTTAATTGGCTTATTGGAAGAAACTCTGTTCTTAGTCTCGATTGTAAACTTCTACTTTACAACTCTATCTTAAAACCAATTTGGTGCTACGGTATTCAGTTATGGGGCACTGCCTCGGCTTCTAATATCGAAAAAATTCAAAGGCGACAAAATAAACTTCTTCGAATAATCACAGCCGCTCCCTGGTATGTTAAAAACTCAAATATTCACAAGGATCTCAATGTGCCGTTAGTAAAAACTATTATTACGAAGTATGCAGTAAAATATTAAATATATAAAAAGACTTGAGTCGCACCCAAATCCACTAGCTCGAAATATTTTAAATTACAGCGGCCACTCTAGATTAAGGAGAAGAGATACAGCAGGACTCATCAGACAAGAAGAGCGCTAAACATCTACATATGTGAACAGAAACCGTGAAGAGAAAAATTTTCGTCTAGCATTGGCAGGACAAAAATAAAGTATTAGTATAAGATTTGATTAATTATTGTTAGTTCATATTTAATATATGAAGATTCAATAAATAAATAATGAGAAAAAAAAAAAAACGAACATTTTAGGAATATTCAAACAATTTATTTTTTGTTATATTTTACATTTGTTTTTTTTTATTTTGTTTGATTTTGCTAATTTGGGTCCGGGTAAATTTTTTTAAAGTACATCAACACTTCTTTTGGCTATTGATTACTTTTAAAACGAGTGCAGTACTAAGTCCCACATATGTTGCACTGTAACAACTCCAAGAAATTAAAACAAAAAAAAAAAAAAAAAAAAAACGTTCAAAAGTTGGTATTTAGCCTGCTTCACACGCAAGTTTAATGAATTAATATTAAAAATAGTTAAAACCCTTGAGATCTCGAACGCAACTAACACCAACAAGCAAGTCATATGTTTTTAAAAAATCAGAGCCAATGATTGCAGTCTTGAAATCGGCAGTGCAAAAATCCCATTAAATACTACAACGTACCCCAAGTGATAAATTAAGACGTGTATAGCATGAGTCATTTTCCAGACTCGCAATTTTTGTTGCAGCAATTCTTGAGTTAATGGTGATAGGGCTTAGAAGATTGGGGAGGGGTATACAGTTTCATGCATTCTACAATTATGTTTTGCCTTGTTATTCGCACACTTTTTTCTTGAAGTTGGCTGTAGGTGTATTTGTATTTCTATATATAAATATAAAAAGGAAAGGAGATGAAAATACCAAAGATGAAAATACCAAAATTAGAATTTCACAATCTGAACACTATTGCAATTTAAAAGCAGAATTTTAAAAATTGCAACGGGTCTGGACGATGACGGATTAACTCAAATTTTGCTTTCACCAACTGACGCACTTTTTCCTTTTTGCCACAGATATTTGAATTTTAATTAAAAACATAATTTTGCTGATTGTTTTCCAATTTCGAACATTAACGTTCGCATAAAAATGTTCTATAACAAAAACTTATTTTCATACAAATCTAAAATAATTAAAAAAAAGTTCACAACGCAATGTAAAGGAGTTAATGAAAGTCTATATGAACGCTTACGCTTACGCTTACGCTTACGCTTATTTAAAGTGATTCTCTAAACTTTTTGATTTTTATTGTATGTTAAGTGTTGGTTTTGCTTGTTATTTTTATTTAATGTCCACTTGAATTTCTATGAACGAAGTTTCTTTTATTCAAAAGTTTGAAAAATTTGTTAAGATATTTTAAAATAAATTTTACAATGCTATCAATCGATTTCAAAAACCGAAATAAAAGAGAATAACGAAAAATCGATTTTTGAATATATAATTTTTGTCATTCTCTTATCCCAACTGCAGAAAGATGTTTAAAAATTGGTTTGGGGCATCAATATCAGAGACGGCCTAACTGGACTGGTAGTGGACAAAGTCATAACTCGTTTCGCTAGAAGACAGAAAAAAAGAATTGATTTTGTTATTTGATTCAAATAATAAAACACCGTTCGTCTTAATTTAAACCTTTTATTATTATCAAATTGTAGGCTGGCCTGGCTATGTGACCCCCGGGATTGCAAAAAAAACCCAGATCTCAGCACACCACTCAATATTGAACCAGAAAATTATGGACATATTAGAAAACATTACTAGTTCTAATTTTATAAAAATTGGTGTGTTGAATTATTAAAATTTTTTACTTAAATTTATTTTGTTTTTATCAAAAATTATTTTCGGGAATACAAAATTTATAATTAATTCATTAATTAATTTTTATTTTTGTTAAAAACACTGAAATTTATTGTTGTGGAAAAGCTTGTTTCTATGCGCATTTCGCTGGTTGTTTAGGCCAGCTCTCAGGAAACTTTTTGCAAAGACTTTAGAAAAGCTAAAAATATTATACAAATAAGACCATAAAGTGAATAAGAATTTTAAGCACGCAGGTCTTACTTGTAACAATATCAAAGCTTCAACAAATCCACAACAATAAACAGTGAATTTATCTCTTCTTACATTCCCGTACAATTGGCTGGTTTTTTCCAACTCGAATTGTAGTTGTTAAAGGGTAAAAAGAAAAAAACATAATTAAAAAAAAGCAAATTGCGGGCACACGCAAATTTACTATCAAAAATTATTTTTGGGAATACAAAAATTATAATTAATAAGATATCTCTATGACGTGCTAAATTTCCAAGTAAAATTTTTGATATAAACACTGAAATTTATGATTGAGGGAAAGCTTGTTTCTATGCGCATTACGCTGGTTGCTTAGGTCAGCTTGTTTGTTTGCAAAATTTAATTTTTTTTTTTTAGAAACGGCATGTGGGAGAAACAACTGACAAATTGCACACAGCCATCTTTTGGAGAAATGAGATTTCATATGTATTACTTTTAAAGGCATATACATTCGCCTCGAATATACCCTTATACTCATAGAAAAATGCACAAGCATTTAATATGTTGTATTGTACAATTTCTTAATGTCTGCTTTCCTATCAATATAAAAACTGTTTTACCGACTATTGACAACAGTTTAATATTAAACATACCCCACCCGATTAAAAAACTCGAAAAATCAACCTAAAAATCCGTTTTATCCGAATATCTCTAAAAGCAAAGAAGATAATCTAAACAGCTAAGTATATTTTTTTGTAGGTCAGCTTAAGAATAATATTTAAGCAATCCATAAATAATATATTTTTGGCGAATTTATTAAAAGGTTGAATATCCGAGGTTACCAATTTTAGAGGTGCACAAGTCACTCTCCCGACCCTCTATGGAACCGTGTTCTTTCTAACAAAATCAACTCAAAAGCTGCCCGGCTATGACAGTTTCAAGAATTGCATCAGTTGCAGAATTATTTTTCATAAACCACTGTATAGTAGTAGTTCAAATGAGAAAAGTGTTCTACAGACAGTTCCAAACAATTGCCAAAGTATATATGGGGTTAAAAAGGACACTTTAAGCTTTCTGATGGTGGTAAAATCTTGTTGACCTCACCACTGCCACGGACACAAAGATTACAGTTTTTTGTCGGAATAAAATAGCGTCAAATTTTTAAATTTCCTTCCATAAAAAGTACCTACAGTCTTAAGAATTTAAAATTTGTCTACTTCAGGATTAGACCTACGGGTGAGAGCTTTTTCCACATCTGGCAACACTAGTGCACACATAAAAACATCCGATATATATATATAAATGTTTGTATTGCTTTATATATGGCTGGAATATATCCGGAGAGTATATATTTATTTAATTATATTAGGTTGGTTCATATTTAGAGGGGTAAAATTAATAACACAGACCTGCAAAATTTAGAAACAGTCCAAACCCTGAGACTAGAGTATTATTTTCTTTAAGTTTAAGATGTGCAGAATTTCCCCAACACTGCAGGTTTTCATCTTTATTTATAAAACCTGATATGTCGTCTGAAAGTCCTATGGGTTAAAAATTTGCTAGCCTGTGTAATTTTTGGGAAAAGAAAGATGAAAGCAAAAGCGGACCCTTAAATACAAAAAAGGGTATATTTTAATTTTTCATTCATTTTGTAACTTCTACAAAACTGACCTTAGACCACAAAAGGTATATATTATGAGTATTTATGAGTAGCAAAGTTAATGGAAAAATGTTTATCTGTTCGTCTGTCTGTTGAAATAGGTTTCCCGAAGACCCCATATATGAGGAGGACTACGTTATTAAATATTTCTGTCACATATAAAGCTGTATTTCTGCTTTTGAAATCTATCGGTCCATAAATGGGCTTAAATTGTTACCCAAAAAATCCCTTTTTGTTGTTGTTTTTATATTTTAATTAAATTTTTTTTTTTGTATACAGAGTAAACATTAGAGTATCCATTATTTTTATTCGATTATTTATTATTATTCGATTTCTAAATGTTGATATTGCTTGATTACTCGAATAAGATTTTTAATTTATTAGAATAATTCAAATAATTTGATCCAATGGGAAAATCATACATGTCTATTTATTTGATACGTTTATTTTACTAACTCGCATTTAACCCGCTACTTCGTAAGCGTCTCCTTTTCCTTCGTGGACATATTTTTACGTTCATGTTTCTAGATTTTATTTTGTTTTAATGCTAGCGTTTAACCCGCTACTTTGTAATAGGTACGATATTCACCTCTTAAACGTTCGAATTTCGAAAATGTACCAAATTTGTATTTATATTTTTGAAATACGTAACGATGGTGATATTTTTTTTCAATGCTTATTGGTTTAAAAGATTGATGGGGTGGCAAAAAAGTTTTAAAATACAGGTTTTACCCGTTCATTCACCAAAAAGGGCCGAATTTCGAAAAGTACCAGATACTTATCCGTTTATTTTTTTAATGAACTTGAGGCTAGGGAACTTACCCGGCTTTACCTTTTTACCCTCTAAACATAAAAATTTTCAAGACTCCCATCCTAGGGAATCGATTTGGCGAGAGGCCAACCTCCCGAGCAAATTTCAAAATGTTTGCTTCAGGCGTTTAGGACGTGCGATGCAGAATCAGTCCGTAACGTAACAATTTTATATTATATAGATAGATGAAGAAACATGTTTTGAAAAAAAAAAATTTTTTCTAAATTGGGGACGTATAGCTGGGTTGTCAATACACAAAATCTGTCAAAAAGTGGGTTTCATTGGTTTGAAGTAGCAGTAAAACTTGCAAAACTACAAGTACACATAGCTTCGATACCGAACAGTATTGTACTCGTACATAATAGTATATATATATATATATATATATATATATATGTGTGTGTGTGTGTGTGTATATATGTATATAGGTATATATATATATATATATATATAAATTTCTGTTCTTATCGCACCATTGTGAAGGGTATATAAGATTCCGCATAGCCGAATATAGCACTCTTACATGTTTAATTATGTTTTTCTACGTACCACTCTAATGTTCATACATAATAAACCTTTGATTACTTTTATGTATTAGCATTTTTTTAGGTACATATGCCTACATATAGTACATACATATGTATAGATATGTATGTTTTATGTAAATCTCATATTCATGTGAGCAATAAATTTTAATACTTATAGTCATAGTCGTATTTAAAACTGTGTCTTTTTTCTATCTTTTCTCTCTCTTTTATAGAAATAAAAATTATATTATGTTTATGCTATATGCAAGTAAAACGCCCTGATGCGTGATTCAACAAAGTTTAAATAAAAACAAAAAAAAATAACTTTTTATGGTTGGATAACTATCAAATAACTCGACACTGTGACAATTACGTTGGGCGTAAAGGAGCGCGTGTGCAACTTATTGTTGTTTGTTTTTATGATTTCTACCAATCTCTGCATTTTTTATTTGCTGAAACCTATACATACAAACGTTTATATTATAGTGTATATCCACATACATACACACATTCTTACATATACTTATGTATACTTGTACTTTATTAAGACTTAGTTTGTTAACAATTTTGAAGCTTTGGACGAAATTTTATTTTTTCGTACGATATTGAATGTAATAAAGTAAGCTGTATATCTATTTAACTTTCTAAACATTCCCGGAATAAAATATTTATTTGAATTCCCGGGAATTTTAAAATGGAAATTTCTCCGCCAACTCTTCGATTTTAGTTTATGGTTTTGTGACAATTAATGGTACTAACTGTATATATATATTTTTCAAATGGAAAATTATTTAAAAAAAATATTCTCGCGTCCCTACTACTTAATTAAAAAAAAAATATATATAATTATAAGTAGGTATATAAAAACAAAAAATGTTATTCGAGAAAATTGTTCTATTAAAAAAGACAGCATGCTTCGTCTACAATTACCAATATTTTGATCTATTTTTTGGCTACCTTAGTTTAGATATATTAACTATTTAATGGCATTGAACTTTTGAAAATCAGTGATTGATAAGAAAAAATTTGACTTTTGGCCAATGAATTTAATTTCTGAGCCACCAGGCTTCGTCGACATATTTGGACACACTCCGATGCATTTCCGATATTAAAAATCAGCGTACGAAGTCTTCCGTCTTCTGATAATACGGTGCCCAATTCCGTTACATCTCAACGTACGAATTTGTTTTGTTTTTAATCTTTCACATCTTCTTGTGCTTGACACAAATTCTTTTTTTATATATTTCGGATTTTCGGTATTTGAAAAAACCCCTATTTTCTTTAAAAAAAATTTTTTGTTTTTTTTAATATGATCACGTAAATTCCAGTAATTTTCTACATAAAGATTCTGCAAGTTGTTAGTGCCTTAAAGTCGGTCTACAAATATTTGGGTAAAAAACTATTTATTTTCTTAACAAGAAACTAAAAATTTTAGATAATTTAATATTCTTCTTGAAAAATCTTGAAGATGTTGCGAGTTTTGAGTGTACATATTAATTATTCACTAGCATGTGGCACTTGCCAAGTGCATATACCATGATGAAGTACACACTTATACCTGGGAGTATACTTATGTCTGTATAAAGCAGGGTTGTCAGACTATTTTCATTTTCTTCGCCAATTATACACCGAAAATCGCCAAAAATTCGCAAAATTTTTACTTATAAGTTTATAAGTACTTTCATAAAATTTCTATATAGGTACTATAAATAAAAATTTTAATGAATTCTGAATAAAATCAACATTTTCATGTCTTATGGCTTCTTTGATGAGCTTTCCGATAAATTAATAATATGTGAAATTGTTGCTCTTATAATTTTTTTTTAATTTTTTAAAACAAAAATAGCATTCATCTGCTTTAAAAAGTTTACCGCCCCTATTTTCTGAATATCTCCGAAATTGTTGCAAATATAAAAAACTATTGTTAAGATGGCTAAAAGGTAATTATTTCCAAATGGTTCTCAAGTCATGATGAAACATATTAGAATAATCGACTTATTTTGGGTGAAATAAAAGCCATTAATAAAGTAATGATAATAACACTGGTTTACAGCCAAAAAATACCAAGAACGCCACATGCTTAGATCAGTTAATTGGGACCTCCTGAACACGAAAAACGCTGTAATTTTTTTTTTCTAAGTACCGTTTTTTAGATAACGGTACTTTTGTGTTTTTCGGTGTATGGTCCCACTCAAACCCTTGTTGAGCCAAGCCGAGAAGTTCGATATACCGCAAATTTCTATCTGATAAGAACTGGCTGAGTTATGGTACCTCAAAATTCAAAATTTGCCTATTTTTTACGTTTTTTTCAAAATTTTTCATTTTTATTTCGTTTTTTTTCTACTTTATAGTAAAGATCTGGAATGTTTTATTTTTTTACCTAATAGTTTATTTAATTACCAACATTTTAAGTGTAATTTGAATCGGATGAAAAATAAAGTTTTTATTAAGGATTTTGTGGAACGACAATATTTTCATCTTCATTGCTCACACACTATATTCGGCGTCCATCAGTTTTGAACGTTTGGGAATTTACATTGAAACGACAATAAAAAAAATAAAATTTGTTTTTGTTTTCAATACAAGTTCCCGGACTTACATTTTAATTTTAAAAAACAGGCAGGTCTATTATTGTGCATCGGATTTTTAAGCAATTAAGGTTTTTCCAAAATTTTATGGTGCTTTACTGTCTAATAAGCGTGCGTTTTTCTTACAGGTAACAAAACGCGCGAAACACCATCATAAAGATGTGTTTTTTTTTTAACAATTTTCCATGCAAATAAATTTTTTAAAGAATTCTTACAGGCATATAAAAGAAACACATTTTGTAAAAATATGTCAGTTTGTTATGTTTGTGGTGTTCTTGTGAAAAAGAAATCACAACATTTGATGCGAAAAATGAATAGAAAAATTTATCTGAAGTATATAAGAAGTATTTCGGCTTTCGACCTGCGTCTCTCGACAAACCGTGGACACCGAATGGTGCATGTAACAACTGCCGAACAATATTAAATAAAATTGGTAAGGGTCAACAGTGTTTCTTCACATTTGGAAAGCCAATGCAATGGAGAAACCAGATCAATCATACAACAGATTGTTATTTCTGTTTAACGGAAAAGGCTATCGGACGTAGAATTGAACCAGTTTATCCAGTTGTTAGCTCGGTGACGCTACCAGTGCCGCACTCAGTATCGTGCCCCAAACCGCAGCTGATTGTAGCGGGCCCCACAGAAATACGAAAAAGAACAATAAAAAATGATTCATCAGATGAGTGCAGTGAAGCAGAAATGCAATCAAATAAGAAACCCCATTTACTTACTCAGGCCGAGCTCAATTATTTGTGCCGAGATTTGTATTTGCCGAAATCGAAATCTGAATTACTTGCATCACGATTACAAGAGTGGGGATATTGTGCTCCTGAGACACGTGTTACATATTACCGTGATCGCAGCAAACAACTTGCACTTTTCTTCTTTTGTGCCAACATATGTGGTTTTTTCAATGCTCTCCAACAAAATTATGACCCAGAGGAATGACGTCTTTTTATGGATGGAGGCAAGGATAGTTTGAAGGCAGTCTTGCTTCATAAAGGGAATACGAAACCATCAATTCCAATCGGATATGGAAAATACATAAAGGAAACATATGAAGCAATGAAAGAACTTCTCGATCTCATACATTATGACCAACATCAATGGAAAGTTTGCTCTGATTTACAATTAGTTGCCATACTATCTGGATTGCAAGGGGGTAATACGAAGTTTCCCTGTTTTCTATGTCTATGGGACAGCCGTGACCGTAAGAATCACTACACCCGAAAAGTTTGGCCCGAGCGAAGTGGAAGTACGCAAGGAGTGTACAATATCAAAAATGACCCACTCATTCCTCTGGAGAAGATAATACTTCCTCCATTACATATTAAGCTTGGGTTATTTACAAATATTGTGAAAAAGTTGCCAAAAGACAGTCTTGCCATGATTTACCTTAAACAAAAATTTCCGAGAGCCACAGCGAGCAAAATTGAAGCTGGTATATTTGATGGACCTCAAATTCGGGCTCTGTACGGTGACCAAGCATTTAATGAGTGTTTAGGTCCAGCTCATTTGGAGGAATGGAAAGCATTCCAGAACATCGTTCACAACTTTTTGGGAAACTACGGAAGTCCTGATTACGCAGAGAAGATCGTTACATTACTGCAAAAATTCAATGCCATTGGTAAGCGTTGAGTGAAAACATGTATATCAAAAAGGCCGTTATCATTTTAAAATTTATTCTTTTTAACCTTTAGGTTCAAATATGACACCTAAATTAAACTTCTTATTCAGTCATTTGGATATTTTCCTCACGAACTTGGGCTCCGAAAGTGATGAACAAGGTGAAAGATTTCACCAAGAAATGGAAAAAAACGAGAGACGTTACAAAGGCTGGTGGGATGAAGAACTGATGGCGGACTATTGTTGGTTCCTCATTCGCGAAGATCCATCCGAAAAAAACGCAACAGTTCAAGTCGCTCGTAATTTTAATTTAAATTTTTTGAATTTACGCCGAATATAGTGTGTCAGCAATTAAGATGAAAATATTGTCGTTCCACAAAATCCTTAATAAAAACTTTATTTTTCATCTGATTTTTTCAAATTACACTTAAAATGTTGGTAAAAAAATAAAACATTCCAGATCTTTAGTATAACGTAGAAAAAAACGAAATAAAAATGAAAAATTTTGAAAAAAAACGTAAAAAATAGGCAAATTTTGAATTTTGAGGTACCATAACTCAGTCAGTTCTTATCAGATAGAAAGTTGCGGTATATCGACAAAAAAGGTATTCAATTACCTTTGCAACGATGTGCCACTTATCTCGACCGGACTTCTCGGCTGGGCTCTTCAAGGGTTTGAGTGGGACCATACACCGAAAAACTCAAAAGTACCGTTATCTAAAAAACGGTACTTAGAAAAAAAAAATTACAGCGTTTTTCGTGTTCAGGAGGTCCCTATTAACTTATCTAGGCATGTGGCGTTCTTGGTATTTTTCCAAATTAAAAATTTGTAAAGCAGTGTAATACATTAAATTGACATTTGTCCTACGATTTTCATGATATATGACGTATCTTTTTCGTAATATAAATGGTTCATAGATACATTTTTGCCCTTATAACGTTTGTATGAATTTTTATTTTGCAAAAAATGTATCGCCACTAATTTCTGAATAACTCTGAAACAGTTCAAAAATAGCAAAAAAATTTATTTGGATAACTCAAAGCAACACTGTGCACGAAATTGACACTTTTTTTCGTGACTAGCTGGGCACCTGGCGTTTTAACATAATTCGGGTACGCTGAATCCAGTGGTGGCCGCGGTTTTTTAAGATTGGCTCTGGTTTTCGAGATATACCGTTATTTCAAAAATGGAGGAGGTTGCACAACATATGTTCGTGTAACTCAAAAACGCTTTAGCTTATTGAAAAAACTTAAAAAACCGAAACTCCGCAATAAAATTTCCTTTAAGAAAGGTAAAACTTCTTTCTAATATCCGCAGTCGTTTTAGAAACATAATTTTTTTTTGGAAAATAAAATAATTTTTTTAACAAAATTTCGAAATTTTTGTTTTTTAAAAATTATGTTAAAACGCCATGTGCCCGGCTTGTCTGTTTTTTCAACTAGCATAGTGTAATCAATTGGCAAAATCGGACAAATCAATCTCAACTAATGATAAAATGTATTAGCATAACCGCACTATTTCGGGCGAAATATGGGTCTAGCGCATAAAAAATAGACGTGATTGAACCAATCTGAGAACAGATTTGATTCAGTCAATTAAAATCACATTAAAAAAGTTCTTGCCGCCGACTTTTATTGCCGAGAAGTGTAAATTTATAATGCTTGCTGAGATTTTTTTTTACCATTTATAAAATGTTATTTAAAATTTTAAATACATTGAACAAAATACGCGGAAAAATTTAAATTGGTCTACTAATTCTAAATAGATTTAAACAATTGAATTCATAATCCAAAATAAAGTATAGTTAAATGTAGTACGACAGACATTGGCTGTTATGCTAGGAACACAACTGGGACGAAGGACGAATTTCGTCCAGCACGACGAATTTTCCGCAAAAATTCGCTGAGTAAATTCGTCGTATGAAGCACAATAACGACGAATAGCTGGCAGATTTTATAATTGAGAAAGTTGATCACTGTTTTTGCAAAGAGAGAGATATACTGTGACCATATTCAAAAAAATAATGCTTAAAAATAAAAACATAATCAAAAGCACAACTAAAAACTATTTTTTTAGCAAAATACTTTGTATACTTATTTTATGTGTTATACAATAAAAAAAAAACAATTATTAAAGTAAAAAGTAACTTTATTTACTAAACTACTTCTTAACTAAAACCAAACATGGTCTGATTTGTTCGTCGTTCGCCGGCGTATGAAATAGAATTAAATCTATTTAAAGTTCGCCGCGTCTGGCGAATTTTCGCCGGCGCCCTGATTGTGTGCATTTTCATATACACAAACGTCTTTTAATTTTGGCGACAAATATTCGCGGCCAAATATTCGTCGTTAAACATTTGTTTATGTAAAACTAATGAAAAATTTTAAGTTTGTGTTTTTTCGCGTGCATATTTTTCGCGTTAAAATTGTTTGTGCTTATTTAGACTTGCCCTGCTTAGAACAAACGTACAGATAAACTGAAAAACCTTTAGTTTACAAAAATATAAAATTTCTAATAGATTATTTAATATTTTTTGAACTGACTGTTTCCTTTTGTGCTTTATAATTTGTCGTCGTTTTTTTTTTTTTTTTTTTTTTTTTTGACTAATGGTGTTCGGTAACATAGGTTTGGCAAGGCCGACTATAGCTTTTTTACTTTTAAATACACTATTTATCGCTTATGCGTAAACCTGTAATAGCATTCATGCATTTTAAAGTGTGCTACAATAGTTTCATATTTTAAATAGCCGAAATTGTTTTGTCTAAAAGAATATCGCTTTAATGTTTATCTTACATTTATGCATCATTACAATTTTAATGGTTTTAAAAAAAATGTTTAACTCAATAGTGTTTCAAGCTTAATCTTGTTTAATAGCACCAAATGACATGCAAGTTTGAAATGACTGTAAGCCCTCGCATACACTTTTTTACAACACTGTGCTAGCAAATTATAATAAGCTGGGCAACCTACTGGTAGAGCTAATTCGAGTACGCAGAATACAATGGTGATAACCACTTTTCGAAGATAGCGCTCGAATTCGCAATTAAAAATTCTATACTAATGTACCATAAAACGATATTTTTTATACATTTGGAATCATTGATTAATTTAAATAATATCAATTCAACTCGTTTAAATACAATTTTTCGTATTTTTCTTTTCGCGATTTTTAAAAAATCTTTTTTCTTCCTTAACTATATTGAATAGTTTTCTTAGTCCTTTTCTATTGAAGATATACAAGACAACATAACATTGTAATTTTTATTTGTACAAAAAAGTTTTTGCGAAATTTTTTATTGATAAACAAAATTACAGCTTCCTTCAAATTTTTAGCCGCGAAAACGAGCTCTTCCTTTGAATTCAGCGTACACCAATCAGTTTTACCAGTAGGGTGTTCAGCTTGTTTTAATTTGCGACTAACACAGTTTATTCGTTGGGGAAAAAAATTTTTTCTAGGAAAAAAACAATAAAGAAATATTTTATTTAATAGAGTTGAATCAATTCAAATTCACCAATAACCTCAAAAGTATAAAACATACCGTTTTATGGTACATAAGTATAATAAGCTAAGGGAAAGAATAAAAATGTATGAAGAAATTTAAAATTTAACAAACAGAATATTTAGTTTAAAAAAAAATATTTTCTACCAATATACAATATGTATACAATTAGAGTACTGAATTTTGGCACACTTAATGTACATTAGAGTGGTTCGAAAAAAAATTTTTTTGTCAGTCTCCCCCTAGGACTAAAGATAATGTAAACACAATTCCAAAAATTTTTTTATTTTTTTGCCACGCCTAGAAATTGCGCCCTTTTAGTTTTTTGTTCACTATGTCGCCATTTTTTGTGCGATCATAACATTTTGTATATTGGTGTTCATGGCTCTGTAAGGGCTACATTTGTGTCTTTAATAGTTTTTTTATACCATAAATAAATGACAAGGGCAAACGGTGGAAAATGTGTAAACATATTTGCCAAAGCCCGTTTTTATTTATTGACAATTATATGCTTCTCTCTCAAGAGTGAGAAACAAAGATGTATGATGGACTTAAAGGTTATATATGCAGTAAGGAAAACAAGGTATGCTAAAATAGGGTTGCACTTCAGGTTTTTCAAAAAATATTTTTTAACGTACTTTGAAACTCGGATTTTTCCGGCGAAATGTGATTTTTTTGCATCAAAATAATCCTGTAAACAAACTTGAAGTTCGAGGGGAAAAACTTAAATAGAAATGTAAGCAAATACATATTTTTTAGTGTTGTAAAGCATCTACATCATAGCACTGAAACATATTTTCGATTCGTTCAGTATCGACTGAAAGAATTAGAAACAAGATTGCTTTCGAATCGAAGAATTATTCGATCAAGACTGCCAGAACTAGCCCCTAAAGCTCATTTTTAAATAGAGTTGATATTAAAACTATTTTGGCAGCAGAGCCAACTAAAATGTTGAACAATACAGTGTTGGCCCACTGCATTATTTCTGTTATTTTTTTATTTTTTAATTAAATAAGTAAAATATAAAAAAAGTAAAAGATATATATATGAACAAAAATATGTACTCACCCTTTTATAATCTTAAGGTTAATGGCTATTTCTTTCAAATAAAGAACTCAACTAACATTAGAATACCGTTAATTCTGCAGCAAGCTGGTAAAATAATGTTTAAAAAATTTGCCAAAAATATTTTTACTACCTTTCGTTCAATAAAGTGTTCGATCACGACTGCCAGAGTTATCCCCCAGGTCATTATTTTTTATTTATGCCTGTTATTTATGGCCGTTTTCTCATAAGACGACATCTTTTTTCCAAAGAAAAACTGCAGATTAAAAAAATTTGGTTTTCTCAATGTCTTATTTACTTTTATTCTGTCGCAAATCTAGCCCGCCCTCATCTACCAATTATTTATTTGCCGTACACATAAATTCAATCAGCGGACTTCCAACTTTTACAAGTATTTTGAGAGGTGCTGCCAACTGAAAATAATGTTTTTGTCGGTTAATTGAGAAAACAAGTATTTATAACATTGAGAAAATGGCCATTAGACTAAATGAAAGAGAATTAAAATCTATGCCTATCAGAGTACCAATCTTAAAAAATACTTAAAAACTGTTACATTAAATGGTTGCTGGAAAACGTCGTTGGTAACAACTAGGGCTTGGAATTTCATGCATTATTTATTGGAAAATATGCGTACAAAATATGCTTAAAAAATTCAAAAAATGCTTTAAAAATTAATAAAATATGCAATTATTATGTAAAGAAGAACTGAGAGTGTAATGACTGCATTTGCTATTTTTTTTTTATTTGTTTTATTTTAACATCGATTTTAAAAGAATTAAAGTTATTTTTACTTACATATATCAAATTTTTTAATTGTTTTAATTGGTCCTAATAAAAATTAAAATCTATATACATACAGCGAATTCTTTTTCTAACAAGATACTTAATTTTAACAACAACAAAATTGAATCGAAGAAAAGATTTTTTCAAGAATTCGTCTTATTAAAAAAATTCTACATAATTTCCATTTAGCTCGAGGAATTTCTTACCATGCATTTCCCTTTCTGGGATCTATTACAGATTCTGTAGTCGACTCTTCATTAACTGAGACACCAATTTAAAGATTTTTGTCATATACAAAAACATCTTGCAAAATCATTAAAAATTACACAGCTGATAGACATAGAATTAGGGATGCCAGATGCTGAAATGGTGAAATGTGCTCTTTTTTGTTAATAAAAAGGTCACACATTTTCAAGGCGCATTTAATATGTTTGCACTTTTCAAAAATACCAAATATAATATTATTAAAATATAATGAAAAATACATAACTTAAAAAAAAAATATAAATGAATAAAACTCCATAACAAAATTTGTTAGATAATATTTATTTTGAAATCGATTAATATATATTACAAAAAAGTTTGTCTGAAATTAAAAGCTACGTTTACACTTATTACATTTTTGACCAAATAAGCAAACCCACTAATTTTGTTAATAGTTAGTTAAATTTAACATGGTCTTTATATCACAAAATAAAACTAATTAAACTGTCAGACACAGCAAATAACTTTTTTTGGATGATGTTGTATTATATTCAAAATATATATTGCAGTTAAAGGAAATTATAGCTTAGCTTGCCTGTTGGTTACGTATTTTTCATCAAATATTTGCCAAGTGTGACCGTAGCTTACATAAATTTACTTATAATTTGAAATAATTAAGCTGCCCTCGGCTTAAGCTATGTTCAAACCTATTACATATTTGACCTCCTTCACGTAACCACTAGTGTGATTAAAAAATTGTTTGCTTTTGCAAAACGTTTGCTGGATCAAACATCATTTAACAGTTTCTTAATTGAGTTACACAATTATCTTCTTACAAATAAAGATAAGGAAACCAATAAAATTGATAAAAAATAAAGCTAAAGGTTGATCAATTTGCGGTCATGCTTTTTTTTAAATTTTTCGTCAAGTATTTGTTAGGTCTGAACATACCTTTAGTTAATTTCACAATATAAGAATTTAATACGTGATATAAATGAAATGGATTACTTTAATTTTTATTTATACGAGTATATTTACGGCCAAATTTATAAAACTTAAAACAGGTTAATAACAGGATTTTGTATGAAAATCCGTTTCATAAACTCTTTATTAACCTGTTTTATTTTTTATATATAAAAGTGTTTCTGAATTGATCGATATACTAAAAGATGAGTCAAGATTTCTATTTATTACACCAGAACAGCCGTATTTAATTTAATTGATTTTTCCATAACTTTTGCATAGAATTTCAAAGCTTGGAATTTCTTTTATCTTTAATGACAACCTGCTTTGCCTTACAATTTTAGAGTGAAAATTTTATGTAGATGACGAAATCGAAGCTACGCGATGGGAATACAGATATTTAAAAAAGAAATGACATCTGTTCACCAGAATTTAAAAAAAAGTTTTTGATTCAATGCTACACTTGTAGGTATCTAAAAAAAACTTAGCTTAACTTTATATATATCAAAAATATGCTTAAAAATGTGAAATATGCACAATAAAATTAAATTACGGAGCAAAAATGCTCTTTTAACTAAATTATTTAAGCAAAATTAAAATAACATTGGGTAAAATATGCACTAACATACCCATGCAAAAATTTATTATATATATTGTTCCTGCCTTCATTAGTCGCACAAGAAAATCAATTGCATATTTATGGTTTCCCTGTACATAACAAATAAAAACAGAAATTAAATAACATAACATTGTGTTATAAAGCAGCATTCAATATATGTTGTTATATTTTCTACAATTAGTGTGCACATGTACGTAAAAAAAGAGGAAACAAAAGGCGCGGCATCCTGAATTTGCCTATCACTGTTATAAAGTACTTTTATAACAACATAAAGATTTTCATGAAATACAATCAGAGCGGCCGATTTTGGTTATTTCTAACCAAAATTGGTAATTTGTTTCTCTCAATGTGGAGATGTGAATATTTTTTTTCATTTTGGTTACTTTTTTTCTAAAATATAAAATACGTACTAATATGTTTTTCTTGATACGCTTGCATCGTTTATTTCGATTCGAAGGGAATTCTGTACGACTTCGAATAATGCGTACTTTGCACTACGATTTTCTCATTATTTAATTCAAATGAACGGAATTTATATACTTTAGCGAAAGCAAAAACTCCCTTTCACAACAGGTATGAGATATATTTTTAAATTTTTGTTAAGCATTAATTTGTCAAATGTGATATTTATATTAGAAACGGTCAACATGAAATTGAAATCAAATGAAGTTTTAATCGATAGATATTTTTAATTAATTTTTTTCTAAATGCGCGTAGTTTTTGCTGATTTTAATAGTAGTAAATATAAGTGGAACTTGAAGTAGACATTGCATAATTACACGCGGAATCTATTCAGTCCATAACTGAAAAAGTGCACAAAAGCAGTTTTAGAGTTTTTTTATATCTTGAATATAAGTAAAATATCCTAAATTTCAAAAAGTATATTTTAATATATTGAAATACACATAGGAATTTTAAAAACTTTTAAAAAATAAATTGATTATAGTCTATAATTTTAGAATTTATAGAACTTACTGTGAGAAAATAGCGTAAATTATTAATTTATTTTAGAAAATGATTTGGCAATATTTTTAATTTAAAAAAAAACCTTTGGCTGTCAGTCAAATACTTTTTGCCTATTATATGTACTTTCTGAAATACGAAATTGTTTATATTCGCCATAATATTAAGCAATGATTCACAAAATATTTTAGATAGAAAAATTTTGAAACAGTAATAATAACAATTATAAATTTAAAATACAATTAACAAACAAGATATTTTAGATATTTGTATGAAAAAAAAAACGATTTTATACTTATCCTTAACTTTGTTTTACACGAATTTTATTCACACACCTAATACACCGCGTAAATCGAGGCCTACATGAACGGAACGTTGAATGAGGTTCAGCAGGCTTTGCATTTTTATGCACAAAAAATAAAGGGAACAAAAGAATTTTTTGATTACCAGAGATTCCCCTTAAAATCCAAATAAAATCGTTATAAGGAGATATTTTTTTTTTTAGAAATTGATTGCAAAATTGCAACAAAAAATCAAAAAAAGTTGCAAAGTAAAAAAGCACATGCCCTAATAATCAGGATCGGCTAATAATTATTAAAGTATTAATACATAAGAGGGTAAAATATTTTATTTACATTAACTTACAGCAGCTTAAGGTGCCCGTACACGACATGTTTTTTACATCTGACTTTTCAAATGTCCCACTGCAAAATATATACATGTCGTGTGCTACCTTTAAAACATTGCATCTGTAAAAGTCAAGACGCAAAGTCGTCTTTTCGAAAAAAACAGAGGCATTGTCAGAAGCAAATTACATGTACGTTTGTGAACAAATATTATAAACCTTGTGTAAAACAGCCATTTTGACAGACATGCACAATTACATGTAACTTGAAAAGCTGACAGGTCAGATGTAAAAAACATGTCGTGTTTTTTTAGAATACGTTTTGCTGGAATATTTTTAAATGTGTTAATGAATGTTTTTGGTTAACTCGAAATTATAAACTATTCGAAGCCCGTCTAGGGGTGTTTCGATTTTTGAATATTCTAAATGCAGAGCAGTTTTTATACAATCGTCTGTAAATTCTTTTTTTTTCTCAGTATTTATTTATTGAAATTTATTGCCAGACAAAAAATTTCGTCATCCCGAGCTCTGTTCACATATCGAGCCTTTGGTGCAAGACCGTAGTAACTCAAAATTTGAATTTTTTGAACTGGGTATGCAGTAATGATCTTTGGGGATATATCTATCTGAAGATCATCGTTCTATATCTAACTGTTCAGATTTTACAGCTAAAAATTGCTTTATTGCCTCTAGCTTTGTCCAACAATATTTATTTGCAATAATGAAATATTTCCTTTAACTTACAAACAGAAAACAAATTGTGAAAAAACAATAAGGCAATTATTTTTTTTGCTACGTTTTAGGCACAAAAACACAACTGCATAATTTGTGTTCTTTTTTACTTGTTCGTATTATTTCACAATTCAGCTTTGTTGAAAAAAAATTAGTTATCATTTCTTCTTATGCTTTATTGCTATATCGATATATTCCGAATTAATTCATAATTTTGTCGTTAATTTTGTGACAATAACGATACATTATTGATAGGTTGATACAAAATACTTAAATATAAATAAATATTTCATATTTTTAGTAATTTTTTACCTATTTTATTAAATAACACATTCCTCTTTATTAAAAAACTTGTAAAAAAATAACTTTAGTAAACGAAAATACTATCAAAAAGGTGATTCAAAACTTCAAATGCATTTTTCTCAGTTCGCGATTTTTTGACTTACTACGGTATTGCACCAAAGGCTCGATAAGATAATAATTATAATTAAATTTAAAACATTTGGTTCCTTAAAAGTATTTTTCTGGATCGCGGATCATGTGATAAATATTGAACGCTTATGCGCTTTTGTATATTTTGTGCTTTAACGAAAAATCCAGCGGGGTAGTTAAACGGACTGTTTTTTGGTTTTCTCGCGGCATTTTTTTAACTTCGACCGGCACAAAAATAATGTAAATACTGACGTGATAAAAATTATAAGTGAAGCGGATCTAGATCCAAATATTACAATATATATTGAACGTGTAATAGTGCCCTTATTAGCAGGGATGTGGAGTCGTCAATAATAGTTATAACTCCGACTCTAACCGCTGAAATGTTTTAAGTACGACTCCAACTCCGACTCCTACACTGACCTCGATTCGAAATGTATATGAGACTTACCCTTATTTGATATTAAACAATTTTTAAAAATTTCAGCCGATATTTTAATTCTAGCACTTGGCGACTTGATTATTAGTATAGTTATTTACATACATATGTAAAGTAGAATGGTCCTAATTTTCTGGCTTCAAAATTTTTAAGGTATACCGTCTTAAAATGCTATTGTTAGCATAAAAACCATTACGCTATTCAACTCATGTGCTATTTATTTAACCACAAGTAAATGACTTAAAAACCAAACAACTTTTCTCAACTAGATCAATAACTGAGTATAAGTTTAGCTAATGACATTTAGACTCTTGCCCGCACGTATAAATAATAATCCAAAGTAATTTAAATTATTATACACTTTTATACTATTTAAATCAAGTACTTGAATTGAACTCTCATAAATAAATTAAGATGTACTTATTCATGGTGATCTGTAATAAACTGTATCGCCAATTTCGAAGAATTTTTATTATTTTATTGGAATATATTAGAAAACTGTTTATGCCGAAAAACTTTGGAGTCGGAGTCGCGAGTTTTTGTGTGTAATTCGACTCTGACTCCGACTGCGGTAAAAAACCTTAACTGCGACTCCACAGCCCTGCTTAAGGCAATTCATCTTTGTTGAAAAAAAATTAGTTATCATTTCTTCTTATGCTTTATTGCTATATCGATATATTCCGAATTAATTCATAATTTTGTCGTTAATTTTGTGACAATAACGATACATTATTGATAGGTTGATACAAAATACTTAAATATAAATAAATATTTCATATTTTTAGTAATTTTTTACCTAATTTAATTATAAAACATTCCTCTTTATTAAAAAACTTGTAAAAAAATAACTTTAGTAAACGAAAATACTATCAAAAAGGTGATTCAAAACTTCAAATGCATTTTTCTCAGTTCGCGATTTTTTGACTTACTACGGTATTGCACCAAAGGCTCGATATGTAGGAGTTTATCGCTCTTCTGATTGGGTGAGTACTGCAGTGTCTCTTCTCCTTAAACGAGTGTGGCCGCCATAATTAAAAATATTTTGAGCTAGTGGATTTTGGTGCAGCTCAAGCCTTTTTAAATATTTTACTGCATATTTCGTCATCATAGTTTTAACTAATGGCACATTGAGATCCTTGTGAATATTTGAGTTTTCAACACACCAGGGAGAAGTTGTGATTATTCGAAGAAGTTTATTTTGGCGCCTTTGATTTTTTTGGGTATTAGAGGTCTAGCCAGTGCCCCATAACTGAATACCGTAGCACCAGTAGTAAAGAAGAAGTTTGCAATCGAGACTAAGAAAAGAGTTTTTTCCAATAAGCCAATTAATTTCAATTGCTTTTAGTTTCATTTGAGTTAATTTTGCCTCTATATGCCATTTTCACGTTAAACGCCGATCTAGATGTATACCGAGGCATTTTACATGCGAGTGTTGAGGTATTATATTATTATTGATTTCATAGGGGGCATGTTTCCCGACGCAATGTGAATGTTATACATATGTACGCAATTTTGCTCATTGACCTTTATCCTCCATTCTTTTAATCACTTTTCCAGTTCAAATATATGATCCTGCAAGAAACGAGATAGGTTAGGTTAGGTTCCATGGGCAGCCATCGAGAGACAGCTCAATTGGGTCCTTTAGCGGTCCCTTTGTGATACCCAGCGCCAATGCCCATCCCGAAGAGCAGTTATTCAGATGGCGTCACTGCAAGGTTGAGCCAATTCGTCTTCCTAATGAAGAGAAGAAGCAATCTTAGTTCTATTTTTGATAGATCCTCCAAACAGGAAAACACCGGTTCTCCCACGTATTTTTCCCTAATGCCCCGTAGCCCAGGGCATTGACAGAGAAAGTGAAGCACAGTTTCCTCTTCCTCCTCATCATGACAACTTCTACAGTAGTCATTGAATACCAGACCCATTCTTCTAGCATGAGTCCCAACAGGCCAGTGTCCAGTTATGACCGACACAATGGCCCTGATTTGGTTCCTATTGAACCTAAGTAAAGATTTGGTTCTCCGTTCATCATATCCAGGCCAAAGTGCCCTGGATGTGGAGCAGGTGGACTCACGGGTCCATCCCTCTTGCGCAATTCTATAGTTCTCGCGCCGCATGAGTGAGCCATTGGAAGGCCAATGAATTGATCAATGAATGTTTCATCCATACGACCACCATCCTTGTCCAGCTCATCTGCTTCCTGGTTTCCCGGGCAATTTGAGTGCCCTGGTATCCATATAAGCGTTAACTCTGAATGTTCAGCAATCTCATTCAAAGACATCCGACATTCCACAGTCAACCTAGATGTCGTATAGACACCCGCAAGAGAGGCAATGACAGCCTTGCTATCAGTAAATATATCTCCCGATACGCGATAATACTTTAGCCAGTTGGCTGCCCGCTTTATAGCCGAGATTTCCGCCTGCAGGACACTACATCCATCCGGCAGACGAAAGGAAACTTTAACGAAACTTTAAAGAAACGAGATGCTTCATGACAGTTTTCGTGTACGCCTAGAAAAGCTGTATCATCCACAAATGTTGAAGTTTGGGTGTAGTTGTTTGTTGCCATGTCCGAAGTATAAATTAAGTAAAATAGTGGGCCCAGGATGCTGCCTTGTAGGACTCCAGTGTCAAGTGGCTGAGGAGAACTTAAAAAATCGCCTTCTTTAATAATACATTTACGACCGACTTAGTAGCTTTCTAATGGCTTGTGTGTGTTTGCTGGTAGGTTTTTTCTTGCATCTCTATAATTATGCGCAATTTTACTAAAATCTGCGTAACTGTCAATTTAAAATATTTATTGAACTTAAGAATATCGAAATTCAAAACCACAAAGTATTTCGCACACTGTACTACAGTTTTTCTTTACCTATAGGTATAAGAAGGAAAAAATTTTTTCCGGTGTAGAAATAAAAAAAATATACTATTGTTTAAAAACTTAAAATGTTTGTTAAAGTGTGACGGAAGGAACCTTTTGTTATTATACCAACTACCATACAATATACATAAATTCATTCGTATGTACATACATATATAAATATGTCTAATATTTTTTAATATATTGTTCATCAAAATTTTTGTGTTTATATGCAGTATGTATGTATGTGTGCATGTATGTAGTATGCAAGTAAAACCTAAAAAATTTACTCTTACACAAACATAATTACAGTGTCGCTTAAAACTTTAACACATATGTATAGGTAAGTAGATATGCCCATACAAAAAAGTTAGGCTAATCGACAACAAGTTCTTAAATGGAATTCCCGGATTTTGCATAAATTTATTAAAAAAAAAATTTCATCGAAAATGGAATAAAATAGAAAAAACAATGTAATGCTATGAACACAACTGGGACGAACGACGCGAATATTCGTCGCCAAAAAAAAAAACATATTGGTGTATATGAAAATACACACAATAATAGCGTCCGGTGAAATTCATCATAGGCGTCTTTGCAATAGATTTATTTATATTTCATACGTCGGCGAACGACGAACAAATCAGTACTAGGTGACCATATTTGGTTTTAGTTTAGAAGTTTTTTAGTAAATAAAGTTTATTTTTACTTTAATTATTTTTTTTTCTTTTTATTGTATAATATTTCAAATATATATACAAAGTATTTTGCTATAAAAATAGTTTTTAGTTGTGTTTTTGATTATGTTTTAATTTTTAAGCATTATTTTTTTTAATATGGTCACACTATTTCTCTCTCTTTGCACAAACAGCAACCAACTTTCTCAATTATAAAAGCTGCCAGCTATTCGTCGTTATTGTGCTTCATACGACGAATTTACTCGAATTTATTCGTCGTGCTGGGCGAAATTCGTCGTTCGTCCGAGTTGTGTTCCTAGCATAACTGTAAATTTCCGGCACATGATTTCATAACCAGATTCAGTGCATACAGTGACGAGTAGAATTGAACACCAAAAGGTATTTATATATTAACAACAACAACAAAAACAAGAGAAAATATAGCTCATAGGGGAGTCGCTAACCTGATGACGCACAATTTATATATGGCCCCTGTTGTGTCAATGTCATTATGTCAGAAAGATAAAGCGTGTTATTTGTCTGCAAATAGATTTCGCTTATTTTTTAGTAAGTGAAAAATAAATTTCATTTATTATAAGCAGACTTTAATAAGTGAAGCTTTTACAGTAAAACTAACAGATTTATTGCTCATAATATGAGGCAGTCTTGGCTTTCTGGTAATATATTAGTTATTTGTGGACCGATCTGGCTAAGATTCAGTAGCTAACTTTACTGAACTATATGTAATATATAATAACCTAGTCACCAACATAACCGGAGTCTTCGGAAAACACATTTCAACTGAACACGGAATGACGAACATCGTATATTCTCTCGCCCTTAGTGAGGGAAAAAGTGATTAAACGTTTTACTGTCAAATTACATATAATTGTTAATTTAAAAAAAAAGAACAAACTGTAAATAAATTTCAAATGGTCAACGAAGCAAGAGCCTGATCTAAGCATTCGAAATCAGTGATGCCAACTTTTTAGAGCAAAAAGCACTTTAAAATTAAAAAAGCGCTATTTTAAGCAACAAAAAAAGCGTAAAAAAGCACTAAGCAATTTTTTTCAATTTAATCGATAATTGCACACAAAACAAGCTTTGAAATATTTAAAAAAAAAATGGCGACGGCGTTGTTGGAGGACCATTTTGATCATCATAAGTTGAGTTTGAATTGGGTCATAAAACAGTTTTTAAGTAATATTTTGATTTTTTGTATGTTTTATTGGAAAAGATATCACTGCAGACACTATGTGGTAGAGTGTAATCATAACAGCATGAATTATGTCGATGAAGTTCATATTTAACGTGAGGAATTGCGTTAATAGAGTTCAAGGATAATCCATTTAAAATTTTGGATTTACTGTAGTTCATCGAACTAAATGTTCTTTCAACTTCCGCGTTAAAGTATGGCAAACTTAAAATTCTTAATAATAAAAATTCTTAATGTCCTATTGAATCTTTAAATTCGTTGACTTCTATCCAAAAAGATCTATTCGTTGTTGATTCTTCCATTTACAATTCTTAATATTTTCCAAGCATTTCTCTTCAATAAAATGTGCAACGAAAACAATTACATCGTTTTCATTAAGATTAACAGTCGATTTAAGATTTACAAATCAAAGCAGGATTACAGTGTACATGAAACTGAGTACTCCTCCCCAATCTTCTCACCTCTTTCACCAATAAACTTAAGCATTGATGCAAAAAAAATTGCAAGTGGCTTTGTCGTGAGCTTACTAAAATAATGTTTTTACACTTAACGAAATTGTTACTGCATAATTAATTAAAGAAATTGTAGAAAAAAACTAAAAATTGTAAAAAGCACTAAAGGCACTAACGTAAAATTTAAAAAGCACCAAGTTAGTGCTATTTCTTAGTTTGGCACTAAAGATAAAATTTTGTCGTTCAAGGCATCAAAAAGCACCAAAAATAGTAACAAAAGCACTAAGTTGGCATCACTGTTCAAAATATATATGGGCTTAAAAAGATTTTAGTTAACGTGTTGAAATTAATTTAAAGGTACAATTCAGTTTTGCCCAATATTGTATGAAAAGAGAATTTTTAATGTTTTTACCTATTAATTCCCAGTAAACATTTTTAGTAATGAAACTATTTTGTTTTGACGAGCTTTGTTTTAAAATTGCTCTAGAAGTCGCAGATTTTATTTATAAATTTAATAAATTCTTACGAAAATGTTTGCTGTATAAACACATATGTATGTATGTACGTATTTTAATGAATATTTTCATCTGTTTACTCTATACCGCAGCCAGCGTTGCCATGTGTAAAAAAATTATAATTTAATCAAAAGTGTAAAAGTTTAACATTTTCTTCATTAGGACTTACAGCCTGAATTCAATAATGAATCAGGGTTTATTAAGTTTATGGCCCTTGTGAATTTTTCACTTCTGTCTGTTCCGAAAACAGGTCATAAGTTGTTAATTGTGATAAAGAAGTTAATTTCCAAGCTTATTTAAAACAATCGGTTCTTTAACAAGCTCTTTTGTCCATTATTTATTTATTCTATTTATATGCTTTTTCATGTTACCATATCACGCGTGAGACGGCGTGATATGGTAACACAACGGGAACTAAGTAATGGACCCACGTGAGCTGTGCTTGATCACGGCTGCCAATGGAACCTAACCTAACCTAGTTTATTTTTATTATTAAATACTCTTCAAAGCTTTAAATGAGCTTTCTAGTAAGCTCTTTTAAGGCGAAGTCAAAAATTTAAGTTATTAAGAGGGAAACCTTAAAGATGAAATTGCATGTTTTTTCGTGTACAAACTTAAAAAAACTCCATCCGCAAAATGGGCAACTCAAATGGTTCGCACATAAGTAAATACATTTTTTTTAACCAAAATTAGCCTAAGGTGTCCTTATAATACTGTAAAAGCTCGAGTTTAATAGTTATGCAAATATCTTTACAGGCACAAAGCACTGCTTAGCCAGATGTAATAATTTTTAATTTCAATTTTCCTAACTTATACCCTTTTTTTGTTTGTTTTATAAAAAAAAATGTAAGTTGGATATGCATACGTTTAAAAAAATAGCGCGGCGGCAAAGTTTTGAAATTGAAAAATTCGATTTAGACGGCGCGTTTTATAGTGAAGTTGGCCGCAATTATCTCTTCTTTGGGTAGGGAATATTAGCTTAAAAGCAAAGCGGAATAAAACGTTGCGCCTTCCGCTCTAGTTATGGTACAGATGTAAGGAGCGAAGATAACGAGTAAGTATATTTGAGAAAATGTTTAAGACCAAAATCTAATGGAGGTCGGACAAAACAAAATTAAAATTAAGGTTATTTACAGTCAAACTGTCAATTTTTTGTGCATTATTTATTAAATTAGTAAACTTGTACGTTTTTTATTTATAAGAGTGTAGGTTTGTAACGTAACGTTGCAATTTAATGCAATTAAATGTAATAAATATTAAAAATAGAGGGAAAACCACCAACCACTACTTCGAGATGTGTAAGAACCTGCGAAGAATCGAAATCTTTTACAGGTTAAAATATATCCTGCACAGAAGAATCACGATAGACAAGCCGCACAAAAGAAATAGTCCCGTTCAATGTTTAAGCTGTCAAGAATTTGGTCATACCAATACATACTGTGACTTAGTCCCTATTTGCGTCGTATGTGGAGAATTACATGGTATATCTCTTTGCGATAAGTATTAAAAAGAATCCAGCGTCAAGAAATGTGGCAACTGTGGCGGTCACCACCCTGCCAACTACAGAGTATGCCCTGAATATTCAATCGTCAAACGTTCGGTTGAGCAGAAGCTTAGTCCCCCTCAAATGTTAGTAACAAATGAAAAAAACATTAATGACATTCAGGTACCGCAGGACATCCTACGATAATGTCTTAAAATCGAATCATATGACAGTGCAAGGTGCTTTACCAAATAATGATGAAACTTCCGTTTTTAATATAAGTCGACTAGAAAAGACTATGGAAATATTAGTTCAAACTGTAAACGCTTTTACAAGCAATATGTGTAACATGATGCAGGAAATGTTGAGAACGATATCGATGTTCTTGCAAGATGATGTACTTAACAAACTATGAACTGTGTGAAAATTTACTTCGGAACGCTAACAGCATCCTCCAAAATATACATGAGCACGAATAACTTCGCAATAATAAGCAAATTGACGATATGATCATTTCTGAAACTCACTTGACCTCAAGGATACCAAGGAGCCTCGAGATAGTGCTTGTGGATCTTTTGCCATTTTGATAAAACCCCGAATCAAACAATACTTAATATGTGATCATTGTGAAGATTATCTTCAAGCAACGAACATTTGTATTGAAGAGTTAAATCGAAACCTTGTTATTGTATCTTCTTACTCACATAGATTTTCAATATCAGAAAACCAATATAATAAATATTATAAATCACTTTCCAGGCTGCTGGCGATTATAACGCTAAATACAAAATATAAAATACATTTAAATGTGGTCGCGAGTAGAAAACCAACATATTGGCCTACTGATCACCAAAAAATTAAATGATTTATGTTGAAGCTTCTTCCGATCACACACCTAGAATTGTTACTTGATGAACTCAAAAAAAATTGTATCACCATCTGTTTACTTCGCAACGTTAGTCCCACAAATAGTTAGTTAAAATAAAAAAAATATCTCAGTACCACTTGCCCGGAAAATATTACGCTTAGCCCACCGGAGAATGTGGATCTCGTTTTTGTTAATCTAGGCAATTCTCCTAAACTAGCTGTTCAACATTCCAGCATTATCTCCTGACGAATCAAAAATAGTCAAATATATCCGAAAGATGTCGAACGGCTCTTAACTAAAAAAAGCAGAGTTCAAAGAGAGTGACAATTCACAAAATTCACCAACTTAAGTATTTATTACAAGAGTGCACGAAAAGGCTATGAAAGTTACTGCAGTCTAGAAAAATATCATTCCTAGAAAAATATCTTAAGGAACGGGATGAAACTCCACAATCAGACTACACATTATGACGAGTAACTAAAAATCTTAAAATACCAGTTATCTCTTAACACCCATTAAGAAACTTGAATGCAAGTTGGCTAAGAAATTATATATATAATTATATAAGATTTGAGATAAGAGACATCGATTGGATATTTGTGATTTAACCCGGTATTGGTAAGAACAGTACAAAAGCTCTTGGAGCTTTTTTGTTCTTTTAATTTGTAATGCTATTTTACGCCTTGAATACTACCATCCAGAGTGGAAGGTTTCCGTAGTTACCATGATGCCAATGCCAGGAAGCGATCACGTAAAAGTTGAGACGCTTTTCATCAATAGTTCTCAAGCTTTTCATTAAGTCTGGCATGAAGTGAAGCTTAACTTACCAGTTAAGACACACAAGCTGTTAGAAAGCTATTTAATCGGTCGTCAATTTATTTTAAAAGATGGCGATTTTTTAAATTCTCCTTAGCCAATTGAGGTTGGAGTACCTCAAGGAAGCATCTTATGCCCTCTATTATACTTTAAATATACTTTGGACATGCCAACAAACAACTACAACCAAACTTAAACATTTGCTGATGCCACAGCTTTTTTAAGCGTACAAGAAAACCGTCATCAAGCATCTCCTTACTCACAGGATCATATATTTCAACTAGAACTGTGGTTAACACAATGGAGGATAAAGGTCAATTAGCAAAAATGTGTACATATAACATTCAGTTTGCATCGGGAATCTTGCCTCCTATTAAAATCAATATTCGAATAATACATTTACACTCGCATGTAAAATATCTCGGCTTACATCGGCGCTTAACGTCGAAATGCCCTATAGAGGCCAAATTGACTCAAACTAAAGTACTAAATACCAACATATGTGAACCGTGATGGGGAAAATTTTCGTCCGGCCCTTAAGTTTTTATTTAGAAATTTATTCTTCTTCCTCCTGCAGATTCCAACAAATACCCCCTAAAAGTGAATCTAGTTTTTTCACTATACCAGTGATGGGGGTCTGGCTCTTACGTGGTGAAATCTGTTCATCAGGCTCGGCTGGCGATTGATCATTAAATTTTTCTTTATTTTCAATGACATTTTGACGTAAATTTTCAGACCGATGATATCCTTAAATATTTTCAATTACTGACTTCACACAATTACAAGTTAATAGCATTAGACGACGATTGTCCGGTCCATTAAGAGTTCCTATATAGTAATAAACTTTATGACATGACATCTATATTTAATTTAATAAAGTAGTTAGGGTTCATAATTTCCTTTACTTTAATGCTGCTTTATCGCGGAAAAGTTGGGCGCAATTCGGTTACAGCAGTCCAATCTATGTTCAATATAATTTTTTTTACAATTAGTCGTTTTAGAAATACTTTATCGCATATTTACGCACCGACTATAAATATTTTACGCTTTTATGCATGCAAACTTGCGCAAATACAAATTGGCTATTTAAATTAACCAAAATTGTTTCGTGTTTAATTTTGCCTCTTTTATGAATAAAATCAAAAGCTGTAAACTGATTTTAGTCATTTAGAGCTTGTGTTATTTGGAACTTTGTTTTATATACATGTTAATTAACAACATTGCTGCATTTTGTAATTTTTTTATGCCGTTTTAAAAAAACAACAATTTCGAAATTTTGCTAAAAAATTATTTTTTTTTTTTTTTACTCGCCGGCTGCTCCGCTTGTCAGCAAAAAAAGTGTAAGATTCGAGCACAATGTTTATATTTAATATATGAAGCTTCATTAAGTAAATTATGAGAAGGTGACAAAAGTTTAATGCAAATAAAACACTCATTTTAGAGTCTTTAGCCGGGCGTCCTTGTCAGTAAAATTCTCCAAAAAGTTTAGTTTTATGGGTGAACGTTACGGGCAGTGGCCTTTTTCTCTCATAGATCCGCCAATTGTATATAATGCTGTCTATATTTCAATAGAAAAAATTTTCGGACTACATGTAACTTAAATGTTTAACAACTTAGTCTACATCATATCTGGAGTTTTCGGAACACATATTTCAATCAACATACAAAGTGCCGGACATTGTTAAATCAACTCCTCTTGTAAAATCAACTGATAAGGATCCAGAATATCTACAAATATACTTCTTACAAAGGGAATGTCAAACTTGAATATATGCAAATACCCTTTTTGCTTTTAGTGAAAGATATTATTAAATTTTTTAGAAATAAATTTAACAAAACTATTAATTATGTAATCAAATTTAAAGGAATGGGAATCATATCTCCCGTATAAAATAAAATTTCGAAAGCGCTTAACTGTTCCTTTATTTAATTTAATTTTTAATTGAAATTTAAAATTTAATTGAGTCACATCCTATATTTTTTTTACAATAGTTCCATTTTTACTTTGTTACAGTGATATCGCAAGAAGCATGAAGATGACGCCCCCTTTCTGAAATCATTGTATTGATGAAGAAAAATTTAATAATATCCATTTAATGTGTTATTGTAAAACTTTAAAGTAAATTTATGATTTCAATTGTACGAATTAAATATTCAAAATTTTTAAAACTGATAACTTGTCTTAAAATAAAATAATTATTTTCTTAAAGAAGTTTACTCTTTTATAAAAAAAAATATATGGCAACAGTTACCGTAGCCCATGTAAACGTTAGCGACTGAGTTACCTTTTGTATACGGAATACGAACGCGAGTAAACAGTTTTTTCGCTACACTTGGATGCTCTATGCAGTTGTATGTGTGTGCGTGTATATTACAAAAACTCAAACGAAGCATGATGTTAATGTTAATGATGATGTGATGTAGCACGCGCGAGATAGTTTTTTTCTATATTTTGAAACCAGTGAGTGAGCGCGAAGACACAAATGCAAGATAAGGCGCGTGCCAAGGTAAACTGTAACAATAGTATCAATAAACACACAATACACACACAGTATAGCAGATTAACGATGTAAATGAAAACAAAAAAGCAACAAGTGAAGAAAATCTGTTGCTTACATATGTTGAACATACATATCGCACTTGTTCAACAATACTGTATTAACACAAAATTTTAAAATTTTCAGTAGAATCAAAATAACTTTTAATTTTACATTAAAGGTCTACGAAAAACAATTTTTAAGCCAACCGTTTCATTAAAAAAAAGTACACAAAATAGCACGATATTTTTACAGCAGGTAGATAAGAATACAACGTGTCGATTTTTTTTTCCAAAAAGTGAAAAAATAAAAATGTTTAGTTAATACACTATTGTTGAACAAACGCGATATGTACATACAATTCTAAAAAATACCCTATATATGTACACACATACACATGTACATCTCTATATAATTAAGTATGTACTATATACATTCATACATACTTATAAATTAAAGTAGCAGTTAAAAGTGTACATACACATAGTAAATACACTGAAAAAATCTATGTCTTATGTGTAAGTATGTAGATAATATTCATAAACAATATTTCAGGTTTATAAAACGAATTTTCAATGAAAAGGGGGTAAATTTAACAAAATTTTCATGCAAAATATGTGGTTTGAAAGGAATTTAATGTAGGTATAGTAAGTATAAAAATTTTTAACTCTTAACATAAAGGTGGTTAAAATATCCTTTAAATTTGCTTTAAATGTAACAATAAAATGGAATAAATGCGTTTTTTACTCTCCACCATCAACAGTGGTGAATGAGGGTATACTAAGTTTGTCATTCCGTGTGAAACTTTTTTAATATTGATCTCAGAATGTTCTGACAATCGCAAAACGCTTAACATTTGCGATTAGGACTTGCAATCGCATAATGGGTGGTCTGTAAACCGCAATCGCAAGAAGTTCCACGACTTCAAATTGCAAAAGTATGCTCAAGGCAACTCGAATATTTCAAATTGTGCGATTGTCAGACCATGGCCGTATATATTCTGGTGATTTTGCCATGTCCGTCTGTTGAAAGCAAGCTCATTTTCGAAAAACTCAAGAGAAAAAAAAGTTGGTGTCAAATTGCTTTAAGTTATCCCAAGCAGTTTTGTATTAAAATCGATCAAAATGATCAATTTAACAAAATTATCAATTTTTGAGGGTGGTGGTTCCACATTTGGAGTCAAAACTCTTATCCTACTAAACCGATTTTGCTGGGTTTCAATCAAAACTGCTTAGGATAACTAGAAACTCTTTGACACCAATATTGTTCTTTTCTTTTGAGCTTTTTCGAGTGTGAGCGTGCTTTCAACAGACGGGCGGACATGGCTAAATCTACTTTTAACTACTCATGGACCCGGAATATATATATACTTTATACGGATTAAAATGTAAGTTAAAAAAGTTTCACATGGAATGACAAACTAAGTATACCCTCATTTACCACTAGTAGTGGACGGTATAAAAATAAGAGACCCAATAAAAAATTGAGCTTCAGACGAAGCAGGTTTGTAAGGAAGAAACGTAAAAGTTTCGCTTACCATATCGCTTACGGAAGACATGAATTGTATATGGCGAGTTCCCACTTTGAAGCAATACTTTTTTGGCACAGAAAGCGATTTATTCAGCGCATATAAAAATTGGTAAATGTAACGATCAGCTTTGCACAATGAATTTTTTGTTACATTTATTCTTTTATATGCTCCCTTACAAACTTGCTTCGTAGTAAGGGAATGTGGTGGCTCTTCAAATTTTATATATTTATTAAGATTTCGTTCACTTACCATACTGCATCTCTATATGTCTTATTGCGTAGCGCATAAATGTGTGCTTACTTTTAAAATGTACCATTAGTGCTTCGCAAAAAAAACTATTATACACAACTATTTAAGTTTTAAGCTTATGCTTATTTATTGCATGCAAATTAAAAAAAAAAGGTCCCGATTTATTTATTTCTCCATAGCGTATAACAACCATGTGCGGAACGTGGTTGAAAGCAGTTATGTATTATGCTGAACATTTTGACACATTCAAGGATGTGGTGGAATAATTCAAAAATGGTGATGCAGTTTCATTAAAAAAAGCAAATTTATCAAATATAAAAGCGCAGATAATGTTTGTGTCTTTAAATTATGGATTTATCTCTGAGACTATTGTGAAATTAGAGAAATCGAATCAATTAAGAAGCAAATTAAATAAATTGATAATCTTCTTCTATCATCCTTCTCTCTCACTGGATCATAGAGCCTCTACTATTTTTCTGTATCTGACTATATTATTGGTTTCGCTAGTGATGTCAGTCCAGCTATAACTTGCGGCATGCAATTCGTCATTAATACTTTTCCGCCACGTCTTTGAGGGTGCACCAGGTCGTCGACTACCTTGCGGATTCAATCTTAGTGCTTGTCGGGCGATATTGCTGCTGGGTCTACGAAGAGTGTGACCAATCCGTAAATATAATAATGCCGTAAATGAAATGTATGCAGTGGAGGGTAATTGTATTAAACAAATTCGTATCAAGCTTGGCAAAGTTTTTAGAAAAATGAAGGATTCAAATCAATAAAACAAACTGCTGGCATATTTAATTTAAATTTTTACGAAAATTTCGTAGCGGTAAATTAATATACCATAAAGAAACTATCAGCATTTAATCGTATATCGATAACTTCCGTCGCTTTGAACGGTCATGTTCCATGTTTAAAAGCTTTTTGAGGCTAAGCTGCCTTAACTTAAATTTGAAAATATTAAAAAAAAATGTATGCATTTATATAAACATATTTTCTTATTGGTCTTATTTAATTCTAGAAGTAGGTTCATAGGATAAAAAGTGCCAGGTATGTTCATTAGGGAGAGTTTACCCATGTAATGTTTTGATTTTTTCCTCATTTTATTTTGTTTGACGTTATATGGGTTTTAAAACTGAGAGCAACATTTCTAATAACTATAACTTTTACTTATTCTACAATGTTTAGTTCAGTGATGTTATAGACTTTTTTTGAAAAGTCACTACGCAGCCCGAAAAATCCCTATTTTTCCCTACGAACTCGAAAAATTGTCCTCAAAAAAATCCCTACAATTTTAAAATGATAATATCAATGCAAATAAAACACGGTGATTTCCTAACAAAAATTAAATTACATTATTATTGTACAAAAGAGGAGAAAATGCAAATTGAAGATACAATTTTATGACTTAAGTTATGTTCAGACCCAACAAATATTCGACGAAAACATCAAAAAAAAAAAAAAAATCGTAACCAGTAAATTACCCAGCAAAAACTTACATTGAAAAGTAATGAGTTAAAAGGCTAATATAACTACTATTCACTACTTATACATTAACATTTAAACTCATTATTTTAACATGGTGATGTCATTGAAGGCAAGTACTTACCACCCTCGCTTACAAATAGGGAGTTAAATAAGTCGTTACCACGTTCGCATAAAAATAGGTACTTTACATTGGTATCAAAACTGAATTTGTCAACAAAATTGTATTTTTAATTTAATTTACTTTCTAATTTGACTACCCTGCATTAAGGATATCAATTAAGTATTTCAATTATTCATATTCAAATCTATTACAAATAGTTCTTCATTTATAAGAAATAAAAAAAAAACCAAACTGTAAGAACAAATATGTATTGTAAATCAATTTGCATTAGATTTGAATAAATAAAACCTTAAATGCATTTTAATATGAATTAATTATAAATTTCGTTAATCAGCTAATAAACAAGTGCTTATGTATCAGATTATATGTCAGCCATTACTAAACTACCTCTATGTAATGCAGATGGTATGAAGTTGTCATTGAAAAGTAAGCTGTTCAGTAATTGCAAGTCATTACCAAGTTTTTGCTGGGTAATCATTCTATTGATTTACTTAACTCTATTTTTAAGCCCGTTATCTGTTTTATCATGTGGCAGTGATAAATCAAAGATGGAAAATTTCTAGGAAAAATTCAATTTTCATTGAAATTTTTCATTTTGGTCACTTTACGCCAAAAGTATTTGATGTCCGTATTAAACAAGTTATCTATTATTGCTCTGGAAAATCAAATTCCTGTAAAAGAGAGTTTGACAAATTTAACTTAAAATTAAAGTTGAAATGGGGGCAAGCATTCACTCAAAGAAATTTAACAATTTGTAATGTTGCGTATTAACAATTTTATTAGTATTATATCACAAATCGAAAAAGATTGCCAAATATATACAGTTCTGCCACTTTTTTAAAAAGTCCCGTCATTGTAATGATTTCAAAATATCTATCCTTCTAATGGTTTCAAAATTTCTTTTTAATGTTTTTTTATCATAAATAAATGTGATAAAAAAAATTAAGTGCATATGCAATCGTAAAAAGTTGAACTCTGTCAGCTCTGCTCTGTGACGTTTTGTATTTCTCTTTAATTTGTTCAAGAACTTCTACTGCATCCTCATGATATTTGTTAAACACTCATTCTTTGTACGTATACCTTCTTCTGAAACGTTAGAATTACCATCATCATTAACAGGTCTACCACCATTCTCAGAATTACTTTTGTCTTCAGCTGGAATTACTTCAACACAACGCTCATTACTATTCAAATCCGGTAATTCGTTCATTTTTCCGAGCTCTTTCCTGCATGATCCACAAATTTGCAAACGTTTTAACAGCATAGGGATTTTTTAATAAGCCGTCGGAAATATTTCGTATATCTGATAATCTGTGAATATTTTTGTTAAAGTGATTAAAAGAAAAAGAAGCAAACATATCACTTTGAAGCTTGGCCTTTTTAGGAGCTGTAAACATTGTTTCTAAAAAGCTGATTAACGAATGTCTTCAGAATGACAATAAATAGTTTTTTAAGTTCATATAGGGAGTGCAATTTAATGAATGTGCCTAAAATCTTTTATTAGGATCAAGAAAGGCTTAGTGTGGGTTAATCGCACGTTAAATAATAAAAATAATAAAGTACCACTTTTAACCAAACATTAATAATAATAATACAAAAAAGCCACCTGTTAATTTTTAGCTGTTTATTTTTTATCGATTTCAAAAGTTGGGTCACTTGGCATGAAATCCCCCATATATAAATAAATTGCATCCGGAACTTGTCAATAGGTAGAAAGTAATCGAGCTTTAAAATTCAAAACTTCTTTCAGAGATAAATAGTTCTTTTCTTTATTAATGAATCAAGTACATTTTTAAAAATATTTCTTCGTTCTGTGCCATGTACAAAATGTTACGATTATTTGGCCACATATAACAAAACTAAACATTTTAGATCGGGCCTTTAAAACGAAACCACTGATTTTGGTAAAATTTGGTGCCAATTAAGCTTCATATGGACAGAAATAATACCATGCAATTTTGTAATAATCGGTCCATCACTCACATTATTATTACAGTAACGGACTGTAGGTTATTTAAGAAGTATTCCGTTCAGTTCTAAAGTTCCAAGCAAATTTATTTTTAACTGATTCTAAAATTTATTAAAAACAAAACTAAGTGCACATTAATACGGATTTTTGGTTGTATTACTATTGTCCGTTGATTAAGTAAAAGTATTCTGTATGTAACATTAAATGAAAATGAAATTTAAAACAGCTGTAAATTTATTTAAAAACTGAAATATTTATTTTGCATTTAATTTTAATGAAAAGTTCATTTAATTTCATTAATAATCCACCGCGAATTCAGTAAAATATTAACCAGAAATTCTGTAAAAACAAATAAATTTTCAGTTATTTTATATAATTCAACTACCAAAAAATTTATTTTTAGTTATATATTTATAGATCTGTGGCAAAAAGTAAAAAAAACGATGTGCTTGTTTTGTGTAGAAAATTCCCATATTCTATTTGCTAAAATTATTTAGTTAAATACATCAAATTTTTAAATTAAAAATATCGGTCAAGTTGCTAGTGTCTTATAATTGAAAGTTATTCTGTCAACAAATTGGTCAGTACAACAAAAGTAAAACAAACATGTATAACGGGGTAGTTAAATTCGAGTAAAACCTGTAAAATAACTGAAAATTCATTTGTTTTTACGGAATTTGCCGTTGAATTTTTTACAGTAAAAATTAAATGATTCGTTAAAAACAAATGAAAAATAAGTAGACAGGTTTTTAACTGAATATTCATTTATGTTATATTACAAATTTAGTTACTTTTACCTACAGAATATTGTGAGTAATAATTTACTTTATATCTCACTAGCTTAACCCGGTGCGCTTCGCTACACTGGTAAAAAAAATAAATAAGAAAAAAATTGCAGTATTTTTTTAATGTGTAATTTATTTATTTTTGCTCCCCCTGCACCTACCCCCTTTTTTTTTGTTTTGAAAGTTGTCCTCTAAAGGTTGATAACTTTTGTGTTCAGATATATGGTATTTAATATTTCTTTATATGAGGGGTACTGCTCCTCCTTTGTCTACCCCGCCCATTTCTATATTGAAATTAATAGTTTACCATAGTAGTAGCTGTAACCACGTTTGAAGACTCTTCCTTTAATAGTTCTTCTGTTGAGCGATACTTAATTTATGCATCCTATGGAAGGTATTTCCCCCTTGCGCCTACCCGCTTTATTTTTATTTTCAAAAGTATAGTATACCATAAGAGAGACTTCTGCAAAGTTTGAACATTCTCACTATAAAAGTTCTTAAGATATGCGATATTAACCATTGGCGTCCTATGGTGGGTACCACTTCCCCCGCTGCTATTATATTTCAATTTGGGGGCTCTGAAGATCCTACTACCAAAAGTTCAACAAAATGCGTGCAGCGGCTCTTAATTATATTTCTATCTATGAGGGGTACTGCTCCTCCCCTGTCAACCCCGCCCATTTTTATATTGAAATTTATATTTTACCATAATAGTAGCTTTAACCAAGTTTGAAGACTGTCCCTTTTATAGTTCTTCAGTTGAGCGATATTTAATATATGCATCCTATGGGAGGTATTTCCCCCCTGCGCCTACCGCTTTATTTTTATTCTCAATAGAGTAGTATACCATAAGAGTGACTTCTACAAAGTTTGAACATTCTCACTATAACAGTTCTTAAGATAAGCTATATTAAACATTGGCTTCCTATGGGGGGAACCACTTCCCCCGCTACTATTTTATTTAAATTTTGGGGCTTAGAAGATCCTACTACAAAAAGTTCAGCAAAATGCGTGCAGCGGCTCTTAAGATATGCGATAATTAATATTGGCATCCTATGGGGGGTACCAATTCCCCTGCCCCTATCGAAAAAATAAGTAGCCTATTTTATTTTTAGGGCTCACGTGATGTTACTGTAAAAATTTCAGGAAAATCGGTTCAGTAGTTTCGGAGTCTATAAAGCGACAAACATACAAACATACAAACACACATAATTCATTTTTATATATATAGATAACAAGCAGCCGTCTGAAAACAACTTTAAAACTATAAAATGCTATAACAAACATCACTGCTATATTAAAAATTGTTCTAATTTAGGGTTTTTTATGACTTGAAATAGAAACATAATGCTTTCTAATTGTAAGTCAATAATTTAAAACCGCGATAAATTTAAATACTGACGTCCGTTTTAAGATTAATTAATAATTGTTAGCTCCCATATAGGCCCCACACCTGAAATATTCAAACTATCGGTGGATTCGGCACAGCCAAATATAGCACTCTTACTTGTTTGTTTTTGCTTTGTGCTTGCAAACTCACAAGTACATCTCTGTATGGGCAAATCCTGTGTGACGAACGCACAGTGGCGCCCGTAGAGCAAGCGAGGTTGCAAAAATCAAAATTTTCATGAGTGCCGACGAAGTTTTGAATAAACCCATGTTTTAGGAAACTTTTCAACGATTTCAAATATGCCACTCTTAATAATATCACATTTTTAGTTTAGAAGATATAACCGTTCAAAGTTGACCGATTTTCGGTTTTCAAAAAAACACACAATTTTTAGTCAATTTGTTGCGATTTTAGGTGTTATATCACGAAAAATAGTTAACGAATCGCCTTATTTTTTTGTTTGTATTGATTGATGTATTTATTAAATGTATAATGATAAAAAAAAATTAACTGTTTGCTTTGTGTTTCTCCTGGTAAATCACTATTTAAAAACTATCCGTTTTTTTTACTATTTTTCAACTTTGACGGAAAATAAAAAAAAACTATATTTTTCTATATTTGCCATATTTGCAAAACCTGTTCTTTGATTATTTCTTTACATAATTCAAAAGGTTTTATCTGCCCGTACGTGCCCGTTTGGCTTCTAGAGGTAAAAAAGTTTAAAAAGACATGGTTGCAGAAATTGTATGGCGTCCATTACTTATATGTTTTGACTGACAGTAGTTTGATCAAATAGTTTGAAAAAAACTACTCATTGAAATTAACAGGTACGTACCTCACATAAACAATACTTTGGCGTACAAATGGTCAGGAACAATATTGACTTATGGTCCCTACAGGTAGGCACAAATCTTATTTGGACACGTGCATAATATCAAAATTGCATTATTCAGCCTAAATCCATATGTATGCAGGGAACAGGTAAATTTTTAGGCATGGTAGCATAAGCCTATATATTGCAAAATAAGCATAATGCCTGGATTAGTCTACGCCTGAAAGTTGGCGCAACAATTACTGAAACCATTAAACAATTTAAGTACTGAAAACATGGCGTTGAACAATTTAAAATTATTTGAACTGTTTAGAAAGTCAACCACACCAAAGTTTTTCACGGAAGTGAAAATTCTTCCTGAGAAGTTGACATTGATCAGCAAATGGGGCTGCGATGTATCATCCGGACAAAGCGTTTATAAGCAAAGGATATCTTCCGATGACGCTACAATATCGGACGGAAATATGTTTATGGCATCTGTTGTTCCTTTGCGGCTAAAATCGGATGATACCCTACACTGGAAAAATCCACGTCTGTCATCAGTGCATTATTGCCGACCAATAATGTTTCAGTTTGCAAGGGAATCGGCAGAACTCATAAGGACTACGGTGAAGGACATTGAAGAACAAATAAGCAAGAGAATGCAATTACGAGTTCCACCTGACTATGGTTGACGGAAAAGTCGTAAACGAACTGACAGGAACAACCTCAACAATGTCATCCCCGATTTGCAAAAAGAGTCAGAAGAACATTTTCAATTCAATTCAATTTATTTCATATATAATATGTTACATCTCAATTTTATATAATTAGTTGTAAAGAGTTTAAGATTAGTATCTTTTTCTGCTTAATTATAACATATTTCAATTAGTTATCATATACATATATATAGACAGAATTATATTGGAGGTAAAAATTTAGCAAAAAGCTATTTAAACCCCTTTTTTCCTTTAATTTTTATATTTTTTTTATCGATTTTTTATTATTATTTGTCAGAAGAACTTTGGTAATTTAAACGATTCTACAAATGAGGAGAATTACGAATATGGAATGTCACCATTCCACGCAAGGATAAGGTGTATGGAATTCTTGCTAAAACTGGCATATACCCTACCACAAGAGGAGGAAAACTTCGATGAAAATACATCAATAAAGGATAAGGAAAAGATCAGAAAGAAGCAAATACAGGATGCTTTTTTTAAACAAGTTGGACTAAAAGTAGACTGTCCCAAGCACGGATACGGTAACTCAAACGATGGAAACACTTCTAGGAGATTTTTTGAAAATGATGAGGCAGTAACTAGAATCATTGGAATTGAAAAGATTGGGAACGATCTTGGATGTTTTAAACTGCAAAGAAAATGTCAATTCTACAAAATATGGAGAATATGCGTCGAAAACTGCATCTCTTTTAGCAGAAATGTATCCACAGAAGAAGTTGACCCCGACCGTCCATAAAATATTGGCGCATGGCAAAGATATAATTGAGTACCAGTCTTTGCCAATTGGAGAGCTTTCTGAAGAAGCACAGGAGTCTCTTAACAAATTTTATAAAAAAATATAGATTGCAGAACACATTCAAAGCATCAAGGGTAAGGCAAAATGAGGACCTCTTCAACATGTTGGCAGCATCTTCCGATCCACTTATTTCTTCCCTGCGGCATGTGAAGTCACGAATAGAGTTACAAAATAATTATAGTTTAGAAATGGTTAGTCTTGTAGATATACCTTCTCTTACGAATTGTGATGAATATTTTACAGAAAATTGAAAAAATAAATTTAAAAAAAAAATAATTTTTTTTTTAATTTGTTGGGTAATAATTTAAAACATAAAACCCTTAAGAAAAAAAATAAAAACAATCTAAAAATGTAAAAATAATTTTTTTTAGTTACCATAAAATTGATTTTTCTACTAATTTTAACTTTGATAACCCATAAGTAGGCCCCTACAAAGCGTGGCACCCTTTCCAAACGCTCATTTCATAGGCTGAACAGTTATCTATCATATGCTGTTTTAACTGTTCAATTATCTTATTCGGTTCAAAAGATATGATTTTTGCAACGAAAAAACTCAAATGGCGCCACTGTGGAACGCTTCATTTTTTTGTTTGCCTTTTCTGATTTTCTGTTGTTTATATGAAGAAGATCATAATCAGGGTAGGAAAAACTTTATTAATAAGGGGCCCAAATAAGTAGTCATAAGATCATTCAGAAATTAAAAAGACAAATTCAAAGTTACACAAATACCCATAAATTATACAACAATATATTCGAAACAATAATTAGTATTGTGGTTATTTTATTGAACTGTTAATCTATTGAACTTTTAATTTAATAAATGAAATATATAAATGAAGAATTAATAAAAAATTTTGATATTCGGGATATGGTTAAACAATCGTAATAATATACAATACGAAAGTGAATATAAACAAGTAAGAAAGTATAGTCGTCAAACCAGACCATATGATACCCTACTCCACAGTATATAAGAAGAAATTTTTGCAAGTGAAAATATTTGGGATCTAGTTTTGAAAAATGCATAGCTAATGTGTTTATATGAATAACTATCAATATATGTTTTACATTTCATCAAAATCTTAGATGAAGAAATTGCTCCCTATAGATCCATATTTATGTGGACACATGTTTTAAATTGCATTAAAATCTCTATATCTATAAAATTCTTATGTCACGGTGTTTGTAATTGAACTCCTCCGAAATTGCTCTACCGATTTTTATGAAATGTTGTATGTGTATTTGTTAAATATCAGAATAGTTCGTTAGGTATATTTCATATCGCTAGATGGTGATATGATAATATAGGGCAAAAGGAGTAAAAACTCCCCCCTCCCATTTACTTCTTAACTAATAACCGGTTTTCCTTAAATTTGGCATGCAGACACTGTAAGATCTGAAAGGAACTTAAAGATATACATTTTTGGAAAGCAAAAAGGGTAAAAGCACCCTATCCTATCCTTCTTTTGAAAATCGCTTGTCTGGCAGAAAGAGTTATTTTGGCAGCGAAAAATGTGGAAGTCGACGATTTTAACTTTAAGATACAGCAGTCGTTGCCAGGCAACTAAGTACCATACAAATCGATCGATACAGTTAGCGATGTTAACGAAGCTGTAAATTATGCACCAGAGTTTTACTCTTTGGATTCGACAGGCATGTCACCACACCTTCTACGACTGAATGTTAGATCTCCGGTTATTCTACTTCAGAATTGGAAGCCACCATTTTGAATGGTAAATTCCGAGACAAAAATGTTTTGCAGCCTCGAACTCTGACGATTCCCACAGACGTCCCAATTGAATTTAAACACGTTCAATTTCCTATTAAATTGGCATTTGCAATGACAATCAACAAGTCGCAAGGCCAAACGATGTCTGTGTGGGGCTTAAATTTTGGCACACCATGTTCTTAAACGGACAATTATACGTGGCATGCTTTAGCGTGGGCAAGCCATCTATCTAGCTTATGTGTGTTGGCTAAAGACAGACTGACAAAAATATCGTTCACGTAATTGCTCTTCGTAATGAATATTTATTGTCTTTGTTTAATTTTCATACTTCAGTATTAAAAATACATAACTTTTTTATGTTTAACTTTTGAATATAAATGGCTTTTGCCGTTTTTCAACGCCGATCATGATATACGCTCCATTTCTCTTTCTCATATTGATCCCATCCCAACACTCTTACCATTCGTTATTTTTTAATTAAAAACCAAAATAAGTTATATGGCAAAACAACGTTTGTTGGGTCAGCTAGTTTTCATTAATAATTTTCCCAATTTTTATTCTTGGTAAAACCACTGACATTTATTGTTGAGGGAAAGCTAGTTTATATTCTAATTGACTTGATAGTGATCACAATGGCTCTATTCCGGAAAGCAGCTTGTATGGGGACTATATGAAATTATGGACGGATTCGCCCCGTTTTCAATAGGATCGGTCCAAATTTAATCAAATTATCTTCAAAATTGCGACCTGTACTTTGCACAGAAGGTTACATGGCCGGCCGGACGGACATCGTTAGATCGACTCAGAAAGTTATTGTGAGTCGATCGGTAAAGCGTGATCCATTTCGCTGTTCCCTACTTTTTTAAAGAAAAAACACAGAAAATTTAAATTTAATGGGGAATGTTTATTATCATTTGAAAGAACATTCTTTGGCATTTATTTTTTGAAGATTATGTCTATCAAATGTTGGCCGTTGCTACGTCGCAGATGGTCCATCCGTTGGGTCCAATTTTCGATGACTCGTTCGAGCATTTCGACTAGTAACTGGCGAATGACACGCGTGATGTTTCCTCCAAGGCCTGAATCGAAGCGGGTTTGTCCGCATAAACTTTAGACTTAACATATCCCCACAGGAACGGTGTGATATCACACGATCTTGGTGGCCAATCGACCGGCCCAAAACGTGGAAGTGTCCTCTCAATAAATCCATTGATTGATGCGATGTGTGGGAAGTGGCGCCGTCTTGCTGAATCCAAATGTCGCCGAGATCACGAGCTTCAATTTCAGTCATCAAATAGTTGGTCATCATGGCACGACAACGGTCGCCATTGACGGTTACGTTCGCACCGGCATCATTTTTAAAGAAATATGGACCGATGATTCCACCGGCCCACAAACTACACCAAACCGTGGTTTTTCTGGATGAAGTAGCAGTTCTTGAATCTCTTCAGGCTGCTCTTCGTCCCAAATGCGGCAATTTTGTTTATTTACATACCCATTGAGCCAGAAATGGGTCTCATCGCTGAACAAAATTTGCCTCGAAAACGTCGGATTTTCTTGGAACTTTTCAAGAGCCCATAGAAGTGTTTCCATTATGAAATGCCAAACAATACTAAACAAAAATAACATGACAGCATGACACGACTCACACGTGATCTGTCAAAAAAAAGGCAGTTGAAAAAAGTATCTCTACTTGAATCACCCTATATATGCGGATGACACAACTATTGTTGGTCAACATAAAAAGCATTAACACCGCATTGAAAACATTCAAAGGCAGCTAAGCATTGTAGCTAAATGCTGCCATGATAATGCTTATAAAACCACCTCAAAGCCGCCTATTTGCTATTTCACTTAAGTAATTGCGAAACCTTTAGTGTTTTAAGGCAGGCTTACTTTTCATTAGCCGAGACGTACATATCTATAAAAGGCATGCAATAGCAACTTGGGGAAACGCAACCTACTGCATAATACTTCAGCACGCTTAAAATAATTGCACACAACAATAATATAACCAAAATTTCTAACAGCAATTCTGCAAATATTGCAGTTAATAATAACATAAACACAAATAACAACAAAGTCGACTATAATCTTAGCAACAACTTACTACCTAACAGCAGCGACTACAACAACAATAATACCACAAACAACAACAACATAATAATAAACTACATAAGTAACATAGCTAGCAACAACAAAACCGTCAACATCAATGACACCAACAACAGATCGACAACAACAAAACCAATAATATGAACAACAGCACTACAATTGGCAACAACAACATCAACTACACCATCACAATAAGAAACAACAATATTACCATATACAACAACAACAATCGATTAACATATAATTCTACCATACTTGCCAAAGATCTACATATGTGTTCTCAACCAAGGCGAATTCATTTGCAGGTGGCGTTGAAAGCACAGCTGTGCTTCTTTGTTTTCTTAATTAGAGCCGGCCTACGTCCGGGAGCAAAGATTCTCTTCTCTATGATATAGCAAATACCGGTTTCGCTAACTAAAGCTTCTCTGCGTAGCCGGCCTTCGTTAGCGAAGCCAGTATTTGCTATACTAAAGGGAAGAGAATCCTTGCGCCCGGCCAAAGGCCGGCTACGCAGATAAGCTTTAGTTAGCGAGTCCGGTGCTTGTTATACAATAGAGGAGAAAATCCTTGGTCATAAAAACATTTTCGCTATAAAATCAAAAATTAAATAATTCCCCAAAATATATATTGGGGTTTATTTCAAAAATAACCCCCCACAAATTGTTGTTGTTGCTTTCTGTAAAAATTTTACGGCGGTTATTAAATATTATTTTTTTTATTATTATATTTTAGGAGGCTATTTCATGCCGCCTATAAATATACATTTAAATTTAAAATCGATCTATATACATTGGGGTGCGTAAAATTTTGCGTCAAAGGCACATCGTGATTCTGGTTCTATGGGTCATTCTAAAAATCTTTGTCAAGGAAAACACAGGTCAGAAATTAACTTCGGGATGTGCTTTATAAAAACGTGTATGTTGTTTTTTGGGTCAAAAAAACTTTTTTTGACATTTATTTTTATTTTTGAAAGGATCAATATAAACAATATTTAAATCAACGAAAAACAATATCAGCTCAACTATGGATCCACTGCCGCCAACATCGCAAGCCGCTCTTACATTAACAAGTACCGAAATTAAAAGTAATTTGAAACATATGCATTCTCACGATGTTCCTGCTTTTGGTATGTCTTTTGATTTGAGAGGCAGATTAAGGCCAAGAAAACACGATATTTTAAGATATAATTTATCTTGGCCGAAAGTGCAAAAATGCGTTCATTTACTCCAGACGTGACAGAAAATTTGACTGAAATTTGGAGAAAACTCAATATTGAAATTATACCCAAAAGAAGTATTGTTAAAAAATTTAATACTTTGTTTGACAAATCGCGACTTGATATTGTGTTCCGATATACATTTTTTATTGAATTAATATTCAGTTTATTGACAAAATGATCCTTCTGTTCACACGTACACAATTTAGCTTACTCAATTAGCGTAGACAGTGTGAAAAAGGAAAAACATGTTCTGCATGCGTGTATGTGTGGCAGAAAAACCAAAAACGTAAACAAAAATGTACATGTATAAATGTGAACCATTTTTTACATCTTTATGGAAGTAAGTAAGTAAGTAAATTTTTTTATTGAGTCTTTTCGTTCAATTACAATGTTTTCTTTTTTACTTATCGATAGAATATATTATTCTTGGAATAATTTTCATCTTATTCTAATACACATTAAATATGAAAAGCAACTTGCTTAAAAGAGACAGTAGAATACTACAACGTATTTTTATATATGTTTACATAATGCTTGCTCCCGGCATTTTTAATTACTGACGGAGTTGAATCTGTATAAAAAGATAAAAATAGTTAACACTTAATACTAATAAAAAAAAACAAAATAGATTGTTAATCACAATATCTTAACAAGTTTTATCACAGGAAAGTTTAGGAACTAATGCCCAATTTTCAGGATAGTATTTAAATCTATATTATGTTAATTTTCATAAAAACTTAAATCGTATTTAATTACAGATTGATTTTTTGAGTTTTATATGAAAAGTCTTATTTAATTAAAATAAAAGTATGGTAGCACTACTAAATCCAAAAAAATATCATAAAACAAGTTAGAGTGCTATATTCGGCTGTGCCGAATCTTTGATACCCTCCACCGACAGGAGTGAACTCTATATGATAAATACATATATATTATTAACTAAGCTTCACAAAAACGAGCGTCAGCATTAAAATTAGTTGCGGTTTCGACATGAATTAAATTATTGACCGGCAATAAGAAAATTTTATGCGTTTCTTGTTAGAACTTTGAACAGGCTTGAGTAAAATATCATGATTCGTAAAAGTTTTAGCCTCACTAAAATAATTTTTAGGAGGGAAATTTGTATTGGACCTATGGTAAATTATGGCCCAATCATCCCAAAATTCTGAAGACTGATTTCTGGTATTACAAAAAATAAATTAGAATAAATTTCAATACAGCAGTGTAATTAGTTTAAGCGTTAACAGAAAATTTCACAAATTTGCATGATATTTTTTCTGGTCATATGAATTTAAGTAAGACATTTTACCGCAATATCTATATCTGTGATGGTTTAAGGCGAATTTTATTATTTTTCCAAATTGAGCTTTATTTGGTTTTAGGCGCAATAAACTGTTTTCCGAGAGTAGGGTTTATATGTAGCCTAGGGTAAATTATGGACCAATCTTCAAGAAAATTTGGCAATGTGATTTCTGGTCCTATAAAACTGTGACGTACCAAATTTTAGTATGATAGCGTTATTTATTACGGTTTTAGGCGTACTTAACTGTTTTCCGGGAGTAGGGTTTATATGGGACCTAGTGGTGGTTCCACATTTTGATTCATAGTTCTGATCCTACTGAACCGATGTTGCTGGATTTCAATTCCAAACTGCTTAGGATAACTACAAGCAGCTTGAGACCAAGTTTGTTATTTTCTTTTGCGTTTTTCGAAAGTGAGCGTGTTTTCAACAGACGGACAGACAGACGGACATGGCTAAATCGACTTAGAATTACTCAAGGAGCCAGAATATATATACATTATGGGGTCTTAGATGTATAATAAAAAAGTTTCACACGGAATGACAAACTTAGTATACCATCATTCACCACAGTGGTGGTGGATGGTATAAAAAGTGTAGTTATTTACAAGGTGGTCTAAAAAAACAGCTGGTTGTTATTACTTTGTCTGTTGTTTTTGTATTGTTGTTAAATTAAGGCCACCTTGCTAAGTTAATCCAATGGAAACTTAAGTCGAATTTAAATGTACCACATCGGTGACTTTAGTTTCATTTAAGTGCTTAGTGAAGAAGAGAATTTTGTATTTAAAACGATTTTAAACAGAAACGTGTTTTAATGTCAATCCTAAAAAATTGGCCATTAGACGAACTGTATATTTATCCATATGAATATGAAAAAAAAACACAAGATATGTAATATTTGATAAGTGTTTAAAACTTTAAGTTACAAATTAATTTGAAAATGTAATGTGCGTTATATTGAAACATATTACATTTAGTGTAAAAGTATAAGTACGAATAAACTATCATATACCTTATTAACACCTTTGTATAGCATGAGTATGTTACACAAATGTGAGCATACAAGGCATATAATATTTTTTTTTTTAAATTTCTTCTAGAATTTACATATTTAATTTTTATATATTGCAGCTAACCCCTATGTGATCCGTTAAAAGTTACCCTGTAGAATTCCGGAATGGTGTTATGATCCAATGTATCAATAATTGGTTCACACATGATGCCTATTGGAGACAGAAAGGAAGGTCTTGACCACTCTATATTGCGTTCACGTTCATATATATCATTCATTAGAATGTTGTCGTGGGTAGCCAGGTTTTCCACAAAACGTTTTTGAAGAACCATTGCATATTTGCAAAATGGGACAACGGCAGATTGTTCATAAATAAATGTGTTAGAGTAACGTTTTGTGTAATTTTCGTAATTTTTATTCACGCATTTTCTCAGAATCCTTCTCTCGAAAATTTCCAACTCCTTTGCTACTATTGGTGATATAGTAAACCAGATTGGAGACGCGTAAACAAGTGCTGATCTGATGGCAACTTTATATAAAAGCAGTTTTGCATTTTGTGGAAGATATCTACTATTCATAAGCCCAGAGAAAATACCAGCAATTCTCTTGGCCTTCGCTAGAAGGATTCTACCGTGGTTATTAAATTTTAGAAGTTTATCAAAATTTACTCCAAGGTATTAAATGGTGGATTTAAATGGTATTTCTACTCCGTCCAGGTATAACTGTAATAGCTTGCTTTAAGGGACAACAAATTTTGCGCATTTTCCAAAGGCATTTCTTATGCATATGGCTTCAGATTTAGAGCAGTTAATTTTAATGCCCCTAATTTTATAAAAGTTGTGGATTTGACCCAGATGCGATGCAGCCTTAAGAAGAGCACGGTGCATATAAAACAGCAACAGAGTCATTCGCCGTGTGAGGAAAGTCATTTAGAAATATATTAAATAAAAATGGAGCCAAGATACTTCCCTGAGGTACGCCGCATTTTACATAGCCGCTACTTGAAAGTGTGTCATTTATCTGAACTCTGAATGACCGGTTTGTGAAGTAATTTTGGAACAGTTTTATTAAAAATGGATCAACGTTTAAGTTTATTAGCTTGTATAAAATACCTTTGTGCCATGCTGAGTCAAAAGCTTTTTCAATATCCAGTGAGATAGCTACTGTGCTGCTTCTTTCACGCAAATGGTTGATAACATCATAGTAGAATTTTAAAATAGCGTGCTGAGTTGAGTGGCAACGCTTAAAACCATCTTTAATGAATAAACATTTAAATCGCAAATGACAAAACACTTTGTTTAGTGAGTTGTGTTTTGCTCACTAAACACACTTGTTACAGTGTTGCCTTTTAGTTTTACTCAATAGTATAACAATTTCGTATAAATCGAACAATAACTAAATTGAAATTGTATATGGATAATTGAGCTCAATTAAGGCATTTATTCCGCAAATCACAATTTAGGTGCATATCTGAACACTGTATTAAGACAACAAGGTTCTATTTGCACGAACACTACTTCTGACAAAATTAAGGTTGAATGTTATTAGTCGCTTTACTAAGTCCGTTTCCAATTAACTTATAAACAATTTTTGAATAATTTAAATTAAGTCTTGAAATATGATTATCCTTTTAAAAATATCCATGTGTCTTTATTAGGTTTTGCACAAATTGAGTCTCAAAAAACCGATAGAACTCTATTGCTGAAGGATGAGGCACATAAATTTGAGACAACATTGTTCTTAGTACTAAACATAACCTTGTCTTACGGTAAGAACTAATTTTTATAGATAGAACCATGAGTTATTGGGAAAGTTCAAATTCCGAAAGTAAAAAAAGTAATAAGCATAATAATAAGCATAAGCATAATAATAATTCAATAATTGTGCCAATTTTTTTTTTTTTTGGCCCTAACTGACCCCGTGTGTCCATATGGACACCAAAATAAGCTGTTGCTAAAAGAGTAAGAAAATGCAAAAAAAATGTTTAGAATATTGCTACCACCTTGTGTTGAGTTTAGTTGGTGAATGTTTGAGAAAAGCAGCGCGGCAACAAATGTGTGTAAATTAAATAACAACAAAAATTAGGATATTTTGAGATGAAGAAACAAATATTTCTTTATATATGTTTATACATTATTTTTAATAATAAAAGTTTTGATGAATAGTTAGAGTGTTACTAAATAAAACAAAGTTGTGACTTGTTAAAATTTTTGGACACACGGGTACATAGTCAATAAAAATTTTCCTATTTTGAGAAGCACTAATGGTACATTTTAAAAAGTAAGCACAAATTTATGCTCTATGCAATAAAACATACTGATATAAGGTAAGTGGACGAATTCCTAATAAATTAAAAATAAAAATATAAAATTTGGAGAGCCACGACATTCCCTTACTACGAAGCAGGTTTGTAGGGGAGCATATAAAAGAATAACGGAAAAAAAAAATTCAGTGTGCAAAGCTGATCGTTCATTCACCAATTTTTATATGCGCTGAATAAAGCGCTTTCTGTGTCAAAAATGTATTGCTTCAAAGTGGGAACTCGCGATATAAAATTCATGTCTTCCGCAAGCAATATGGTAAGCGAAACTTTAACGTTTCTCCTTTACAAACCTGCTTCGTTAGAAGCTCCATTTTTTATTGGGTAGTCATTTAAAATTAATATTCAACGTAACATTTTTTTGCTTTATTATACTTATTTTCTAATGATTTAAAAGCAAATCGACACTAGAAAATATGGGTTTGCACTATATTAAAAAGGTTGTCAGTGATAATGAAGGTGGCGAAAACAATGTGCATAACATTTTCTGTTCCTCCAGAAAATAAACGTTATTTTTGTTATATATGTATATATGTGCAAGTCTAATGGATGAAAATGTATCCGTTTATAGAACATCATACAGAGGAATAGAATGGAGGCAAATTACTTTTACGTGGCTGAAGGATAATACCATTCAAAACGCTTGGCAGATTTCCCGAAAAGAATACCCAAAATGTTACAAATTAGGCTGAGAAAAATAAATCTATTATATTGCCAAATTTAGAGAAAAGCCACAACAGGTAATCAGTTAACAGAAATAATTTGGAACAGCCTATCACATTACAAGAGACATTATGTTTGGTCACTATGTTGCACAAATTGAAAATAAAAGACGTTGTGCTTTGGAATTCTGCAAATCAAAGGCCGAACAGCATCTATCAAATGCGTTAAAAGTTTTATATGATACCGTACATAACCTAGAAATCTTAAAATATACCTTAAAATGTATTCAAAAGCAAAATAAATAATTTTTTAATTGATTTTATTTTGTATTCTTCAAAATAGTTTTTCTTTTAAATAAGACAAATTTTTGGCATAACAATAGTGGGATTTAAGGGCCTAACCAGAATAACAAGCTTAAGCTACTGCCAAAAATAAACGAAAATTCTCTCAAATGCATTTAAAAAAAACAAAGTAAAAAAATTTATTGCTTACGGAATGTGCGATCAGTTTCGCACTTTGCTTTACCAAATGACAATTTCTCAAAAAAGTTTCCTTAAGTTGCCTTTGACACATACGATTTAAATGTATTTGCACAGTTGCTTAAGCCCCGTTTTGCACATTTTGGTTAGGCCTCTATTTATGGAAATTATGTAATATGTGTTTTTAATTCAGGAACCTCGTCTTCAGAAATCCATTTACTCTACGGATCTCAACCCCTTATTACATTTTTAAGCTACACCAGTTACATTATTCTTATTTTTGTGTGCGTTGTAAACAAATTTTTGGAAAATCAGAAAAGTTCCAAGTATAAATGGCTTACAAACGCGATTCATATCTCCAGATAATTCTACAAAGTAGCTAAAAATGTAGTTTCGTCGCGAATTTCTCGATTTACGGCCTGTTTTGTTACCACGCGAATGATTACTAGCCAAACGATTAAGTTCTAAATTGGGTTCGGTTTGTTTTTCGTTTGAAAATAAAAGCTTTTTTTGTTAATAGTTTAAGATAAAAGTACAATGTTTCCATCATTTCTTTAATAGTTATTCTAAGAGTTTTTTTCATAGAAAATTTTTCTAGAAATAAAAACAAAACCTTTTAATTGACAGTGTATGTAAATAAAAAAAAAGTTTTTAAAGTTTTTGGTTAAAATATTTTTATTTATATAAAAAAGTAATGATTGCATCTGTTGCACTTGGTTTTTATAATAGTGAACGAAATACCTTAGAAATTCGCGTCTGTCGTAGAAGATTGAGAGATAAAATAATGTTCTAGAATTTCCGGAAGAGCAGTGAGTAGGTTGAAGTAAATTTGTATATGGTTCTGAGGTTTTGTTTCTTAGATTTACTGAAAACGTTGGTGTTAATAAGTAAATTTTCTTAATGCTGTTGGAGGAAATTAAACCCGCAATGAAGCGGCACACCAGAATCATCAGCGTTCCTTCTATAAGGTGGCTACCAGTTTTGTGTCGGAAACGAATGCATTGCATACATGTCAAAAAACTACTGAAGTAATAAGCGAGTGTTTAGACATATGCGAGCAATTGGTATGTTCTAAATGGATATCATTAGAAAAAAACTATAGCAGAAGAAAATAAGACTAAAGAAATTTTTTTCAATGAACCTAGTATGCCTGGAGTAATAGGGTGTGCCGACGGTACGCACATTCGAATTAAGTCCCCGGGAAAATAACTCGCTCATCTGTATTATTGTATAACCGAAGGGTTTCTACAGCATTAATGCAATGATGGTAAATTGCTTCAAAATAAATAATAAAGATAGCTTAACTTATATAAATATTACTTCTGATAGATATTTAATGATAATATGGTAGTCAATTAAGTGGATGCCAGGTACCCGGGTGCAAACCATGATACCTTTGTTTGGGACCAGAGTACAGCTCATGTTTTCTTTAAAACAAATTACTTTAATAGCAAGAAAAAAATATGGCCCCAGGTATGTTTTTACTTAAAACTTTATACATATGTATGTATATGCTTTATTTTGTAAAAATCGTATTCTTTTCGAAAAACAAAAGGTGATTCTGGATACAAACTTAAGCACTATATGACAATAACCCCTTATCGAAATCCTACTGAAAAGAAGTTTAATGAAACACACAGTTAAATCAAGAACATAATAGAACGCTGTTTTGGTGCCATTAAAAATCGATTTAGGTGTGTTATTGGCTCGAGAGGATTACACTACAGCCCACAAAAAGTTATGCTTTGCGTAACATTTGCATTTTCTACAAAAATAATATGCCTTCAGACAACGTTGTTAATGAAGACGATAATAAAGAACCAATTCTTGAATCCTCTTATGTTTAAATATTAGCTTATGGCAGGTTAATGAAACGAATTTTCTATGAAAATTGGTTTTATAAAACTTTTATTAATCAAAAATATTTTTTATGAATATGGGGTTATAATTTAAAAAAAAAGACTTGTTAAAATTATTACAAAAAAAATAAACATTTGTATTTGATTCTTTAAGAATGGTTATTATTACATGATTATATTGTTTTAATATACATATACATATACTATACACCATACATATGTATATATATGTATGTATATATGAAAAAAATATGTATACATACATTTATGTAAAGATTTATATTTTTATATTTCATTTTTACACGTCTTTAAGAAAATTTAATATACCTCTAATTACATTCTCGATGGCACAAAGCGGCTTTGCAATCGTGCCAATATTTTTTGTTTGCGCCCTCATTTCGTCTATAAGTGCGACATTTTGTTCAGCCTGAGCTTTTAAAAGTTTTCAGAAATTTAACGTTTTCTTTGAGTCGTTGTTGGCTTCTTGCTTGAGCTCTGTTTTGAAGAGATTGGTGTTGATGTCAGCTGCGTATTTTTAGGTTTCGAAGATGTTGGAGTCCCAACTGCTACTATTATTTTTTCCAATTCTTTCAAGTGAACGAATGCTTCACAAATTATATACAAAAATATAAAATTTTGAGGGCCACAGCATTATCTTACTACGAAGCAGGTTTGTATGGAAGACAATAAAAGAATAACTGTAACAACAAGAGTTTTATATGCGTTGAATAAAGCGATTTTTGTTTGGTACTCGCCATATAAAATATTCCTTGAGCGAGATGGTAAGCGCAACTTTTACATATCTCCCTTACAAACCAGCTACGTTTGAGGCTCCATTTTTTTGAAATGGTTCTTTTGGCAATTAAAATCGTGGTTAAACTACATATTTAACAATATAAAAGTTGATACGTTGATTAAATCTACTTATTAAACTCAGAGAAGATTTCCTTATAGTTATAGTTGAGTAATTAGATACTTATGTAGGGCTTGGAGAGAACGTACAATATTGAAAATACCACTACAGTTGGTTCTATTTGTGCAATATACAATTTTGAATCTGAGCAACATGGTAATATTTGCAAAATAAGTTTTCACATATAGGCTTTCTTAAGTTAACAAGGTTCTATCAGTCAGTTAGAACTAGGAATGCAACAATACGCCTTTCTGCCGATGCGTTACCGAAACCGATACTCAAGAAGAAATATCGCCGATACCGATATCGATACGAATATTAAATTTAAACTCAAGGTAAAATTACCAAAACTCAAGTAGAGTAATTTCTTTATTATACAAAACAACAGTGTAAGAGATTATTCATATTTAAAATTTATTTTAATATGATTTTAAAAACATCGAAATGGACTTAAATTCATGGTTAAATTAATTAATTTTTCAAACGAAAAAACAGTGTAAGAGATTATACACAGAAAAAATTATCAGTAATTTTTTTCAATTAAAAAATTGTTCAAAAAGTATTTCAATGTAATTAATGTGATAATTGAATCAATTATTTTTTTAGTTGAAAGAAAATTAAAAATATAGTTTTGATTTTGTTGAACTGTCTAGTGAACTCAAGAGGGGCTGGATGGAAAATAGAAGTTCTCTTAAACGAGAAAACAAAATAAATTGAGATAAGTTTATGCGTTGTGAAGGGGCTCCGCAACTTTTATTTCAACAGATGAGTGTCTAACATTTATTTAGTTTCGAATAAAATTTCATATTGTTAATAAACTTTTAAAAGATCTTGAAAATGTTAGCCTTTTTTTCTTTTTTTTTTAGCAAAGCTTATTTATTCAAAAATTAAATTCTTACAAAAGAGGTATTGCCTCAGCGTCCATAGGACATTATTGAGTCCAGTTGTCAAAGAACTACAAATTTAACAATTTATAGAGTTATACATACACAAAAATAATAATTACATACACATTAATAAAAAAGAAAGGAGAAAAAAAATTAAAATAAATTTTAAATAATATTATTTTAGTACTCATTTTACTGCATTAGAAGCAATTCTAAATATTCAAATAAATATTCTTGAATTTATTTCTTAAAAACGGAAATTCTTTGGATATTATTAATAGCTTCCGGTAACTTGTTATATTCTAAACTATCCATATGTTCCACTCTTTGTTTTGTTTTGTTTTTCCAAGCGGTAAATAGGTACTCTTAGATTACTCGCATTTCTTGTACTAAAGGCATATTAATTCCTGGAGAACAGAATAGTATGATGACCAATATCGCGCAAAGGTTTATAAACATACATTAAACGTTGCATTTGATATAAACCATATACAGGAAGAATTCCTGCAGTCATATCTTAATATAAATATAAGATCGAAAAAGAAAATGGAAGATTGTATACAGTTTCCGACGCTTTATTCTGAGATCTATGAAGTGATTTCCGATCATTGCTCGGAAATGCACGCGTACACATCCGCCATATAATTAAGGTGACTTTGAATAAGAGCTTGGTAAATTATCAGCTTTGTTTTAACATTTAATTTGTTCTTAAATTTTTAAATTAAACCGGTAGCAAATGCAATTTTTAAATTCAATATTTTTATATGCATATCCCAAGATATGCATATAAGTGCATACAAAGATATTTTATTGAGAAGACGTCACGTAAAAGTTTACCATCCACAATTATACTGAAGCTTTGATCATGAACCATATACGGCCTAAATCTTAAAACTTTTGTTTTAGCGCATTTAAACATATCTTATTTATCCTCGCCTACTCCGTTATCATTGCTTCACCATATTCCATATGAGCTTTTAAAGAAGTTTCATGTTTATATGGGTAAAAAAAACTTGTTTTATCTGCAAACATAATAAGTTTCCCAAAAAGTTGCACGTTTTTTAATCATTTTAATAAATACTAAATAGTAATGGGCCCAACACACTTCCTTAAGGGACTCCATATTCAACAAGTCCAATCGTACTTTTATTATTATTAAATTCAACATATTGTTTTCTGTTTGACAGGTAACTTTTTAACAATGCTAAAGCTCTTCTATCAACTCCATACTACATAAGTTTTTAAATAATGATTTTATGATTAACAAGATCGAACACCTTTGAAAAATCATAAAGGATACCACCGAATCCTTCATTTAGTTCTTTACATATGTTATATGCTACATTGACAACAGCTTCTTCAGTACCACATCCTTTTTTGAAACCATATTGGAATTCGTATAATAGTTTGTTTTCATTTAAATATGACGATAATTGTTTATAAAGTAATATTTCAAATATCTTGGCAATACTTGGTAGTAAAGCAATTGGCCTAAAGACTCCTACTCTCGAAGCGTTATTTGTCCTAGGTATCGGCACAACCTAAGAAATGTTTAGATATTCAGGATATGTAGCAATAGTTTTCATGTTGCTAAATATTCTTGTAAGATGAGGAGATATAATATCTTTGCATTCAAACAAGTTAGAGCCGAATCTTTAATACCCTCCACCGAAAGTTAGAATATATAAGAGCTATAAATTATTAATTTATCTTTATAAAAGCGGACGTCAGTATAAAAATTGGTTCCGGTTTAAACCAATTGGACGACAATCATATGCTTTTATTTTTAGCAATTTGAGATAACTTGAATAAAACATCATGAATTGTGACAGTTTATGCCGAACTTAAATTATTTTCAGGGTGGGAATTATATTAGACCCATGGCATATTATGGACTAATCATCACGAAATCCTGTGGAGTGATTTCTGTTTTTAAAAATCTAAATGGAACAAACTTCAATTCAGCAGTTAAATTTGTTTTAGAGTTTCAAGAGCTTTTTAGAAGGCTGCTTAATTTAGGATCTATGGTAAATATGGACCTATAATCACAAAATTGCATGATATTATTTCTGGCCATATGAACCAAATTGGATCAAATTGTATCGCGATATCTATATCTGCTGCGGTTTTGGACGTATTTAAATAATTTCCTAGAGTGAGCATTGGACATTATATGGTAAATTATGGACGGAGCTTTACGAAATTTTATAGATTAATTTTTAGCCCTCTAAATCTTTGACGTACCAAATTATATTACAATAGCAGTATTTATTACGTTTTTTAACATTCTTAACTGTTTTCCGAGAGTAGGTTTAATATCTATGCGACCTAGGGTAAATTATGGACCGATCTTCACGAAATTTTCAAGTATAATTTCTAGCCTTATCAAACTGCGACGTACCAAATGTTATTATTTATTTTATTTATGTATTTATTGCTTGTAATACAAAAAGTCTTTAAGGCCAAAGCGCATTACTGGATTATGATAGCATTATTTATTACTAAACTATTTTTCGGGAGTAGGATTTATATGGGGCATATGGTAAATTATAAAACTGTCACGTACCAAAGTTTGTTCTGATAGCATTAATTGTTACAGTTTTAGACTTACTTAGCTGTTTTTCGAGTGTTGGGTTTATATGCGGCATATGGTAAGTTATGGACCGATATTTACGAAATTTGAAAGTGTGATTTCTAGTCCTGTAAAACTATGACATAGCACATTTTAATAAAATAACAATATATATTACGGCTTCAGACGTACAGTAAATTTCTAGTCATATAGAACGAGTTCGTGCATTATGCCACCTTTAATGTTAGTTTTAGTAACAAAATTGTCAATTTTTTCGGGTGGTGGTTCTAAGTTTTGACTCATAACTCCTACTGATCGGATTTCGATGGATTTCAATCCCAAACTGCTTAGGACAGTTTTAGTTTTTTTGAGTTTTTCGAAAGAGAGCGTTTTTTCAACAGACGGGCAGACTGACGGACATGGCTAAATCGACTAAGAATTTCTCAAGAAACCAGAATATTTATACTTTATGGGGTCTTAGATGTATAATAAAAAATTTTCACACAGAATGACGAACTTAGTATACCCTCATTCACCACTAGTGGTTGAGGGTATAAATAGAGTTTATAGTATACATAGTTATAGGTTAGAGCAGGAGTTGGAGTCGGAGTCACACTTAACAAATTTCAGCGTTTGGTGTCGGAGTTATTACTTTTTTCTGACGACTCCACAGCCCTGGTTTTTTGTTTATTTATATTTTTTATGATATTCTATTAAAATAGAATATTTTTCGTAATTTTGAAAAGTGCAACACACATTAAATGTGCATTGGAAAAGTGTGGAAAAGTGTGTGTTTTTTTTTTAATTTGATGGCTGCTGATTGGAGATGCCACTTCGTTTGTCTTTGTTACAGATTGTATGAAAATATTTTCTACATTTAGTCAAATCAGAATAGTTTTTTCCCAATAGCCATTTTTAAAAGAAATGAGTTAGGTATGGAATATATACATATGTATAACTTGAATATGAGGGGTATAGATGCAAAGGCAGCAATCTCCACTTTTTTCACAAACGTAACTAATAATACATTTTAGTTGTATTTAATGAATGCTTCCGTTTAGTGAATATGGTATTACCAGTTACACTTTTTTCCCATAAAAAAGTATGTTCAAACATTAAGAATTGATGCAAAAACGGCAATGTCCATTGGAGATTGTCGTTTTTGCCATGATCACAGTTTGTTAAGCTCTTTTTCTCTCAACTATTTTCTAAAATGCATGCTATTTTTATTATACTGTTTCTTTTATGCAAAACAAAACTAAAAAGAAATGAAAAAATAACAATTTATTTTAAATATGAAACAGTAAGTTCATTTCATAACTTTGTCATTAATTATGGACTGAATTGTTATGAATCTGAATTCATAGAAGAAGCACCATAATTAAAAATTTGTTTTTGTAATAATTTAAGTTCTTTGCTAAAAACTCTAAATAGGTTGAAATAAGCCTTTGTTAAGTTTTATTTAAGGATTTTATATAAATTGAATATAATAAAAAATCTTGGATTTAAAACAAAACTGTATAATTTATCTCAGATCAAATCAAACAATACAAATTCCATATTCGATTAATTCGAAAACAGCTATGTCCATTTGATTAGAGCAAACACAGCAATGTCCAATTTTTTTATTATAATTGCCGGAAAACCTCTATATCGATTTTGTTGCAACTTGCGTCATATCTTCATCATATTCTTATTAACTGAATAGCATAACATACAATAAATAAATATGAATATACTTGGAGCTAGAGGTTTTTACTATTTATTAAGAAAACTATAAATTTGGAGATTGCAGCCTTTGCATCTATACCCCTCATATATTCTTTCTGTCTTCAATATCCATTTCAAGATATCTCGTATTATATTTGAGAAATCCAGTATCGACTTTGATCTACGTCCACAATTTTAAGGTTTTATGAATATTGTTTTATCCCTAACGCCAATGTTTGGTGTATGAGTCAATTATTGCACAAAAAGAATATAAAATAAACGTTATTCTTGTTGTGCCTCATTGCTGCTAAACGAAAGCAGATAAAAACAGTTACAAAAATTAGAATAAATTTGAACTGATGCATAAAAAAACTTGTATACATCTGTTGATCGAGTTAAGTTGAGGGCAAAATCTGTGCCAGTGCGTGAAAATGGATTGTGCATAATCTGCACCATCGTGATTTCCTCTCATACTCTGTGGTGGCCAATAAATTAGCCTTTAGAATTAACCCATTTTCAAAACTTAAAGTGGTGGTGTATAAAAATCATAGTTTAAAAATTCCATCAGGGATAAAGAATTTTAAACCGCTCTTTTAATTCAATCAGCTTCAAGGAATTGTTTAAAATCCAACAATATGTATATGGCCAAAAGCTTAATATTTTACAAAAATAAATATAAGAAAACCAAATTAATTGTTATTAATTATTTTTAAGTTTTTCCTAATTTTAAGTTTTGAAATAATTTATTTTATGTTACTTATACAATATACTTATTAAAAAATGTATTACATAAAAGAACATAACAGTTTGACTGTTTCCTTTGTGTATTTTTGTTCAATAAATAAAAATGTAACGGTTGTTTTAATTTATAAAAGCAGTTCAGGTTATAGGATATTCATTCATGTTGATAAAGACACCACTCGTCCAAATATCATCAACTATTCATTTTATTCATAATTTTAATTCAATAAACAAATATTTTACGAAACATAAAAGAAAGAGTAAAATTTAAATTTTATATGGATATGGAGCACAAAATGTCTATTTCAAAAACAAAATTTAATATGAGGCACAAAACAATAATTTTTATTTTCGCAGAAGCTTAATATATCATGACTTATCACATGCAAACGTACAAAAACTTTCTCATTTGCAGAAAATATGTACAGCAATTCATTGGTAACATAAAAAGAAGATTTATCATAAAAATTAAAAAAAAAAAAAACAATAAACCTTCATTAACGTTTTTTTCATTACAGACTTTTTGGCATACATATGTGCTTAAACAATTCTAAGGTGACGATGTGATGAGCCAGCCACTTAAAGATGGTTTAACTTAAAACCAACTTTAATTTTGATAATAGTGGATAAAAAGTTAATAACAGGATTTTAATTTCAAGTTATTTTTAAAAAGAACCGACTTTATTGTTTAACTATGATTATGAGCCATAAATTTAAATACATTCCTAAAAATTGGGCATACGTATCAACACTGAGAAGGTATCGCCAATTTAAGGGTGATATTATATCGAGTAAGAGTATCGATACCCTACCGGTATTGCTTTATCCCTAATTTCTAAGCAAAGTCAAGAATCTACCACGATGTTTAAATAGTGAAAAATTAAGATTACTAGAGATGGGAGCCCATACTTGTGAAGAAATATTAAAATGTTGTTTACGAAATACCATATAAGGGGAAAAAAGATCAGAGCTGCGACTTGATTTATATTGGTACCACAAAGAGAACATTGGAAACAAGAATAACAGAACATAAAATGGACATAAACAAATTGAAGGAAAGTACTGCTTTAGCCCAATACATAAAAAATTCAAATCATACGGCAGATTTTGACACAGTACGAATATTGGATAGAAAAAAACGAAAAGAAAAGATTCACAATAGTTAAGGATACAACAGATAATAAATGTGATATAAACAAATTTTTAAGTTTATGTTTAATTTAATTGTTCATGTTTAATGTTTTTTATGTTTGTCTACAACAAATTATTGTTCAATGTAATAAAAAATTAATTTCTCTTATTGTAAGTCATAATTAATTGTTGAAAAATGTTTATTGTAATAATATTGTTAAATATACATATTTTCATTAAATATGGATTAAATGCATTTTTAATTACATATAGAACTTAAGGCCGTATTAGGTAAAATAAAATCTAGCTTAATAATATTAAAAAATATTAAAAAATAAAAAGAATTTGTTCAAAAATATACACGTATATTTTAAAGAAAAGTTAAAAAACAAAATAAAATATATTGTATTGGAGTGATAGTTTGATTGAAACATAAGCTTATTGCACTTTTATGTAGTAATAAAATAATTTCTAAACTTCTTCCACCACGTCCTTGAAAAGCTTCATAACACCTCAGGCAATCGAAATGTTTTTTTTCTTCTTTTTTTGCATTAGGTTGAACAATATGTATGAATGTATATAAGTGTGTGCCTTTTTTTACCGGATCTTGACCTTAAAATTAATTTTGTAAAAATATTCAAACTATGAGAAGAATTTCTTACATAAAAGTTTTGTTCCTCAGCAAAAATAAGGTGAGAAATTCAAAGGGAAAAGTGAACAAATTACGAAGGAAAAATATTATCACGATAAGGGGAATTTTTTCCCGCGAACATTTTTTCACGTTATTATTCTCCTATGAATTAATTTTTTCATGGGAGTTTTTCATGATCGCAAATACGTGAAAAGGGAAAAAATTACGAGGGAAAAATTATTCACGATAGGTGTGATAATTTAATAATTATCACTTTATTTTATAAAATATGAATTTCTATTTTGTTTTTTTCTTTGTTTTGATTTTTTCGAAAGCCAGTTTAGATAAACTAACGGTAATTGTTATCAAAATTGGAGATGATAGTACATTTTTCCTGTTCTGCAGCATGTCTCAAAATGAAACGACCTGTTTCACTCTCAAAATTTTGTATGACAAAACATGTTGTTACAATCATGTTTATTAGCGAAACAAGAATAGGAGAGCGAAACACGAATATTGCTGTCCGTCTGAACATGGTATTAGTATCAACACTGAGAAGGTATCGCAATTTTATCGATACCCTAGTGGTATTGCTTTATCCCTAATTTCTTAGCATGGTCAAGAATCAACTACCAAATGCATCCACCGATAAGCGACGTTTAAATAGTGAAAAACTAAGATAACTAGAGATTAGAGGTGTGTAGTTCATGAACGAACTAGTTCAATTGAACTATTCAGTCAGATGAACGATGACCGGTCTTTTTGTATCACCGTACGTTTTAGTTCACTTAGTTCATTTTGGGTCAGTGTCTTTTTTTGTCAGTTCACTTTGGGTCTTTTTTTTGTCAGTTAGTTCACTTTTGGTCTTTTTGTATTTTTATTCTTGTGAGCTGTTTCTGTTACTCATTGCCACATTGCTTTACACATTTTCATAATACAATCAGGGTTGTCGTGTATAACAATTTCTCGACAAACGGCGATTTTCAAGCTTTTTGCCGACATGACGATTTTTTTTAGGCTTATAAGATATATGTCGATTTTGTTTTCTATTTGATAAGCCATAAATTTGTTTTGAGACTCTTGGACAAATTTTCTGTTTGTTATTTGGAAAGATTATTTCAACGATGGTATTCCATTTAATTTAAATCAGTTTTGGCTAAAATGTTATAGCTATACGTCCGGTACGTACCATTTCAAAGAACTTGCTTTGACTGTCTTTATATGCATCTAATTTCAACTGCTAATGCCTGTGTTGAAAGAGTTTTATTAATAATGAGCTCCACAAAAACTCACCTTCAATATATAATGCAATAGGACCTTCTTGACGCGTTATTACTAGTTATGAATTATATGAAATATAATCAATCAATAAAATCCTTTACAATGTATTGAAAAACAAAAAGAATTGTCTTGCCGCTGAAATGTATACCGTTTTAGATATAAATACAATATTTGTTTCATTAATTTGTTTAATATTTTATAGTCAACATTGTATTTTTTGTGTCAGCTAATCATTTGTATTTTGTTTTAAATAAAAATCAAACAATGTTCATTTCCTGGCGACTTTTGTATATTTTTGTCGAAATAAATGTATTCAAAAAAAAATTATTTTTGGGGATTTATAAAAAATATTTTTAATAAAAATATACATATGTTTTATTGTCAAAACCTAATAAAAAAAAAAAGCTTTGGCGTTTCTGACATTAAATTTGGCAAAAAAGATCTGACAACCCTGGCTGCCATTCACAATTTTCCTAAAATTTACATGAGCGTTGCCAGTTGTTATTAATATAAAACCCGCAAAATGCAATTTTTCATTTGAGCAAAAAATTTTATGCATATTTAATTTATTTTTTTAAAATAAGACCTATAAATAAATAACCAAATTCGATATTCGACAATTTTATTTATAAAAGCTTAGTCAAGTTTTAGAGCACGAAATTAGTATGGAAAACCCGCTTTTAATGTATACATTACTTAAGCATTCGTTTATGAAAAAGACTGTTAAAATATAAAAACATTTAGTTTATAAGAGACTACTTGTGTATTTTAACCCTGAAAGGTAACTCTTCATTTAAGTGCAATAAAGTTACTCTTCGTCGAATCGACGAACTTTTTACAAAAAATTCTAGTGGAACGATTTTTAAAGTAAAAAATCAACAACAAATTTTTTAGTTAAGCATTTTATTAAAAAATAAAATAAAATAAATCATCAACTATATGAGTTTTCCTCTCTTTCAAAATTTGAAAGTAATTTGTTCGGGTGAAATCTTGCAACTCAATTTTGAGCAGATACCTTGAACCGATTAAGCTGACATTTTGTAAATACGTTTAGTTTGGATGATAATGCACGGTTAACTGTGTTATTCTAAGTCCAGCTTGGTAAGATACCCAAGATGGCGGACTAATTATTTTTAATGCATTCCTACAATATGAGTATAAAAGGGTGAGCTTACTGAGAATAAGTCGAAAAATTAAGTGACGTTACTCTAAATCCAATGTGGCGAATATACGAATGCGAGTCTTGAAATAAATTAAGAGTAAAAAATATTTTTTTAAAAAAAAAGCTGTTATTTAAATGCGCTGAAAAGCAAAAAAAAAATTAAAAATAAGAAACATTTTAAAAAAACGCTTTCATTTAAATGCTCTAAAAAGAAAATTTTACTTTAGAACTTTTACTATCAACTTATAACGTCATTAAACAATTTATATGATATAAAAGCTTGTCGCGAGATTAACTTGTGTAGACAAACAAGTAAATTATATAACTTAATGTGATTGATTTTCACTATAAAATTTTTCAAACAAAGTTAATACAAGTACTTAGACCCCGCGAATAGCTTTTTTTTATCATATAAATTGATTAATGACGTTATAAGTCGATAGTAAAGGTTTCTTTATTTTTTCTTTTTAGCTCATTTTAATAAAAGCGTGTTTTTTGAAAATGTTTTTTAATTTTTATAAAATAAAAACAAAAAATAAAATTCATATTATTATATCTTTTGAAAAAATAATACATATAACACATAAATAATAATAATTACTATTGCTATTTGTTCATTGTTTTAATATTAGGAGTTTGTGCAATCGCTGCTATTTTTATTTTTTTGTTTAAATTTAAAAGTATTTTGTTCTTAAAATACGACATAAATATGAAATTTTTTTGCGCTCTTACTTTGAATAAGCCCTCACAACCAATTTTTTTTCTTTCTATTAAAATAAAGTTATCTAAACAAATGGAAAATGAGAACACCAAACAAGTTTTAAAATCGCCACGTTTGGCGAGAAATCACTACATGTGGCAGCCCAGATTGTACTATGCATTTTTTAAAACAATGTGGCAGATCGCTACTGGCAATGTGTTAAAAGAAAAAGTATAAGCGCTGCAATAGTATTGTTGTTTCTTTTCAATCAGTTATTTGGTATATTATAAAAAACAGAACAAAAAAACAATTGCGAATTTGCTCTGTGCTTATTGTTTTCTATTCTTGGGTACACTCAAAAAAGTTTTACAGTTACTAAATATAATTTATTAAAATCGTTTTCCGTAAAGTTAAAAAATTAATGAAAATTTTGTTATATTAAATATAATAAACTGTTTCTACATGTTTTTCGAAAAACAAACTACAAAAAATAAGGGTTTTCAGGATATCGCTTAAAATTACCATTTGTGCAAATGGACAAACTTGGGAGACTCGTTTCATAAATACCCTTTTTAACTTTTGTGTAATTTAAAGCAACTAATGTCATTTCAAACTGAAATGTCAATACAAAAATAAATTTAAAAAATAATAAAAAATATAAAAATAGATATTAGGAATTTTTTTTTTCATAAGCAACTTAATTAATAATAAGTAGACATTGGGAATTAATAATTAGATATTGGGAATTATTTCTTTTCATAAGCCACTTTATTATATTCAACATTTTTTATTTTTTCGAATTTATTCTATGAGTTAAATTTCATTTATGTATTTTATAAAGCTTTTTTGAAATAGTTCTATTCCTTAAATTTTTTAGGAATAACTTTATATAGGTACTACAAGACTATTATCTTGTATCTTCTTGTTACATTTTACCTTAGCTCTCCGTTGGATTGCAATGAAGTATATTGCATTTAAAGAATAGAACTATGTATTACAAAAAAGCTTTATAAAATACATAAATGAAATTTAACTCATAGAATATATTCGAAAAAATAAAAAATGTTGAATATAAAAATAAAAGTTAAAATTTGTGAATAAAATGTGAAATTTGTTTTGTAAACATGCATAAAGAAAGCAAAATGAATAATAAAAAAAAATTCGATTTGTATAAATGCACAATTGCGGGTCAGAAGTGTTGGGCAAATTTACGAAGTTTGTGTAAATGAATTCTCATACAATTTTTGATAGTTCATGTTGTAAGAGATATCATGAAAACCCTAATTGAATTTTATTTCTGTTAATATGTTCAGTTTCATGCATAAAATAAAACTTAAACACATGTGTACAAACATGTGTACATAAATAAAAGAAAAATATTGGTAGGTAATAATGACAGGTTAAAATACTGATTTAGCTGTCTTAGTACTAGAGGTCTGCACAAATGTATTTGCTAGCCAAATGATTGTTGTGTGTGTATTTGATATTCATATCAAATGTGTAAAAAAATGAGAGCTAGTCATTCACGCTCAATCATTTTAAATGAGAGATCAACACAACACAGTTCATGAAAAAGTGAGCCACATACACTAACACTATTTGTGTGTGTGTCCCTATTATTGTTTATTGTTTGATGAACTCAAATTCATACATCTTACAATAAAAAAACCTGAGTTAAGTTAAAAATCACACTAATCATTCGTGTGTTTGTTGTCTTTCTTGTTTTGGTAAAATTGGTTTTCCCCTATTTGATAATTTTCCCTATCGTTCTTTGTTTTTGTACGGACGTTTATTAAATTGGTTGGTTTATTTAGATATTATATTTTATTTATTGAAAATCCATTTAATTTGTTTAAATAAATATTTTTTTATTTAAAAAGTATAAATCTGTTTTTATGTGTGTATTTTAGTAATGAATGATCTGCCAAAGTATACAAAAGTAGCCAGTTGCAAAATTTTTTAACTTCGTTACGATTAAATGCAGTAGATATAGCGATTATAATCACTATATATATATATATATGTACATATATATTCAAATATATTTTAAACTGTGTGACATAATTAAAACAAAAATATTAACAAAAATTTCATTTGTTTAAAAATATATTTAAAACTACTTTTTGCTTCTAAAAAGTTGGTATCACTTTTAATGCAATATCTTTTTACTAATATTTTGTTTTCGATACGATAAAAAAATTTCGAAAACACAAAACACATGTTGTGTTGATAAAACACAATATGTACATCGCCACTAGGCTTGCCAGATCCAGATTATAAAAAAACTGGACATGTGAATTAAAAAAGCTGGATATTAAAAAAAAGCTGGACATTTTGAAGTAAAATTTTCACGAAAAGTTACTTGTTTATTGTACAAACAATTTTATTAAAAAATACCCATATGTACGAGTATGACATTAATATTATTGCATTGTTTTTTTTATAATACTTTACTACAATACTAACATAACAAAATATAACTAAACTTAAATTTTTTCAGTTCATTCATATGTACTATATATCTACATACCTCTCATTTGCTGGAACAACGTCATAACTCAAAAAATTAGTTTCTTATTTTAATGTAGAATTGATTATCGCTCCTATATTTATCTTAAGTAAAAAATTGATGTAAAAATCTTGCATATTAAGCTCTTGAGAGAAATATAATTTTCTCATTTGACTTACTTCTTGCAAATTGAAAACTTCAATTGCTATTGCAGATGCATTATGATCCAATAAGGAAATTTATAAAAATTATTTTAAAGCAATAAATATTAAGAGCATTTTGTGGAAAATTTTTTTAGCTGGACAAATTTCTTTTTAGCTTGAAACTGGACAGGCCATTAAAAAGCTGGACAATCCAGCCAAAACAAGCCCGACTGGCAACCCTAATCGCCACACAAGTGTATTTACTCGTGTAAAAGAGCATATTTGTTATTTATACCTGAATCAAATATTTCTCTTACAACACTCACATAAATAATTGAACGCTTTGCACATATAGGTTATTTCTTAGTCTGGTATGTGAATTCATGTGGCGTTTAATCGCACAAATGCAGACCTCTACTTAGTACGTAATTTAAATTTAGTTAAAATTAACTGAAAACACCTTTGATTCAAAGGCTTTGAATATTTTTTTTGTAGTTTGAATTTTTTTAATTTTAAATAAAGAGAAAAGTTAATTAATTTCTACGTTATAAAATGAACAAGGCTTTGAATATGTTTTTTGTAGTTTGAATTTTTTTAATTTAAAATAAAGAGAAAAGTTAATTAATTTCTACGTTATAAAATGAACATTAAAAATATAACCGTGAAATTCCTTTATTTAAAATGAAATGATCCGTTTTCTAATTACATTTTCAGTTTTTTAAACTTAATATTATTTCGAATTTACCTACATAATATTTTGAGTGTATTATCACCCGAGTATGCTATATTTATTTCTTCATCGATTGTAAAGACCAAGCTGACAAGACAAGTGAACTATACTGAACGAAAGCGACAAAAGACAAAGTGACCGGAAATGAACTATGAACTAAAAGAACGAACTAGTTCTTTTTTTTAAATGAACTAAAATGACCGGTCACCAAAATGAACTTTTAAGCCCAAGCCTACTAGAGATGGGAGCCCATACTTATGCTATGTTCATACGACGATATAAACCATTTGCTTCGCTCTCTGAAACTAGATTGCCAAACATGCTGTTCATACGATTCATTCTTGTTTCATTTTGACATTTTTTTTGTGTTGTCGATGTGATTTTATTTAAAATAGATTTAAATTTAAGTAAAAACTAAAAATATATTATTATATACTTTTATTAATAATATAATATAATAATTATCACTTAATTTTATAAAATATGAATTTCTATTTTGTTTTTTTCTTTGTTTGGATTTTTTTGAAAGCTAGTTCAGATAAACTAACGGTAATTGTTATCAAAATTGGAGATGATAGTACATTTTTCCTGTTCTGCAGCATGTCTCAAAATGAAACGACCTGTTAAACTCTCAAAATTTTGCATGGCAAAACATGTTGTTACAATCATGTTTGGTAGCGAAACAAGAATAGGAGAGCGAAACACGAATATTGCTGTCCGTCTGAACATGGTATTAGTATCAACACTGAGAAGGTATCGCAATTTTAAGAGTGATATTATATCGAGTAAGAGTATCGATACCCTAGTGGTATTGCTTTATCCCTAATTTCTTAGCATGGTCAAGAATCAACTACCAAATGCATCCACCGATAAGCGACGTTTAAATAGTGAAAAACTAAGATTAATAGAGATGGGAGCCCATACTTATGTTGGGTTCATACGACGATATAAACCATTTGCTTCGCTCTCTGAAACTAGATTGCCAAACATGCTGTTCATACGATTCAATCTTGTTTCATTTTAACATTTTTTTTGTGTTGTCGGTGTGATTTTATTTAAAATAGATTTTAATTTAAGTTAAAACTAAAAATATATTATTATATACTTTTATTAATAATATAATTTAATAATTATCACTTAATTTTATAAAATATGAATTTCTATTTTGTTTTTTTCTTTGTTTGGATTTTTTTGAAAGCTAGTTCAGATAAACTAACGGTAATTGTTATCAAAATTGGAGATGATAGTACATTTTTCCTGTTCTGCAGCATGTCTCAAAATGAAACGACCTGTTTCACTCTCAAAATTTTGTATGGCAAAACATGTTGTTACAATCATGTTTGGTAGCGAAACAAGAATAGGAGAGCGAAACACGAATATTGCTGTCCGTCTGAACATGGTATTAGTATCAACACTGAGAAGGTATCGCAATTTTAAGGGTGCTATTATATCGAGTAAGAGTATCGATACCCTAGTGGTATTGCTTTATCCCTAATTTCTTAGCATGGTCAAGAATCAGCTACCAAATGCATCCACCGATAAGCGACGTTTAAATAGTGAAAAACTAAGATAACTAGAGATGGGAGCCCATACTTATGCTATGTTCATACGACGATATAAACCATTTGCTTCGCTCTCTGAAACTAGATTGCCAAACATGCTGTTCATACGATTCATTCTTGTTTCATTTTGACATTTTTTTTGTGTTGTCGGTGTGATTTTATTTAAAATAGATTTAAATTTAAGTAAAAACTAAAAATATATTATTATATACTTTTATTAATAATATAATATAATAATTATCACTTAATTTTATAAAATATGAATTTCTATTTTGTTTTTTTCTTTGTTTGGATTTTTTTGAAAGCTAGTTCAGATAAACTAACGGTAATTGTTATCAAAATTGGAGATGATAGTACATTTTTCCTGTTCTGCAGCATGTCTCAAAATGAAACGACCTGTTTCACTCTCAAAATTTTGTATGGCAAAACATGTTGTTACAATCATGTTTGGTAGCGAAACAAGAAAAGGAGAGCAAAACACGAATATTGCTGTCCGTCTGAACATGGTATTAGTATCAACACTGAGAAGGTATCGCAATTTTAAGGGTGCTATTATATCGAGTAAGAGTATCGATACCCTAGTGGTATTGCTTTATCCCTAATTTCTTAGCATGGTCAAGAATCAGCTACCAAATGCATCCACCGATAAGCGACGTTTAAATAGTGAAAAACTAAGATAACTAGAGATGGGAGCCCATACTTATGCTATGTTCATACGACGATATAAACCATTTGCTTCGCTCTCTGAAACTAGATTGCCAAACATGCTGTTCATACGATTCATTCTTGTTTCATTTTGACATTTTTTTTGTGTTGTCGGTGTGATTTTATTTAAAATAGATTTAAATTTAAGTAAAAACTAAAAATATATTATTATATACTTTTATTAATAATATAATATAATAATTATCACTTAATTTTATAAAATATGAATTTCTATTTTGTTTTTTTCTTTGTTTGGATTTTTTTGAAAGCTAGTTCAGATAAACTAACGGTAATTGTTATCAAAATTGGAGATGATAGTACATTTTTCCTGTTCTGCAGCATGTCTCAAAATGAAACGACCTGTTTCACTCTCAAAATTTTGTATGGCAAAACATGTTGTTACAATCATGTTTGGTAGCGAAACAAGAATAGGAGAGCGCAACACGAATATTGCTGTCCGTCTGAACATGGTATTAGTATCAACACTGAGAAGGTATCGCAATTTTAAGGGTGCTATTATATCGAGTAAGAGTATCGATACCCTAGTGGTATTGCTTTATCCCTAATTTCTTAGCATGGTCAAGAATCAGCTACCAAATGCATCCACCGATAAGCGACGTTTAAATAGTGAAAAACTAAGATAACTAGAGATGGGAGCCCATACTTATGCTATGTTCATACGACGATATAAACCATTTGCTTCGCTCTCTGAAACTAGATTGCCAAACATGCTGTTCATACGATTCATTCTTGTTTCATTTTGACATTTTTTTTGTGTTGTCGGTGTGATTTTATTTAAAATAGATTTAAATTTAAGTAAAAACTAAAAATATATTATTATATACTTTTATTAATAATATAATATAATAATTATCACTTAATTTTATAAAATATGAATTTCTATTTTGTTTTTTTCTTTGTTTGGATTTTTTTGAAAGCTAGTTCAGATAAACTAACGGTAATTGTTATCAAAATTGGAGATGATAGTACATTTTTCCTGTTCTGCAGCATGTCTCAAAATGAAACGACCTGTTTCACTCTCAAAATTTTGTATGGCAAAACATGTTGTTACAATCATGTTTGGTAGCGAAACAAGAATAGGAGAGCGAAACACGAATATTGCTGTCCGTCTGAACATGGTATTAGTATCAACACTGAGAAGGTATCGCAATTTTAAGGGTGCTATTATATCGAGTAAGAGTATCGATACCCTAGTGGTATTGCTTTATCCCTAATTTCTTAGCATGGTCAAGAATCAGCTACCAAATGCATCCACCGATAAGCGACGTTTAAATAGTGAAAAACTAAGATAACTAGAGATGGGAGCCCATACTTATGCTATGTTCATACGACGATATAAACCATTTGCTTCGCTCTCTTAAACTAGATTGCCAAACATGCTGTTCATACGATTCATTCTTGTTTCATTTTGACATTTTTTTTGTGTTGTCGGTGTGATTTTATTTAAAATAGATTTAAATTTAAGTAAAAACTAAAAATATATTATTATATACTTTTATTAATAATATAATATAATAATTATCACTTAATTTTATAAAATATGAATTTCTATTTTGTTTTTTTCTTTGTTTGGATTTTTTTGAAAGCTAGTTCAGATAAACTAACGGTAATTGTTATCAAAATTGGAGATGATAGTACATTTTTCCTGTTCTGCAGCATGTCTCAAAATGAAACGACCTGTTTCACTCTCAAAATTTTGTATGGCAAAACATGTTGTTACAATCATGTTTGGTAGCGAAACAAGAATAGGAGAGCGAAACACGAATATTGCTGTCCGTCTGAACATGGTATTAGTATCAACACTGAGAAGGTATCGCAATTTTAAGGGTGATATTATATCGAATAAGACTATCGATACCCTAGTGGTATTGCTTTATCCCTAATTTCTTAGCATGGTCAAGAATCAACTACCAAATGCATCCACCGATAAGCGACGTTTAAATAGTGAAAAACTAAGATAACTAGAGATGGGAGCCCATACTTATGCTATGTTCATACGACGATATAAACCATTTGCTTCGCTCTCTAAAACTAGATTGCCAAACATGCTGTTCATACGATTCATTCTTGTTTCATTTTGACATTTTTTTTGTGTTGTCGGTGTGATTTTATTTAAAATAGATTTAAATTTAAGTAAAAACTAAAAATATATTATCATATACTTTTATTAATAATATAATATAATAATTATCACTTAATTTTATAAAATATGAATTTCTATTTTGTTTTTTTCTTTGTTTGGATTTTTTTGAAAGCTAGTTCAGATAAACTAACGGTAATTGTTATCAAAATTGGAGATGGTAGTACATTTTTTTTCTATTTCGCAGAATCTTTCAAAATGTTTGGCAAAACATGTTGCTTCAATCATGTTTGAGGGTGCGAAACAGGAATGGGAGAGCGAAACACAAATCTTGATGTCCGTGTGAACATGGTTTTATACTATGTTCACACGACGATATGAACAATTTTGTCAACTTTTTATAACCAAAACGCGTCAAATCACATTGTTAACAAATATTTAAAAACAAAGCGCGTTATTGTCAGTGCTCTTAATTAAATTTGAATAAAAGTGAATAAAAAAAATCCAATATATATTAAAACTAAATAAATAAATATTCACATACTTGACTTAAAATTTAATTCAGGTACAAAAAGGAGGTAATTACAACTACTAACAAAATGTAAGAAGCTTGAAACAATAAATATATATATGTATATTCTGGTATATCAATATAAATTGGATGTTTTGAACATTACATAAAATTGCACGCGTTAACGTACAAATATTAAAACAATAGCTCAGTCTTTTTTCATTATTACATTTCTAACAGTTAGAGTTATTAAAAATATCAATAAGGATCTTTTTAATATCATAAAAATTAGGAGAGAAAATTGGAGTTAAGATTGAACGTTGCCAATAAAAGAAAAGACTTTTATTTAAACCATCTGGCACATCTTTTGGCCACAAAACCGATTGTATAGAACACTTCGAATTGTTATATGTCGTTAGTTTTTTTTTTCTTAGGCCATATTTCATGTGTATGTATTAAAGAATTGACTGTGTTGAGTGACAAATTTATTTCTTATTTTTGTCTTATATGTTTTCTTTTCTAAAAAAAAGAACAACAAAAAAATCCATGAAAAATACATCTGATTTGGCAACCTTTTTAAATGCTAACCTGATTTTTAAGAAGTGTTCCATATTTCACTTTTAGAAAAGAACACAAGTTTCGGCATGAAACCATAAGCAACAATTAGCGTTTAATTAAATTTAAATTTAAAGAGTTTTTATACCGCAAATTAGTACAAAAAACGAGAGGCGAAGTAAAAAAATAACTTATTTTGGCAGAAATAACAACAAAACTAGCTGTTAATCTAGTCCTGCACACATGCCTCTTTAATTAGAATGAGTGTTGAAATTTTCCATAGGTTTGCACATTTGTATTTTTAAACGTGTAGATCTCAAAGATGCCATTAACTCAAATTTTTGTTTATGTATGCCACAGAAATAAATAAAATAACAAAAATATAATGAATGCAACAATGTGCCTGTGTGTAGTACATTCATACACAAGATATTACAGAAATAAATCGCTTATCTTTCACAGTCGTTTTTTAGATTTCTTGACACTTTTATTTCACTTTGGTCAATCGTTGAATTTTCGGCTCATATTAATATTTATTTTATTGCTGGGATTCCCCAAATTAAAAAATTCAACAAATAAACCGTAAAAATTCAGAAAGTTTTGTTCACATTGTAGAGCTATTAGATTTTGTTCATGTTTTAGAAAAGTAAATGTAAAAGAAAAGTGGGTATTCACGTTTTTTTTATACACAACCCACTCGTGGCCCAAAAAGCGAGCAGTACCCATGTTATGTAACTTTGGTGAGAACTTCTCGCATCGAAAACATGTGAAACAACATATTCCATCGTTTCTCGAAAAGTGAGAAAACAGTGTTTCTGTAACTCATGTCGAAAACATTCAAAGAGATCACGTCGTTACGTTATAAATGCCATAATATTCCACTCAAAGCCGATTAGAAATTGCAGATGTTGAGAACGCCATTCAAACATATCGGTGACGGCGACCAACTTTGACTAAAATTTAAACATTTTCAACGACGGCGGCGAAAAACAACCGTCGACTAAACCAAAAAATGTAAAGTGCGACATTAATGTTTGTTGATGAACAAATTGCTTTGAAAACATTCGTATATTTTTAAAAAGTGTTAAAAGCAAAATAATTAAACAATGAAAAAATCTGCCAAGAACATAATACTTATCTCTTCCGTGTTAATATTCATTGCATTTGTTATTTATTTTTTAGTGTTAAAAATTTTTCTCACCCCGTTTTTACGAGTGAGTTTATTTAACAGTTTAAAGCGGGAACTTTCTCACAAAAATTTTATAGACACACTTTTTCAGTATATTGGCGAGAAATTTCCTTCCGTGACAGTTATTATTCGCCAACAATGTTACAGACGCAGTTAAGAGAGAAAAACAGGTGTTTGTTTAAATTTATGGCATTTTTCTTAATTTCTCACATTTCAATCGAAAAGTTTCTCGCCGCAGGAGTTACAGAACATGGGCACAGAACTACCTTAAAGGAAAAGACCTAAGCTTTCATTTGAGCAAAAAAAAAAAAAAAAAACTACCCCCTTAAAAAAAATACAAAAATAGTTTTAAATTTAAAAAAAAAATTAATTTAAAAAAATGATTAAATGTTTTCGATTATTGGTCTTTTTGTTTTTATTATTATTATTTTATATTAATTTAATTATTATTACAAATAAATAAAAAGATTTAATTTGTCAACATCTCTATAGAAAAAGTGATTTTATTCCTGGGATTAACATATTGTGGGTATTACAGTATCGAGGGAATGAAATGCTAGTTCGGTATGTTATATACCGTCGGAGAGGTTAATTTGTCTTGTTTCTCAGCATAAGTTTTATATTTAAGATTTTAGAAACACTTACACACAAATAGGAAAAAATACAAAATAGAGTATATGCTAAAAATTGAAAAATCCTCGTCTTGACTTAGAAACTATTTTTTTTATACATAACCCACTCGCGGCCCAAATAGGGACCAGAACTAACTTAAAGGAAAAGACCTAAGCTTTCTTTTGAGCAAAAAAAAAAATACCCGCTTCAATAAAAAAAAAAATTAGTTTTAAATTTAAAAAAAAAACTTAAAAACTTTTTTTCGAAAGCTTGAAGAAATAGCTATCTAATTTGTTTAGGACAAATTTTGCTAACACCAATAAATAATAAGTTACATGGATAAGAAAGAACACCTGTTTGGCCAAAATGTCAAATTTTGACCCCCTCTAACTCAGAAACTTTTTGACCGATCTTGTTGAAAACTATCCAATAGGACTAACCTTGGTGCAAATTTCATCCAAATCGAAGGACATCGATTTTAAAAGTTGGGTCACTTGACATAAAATCCCCCATTTGTGGAAAAATACATGTTCAGCAACAATTGCTATATGTCCCCTTTTACAATGTGGCAAGTGAAAGACAGACAGACCAAGTTTATTGGTAAGGGGGAGACGCTGTATGTGTGACACACTTTACTTTTTTCCTCTCTCGCCTACAAACTCCGCCTGTCTGCCTTTCACTTGCCACATTATAAGAGGGGACTATAATTCATGGCTGAGCAACACTCTTTTAATACAAGCTGTTTAATCAACGATCTCAATAGTCAAACATCAATCTTTAAACCAAATGGTATTTCACCTTGGTAGATCGAAATTTGCTTTTGAATGAATGATTATCTATTTTAATTGATTTACATGTTCTTCCTTTTCGACTAACGGCCCTTTTCACAATCTATGATTAAATCGGGTGGGGTGTCGCAAAGCCATAGGACATTAAGCCATAATGGCGTTATGTCTCAATCCAAACGGACATAAAGCCATAATTTTGATATGGCCTTAAGTCTCATATCAATTTTAGTGAAATGGGACATAAAGCCATTATGGTTTTATGTCCCATTTGATGTTTTGCGTTACAAATGCTTTATTTCACTAAATATGCCTATTTATCTATGAAATTAATGATTTAAAAAAATCCAAAATTTTTAGGCTCCAGGAATTACAGCCGCAAACATTTTGTGAAAGAAAAAATCCTTAGTTATCATTGGAAAACATTTTTTTATTCTTGTGACGCACGCAGGAAAACTTTATTCAGCGAAGCCACCTGCCGCGTCCTACTGGAGGAAAAACCCCTAACCGCGGCCGCAGGCCTCCGGAAAAAAATATGGCTTTATGTCTCATTTTCGGAAAAAAATTTATGGCGTTAAGTCCCATTATAATGAGACTTAATGGCATATGCCCTTATGTCTCAATGGAATGGGACTTAACGCCATATGGCTTTATGTCCTATGGCTTTGTGACACCCCACCTTAAATCGTAATTGAAACATTAACCGCAAGTTAGCCAAATTTGCTTTTCACAATTAACGATTAATACGTAACCGAAACTATTTAACGGGGAAGTTGTTGCTAAATATAAACGAAGAAAATATTTCAGTTAAGTTTCTAATTAAGAAAAAAACATAGCAAAATGGAATAAAGGCAATAAAAATTTGTTTTATAAATATATTTTTGTACCCTCCACCACTACTGTGGTGATTGAGGGTATACTAAGCTTGTCATTCCGTGTGAAACCCCATCAAGTATATATATTCTAGCTCCTTGAGTAATTCTAAGTCGATTTAGCCATGTCCGCCTGTCTGTCCGCCTGTTGAAAACACGCTCACTTTCGAAAAACGCAAAAGAAAAGAACAAACTTGGTCTCAAATTGCTTGTAGTTATTCTAAGCAGTTTGGGATTGAAATCCAGCAACATCGGTTCAGTAGGATCAGAACTATGAATCAAAATGTGGAACCACCACCCTAAAAAAATTGATAATTTTGGTACAAAAACTAAAATAAATGGTGGTTTAATGAACGGAATGACATAAAATTTTGCACGAATTCGCTTAACACGATCATACTGTTAAATTTCTAGTACGTCTTAGTACGCCTAAAACCGAAATAAATAATGCCATCAAATTGAAATTCGGTACGCACAGTTTTATAGGACGAGAAATCACACTGCCAAATTTATTCTAATTTAAAGCAACAACAAAATTACAAAATATTTATGACATTGTTTTTGCTATTAATGTAATTCTGTGGCGTTGCGTTGCGTTTTACATGATTATGGCCTAAGTTTTATTAAAGCAGAAAAAAATGCTGTCTCTGAATCGCTGTTTGGTAAAATCGTGTATTCCCAAATTAAATTTATACGATGCAAGTCTTATTGATCAGCTTGCTACTTTATGGGCGAGAGAGACGAGGGGGAAAAACGAGTACTCAGCTTGATGTACTCGTCATATACGTTTTGTTTTCTCATTCGCAATGTAATAAACGCACACATACGTGTGTACTTCATACATAAAACATTTATATATCCGCAATAAGATAATATTGTGTGAACGCCGAAACTGATTCAAAGAAGAAACTGTGGTAAATTTATCAATAAGACTTGCAACGTATAAATTGGGACTAAGTTTTGTATGAACCCTTAAGGTGGTTTTACACGATATGTATTTAGCAATGTACTTGTCAAATTTCCCACTGCAAAATGCATAGATATCGTGTAAATGTCAGATCGAATTAGCAGCGTAATATTTTTCAATTAGAGCGTGTTCTATTTTAATCTGACAAATCATCTGACATCAGCTGTTTTGCAAGTCAGTTTTTGTGGGGGCATATATCAATGTTTATTATTTACACATATTCTTAAAAAAAAAACACACATTTTTAATTAACTGAAATACAATTAAAAGGGCAAGATAAATTGAAAAATATGCTGAAGAGAGGATTTTTGTTATTTCTATAGCGAAGAAAAAGATGAACGCTAAGAATAAAACTAATAAATATTTACATGCCTTAAAAGCGAGTAATTTTTCAGTTTTATTAATTTTTAGTGTTTTAAAAAGAAATAATTATGTTTCTTTCTAACTTTTTGTATTTTTTTATTTTCTACCATTCAGTGCTGCCATAAAAATTCTCTGGAGGAATGGTTAATGTACAAAATCAAAATGTTAAAACGCCTTATTAAATATTATTTTACAAATACACATATGCTAAGTACATATTATTAGTATTTTATTCATTGCTATGTGTGCAGATTTTCTTATAGCAAATAAAATAACGATTTACTTCAAAATTATTTATATTTTGGAACATGAAAGTAGTAATGAATTAAGCTCGGATTTAAACGCAGCTCCAAACAAAAAAATATGCATTGACTGATAGAAATTTTAAAAATAAAAAGAAAATATTATAAGAAAAGGTCTCGGAAACACATAGTTTTCGAGCTATGGCGCTCTGAAGTTTTCATATATGTACATATATGCGATTTTCCACTACATTTCTGAACTTATATAGCCAATATTGGTATAATTTGAAAGCTTATGAATAGATCTTTCTGGATATGCAAAATTCATGGAAAAAGTATCTCTTTAGTTTCCAATACTGTGTTTATAAAAGTTTACATCAAAATGTTACGGAAGCTCACTAGGTAAATATGTATGTAGTTTATTCAAATAGAAGTGTAATTAAATAACAAACACCGCTTCGCTAATTAAAACCTAATTTTTTATAATAAATTGTTAACTTACTCTTGTATTACTGATATACCTTCACCTTAGTCATAATTTTCTTTTTTTCAGAAGATTTTATTTTATAAACAATATGGTCAGGTATTTTGTAAGTGTAACAGTACGCTTTTCCAAATTTTAGTGCTTCACGGATTTATGCAATTGAGCAAAACAGTTCAGGTTTTAGTCTATTGTGAATGTTGTTATTTATTAGTAGAGTTGCGATTCGTACTGTTTTATCAGTACATGTACTGTTTTTTGTTTAAAGTACTGATTTATGCATTACAAGCAAATCAGTACGCAAATGTACTGATTTTTCACTAATGTACTGTTTTTGTACTATTTTATATATTAGTTTTGTTCAGTATATAGTTTGTCATATTGTGAAATTGATTGCGATAAAATTATTAATGTATGTAGATTAGACCGTCTCACTTTTCATTTTTTTTCGAAATTTCTTCATGAACATCGATTTTCTTTATCTACTATAAAAACCAAGAATTTTGGTGTATAACGCTTAAATAGTGATGAATGGGAAGTGGTCTCTCAAATCGATTTTTAATTTTTTAGGCAAAATCCCTTTTTCAAAAAATGAAAAAATCTTGATTTAGTAATTTGCCTCAAACTCAAGCAGTTCTGAATGGATATGCACATAATTTCATGCATTAGAAAGCTTATTAAATTTCCTAAATGTTTCTTAAAGCAACATTGCCATTTTGTTCGATGGTTTTTTATTCATAGTACTACAAATTCAGATTTTCAAATACAAACTTAACATTTTTTTTAATTTTTGCTTACCTTTTCATATATAAAAATTGAACGAGGCAAAACTTTTATATTCTGTAAATGCAGTATGGTAGGAAATTTTAAAATAAAGATTTTGGTGTATAACAGTCGCATTCTGTTAAGAAAAACTGCAGTTTTAGTTGAAATGAGTAAAGTTGTTTATTTCTAAATTTGCTTCTATTGCATAAATACATTATAAAGTAAGAAGATATTGGTTTTTTTATTTTCAAATTTGCTAAAATTGTGCTTTTGTTGGAGTTTGGATGCGTTTTGTGAAAATGCTCGATGACTTAAATTAAATTATTTTGGGTGTGGCACTTCCCATACAAAGACGTTATACATTTCTGTATATCTGGAGAACGACACGATCTAAAGTTCCCAAATTAGGTAAAAACATTTCGGTTATCAATATACATCATCCCACAAAATATGTGCGGGATTGGAAAAGTGGGCATGGTACCTCCCGTACAAAGATAAATTGAAAATACTCAAAATTTTAAATTTTAGGGCTCTAGTATGACATATGAACACGTTTTATATATCAAAATATCAGACATTTTTAGCAGAATATATTTCCCGAAAACCCTGAAAGTTTTTTCCCAAAAATGGAAGAGTAATTTTTAAACATACCCATTTTCGGAAACAATAGATCTTCCCGAGTCCAAGTATTATAATCTAAAATAATGGTAAATTTCTTCCTAAAGACGTAGGTATATAAATCTGCCAAATCGGTTAAGAAATGGTTAAGTAATTAGCAAAATACTCCAAAAATGGGCTAAAAAGCATCAACATTTTTATAAAAACTAAAATTTTAGAGCTGTTATATGACCTATGGATATGTCTAATATATCAAAAGATCGGAAATTTTCAGTAGAACATATTTGCTGAAAAACTCGGAAAAATCGGTTAAGGTACAAAAAAGTTATTACCAAAATATAATTTTTTTTTTTATATTTAGAAATAAACAACTTTACTCATTTCAACTAAAACTGCCGTTTTTCTTAACAGAATGCGACTGTTATTTACACCAAAATCTTTATTTTAAAATTTCCTACCATACTCTATTTACAGAATATAAAAGTTTTGCCTCGTTCAAATTTTATATATGTTAAGGTAAGCAAAAATTAAAAAAAATGTTAATTTTGTATTTCAAAATCTGAATTTGTAGTGCTATAAATAAAAAAACCATCGGTCAAAATGGCAACGTTGCTTTAAGAAACATTTAGGAAATTTAATAAGCTTTCTAATGCATGAAATTATGTGCATAGAAGAAAAATGAAAAGAGTTTCTAAATGCGTTTACGAATTTGAGGAAATGTGTAATTTTTTTCCCATTCCACATTCAAACGCTTTTACAGAACAAGTCTTTAGTTTTTAAAGTGAGAGAGTGAACTTTTGTTATAGTTGTAATGAGTTTTACAACTTCTTGAAGACAGAAAGGAAATTATGGACAATGTACAAACAGGCCATAAATATTTGTAACTTGTAGAGATTGAAGAGATTGTGTGATAACAATCGAAACTAGTCAGGGCAACCTGTATGTGAAAGCCTGGGTTCAATTCTCAGCGCAGTCAAGAATAAAAAATTATCAATAAAACAAAAAAAATTTAATTATTTTCATGTTGTAAAATTCCTGTCTTCATAAAAATAATTTAATGAAAATTAAGTTCAATGGACTAAAACCCATTAACAGTTCAATAAAATAACCACAATACTAATTATTATCAATAATAACACTATGCTAGTTGAAAAACAGACAAGCCGGGCACATGGCGTTTTAACATAATTCGGGTACGCTGAATCCAGTGGTGCCCGCGGTTTTTAAAGATTGGCTCTGGGTTTCGAGATATACCGTTATTTCGAAAATGGATGAGGTTGCACAACATATGTTCGCGTAACTCAAAAACGCTTTAGCTTCTTCAAAAAACTTAAAAAACCGAAATTTCGCAATTCCTTTAAGAAAAGTAAAACTTCTTTCTAAAATCCTTAGTCGTTTTAGAAACATAATTTTTTTTTTTTTTTTTAAAAAAATTAATTTTTTACCAAAATTTCGAAAATTTTGTTTTGTTAAAAATTCATAAAAAATTTAAAAATGCAGCTAGGCTTTTAATTTTTTGCAGACATATAAAAAACGAAGCTGCAAACAAAACAAGCCATAAATGATTAAAATCTGTTAGCAACTTTTGATTTTATTCACAAAAGTCGACAAATTTTAATTAATTTAAGAATTTCATAAAACTTTGGCGATAAGGAGGCAAGTATGTCTTGAGAAAATGATAAGGACAAAAAATTAATTGAGGTCGGTCATATATTATACCACTAGGGGCGACTTCTGGGCATTTATGGGACTTTTTCTTCAATATATATGAAGAATATAATTTATATGGAGCATTCCATAGCATTTTTTTTAATTATTAAATTCTTTATTCAACATTATGTATATATGAAGAATGTGCCAATGCAGAAAATTTATTTTCAATGACATTTTGACGTAAAATTTTTAAAATGCGGTTTTTGAGCCATATACAATACAAAACAAAAGAACAAATATTCAAATTTATGATATTCTAAAGAAATATGCATGCATTATTACCACACTTTTACTTTGCGGTAGGAATTTTGGAAAATCTACAGTTACCGATTAAAAAATTCTATAAGAGCATTGAGCCCAGATGGTGTTTACCGAATTGCGCCGAATTTTTTCACGATTAAGCGGCATGAAAGTAAAAGAAGGTATGAACTCTAACTACTTTATTAAATTAGATTTATATTTCATATCATAATGTTTTTATTTTACAGGAATTCTTAATGGGCCGGACATTCGTCGTCTTATGAAGGTCCATCAATTTGAGGTTGCATTGAATGATATCGAGCTATTGGCCTGGAATTGTGTGAAATCAGTAATAGAATATGTTATAGGAAATTATCGATCTGAAAACTGGCTAATTTAAATCAAAAATATGCTAACCGCATTTAAGAACTTAAACGTTAGAATGTCATTGAAAATAAATATTTTGCATTACCATGCCGAAAAATTTAATGAACAATCACCAGCCGAGTCTGATGAACACAAGAGAGATTTCACCAAGTAACAGCCAGGCTCGAACACTGGTATAGCGGCAAACAACTTGATTCGCTATTAGGGGATATTTGTTGGAATCTGCAGGAGGAAGAAGAATAAATTTCTAAATAAAAATAAAAAAATTTCATCTTTTCTGAAAAAATAAAAAATTGTAGACAGACTTTAATCACTTATAGCTTATTTTGTTTGAAATTTTGCCTTAAATTTTGCACCTGCAGCGCCTGAGATACCCCTAGACCAGCGCAACTTAATTTTTCATTCCCATCATTTATTTCTAAGGCCTAGGATTCACTCCTAGGGGGATAAAATGTATGACCGACCTCCAATGTTTTTTGTTCTTATCATTTTCTTAAAACATAGTTGCCATATATATCCACCCCTTAGGGGGGCTCCCATAAAAATATGGCCGTTTAATAAAATTCTTCAATTTGGCCCCTGCAGCGCCTAGGATGCCCCTAGATGGGTCAAATGTATGACCAACCCCACTTTATTTTTCACCTCAGTCATTTATTTCTAACATACCCACACGCTATCTCCATTCCTTAAGGGGGCTTTCATACAAAATGTTCAATGCAGACTAGAAATATATTGAAGAAAAAGTCCCATAAATGCCCAGGAGTCGCCCCTAGGGGGATAAAATGTATGACGGACCTCCATTAGTTTTTTGTTCTTTCCATTTTCCCAAATTATACTTTCCCTTTATCACCATCCCTTAGGGGGGCTCCCATACAAATATTGCGTTTTATGAAATTTTTACATTAATTAAAATTAGTCGACTTTTGTAAATAAAATCAAAAGTTGCAAACAGATTTTAATCATTTATGGCTTGTTTTGTTTGGAATTTCGGTTTTTATACGTCTGCAAAAAATTAGAAGCATAGCTGCTTTTTCAAATTTTTTATGAATTTTTAAAAAACAAAAATTTCGAAATTTTGTTAAAAAAATTGTTTTTTTTTCCAAAAAAAAAATTATTTTTTTTTCCAAAAAAAAAATTATGTTTCTAAAACGACTAAGGATATTAGAAAGAAGTTCTACTTTTCTTAAAGGCAATTTTATTGCGGTATTTCGGGTTTTTAACTTATTTGTAGAAGCTAAAGCGTTTTTGAGTTACGCGAACATATGTTGTGCAACCTCCTCCATTTTCGAAATAACGGTATATCTCGAAAACCAGAGCCAATCTTAAAAAACCGCGGGCACCACCGGATTCAGCGTACCCGAATTATGTTAAAACGCCAGGTGCCCAGCTTGTCACGAAAAAAAAGTGTCAATTTCTTGCACAGTGTAATTAGTTGAAAATCACTTTTAAATACCTAACAAGCTTCATTATTTCAAGTGTTTAATTTGTTTTTTAACATTGTTGTCCTTATATCTGCAGAGTGGTGCTAAAAAGGTCAATGTCAAATAATTCATTTTTGAAAAAATTGATATTGTTACGTTACTGCCTTTTCAATAACGTTTTTGGTTTATTTTCTTTATAATAAACCTCTTGATTTCTTTTATTGCAACTTTAATAAAATAAAAAAATCACTTTAGACACTTTACTTTATAGCTGTACTATAAACTATTCACGCCACTTTATTTAGAACTTAGTCAATTTTACCACTTATAATTGCGATGTACACACTTTAATAATCGTACTAATACTAGCGGAATTCACCGTTGATAGTAAAGTCCCTTGTAGACCTTGTTAAACTTATAATTTTAGTAAAAATACTAACATTTACAACACTGCAACAACAAAATGTATTAGACTAAAATATACTACGCTGTAGTTGAAAAATCCCACAAAAAGCAGTAGTAAACATGTGTGTGAATTTACCAGAATAAAACAGCTGATCGTTTTGCCGGCAAAAATATTTTGTTTGATTTTTAACTTTAAATTTTGCGATAACTATTAAACGAGTTTAGTAAAATATGGATAAAAACCTTAATTTAAAAAGAAAACGCGAGAAAAGTTTTAATAAGAGGTGGACTGATAATGAAATTCAACAGCTATTAGAATATTTGCAGGAGCATCCAGATTTTGAGGTAAGTTTAATTATTTTAAGGGTCTAATGATTTTTATGTACATTTAAGAAACCCACGGCCCAAATTTTCTACAGAAAGTTATTGGAATCAGCACCAATCGATGCATCTTGGGATATTGTACGTTGGAAAGTTAAGAACCTTAAAACAAGTTACAATAAAGCAGAGACATGGAGAAAATCCACCGGATCAGGTTTGCTTGAAACTGACGGCGTTTCTACTGTAAAAGGTTTCTATTTTTTTGTAATATTATTAAAACGATGTTTCTGAAGAATTACTTTTTTAGATAAGTTGAGAAAGATGTGTCGATTCTACGACGAACTTAATCAAATTTTTGGGCAAAAAAACTCTGAGTTCTCTTTTCAAATATATGATAGTGCCACTTCAAACAACTTGGGACTAAATTCCACGACTATTTCAGATAGATCGCTTCAAGACCATGTAGAATTTTGCGGTTTTTGAAAGTCTGGATGAGTACTGCTTAACACCAGTCATACAATATGCCGAACCACAATATGCAGCAACAGAAGATAAATGCATCGAAGTTCCCTCTTCATCTGCAATCAGACAATATGGCGAACCAGAAGCTGCAGCAACAGAAAATGATTGCATCGAAGTTCCTTCTTCATCTGCAGGTTTCGTGTCTTTTTCTAAAACTTCAACTTTGCGCCAAGAAGCACGAGTTGAAAAAGAACTTCAGTCAAAAAATAAACCTGTACAAGAGTTTGCAGCAAAGCTAAAAAGAGCTGCGCCGAAAAGCTCTTTGGATCAACTTTCTTTGATCCAAGGGGAAAGGAATTCTTTTTTGAAAATGAAAATAGAGTTTGAAAAAGAAAAATTCAAAAGGGAATTTGAGCTTAATGAAAGAAAATTTGCAGCCGAATATGAAGAGAAAAATAAAAAGTTGGAGTTAAATAAATTAGAAATTGAAAAAGAAGAACGTTTACGCATATTAGAAATAGAAAAGCAGGAGAGGATCGAACGACTTGAGATCGAAATGCGATACAAATATGGCTCTCACAGTCGAGATTAAAGAAATATTTTAAAGTAAAAAAATACAATTTTTTTTCAATATGTACCTTTTTATTCTTTTTAATGAATTAATATTTTTATTTTTTTTTATATATTATGTAATTTAATTAAATAATAAACTATAAATAGCTTGTCGTTTAAATTCATATTTTGCGTTTTCTGAACACGCATCTTGCTCTTCAATTGATTCCTCGTCGGTATCCTCGTTTTTAATTAATTCCTCCGGTACTTGCGCTTCTCTTACATCCAATAAAATATTGTGCAAAATGCAGCATACAACGACCCATTGACAACAAAATGAATGGCTTTGGGGAGAGTTAATGCGCATTTTTAAGTTTTTTAAGCTATTGAACTTTTCTTTTAACATTCCAAAGCAATGTTCTATCCTTACTCGATATGAACTATGCCTCCTATTAAACTGTCTTCGCTTTTTGCTGTCCATTTGATTTGAATTTGTTCTGTAGGGTGTTATTACAGTTGGCGATAAATAATAAGCTGAGTCTCCAACTATCCATTGGTGGGATGAAAAATATTTTTGGGATTCTTTATAAAGGTTACAATTCTTAAAAATTTTAGAATCGTGAACACTTCCAGGGTTTCCAACAACAACGTGTCGTATGCGAAGTTTGTGATCACAAACAACTTGGGCTTTTATTGATTATTTGTGTGTTCTTGAAAAAAATGATACACCATCGATCACTGGAGTTTCAGCAAGGGGTATTTCGGATCCATCTACATATCCAATGCATAATGGAAGTTCGCTATATGTATCTGCAACAATTTCTGATCTTTCCTCTGCATTAGGCCAAGATATGTACTTTGACTGTAAGTTTAAAAAAGCTTTAAAAATACGACGTGTTATTTTGTCGATTGTGCCACCGTCACCAACACCAAAAAACGCCGCAATTTGTTTTATACGCGCTCCTTCTCCAGATGACCCGAGTCTGTATAGGACTATTGCTAACTGGTACTCAACAAGAAATTGTTCGCAAGAATGGGGTTGGTTAAATTCTTTATCATCAGAAATCATAGAAACGAGTGTATTAAATTCAAATCGGCTAACCCTGACCATTTGCACAAATCTGTTGTCATCTAACTGAGTTAAGATATCTAAAGACCACTTTATTGATTTCGGGACCTTATTTGAAACCCCACGGCGGTACGGAATAACCGAAATAATGTCCTCAACTAGCTCATCTAAAATGTGATCAATTGTTTCATGGTCACTTGTATCTACGGTACCCTCAAACTCCATAAGCTCCACGAATGCTATTTCATCCACTGCATTTTGCACTAAAAAATTTACGATTTTATCTTTTTCCGTTGATTTAGGCATTTTTGTTGATTTAATATTTTTTTTTTATTCAAACTGACGAAAACCAAGACAAAAAATCAGCTGATTCATTAATATACAATACATACGAAAAAGACACTCACGCTTTGAATTATAAAATCGTATTAAATATAGCAGAGTTATAAATTTAGTAGGAAGGGTGAAAACCGCTACTGATTATCGATGCCCAACTTCGTGAGTATTTATACTTTGTTCGCTGACATCTAGGTGTCTCTAGAGCATTCGACTCGTCGAAATGTCTGTAACATTTTCGACATTTCTGGGCCAATCGAGATTTTATTATCTTACAGCTAATATCATATGCATTAACACTGTGGCTGAATTTAACTTGATTTATACATCAATAAACTAAAGCATACTTTATGGGTTAAAATAATCTTAGCACTATTAGTTATCTATAACAATCATAACATTACATTTGTACTAGAAAACTCTGTACAGTGGGTTTACATTAGAAATATGCGAAACTAATACTATAACATTTTAAACTAATAAAATTACTAATAAACTAAACTTATTCTTAACTAAAGTTACTTTCGTAACAATATAAACAAGTTAGAGTGCTGTATTCGGCTGTGCCGAATCTTTGATAACCTCCACCAACAGGAGTGGGCTCTATATGATATATACATATGTGTTAAGATTATATTTAACCCATAAAGTATGCTTTAGTTTATTGATGTATAAATCAACTTAAATTCAGCCACAGTGTTAATGCATAATGATATTAGCTGTTAGATAATAAAAGATCGAATGGCCCAGATATGTCGAAAATGTTGCAGACATTTCGACAAGTCGAATGTTCTAGAGACACCTAGATGTCAGCGAACAGAGTATAAATACTCGCGAAGGTTGGCATCGATAATCAGTATAAGTACGATTATTTAAGTGTGTACATAGCAATTATTAGTGGTTTAATTGACTAAGTTCTAAATAAAGTGGCGTGAATAGTTTATAGTACCAGCTATAAGTAAAGTGTTTAAAGTGTTTTATTTATTTTATTAAAGTTGCAATAAAAGAACTCAAGAGGTTTATTATAAAGGAAATAAACCAAAAACGTTATTGAAAAGGCAGTAACGTAACAATTGGTGTCAGAAGTGAAATTGCAAAAATAAAAAATAAATTAGAAAAAAAAAATAAAAATAAAAATAAAAAAAAAAATAGACAGCAATGAAATTTGAAGAACTTAAAGTGGATCAGATCAAGAAAGAGTTGAGCAAGTTAGATCTTCAGGAAATAAAGCAGAGCTGCAGAAGAGTTTAATAGATGAATTCGAATGACACAATATTGACATTGGTAGCCACGAATTCGAGGAAAAAGAAGAAATAGAGGTATGTACTCGTGCAGTTGCCAGCAGTATGGATTTCAACACGATGTTTGCTGCTATGATGGCAAAAATAGATGAAAATTCAAGATCTATGCTGGATGAAACTTTTAGAAAAATCGATGAAAACTCTAGAGCTATTCTTGATGAAACTTCTAGAAAAATTGACGATAATTCCAGAAGCATGGTGATGATGATAAAAGAAAATTCGAGCGATATTCTAGCTGAAATTTCTCGAAAAATGGATGAAACTTCTAGAAAAATGGAAGAGAAAACGAGCACAATTCTAGCTGAAATACAAGAGAATTCTAGAATTACCAATGATAAGCTTCAGGCTACTAATGAAAAACTTGAGAGGCTGCAAGAGATTTCAACTATTATAAATGAAAGAGTTGACGATCTGGAAATAGAATTCAAAAAAAAGTTGTCTGATGTAAAAATAGAAGTTGATGAAAAACTACACCATCTGGAGGCAAAAGTAAATAACATTCAATGCCAGGAGGCAGCTGTACGAGTTTTGCCAGAAGTCTCGAGTAGAGTAAATGCCCCTTGTTTTTATGATAGTGTGCCATTTAATGTTTTTAAGTTCCAGTTTGATACAGTTGCTAACAGAAATGCATGGAACAGTGATGCAAAGGCCATAGAGTAAATTCTTGCTTTAAATGGGATTGCGGCTGAAGTTCTAGAAAGCGTTCCAACTAGTTGCAGAAATTATGACGACATTATGGTAGCACTGCAACGTAAGTATGGTGGTGAACACAGAAAAGAGATATACAAAATGGAGTTGCGAGGCAGAGTGCAAAAGCCAAACGAAACTTTACAGGATTTCGCACTCGAGATAGAGCGTTTGGTGCAGCTGACATACCGTGGTGAGAATCATCCATTTCTAGATCACTTAAAAACTGAGGCATTTGTAAACGGTATTCGGGATGTAGATATAAAAATTGCGGTATGTACATCACAAAAGTCTACATTTGCGGAAACTGTTTCATTTGCCCTAGCCCAGGAAACCGCTAGAATTATTTCAAGACCACAAGTAGGCAAGGTGCGAAGGCTCGATGTGACCACCAATGGTGAAAGGGATATTGCGCAGGAGTCACCGTTAAACTAAAAAGAGCTAGCACTGCGGGGCATGAGCAAGCTCCCACATCTAAGGGCCCCACAATCTCCATCTCAGTAATGCAACAGAATAACAGAAATCTTACTGCTTGTGGCTATATAAACGGTCAAAAACGGGTTCTGACTGTGGACACTGGGGCATCTCATTCAATAATTAGGCCTGATTTAATACAACAGTCCATATGTGGTGTAAGTCTGCGAACAGCTACGGGGGAGCCTGCCACTGTCTATGGGAAAGTAAAAGCTAAATTATGTATGGCCAACACAAGCGCGCACCATATGTTCATTGGGGCTGATATTGTAGATGAAGTAATCCTTGGCTCAGATTTTATGATTGGACAAGGTATTCAAATGGATATGGGTCAACAAATTATGACTTGGCGTAATGTTGAAATTCCCCTGGATGTTGGATACGAAATCAAAGAAAATGTAAGACAGTTACTTGCCCTTGAACGTGAAAAATTGCGCACTGGATATGCAAAGCCATACCCAACTGGAGCATTTGACTATTCCCTATTGGGTCAACAAATTATGACTTGGCGTAATGTTGAAATTCCCCTTGATGTTGGATACGAAATCAAGGCACATGTAAGACAGTTACTCGCCCTTGAACGTGAAAAATTGCCACCTAAGTCAGAAACCATGCTATGGGCGCGAATGGAGGGAGATTGTGAGGACAACAATAGTTTATGGGTGGTAGAGCCAGCAGCTATTTCAGGTGATATAGTCACAGCGAATGCACCAGCAATTTTAAGATTGGACAATGCGCCTCAACAGAGGCAATAATAAGTTGCGAGAACCATCAAGATGCAGCTAAAAATAGTACCAAGGAGCAGGAATTACTAGAGGAATATGTGCGGAAATGGACCGGGAATCTAAGGCCGCCCGAGAGAAATAAGGCAAGACAATTGCTAAAGAAATATGCCTTTATATTTGCGTCAAAAGGTAAAAACCAGGGCAGAACGTCAATCGTGAAACACGAAATTAACACCGGCAACGCTAAGCCAATTAAACAGGCCCCAAGAAGCATTCCCCTAGCAAAACGAAATGAAGTTAGAGACGTGGTTAATGAAATGAAACAGGATGGCGTAATAAAACCATCATCAAGTCCCTGGAGTTCACCGGTGGTTTAAGTAAGAAAGAAAGATGGAAGTAATAGGTTCTGCGTAGACTACAGGAAACTTAATGACGTCACCAAGAAGGACAGACAGGGATAAAGACAAAACTGCTTTTAGTGCAAGTTATGGCTTATGGCAGTTGAATGTAATGCCATTTGGGCTCTGTAATGCTCCAGCTACATTCGTGCGTTTGATGGAACAGGTGTTGAAAGGTCTCCACCGAAAGACATGTTTGGTGTTCCTTGATGACATAATTGTCATTTGATGAGCACCTGAAAAACCTCGAAGCGGTGTTAAAACGTATATCTACAGCCGGATTCAAGTTAAGTGTTAAGAAATGTTCACTGTTCCAGAAGGAAGTAAAACACCTAGGGCATCGTGTAACATCTGATGGCATTTCAACAGACGAAGAGAAAATACGAGCAGTCATGGACTGGCCTCGCCCTCAAAATCTAAATGAGTTACGCAGGTTTCTAGGATTATGTACCTACTACAGGCGTCTTGTACCGAATTTTGCCAATATTGCGGCCAGTTTGCATGAATTGACCATAAAGGCGCTGGCATATAACTGGGGTGAAGCACAGGTACAAGCGGGAAAGAAATGTGTACTGGATATCGATGCAAGCGGATTTGGAATTGGAGGTGTGCTGTAACAAGTGGTCAATGGTGCAGAGAAAGTCGTAGGCTTTTACAGTCGAATACTTTCGAAGCATGAGAGGATTATTGCGTTACTCGGCGAGAGCTTCTGGCGGTACTAGAGTGCATAAAGCATTTCCACAAATACTTGTATGGTCAACATTTTGATTTAAGAACAGACAATTCTGCACTCAGGTGGTTGCTACAATTCAAAAATCCGGAAGGCGAGATAGCGCGTTGGATTGAGCGTCTTCAGAGCTACGATTTTAGCATTGAACATAGAAAAGGTGGAAAACATGGCAATGCGGATGCTCTGTCTAGGTGACCCTGTAAGCTGGAATGCAAGCATTGAAGAAAACTTCTGTGATGTTCGTCTATTGCAGATAGAGTCCCATGAAGACTGGTCAATGGCGCAGAAAAATTACCCAATTTTAGCAAAAATTCTGAAAGCCAAGGAAGAAGGCAGAAGACCCACTCGAAACGAAATTACGCCAGAAAGTCCATTGATGAAAGCATACTGGGCTCTGTGGAACAGCCTTCAAGTAGTAAATGGCTGCTTATACCGAACGTGGGAAAGCACTGATGGAAAATCAGTTAAAAACCTTATAGTAGTGCCGTCAGTGAATGTAAAAGAAGTTCTGAGGGCATTTCATAACGGTCTAAGTGGTGGTCATCTTGGTGTGACAAAGACCTTAGAAAAATTAAAACAACGGTTCTATTGGCTTAGCTGTCAACAAGCCGTAACTGAATGGATAACTTATTGCGCACAATGCATGGCCGCCAAAGGTCCAGTAAGGAGAAATCGTGGGCCGCTACAACAGTACCATTCTGGTGCCCCGTTTGAAAGAATTGCAATGGATATAGCTGGGCCTTTCCCTGTTAGTAATGCCGGCAACAAATTTGTGCTAGTAGTCATTGATTACTTTAGTTAATGGCCGGAGGTATATGCCATCCCAAACCAAGAAGCTAGGACGGTTGTGGACGCCTTTGTGAACAATTGGGTGTGCCGCTATGGCGTTCCATTGGAATTGCATTCTGACCAGGGCAGAAATTTTGAATCTGCTATATTTAAAGAAATGTGTGAATTGTACGGAATAAAGAAAACAAGATCAACCCCATTGCATCCGCAATCTGACGGCATGGTTGAAAGATTTAACCATACATTAGAGGAACATTTGCGAAAAGTAGTTAGCACACAACAAAAAGACTGGGATGAGCACATTTCAAAATTCTTGTTGGCGTATAGATCAGCAGTTCACGACTCCACCTCTCGTACACCCGCCAAAATTGTATTTGGAACAGAGCTCAGACTACCAGGAGATCTAGAGTTTGGCGTTAAGCCTATACCAACGGGTGAAAACAATGAAGGCTTCACCTCAAAAGAACAAGAAACTCTTAATGAGCTTCATGAATTTGTACGAAACCGTATTAAGCTGTCCAGTGACAAGATGAAAGCCAGATACGATCGAGCGGCAAATTCGGAAGGATTTAAGGAGGGCCAGTTGGTTTTGCTTTTTAATCCCCAACGAAAGAAAGGATTATCTTCCAAACTTTACAGACACATTTGGGATGGGTCATATAAGGTGATAAAGAAATTAAATGACGTTGTATATCGAATACAGAAACACAAAAGTCCAAGGGCAAAAATGAAAGTTGCTCATTTGGAACGATTAGCCTCTTATGGAAGAGGTGATTCTGAGCCTATTCGGGACGAACAGGCTTAAGTGGGGGGCAGTGTTACGAAAGTAACGCTAGTTAAAAATAAGTTTAGTTTATAAGTAACTTTATTAGATTAAAATATGATTGTATTAGTTACGCATATTTCTAATGTAAGCCGACTGTACAGAGTTTTCTAGTACAAATGTAATGTTGTGATTGTTATAGATAACTGTATAACATAATAGTGTTAAGATTATTTTTAACCCATAAAATATGCTTTAGTTTATTGATGTATAAATCAATTTAAATTCAGCCACAGTGTTAATGCATAATGATATTAGCTGTAAGATAATAAAAGCTCGATTGGCCCAGAAATGTCGAAAATGTTACAGCAATTCGACGAGTCGAATGTTCTAGAGACACCTAGATGTCAGCGAAAGAGTATAAATTTAAGTGTGTACATCGCAATTATTAGTGGTATAATTGACTAAGTTCTAAATAAAGTGGTGTGAATAGTTCATAGTACAGCTATAAAGAAAAGTGTTTAAAGTGTTTTAATTATTTTATTAAAGTTGCAATAAAAGAACTCAAGAGGTTTATTATAAAGGAAAAAACCAAAAACGTTATTGAAAAGGCAGTAACGTAACAATATTGTAAATTTGTACAAAGTTTATGTATTGTAATTATGGCTACATAACTTATTAAATTAAAGTATTAGGAATTCAGTTTTTAAATATACAAAACTAAAATAGCGTGTATTAATGATAAAATATTTTTAAACAATCAGCCTTTTTTAAAAGTAAATATTTTTATTTATTATAATTCACATTTTAGATAAATCATCTGAAAGAAGTAAAACTATAATATTATTTTTTGCAGTTTTTTAAATATTGTGCTCATTTCATTTCACCTAAAACCGACAGAAAGGGTTGGATTTGATAAAAAAAATCTAAACTAAAATCTAATTATTAATTAAGATTTATTAGGGTATTCATTCGGTTAACCGTTAATCGGTAAACCGATTAATTACTACCCGATTAACTCATCGGTTAATTTAAATTGGCTTTTTTCGATTAACGAATAAACCGGTTAATTTTAGTCGATTAACCGACGTAGCAAAATTTTAAATTCTTTGTAGTATAACAAAATATTTTTTTATATTTTTAATTATTTGTTTCGTCTCATATACAAAAGGTATGTGTTAAGAAAATATTTTTTCATACAAACAAAGAAGGAGTTCAGTGATCTTCATTTTATATAAGTGTTTGTTGTCAACAGCTTTTTGTTTCACGTACTTATTATATGCATGTGCATAGTTATTTGTTTCTTCTCATATTTTCTTATATCAATCATTTAACAGAATTATCGGAAAAAAATTAAAACAGGACTCTAAGGGCATAATGGAAGATTCTATATGTTTAGAGAAATCTAGGAAGAGGATTGAAATATAAGATATTCTGTATTATGTGTTGCTTTCAATTTCTCCAACATCTGGGATTAGTGAAAGAATTTTTTCCAAGTCAAATTTCATCAAAACTTCAGAAAAGAATCGCTTAAATCTTAAACATCGCTCGAATCTTAAAACAAGTTATTTTTCTAAAAGATTATTTTTTAAGATCTCCTTTAACTATTGAAATAACTAATAAAATTATCTTACAGTTTATTTTTTTGAGTAATACATATTATTTATATATTTATTAAAAATTATGTTTACATATTTATGAATTATTTTTTCAATTATTAGTTCAAGAATTGTTTTTTTTTTTTTTTTTTTTTTGTAAAAAACTCCAATTAATAAATAATTTCTGCATTTTTATTATTGAAATTACTTAATTTATAAAAAAAAACTTTTTAAATCGGTTAACCGATCAGTTACCAAATTAACCGATTATTTACCGATTAAACCAAAACCTCGGTTAATTAATCGAGCAACTAACCGATTAAAGCAAAAGATCGATTAAATGAATACCCTTGTATTTATGTATTTCACCTTTATTTATAGATATTATAATTTCGTTTATATTTTTGTCCTTAATTTGAGTATGACTTTTTTAATAATTATATAATTATAGTATCTGCGTTTTTGTGAATTATGTTGAAATCGGAATCAATCTGTAAAAATTAAATTAATTGTAATATAAAAAAATTTACCGTAAAACTCATAATAAAATGAAAACACATTTTAATCCATTTGGTCATTTGTATTGCGGCCACAGCTTTGGCCTCTTTGATATTTTGACATTAATTTTTTATACGTATTTTAATTATCAAACTTAAGGCTCTGAAGGTATAGATGTGCATTGTCTTCAGGAACTAAAATAAATAATTGCAAATATGCATGTAAATTAGAAAATAAAAATTTTTTTAGTTTTAAAGAAAAAATCAAATTTTTTGTAAATATATATTACCTAAAGTGTCTGTCAAATCAGAAGATATTGTAGAGTTACCTGATTCAAAATCTTTAAAAGATCTTAATAACTTCCTTTTGGTGTAATATTTCACAGAAACTTTTCACCGTCGTTTTTCTATAATATTGCAATTTTTCCGTTGGAAACATTTTAAAAATTTGATTTTCTAGTTGGTAACTTGTTTGAAGTGACATAGAAATGTTGAACAATAACATTTATAATATCCGAACGTTGATCCTCCGAGATTCTTTTTAGATTTGTCATAATATTCTAAAATTTTACAACCATGTATGTGGCCCTTTAAAATTTCTGAAAGCACTATTTTTGTATTTTATATTTCAAACTCGCTACAAGAATATTGTGATGGTGGGCAAGATGGCACAGATTGAAAGTCTGTCTACTTAGTTTTAGATAAAAAAAGTTAAGTTGTTATGTGCTCTCCACTTATCTAAACAATGTTTGAAATGGATTTTGTCGCCAATTTGAATTTGCTCCGTAATTTCATATATGTCATTATATGACATTATTGAAAGTACTTTAATGGTAATGTTTTGCTTTGAAAAAATATCATAAATATTTTTTTTAATAAAATAAATTAAATCACATTTACCTTCAAAACAGATTGTGAGATGTTTTAAGTCCCATGTAGATAATAGGTTTTCTAATGAACAGTGTCACCAAAACTTGGTGACCAAAAATGGCTAAATTTACGGAAAACAATGGCTAAAAATTGGCTAAAATTTTTTTAAATAACAACACATTAAAATTTAATAACAAAACAAAAATAATTCATCAAAAGTTTTTAAAATGAAATTGTAAATTGAGATCAATTTGTAACTTAAAAATAACGGAAAATTAAATATATGTTAAGCATTTAAAAATTTAAGTCGTCGATAAATTCGATGTCGTTATTGTTCATCTAGTAGGAATTACTTAGTTTAAATATTTTGAAGGTAAACGATAATTATGACAACATCTACCCAACCTTTGAGTCCAAAATAAAAAAAAATTGTTTTATTGTTATGTTAACAAATGAATTAACGGTTGCTAAAGGTAACATATTTCTCAAATTACTTTTACCTCTCTACTTCAGCATTAGACCAAGGAAGTAAATTCCAAAATTTCTAAAAATTTATTGTTGTCACCTGCACACAATACGCTGCTGCATTTTTTGACGCTAAGAGATGTTGCTTTGTTGCTTTTTTTATGAAAACTGATCGTTTATAGCGATTTTCAACATTTGTTAAAGTTGTGATTGAAATTAAATTCGTACTTTTAGCAATTTTACAAATTTTGATAAGAAAATAAAAATTATTATTTTCAAAGAAAAAAACGGAAAAATTTTTATGGATAAACAAGTTGGGAAGCGGCTAAAAAAATGGCTTAACTCATATTTTAATGGATAAACAAGGTGAAATAAATGCAACGATTTCTCTGCAACAATGATATTGATAATTTTATATACATATATTATAGTCTTTTGTTCTAGTTGTAATGATTGACATAGTTTTCATTTTCAATAAACACTTTTTTAAACAAAACATTATTTTCATACCAAGTAAAATTTTTTACACAATATATTTTTGATAATTAATTGTTGAATTATTTAATTTTTTACTTCGTCGAACGATACCACACAAATTAAATGTTGAAGTTGTTGTTGTAACAACTTTAAGAAAAAATTCCACAAATTCATTAATGTTCCGTTAATTCACGATTCACATCATTAATGTAACTTTTATAACTATTATGGACAGTTTCATTAATTTAATGAAACTTTTCATTACATTAATGTTAGGGGTCGACGTAACGGGTTCGTTCCTGTTACAAAGCGTTTCTCTTTAAGTGCGGTTCAACTTTAAGTTATTGGTCCAAAAAAGACAATATTTGCTGCTCGTTTTGCTTCAAATACAACATCAGACGCCATTAGAGAATATCTTAACTTTGTAAAGAAATTGATATAAGTGTTTTTAAATTCAAGTATTCTGAAATAAGAAGAAAAGATGATTTTAAAATCATTGTTCCAGAAGAAAATTTCAATACAGTTTTTTGGCTCCTAACGCGATTATACACGAATGTGAATACAGAAATACTTTTCGTTCTGATATTGCTTATTAACCTTCTTATGACAATATTCCAAAAAAAATAAATGATTTGCTGACTGATAACTTAATAAGTGTTGGGTACCAAAATGTGCTCGGCCTTAGCACGAAATTATCCGTCCTTTATACCAATAGCTTTGGGTTTCCCTTTCATATTATCGTCTTTACGCAAACCTGGTTAAATAATATAAAAATATATACAATTATGAAATTTTATGCCCGAGATACAAGATTTTTAGATTTGATAGGATACATAAATAAAAAAAAATTATTTTCCTTTTGAATATAAAAACCTTACATGCAGTGATGATACAGAATATGTTGACGTTAAAATTAAGCAGTATTCGACATTATCTCTTGTTATATTACATTACCTGTTCCTATATACATCCAAACTCGCCAGCTAAAATTTACAATAACCACATTTCTGCAAATAAACTTGTTCTTGGTCAGTCTAAACTTTCTGATTTGTTTATTGCCCTTGGTCACTTCAACCTCCCAAGCATCGTATCAGCCTCTGCTGTCATGTGGACTTTCTCCTAGATCTTGCTTTTGTTAACTAGCCATCAGACATACATGTTCGATACTCACAATGGTTTCAATTAAAATATGGCGCAACTTCCGCCGCGCAAAAAAGAAATAGCATACACCAAAATCAAAACGACATTGTACAATGTTGCTAACACATTTTACACTATTTTGCATTTCTTTTTGTTGTGCAATAAAAAAACAAGTCTTTTGAATGTTGCTTATGTATTGTGCCAATTGTGATTGTAAATTTACATTGTAAATATAAATTCTAAATTTTAAAATACATATAAATTAGCGATAGATTTGTACAATACGAAAAATTGAACAATTTTATTACAATGGGCCGCTTAAGACATACTTTATTCAAGTTTTGCGGCTCTAATTCCATTGATTTCGTAAAAAAAGTATACAAAATACAGTAACAAGTAGGGATGCAAACGATATATCGATGTTAAGAAAACATCGATGTATCGTTCATAAAAAGACGATACATCGGCGCCAAAACTAAGAAAAATCGACATCGTACATTTAATATTTTCATTTATTCAAATTTTTTTTTATAATATTTTTACCATTTTTATTTTTTTAATTAAACCCTTTATTTGAAAAAATATAAAAAAAAGTGTATTTCAAAGCATGCATGCTATCTATGTACATAGCTGCCAGATAAAATGTATCGAAAATCTGCGAATTTAATGTATAAAACGTCAAATCGTCAATGGGCCATTTTTGAAACCCAAAATTGTCAAATTGACGATAAATCGTCAAATCTGGCAGCCGTGTCTATGCATTGCATAACTATATGTAATAAGGGGAACCCCCTTTTATAAACTAAAGAAATGTTTAACATTTTTGGAGACTGTGCGAGTGTAAGATTTTTAGTAGAAAAGAAGAATTTGAGCAGTCCGTAAGTATTAATGTAAAGTAGTTTATAATTTTATTTTTAAAGGTTCGTAATGAAATAAATCAATTTATGCGTAAGAAATTGTATTTGTAAAACAATGGCAACCAATAATTTGAAAAGCAAAATTTGGAATTATTTTACCAAAATTGGTGATAATAAGGCCGTATGCAAAATATGTGAAAAAAACCCTAAAAACTCCAGGCAATACTAGTAATCTTCGTTGCCATTTAGAAAAGGTTCATTCGCAGCAATGGGGAGATGTAGATGCCAAAAGTAAGATGGCTAAAGTAGGTAGTGCCATTACTGACTATATGGAAGTTGCATCAATTGACTTAACTGCTTTCACCAGCTTAGCAGGTATTGAACAAATAGTTTTACCCCAAAATTCAGTTGGTAATACACCATCAACGATTGTTGTTGAAAATTTTAAGAAAAGCGCACAACCAAATGTTGATGACTTCATCAAAAATATAAATATTTTAACCAAGCAGGATGCAGCAAAGTCTAAAAAAATAAATGAAGCTATCGTGAATTTTATTATCTTGGACAACAAACCCTTTTCCACAGTGGAGGGTGAAGGCTTTTTACAGCTAATGAAGGAAGTTTGCCCATTGTATATGGTGCCCAGTCGCGAAACTATAAAGTCCAGGATTGATGTAAAATATATGAGCTTATGAGCAATCTTTTCAAAACATACATAAAGATCGCTGAAAATTATTGCATCACATATGATATTTGGACGGAAACAATGCAAAATAAATCATTTATCGGGGTTACAATACACTTTTTAGACAAGCTTAAAATCCTTAGCGGAACACTATGTGTTTTTGAATTAACAGAAAGGCACACATCAGCGTAGATAACTGAGAAACTTAAGGATATTTTCGCCGAGTGGCATATTTCTATACCCAGTGTTTCAGCTGTCGTCACAGATAATGATAGCACTATAATAAAAGTTAACCGTGCAATTTTTGGTGAAAAAAAGATTATTCCTTGCTTTGCTCATACGGTCAACTTAGTTGTAACGAAATCCATTGACAATGCAAAATACTGTAATGAATTAATAAGTAAGGTTCGAGCTATAATAAAATGTATTAAAAGAAGTGTCAATGCCAGTGATGAGTTAAGAAAAAGACAAATAGAGATGGGCTTGAAAGAAGGGCAAATAAAAAAGGTGATTCGGGATGTTCGCACAAGGTGGAATTCGTGTTTCTACATGCTTCAACGGTTCATAGAATTAGTGCCAATTATAGGTGCAATACTGTTGGCTCGACCGGAAGCTCCCCTAATGATCTTAAGCAGTGAAATAGACTGCGTGAAAGAAATTATAGAAATACTGTATCCTTTTGAGAAATTAACAAAAGAAATTTCTGGAGATAGTTATGTAACGGTAAGCAAAGTTATTCCATTAGTTAACTGTGTCGGTGAAGAAGTAGCAAATATGATGCCTAAAAATGAACTGATTTATCAATTTAAAGAAGAAATGAAAATAGAAAGACGATTTGAATTCATAGAGTATTCGGAAATTCTTTCTATCTCAACTACTCTCGACCCTAGATTTAAATTAATGCATTTCAGGAAGTCCGATGCCAAAGAAAGAGTAATATATTACTTAAATAAATATGTGCAGGAATTTGATAAATTAGGCTCATCTACAACAGTAAATGATGACACATCTGACGATGATGAAAATTATTTAGAATTTGATATCTGGAAATACCACAAAGAGTTAACACACAAAAATAAGAAAATCATCTGCTACAGCTTTAATAGACACTATCGGTGAAACGGATGTACCTGACGTCTCCTGTTACACCAATAAAAACAGACGTTATTGAGATTTGGGAAGATTTGAAATCTCTGTTTCCCAAACTCTCAAAAATTGCAACGCTGTATCTCTCCATCGTCGCCACGTCTGTGCCAAGCGAGCGTTTGTTTTCGGAAGCTGGAGCAACCATCACCCGGGACAGAAATAGGCTTCTGGGGTCCAGATTATCAAAGCTTCTTTTCCTAAATTCCATTTCAAAGTTCTTAGATTGTAATCAAAATAAATAAATTTTTTATTAACCTATGTATGTATATGAAATAAACGTATACATAAATGATATATTAAATAGCGTGTATTTTGTTATGTTAAGGTATAGGGTTGAAATATATAAAACCAACCAGTTTCCAACCCCTTCCGATTTTGATAAAGTTTGGCAAGAATGAGGTGTCTGGAACAAATACTATTTGAGTATAATCTTGTCTACTACTGTTTCTGGTTCGTGCAAATATTGTGACTTGCATAAAAGAAAATGTCTCAAAAGTTTACTAAAGTAACTTCTTTCTTGGGTACATATTACATCATTCAATAATAAAAAAAAAAATTAAACCATCGATGTATCGTGTTTTTACCGATGTTTTTTAACATCGATTCTTATTTTGAAAACATCGATGTTTTTAAACATCGATGTTTTTAAGAACGATGTTGCATCCCTAGTATCAAGGCATACAACTGTTCTATAATTCTTACAATACCTCCAGCCAAAGGAAGACATCTTGTACTAGAAACACCTAATATCTTATGGGGTGGTACAAAACAGTACTCCTGAAATTCTTTTGTTTTTCACTTTTTGGCAGAAGTTTACATGCGTAACTTTGGCAAATATGGAGAAAGTTACTGACACGCACATTCAATGTAAAATAAGTCAATTTCATTGCTAAGCAAAGTTTTAAGCTTACCAACATTAAAACGTTGACAATCCGATAAAAAAATTTCAAGTGAATATTGTTTGTTGATAAAAAGATATTTATAAGAAGAAAAATTTTAACGGCATCTGTCTTGTAAGCCCAAAGAAGGTGACAAAACTATAATTTATAAAACTATTTACGGTTTTAGTTTAAGGTGCATGTACCCGACATGTTTTTTACATCTGACGTATCAACTTTTCAAGTCATATGTAATTGTGCATGTCTGTCAAAATTCCTGTTTCACATAAGGTTTATAATATTTGGTCACACCTATAAGCCTATTGTCTAATATATCAAAGCTATTTGAGAAACTACTAGTGTCAAAATTAACGCCGATTTTAAATGAAAACAGATGTATTCCCAATCATCAATTCGGTTTTAGAAGAAAACACAGCACAATTGAACAAACTCATCGAATAGTAAATGTCATAAGAAAAGCCTTTGAAGAAAAAAAATATTGCTCTGCACTCTTCATCGATGTGTCTCAAGCTTTTGATAAAGTCTGGCATAAAGGGTTACTACTGAAGTTGCAGCAAAACTTACCAGCAAACATACACAAGCTGTTAGAAAGCTACTTAGTCGGGCGTCATTTTATTATTAAAGAAGGCGATTTTTTAAGTTGTCCTCAGCCAATTAACGCCGGAGTCCCACAAGGCAGCATCTGTGACGACCATCTTGATGTTTTCAATTTAAGCGTTTTTTTTATTCAAAAATAATAATGGAATATCTCCAGCCCTGAGTGTCATCACTATTTAAATGAAAAAAAAACTCAACCCTGCAACCCACGGAAAAATACCACCCTACCACGGCGAATTCAAGTTTAGCAGATTCAGCGTGGGTATATATACAATTCTAATAGGAAAAGTTCATTCAACAAGTGGCAGTAAAAGTGAAAAGGTGCTGAAAATAAAGTGTCAAAGTGTTTCGTTCGAGGTATTGTTTCTAGATTTTTAAGAACACTATTTATAAAAAAAAAAAACAATAAAACTTCATGACGAATATCAAATTTTCTTTAAGGCAAGATCCTGTACCTATTGTTTAAACAAAAGGAAGACCCGGCACCCAGGTGTTAAATAAAAAAAGAAAAAGAAGCGTTTAAGATGTTGAAAAAAAACGGTGAGCGTGTCAGACCAGAAAATGCAAATGGCGGAAAGCCGAGTGCGCGGACTTTCTTAAATTAAAGAAAAAACGCCGTTGTACAAATTTGTAAAAACGTGAAATAAAAGATAAGGTCTTTTACATTCAACAGCAAACGAACCGAAAAACCCCAAAAAAATAGAAAAATTAAAAAAAAATTTTTTAAGCGAGTGGAAAGTGCCTTGAAACTAACGTTGAAAAATTGTTGAGACGTTTTTGATAATTTCAACCAAACAGGCTAGAATTGCCTGGCAAAGTCTGAAAAAGCTGCAGTAAACCAACACGGGCGGCGTATTAACTTGTTATTTTGGCGGCAAGACAGGTTCGCCATAACCTCTATGCTACCTTAGGCAACCGTACGCATGCTACCTAATACAACGTGCCAACCGATTAACGTTTAGTGTACACCGCCACGAGGGTTTGAAGCAATCGTCACCACTCTCAAATCAAGGATAACAAAAGTCCAAATTTCACAAAAACAAATTGTACAACCAAAAATAAAAATAAAGAAAGGAGGGAAGACAACGAATTCACAACAAGTGCTATCCTTTTAACGTTTTTAGATCGCCATCGACTTCTAAACGTTTTTTTTTTTACTTCGTTAACAACAACAACCACAGGCTCGTCAGCAAAATCCAAAACGTTTTGGGGCATTACTCCTAAACATTTATTTTTCAGGCAATGAGTAGTGCCACGGATGACGGCAAAATGTCATATGGGGTGGGCTGCCTGTCCAGGACAAAGACAACTGGTCCTGAAGACTCGAGTTCGATCTTGTCAAAATCTTCAAATTTTCTAATCATCATTCGACGGTCGTATTTGTTCAATGTTTTACGTTTTCTATCGCTTCGGTTTTTCATCTACATCTTTCGTTTTTGGCACGAATTAAATTGTGTATGTGTGAGTAGATGGACACGAACCCCCCATTTCCGGCGAGCTTCAGCCCAAACACCAGCGTGCCACTGTCCATCGCGAAGCGAAGTTGAGATTTTGATTTAGGTCAAAATTTCTCACAAACAATTATTTTCACTCTCGTACATCACACAAAATGGCGCCCAACGTGGGGCCCGAAAGAGATTTAACCCTTCGGATTAAAGTGATGTAGCCTGAAGGTGTTTTAATTCGACTTTTCTGGTTTCCACACCTTTGAACATTTCAGGTTAAAATGTTCAATCCAATTACTTTTTTTTCATATTTTTGACGATTGTCCCGGAAGGTGTTAAATACACACCATTCCTGCGTTGCGACGGCATCGTAAGGAGAAGTTAGGTATTGGGATCTCGGTTATCCGACCTTATGACTGACGACCTATGTCCTGGAAGGTGTCAAGTAAACACCAAGCCTGAGTTGCAATGGCTTCGACATAAGAGACGAGACTGAGAGAGTCGAATGGATTGAATCGAAAAACCTGATACGGCGGCTATATAGCTAGGGGATCATAAGTTTTCATTATCGGAGGAGAGGAGAGGAATATTCAGGAGATTCACTCTATGTCGTTTTGTCTTGTGTTTTCGTTTATAGTTGATTGATGATAGAAAACTTGTTGGTTACAACACTTAACGTTCTATACGTAAAATAAAATTTTTTTTTTGACATGATTGATTTTCATATATTTTTATCATACTTAAACATCGTATGAGTTTTTAAGTTTTCATTTCTGAGAACAAAATATTCAATAACTTTAAACTCGAGTAAAAACATCACACACATTTCGCCACTACACGTCTGTTAGCAAATTTCAACCAAAGTATAATTTGTATATATTAAAGTAAATATTTGAAAACGAATTAACCCTAATTAGTTGTAATTGATACTATAGTAGATTAACAATATTTTGGTCATATTTGAATTCTTATACTAGACTTATATTCTACTAACATTACTTAAACTTATTTGCATCTAGAAAATAGTTTGTCAATTAATCTTATACAGTATTATATACATAAAAACCTACTCTTTTCTTTAATATTATTACAGTTTGAATAAATTTATTTATGAACACATTTATATTGATAATTATTACCATAAAAATTTTTTTTTTAAATTTAATTTTTTTTGACATATGATAATCAATAATTATTTCTATGAATTTTTGCATTTACATTTTTGATTATTTCGAAATTGAAGATATAAGATTTTCTTAAAGCTTATTCCTTACTCAATATTTGTTTTGTAAAGTTATAGGATAATCATAATTTACAGACATTTTATTTTTTTAATTACATTGGTATTTCTTTTGCTGAATACATTTATAGGGATATCTGGGATTTTACAATTTTGATATATAATAATAATCAACGATTAGGATTATAAAAATTTTTTTTTCTATATAGATATTCTTTTTTTTGACGTTTACCTAATACATTAAGATTTAAAGATTAACTCCGTATTCATAGGGAATGTTTAGTTTAACAATCGTTTATTGAAGAAAATTTACGTGCAAAAATTTTGTTTCGTAAACTGTTGTTAAATTTAAAACATTTATTTTTATGAATTCAGGCGGTAATATTTTTTTTTTTGAAACTTTTTCGGTTTTGCGATATTGAGATTGTAGGGGTATCATAACTACAATTTCATTTACACTCGGATTTTCTCTTATGACAATTGATGCTTCGGATGCAAATAAATTTGTGAAGATCTTTTGGCATTTACAGTTTGACTATAACTGTTGTTTTCTTGAAATTAAATTTTTCTTGGGAGTTTTTATTAATAGTATAATTTAAGTATAATTTAAGGGAATAATATTTTCTTAAATTTTAACTGTTTCGGGATATTGGGATTTTGAAATTACGGGTTAATTTCTAAATACATCTACATATTAATATTTTTTTTATTTGAATTTTCTATAATTGGAGTCCATTGGATCGTTGACTTGAGGGTATAGTTTATCCACGGGTAATATTGGTAGTAAGTTTTTTTTGCCTTCGGTGCTATATCGTGGTTTTTGATCTGCGAACGGTTTTGGCTAAGGATGAATAATAGACGACTCCGATCGTCTAGTAGAAACCAAGCGGGTAATAACGACGACGTCCCAACGACTACTACTGCCACTGTTATCAATCCAAATACAGCACCCATTGTTTCTACAAACGCGGTAACTCCTTTAATGTCAATTAGATTCCCACCCGGATTTGGACCACAAACCCATTCTTCACCTGATAGTTTTAGTACTATTCGTACACCGACCTACAGCAGCATAACTGCCAGGGAAATAAGTGGACAGACAGGTAACCAAGGTGCTCGCGATCTTGATTTAGGCAATATGAATAGGAATAATTTAGCACCTGTTGGCGAGGAAGTTGACCCTGAAATGGTTGTTACTGAGGGGGGCTTGACGCTGAGAGATTATGTTAGTGCTTCGGTAGGAGCTGCACAGGCTGCGATTATGGGGGAAGTTCACAACATGCAACTTATGCTACCTCAGTTGATAAGGGAGTCTTTGCGTTCCGAACGTGGCATTTCTTCGGAGAACCAGACTTTCCGTGGCAATGGACCTTCTGACCCACAGCGAGCCTATCAAACTCCGTTTTTTAATAACAGACCACCGCCAGCACCACATTTTGCACATAATGATCCTCAAATGTTCAGACAACCACGCGCGCGTCATTCCAACCTAGCCCAACCGGAATTCAATAATATTCCTCAGAATTTTGCCGAGCAATACCCGGGTTTTGGAAATTCACCTTCGTTCCAGGGTTTTAAACCAATGACTCCAAACCAATTGGAAAAATGGGGAATAAGGTACGATGGTACGAATAAGTCTTTAACGGTTGAGGACTTTGTATTTCGGGTAGAGGCATTGAAACACGATTATAACTGTTCATGGGAAGTTTTAATGAAAGGTTTTCATCATTTAGTCACAGGGGAAGCAAGCAACTGGTTCTGGTCCTTTCGAATGAAGCATCCGATATGCGACTGGCAGACTTTTAAACACCATATTATAAAAAAATTCAGGAATTTCGAAAGCGACTTTGAAATTCAAAGAAGAATAATGGAGCGAAGGCAAGCGCCCAATGAGTCTGCGGATGCGTTTATAACCGAGATTGTCAAACTTAAAAACCAAATGAGGGTAAGCGTGCTAGAGAGCGAGCTGGTAAAAATTGTTAAAGATAACCTGAAAGATGGATTGGCTCAACTGATTTTCCCCATTAGGATTGACAGTCTGGATCAGCTACTGGAGGAGTACAAAAGGGCAGAAAGGAATATTGCCAAGCGATCTTCGACCCGTATGCCTTTAGGTCATTCTCGACGTGTGTATGAGATGGACTTGTTTGACCACGAGCAGATAGATGAACAGGCACAGCAGGTTGAGGCACTTCAAAGGGATAGTTTGCCAGCAAAACAGCTCACGTGTTGGAACTGTAAAGCCCCTGGCCACTCTTTTATTGAATGTCCCGTAGCACAACGCAATGTCTTCTGTTACAAATGTGGGTTCGAGGACGTAACTAGCCCGAATTGCCCCAGATGTGCGGGAAACAGCAAATCGAACATGCGGAAAACTGGGCCGACGTGTTCAAACCAAACTCCCTCCCAGTAAAAGATAATTTTTTAAAATTTATGTTAACTGAACAAGACCAACCCAACGAAAGGATCAATATGAACCCAGACAAAGTCCAACACACCGATGAAGAAACTGCCAAGATCTACGCTAAGGATGATGAAGATTTAGAAACTAAATGTACAAATGGATGCTTGCAAACAAACTATAACTCAAAGCCACACGGTCTCAATCCAAATTTATCGTATGAACAGCGCCTAGAAAACTACAATCAAATTCGTTCCCAAATTTTTACAAATTACGTACCCATAGTTAGCAATAGAATCCGAAAGACCAGAGAAAGATACGCATCAAGAAAAGAAGAGAGGAAAGTAATAGCATCGACGGTGATAGGGGGCGAGAACGATATTAGACCCTATATGACAGTCGAGATTAATGATTCTCAATATCAGGGCCTGTTAGATAGTGGAGCTTCTGTGAGTTGCTTGGCCGAAACTGTATTGAGAACACAAAGCAAATGGATGCGAAAATACTTGACTTTAAATCTTCTGTGCGTACAGCGGATGGGAAACAACATTTAATTATTGGCAAAATTTTCGTAAAAATTAAATATGGGAATAAATTTGTGGAAATGATGTTATATCTAGTACCAAACTTAAGTCAAGAACTGATTTTAGGGTATGATTTTTGGAAAAAAGTAGGTCTAAGGGTTTCATTTGAAAATAGTATAGTCGATGAAATTTCTCTCACAGATTCGGAAGAGTCCAAGATGCACCAATTAACGTCACGTCAACGAAAAATTTTAGAAAATGTAAAATCATCATTTCGGTGTTACACGCAGCATGGCCTAGGAAGAACGGAAATTGAAAAACACACGATAGACACTGGAGATGCATTGGCCAAAAAGATGAGACACTACCCCGTGAGTCCAGCAGTGCAAAAACTAATCTACGCCGAACTCGACCGGATGATTGAACTGGACGTAATCGAAGTGGCCACAGGAGCAGAATGGAACAACCGTATGACCTTGGTCATTAAGCCAAACAAAAACAGGCTTTGCCTCGATGCGCGGGAGCTCAATAAGGTAACAAGGAAGGATGCATATCCGCTGCCCAATATAGACGGTTTATTGGCGAGGCTAGGAGATACCCACTTTATCTCATCAATCGACCTCAAGGACGCCTTCTGGCAAATCCCTCTGGATGAGGCAAGCAGACCAAAGACAGCGTTCACAGTTCCTGGCAGGCCTCAGTATCAATTCAAAATGATGCCTTTTGGACTGTGCAACGCTGCCCAGAGGCGTTGTCGGTTGATGGATAAAGTGGTGCCATCTGAGCTAAAGGATAGAGTCTTTATATACTTGGACGATTTACTGGTAGTGTCCGCAAACTTTGAAGATCATATGGACATGCTTCGGATAGTAGGGCAGAAATTAACGAACGCTGGGCTAACGATTAACATGCAGAAGTCAAAATTTTGTTACCGCGAGTTGAAATACTTGGGCTATATAGTTGGCGGGGGAAAACTAAAACCGGATGAAGAAAAAGTTAAGGCGATTTTGGATATTAATCCACCGAAAAACCAAAAAGACGTGCGAAGATTTTTAGGCACAGTAGGGTGGTATCGCCGTTTCATTAACGATTTTTCTACCCTTACGGCACCTCTAACGGATACCCTTAAAAAAACTCCGATATTTACTTTTACCCCTGAAGCAACAAAATCTTTTGAAGAGCTCAAGCGTCGGCTAGTAACAAGCCCAATTTTGTCCAGTCCAGATTTCGAAAGGCCATTCTTTGTCCAATGTGACGCGTCTAACGTAGGAATAGGGGCAGTTCTATTTCAAAAGGACGATGATGAGGGCGAACATCCTATTGAATATTTTTCAAAGAAACTGAACCAGGCCCAGAAGAACTATTCTACAACGGAGAAAGAGTGTCTCGCAGTAGTTCTGGCCATAGAAAAATTTCGCCAATATATAGAGTTGATGGACTTTACGGTCATCACAGACCATTCTAGCCTGAAGTGGCTGATGCGTCAGCAGGATTTGAACGGGAGACTTGCTCGGTGGAGTTTAAAGCTTCAAGGCTTTAAATTCAAGATCGAGCATAGAAAAGGAACAAAAAACGTTGTCCCCGATTTGCTTTCGCGTCAAGACATGGAGGAATTGGTTTTTAACAGTGGCCCATTAATGGATTTTAACTCTGAAGCCTTCAAAAATAAAGACTATCTATCGTTAATAGACACTGTAGAGCAAAATAAGGACCGATTACCCGATTTAAAAGTTGAGGATGGGATTATATACAAAAGGGTAAAATTTAATAGAGATGGAATCGATGGAGAAGATGACTGTTGGAAGGTATGGGTGCCGTCCGAGTTGACGGAGAGTTTAATTCGAAGATCACATGTGGTCAATACTTCACATGGAGGCGTAGCGAAAACGCTTTTTAACATCCGCGAATATTTTTATTGGCCTTCAATGACAGGTCAAATAAGAAACTTCGTTGGAAATTGTAATACCTGCAAGGAAGTTAAACACCCAAAACAAATCTTACGTCCCCCCATGGGAAGTGAAGTAAAGACCCAAAGACCATTCCAGAAAATCTATGTCGATTTCCTTGGGCCATATCCTAGAACTAAAACGGGCAACACTTTCATTTTTATAGTCTTGGACCACAAAACTAAATTTGTTCTGCTAAAAGCCTTATCTAAAGCAAACACCAAAGTAGTGATTAAATTCCTACGAGACGAAGTGTTTTACAAATTCGGAGTGCCGGAGGTATTACATTCCGATAACGGCAAACAATTCGTTTCCGAAGCCTTTGGGGAATTCTTGAAAATGTTTGGAGTCAGGCACATGCGCAGTCCTATTTATTCACCTCAGGCTAACGCAAGTGAGAGAGTGAATCAGACTATACTTAGTTCGATTAGAGGTTTCCTGGACAATGATCAGGCTAAATGGGACGAAAACTTGTCAAAAATTGAATGTTCACTTCGCGCATCTGTTCATTCGTCTACTGGTATTTCACCCTACTTCGCATTAACGGGATACAACATGATTACTCATGCTGATGCGTACGAAATATTGCGGAAATTAAAATCATCTGGAGAGGGGGATATGCTAATACTGCCTAAGTCCTCACAGATGCAATTAATTCACCAAAAAGTCAATGAGAAACTTCATGATGCTTACCTAAGAAACGTTAAGTCATATAACCTCAAGAGCAGAAGTAAAAAAAAAAACCCCTGGACAGGAGGTTTATAGGAGGAACTTTGTCCAAAGCAAATTCGCGAAGGGAATAAATGCTAAGCTTTGTAGACCTTGGCTGAGGTGTAGAATTAGGAGAGCAATAGGCAGTAGTCAATACGAGATTGAGAATTTAAAAGGACAGTTGATAGGTGTCATACACGCGCAGCACTTGAAACAATAGGATATTTGTGATTCGAGGGGTAATATCGTTGTAGGTTGAATTTTAGAGGCTGACAATTCGTTGGGAAAGGATCGTGTTATTGTCGAAGGATTGTAAATGACACCTGTAAAATTAAGAGAGAACTAGGTTTTTTTTTTGGCTCAAAGTAGTGTAATTACGTGACGGGTAAATTTTTACACACTGTGGCCCATAACGATAGTCAAACGCGAAGGTAGGTTCTTTTTAAAAAACGAGTTTAAAATAAAAACATTCTTTTGGTTGATTTGCTATTATAGTCGAAATTAAAGTAAGGAAAATTGTTTCATACAAAATACAACAAAATATAAGCAAGTGGCAACTATAGGCAGTCGCCATTGAAAATTAAAATATAAATAAAACACTGCATATCGTGTGGAGTTGAAAATTTTTAACACGCAATATAAATTTATGTACTTATACATTTCTATAGAAAGCAACAGCAAAATTACAAAATATTTTGGCTTTGTTTTTGCTTTCAATGTAATTTTTGGCTTCGCGTTTTACACAATTAGGGCCTATACATATATATTTTGTGTTTTTTTTTTCCATAAAAGTTTTCCTCCAAATCATTAATAATTGCAAAATATTAGCCAATATCTGGTAACAGAAACATTTTTAGCTTTTTGCAAGTATATTTTTTATTTGGCGAAAAACAGCTGACGCTGGTGTTAAATGAGTTAAAAACAACTTCGGCTGGTTTTAAAAGTAACATCGATTTTAGCGTTTAAGGTATGCTTTTGCTTGTCGATAGTAGATCAAAAGCACATGTTTGATAAAAGTTTACTTTAGAACTCTTAAAGTATGCTTTGTTTAAGACTATAGTTATGGGCCTATATGATTAAATTGTCACCTAACTTTCATTAACGACCCTTTTCACATATATGATTACCTATTAATCGAAAACCATGATCGGAAGTTAACAACATTTGCTTTTCACAATTTAGGCGTAACCGTTCAACCGGTTTGCACTCTCGCTCGATCTGATTGGTTCAATAACATTACTCATAGGCTATTCAAACTACAAACAAATATTTTTTTTAAATTTTAACTAAAACAAGGAAAAAGAATAAAGATATAAGAAAAAATGATGAAAACTATTTTTATTTAAATTAAACGTCAGTTTCACGTTTCTCACTGCACAAATTTTTGTAAACAGTTAATATTACCACACTGTCTACTTAATTTTTTTTTGTTTAATAAACCGAAAAATGTTGACACCGCAATCGTCGGTTTATAGGGCTGTTTTTAACTTAACCGACAATTAGGTAGCTTCCATTGTGGAAATGATTTAAATGGGTATATTGTGAAAAGGGGCCGTAACTATCACTTTGGAGGCCGATTGTTAACACACAATTCCAATTATACTTCAATCATCGCTTACCTTGTTTTTTTTTCGTATTGAGTCCTGACCTCATTAGGTTGTCGTCCAAACCCGAAAGCTTACACGGCGGACATCTGGTGATATGATGGTAACCGGTTATTTGTTTTTTGTTTGTTTTGCCACTCCTGGTTGTTCACTCGCTGAAAGGTTAAGTTGGAAAGGAATTCATGGCGGAAGTAGAGTGTAAGGAAAGCCGAGATTGGAAAAATTATAGGGCGTGAATACACTAAGGCCGAGAAATGGTAAGGAAGTTGCCAGATCATCCGGTTTCCCAACTCTTTTCCCGCCACAGGTTATGAGAAAAGAGCTGGCTTTGTGACGACCATCTTGATGTTTTCAATTTAAGCGTTTTTTTTATTCAAAAATAATAATGGAATATCTCCAGCCCTGAGTGTCATCACTATTTAAATGAAAAAAAAACTCAACCCTGCAACCCACGGAAAAATACCACCCTACCACGGCGAATTCAAGTTTAGCAGATTCAGCGTGGGTATATATACAATTCTAATAGGAAAAGTTCATTCAACAAGTGGCAGTAAAAGTGAAAAGGTGCTGAAAATAAAGTGTCAAAGTGTTTCGTTCGAGGTATTGTTTCTAGATTTTTAAGAACACTATTTATAAAAAAAAAAAACAATAAAACTTCATGACGAATATCAAATTTTCTTTAAGGCAAGATCCTGTACCTATTGTTTAAACAAAAGGAAGACCCGGCACCCAGGTGTTAAATAAAAAAAGAAAAAGAAGCGTATAAGATGTTGAAAAAAAAACGGTGAGCGTGTCAGACCAGAAAATGCAAATGGCGGAAAGCCGAGTGCGCGGACTTTCTTAAATTAAAGAAAAAACGCCGTTGTACAAATTTGTAAAAACGTGAAATAAAAGATAAGGTCTTTTACATTCAACAGCAAACGAACCGAAAAACCCCAAAAAAATAGAAAAATTAAAAAAAAATTTTTTAAGCGAGTGGAAAGTGCCTTGAAACTAACGTTAAAAAATTGTTGAGACGTTTTTGATAATTTCAACCAAACAGGCTAGAATTGCCTGGCAAAGTCTGAAAAAGCTGCAGTAAACCAACACGGGCGGCGTATTAACTTGTTATTTTGGCGGCAAGACAGGTTCGCCATAACCTCTATGCTACCTTAGGCAACCGTACGCATGCTACCTAATACAACGTGCCAACCGATTAACGTTTAGTGTACACCGCCACGAGGGTTTGAAGCAATCGTCACCACTCTCAAATCAAGGATAACAAAAGTCCAAATTTCACAAAAACAAATTGTACAACCAAAAATAAAAATAAAGAAAGGAGGGAAGACAACGAATTCACAACAAGTGCTATCCTTTTAACGTTTTTAGATCGCCATCGACTTCTAAACGTTTTTTTTTACTTCGTTAACAACAACAACCACAGGCTCGTCAGCAAAATCCAAAACGTTTTGGGGCATTACTCCTAAACATTTATTTTTCAGGCAATGAGTAGTGCCACGGATGACGGCAAAATGTCATATGGGGTGGGCTGCCTGTCCAGGACAAAGACAACTGGTCCTGAAGACTCGAGTTCGATCTTGTCAAAATCTTCAAATTTTCTAATCATCATTCGACGGTCGTATTTGTTCAATGTTTTACGTTTTCTATCGCTTCGGTTTTTCATCTACATCTTTCGTTTTTGGCACGAATTAAATTGTGTATGTGTGAGTAGATGGACACGAACCCCCCATTTCCGGCGAGATTCAGCCCAAACACCAGCGTGCCACTGTCCATCGCGAAGCGAAGTTGAGATTTTGATTTAGGTCAAAATTTCTCACAAACAATTATTTTCACTCTCGTACATCACACATCCTGGGCCCTCTATTATACTTAATTTATACTTCGGACTTGCCAACAAACAGCTACACCCATACCTCAACATTTGCGGACGATACAGCTTTTCTACGCGTACACGCAAACTGTCAAGAAGCATCTCGTTACTTACAGGATCACATATTTGAACTGGAAAGGTGGTTAAAACAATGGAGGATAAAGATCAATGAGCAAAAATGCGCACATATAACATTCACATTGCGTCGGGAAACATGCCCCCCTATTAAAATCAATAATCAAATAATACCCCAACACTCGCATGTAAAATACCTCGGTATACATCTAGATCGGCGTTTAACGTGGAAATGGCATATAGAAGCTAAATTAACTCAAATGAAACTAAAAGCAATTCAAATAAATTGGCTTATTGGAAGAAATTCTGTTCTCAGCCTCGATTGCAAACTTCTACTTTACAACTCTATCTTAAAGCCAATTTGGTGCTACGGTATTCAGTTATGGGGCACTGCCTCGGCTTCTAACATCGAAAAAATTCAAAGGCGCCAAAATAAACTTCTTCGAATAATCACAGCCGCCCCCTGGTACGTCAAAAACTCAAATATCCACAAGGATCTCAATGTGCCATTAGTAAAAACTATGATAATGAAATATGCAGTAAAATATTTAAAAAGGCTGGAACTGCACCCAAACCCATTAGCACGAAATATTTTAAATTATGGCGGCCACACTCGATTAAGAAGAAGAGACACTGCAGCACTCACCCAATCAGATGAGCGGTAAACACCTACATATGTGAACAGAAACCGTGATGACGAAATCTTTTTTGTCCAGCACTGGCAGGACATAAATCAAATATTAGGTTAAGATTTGATTAATTATTGTTAGTTCATATTTAGTATATGAAGATTCAATAAATAAATACTGAGAAAAAAAAAAAAAAAAAAATGTATGTACATGTAATTTGCTTCTGACATTGGGTGGTATTATTGATTCCGCGTGGAAAAGAAAGTTTAACGGAAATAAATATCGATCGCTATGCAAATTGCAATCATTCATTTCTGCGTTATAAGCTTTCCGCAAACCTTTTTAACATCGGAGTTGATATTGTGTCAACTGTTGGTAAAAAAAAAAAAACATTTAAAACAAGTTGTTAGAGTTTTTGAGAGTAATAAGTTTTTTTACAAGTAAAATTTATCTAAATATATCAGATGAGCGGTAAACACCTACATATGTGAACAGAAACCGTGATGACGAAATCTTTTTTGTCCAGCACTGGCAGGACATAAATCAAATATTAGGTTAAGATTTGATTAATTATTGTTAGTTCATATTTAGTATATGAAGATTCAATAAATAAATACTGAGAAAAAAAAAAAAAAAAAAAAAATGTATGTACATGTAATTTGCTTCTGACATTGGGTGGTATTATTGATTCCGCGCGGAAAAGAAAGTTTAACGGAAATAAATATCGATCGCTATGCAAATTGCAATCATTCATTTCTGCGTTATAAGCTTTCCGCAAACCTTTTTAACATCTCTGTCCTTTTTAACATCGGAGTTGATATTGTGTCCTGTTGGTAAAAAAAAAAACATTTAAAACAAGTTGTTAGAGTTTTTGAGAGTAATAAGTTTTTTTACAAGTAAAATTTATCTAAATATACTAACGTAGAAAATATAAATTTGAAATATGGATATAATAGCATTTTTGTAGATAGCAGTGAAGACGAATGCTTAGACCTTCGAGTAGAAAGAAGAGTTTCGCAATATAAATCTGAAGATGTAATGATATGAATGATAGGGAGTAAGTTGTAATAAAAAATTAAATACATGTTTAAGGCAGTTAATCTTTTGTTTAATTTTTCACAGCTTTCAAAAAATTTTCACTTTAATAAGGAAGCACTTAAATAAATCTTGTATGACCTAGAGAATGTAAGTTCCGGAAGTAGTCGGCAAGCAGCTCTTTCTGCCAAAGATAAACTTTCTGCTTTTGTGAGATTTTTTACAGAAGGAAGCTACCAAAATACAATACAAAACAAATATTTTGTATTATATTTTTCTGGTTTATTGGCCCATTAGGGCTTTAAAAACTCTAATAAATAAATAAATAAAATAAAAATAAATAATGCTCGCGGTAGTAAAATTTTACTTAAAACAGTTTACACACTGGCACAGTTTAAGGGTGGCCCGAAACCATTTAGAGTCAATGCCAAATCTTCCAACAATTAGTTTATTTCACCTATCCACGTTCTCTAAAACCACAAGCGATTTCTTGATTTAATTTCATTGAATCGACAATAAAAAATTGCTTATAATAACAATTTGTTTGTATATTTATATATTTTATTTAAATAAAAATTTTTTTTGTTTAAATACCGAAACCAAATTTCCTTTTCTTAAATTTTATGTTAATTCTTACATTTTCATTCCTTCCGTTAACTTCTTGCTAAAAAATTTTAACGTAAGCAAAATGGCGAAAAATATCTATATTGCGGTATCAATAATATGGCAATCCCGCAATGTTAGAGATGATACCGCAACAACGGAAAGATTCCGCACAAGCGGAATGAATAATTGCAAATTTTTCTTCCGCACAAAAATTGCTTTCCGCAATCGCGGAACGGAATCAGTAATACCATATACTATATTGCGGTATCAATAATATGGCAATCCCGCAATGTTAGAGATGATACCGCAACAACGGAAAGATTCCGCACAAGCGGAATGAATAATTGCAAATTTTTCTTCCGCACAAAAATTGCTTTCCGCAATCGCGGAACGGAATCAGTAATACCACCCATTGTCTCTGGTTTTTCGCATAGTTTTTGCAGAAGCCAAAGTAGTTCTCAAAATATCGTGCTGCCGCCACAAAAACTTTTATTTGCGCCGTAAAAGAGTTCAGCCATCTTAACATTTTTTTTCTTTAAATTCGAAGAAACCAATTTAGAATATTGTAATAAAACGTTTTTCTTTATATATATGAACATAATTTATATTCAATGGTGAAATTATTATACATACATCGGTATTGTAAAATATTAACTTCAGCCGGCTAATGATTCCGTTAATGGTGCACCGCCGCTGCCGGTTTTTTTCCCAGCATAGGTTTCTGACACAGCTGATGTCAGATGGTTTGTCAGAATTAAATATAGCCAACTCTAATTGAAATTTTGTCAGATTACTTTTCGTCTGACTTTTACAGATGCAATGTTTTAAAGGTAACAGACGACATGTATGTAATTTACAGTGGGAAATTTGACAAGTCGGATGTAAAAAACATGTCGTCTACGGGCACCTTTAGTAGATTTAGTATAAAGAATTGTAACGTGCTACTAAAGTTTAATAGGTACCCACATTTCGTCATTGCCACATCCGTGTTTTTTCAACAATCAAAGATTTTGGTTTTGTAAAAAGAAATATTATATTTGCACTTACTTATCTGCTTTGCGACCAGTGTTCTAAATTTTATAAAATAAATATAGTACATTTTTCAAACCGACCAAAATAAAGTTAAGCCTACCATCCGACCAAACGAAAACTATCCGAACAATGTTGGTCGGAAAAGACAAGGAACGGCAATCCTGTATACAACCAAAACAATGATAGGCTAAAAAAATAACAAAATATAACATTTGAGTTTTATTTGTTTCCGTCGTTTATATTATTCAATCATCATTTAAATTACTTATATTTTTTATTAAAATTAAAAAATAGTTTACAAAGACATTTTAAACTTAAAATATCTATATATATATTTTTTTTTTTTTGATTTCCCTAAAACTAAAGTTTTTGGCTGACTATTTTAGTCATATTGCCAGGGTATCCCATGAAATTTTGGAGCCTCAACCGCAAGTCCTCGTTCGACCTTAACCTTCGTATAGGAAGGCGAGAGCTTTCAGAATCCACTCCAGAGTATTTTTTGGTCTCCACCAGTAAACGTCTGAGTTTTATATGGTTCTCCACCAGTCACATCGAGTTATAAATGGTTCTCCACCAAACAAACACGTTAAAAAAAAGTAAGGTTAAGAACGATTGCATCAAGTCAATGCTGAAGACCGCAAAAACTTTAACTCGGTACAGTTATACGACGCCACGCCATTAACCAATGCGAGGTGACACCGCAAAACGCACGAAAAGTAGACAAACAAGAACGACCTGATTGTCCTTAAAAAATAATGACAAAGAGCGCGAGCTGCTTCCCCACTCAGAGCAGTTTTACGAGTGATCTATATTTATTAAAAATTTTTCTTCCTCGCACTAGGGATGGGCAAATTGAAAAAATATATCGATATATATCGTATTGATATTTTTTAAGAGTATCGATATTTATTATTTAAAAATATCGATATATCGAAATATCGAATGTATTAAGCTGAAATTATTACCAAATTTAAAAACTTAATATACCAATGTCAATACATATTTACATGGACAAACATATTACATGTAATTCCATTCTAATTTTTTATTGTTTCTTTTAATTTCATATTTACTGCCTGTCCATCGATTTCGAACGAAACTTTCGTTTAAATCGAGGGACCGGCAGTTAATTCTACATAAAATTAAATTTAAAAAAAGCGTAAAGAATATAAAAAAATTTTTATTTATTCGCCTTATGAAATCTAAAAAAAAAATTTCGGATTTTATAATTCTTGTGACACGTACTATACAAGTGAACTGTATAGTAGGAACATGATCAAATAAAAAACAAAAAAATTTTTTTTTAAACATTCCAACCTTCATGAGTCCATTGCTGCTAATGCGCCATAATTAAGGCGATTCTTTGCATAATTCTAGGAACCCTTTCCAGAATATTTTTATCGCACTTATTTTTTGTTGTCATCTCTTAAAAAACAGAGACAAAACTGAACTGTGTAATCTATGAAAATGTACAATGGAAAAGGGCTGTTATTTTCTTAATACTAGTTAAAAAAATATGATGCAATTCTTAAAAAACAACAGTACCCAGTAAAAAATGTGCTCCAAAAGGAGCAGGTTTTATATATGAATTCATACCTCAAATCGCTTCAAACCTGCTAGTGGGATGCCTGATTTTTGTATGGAGTGTTCCCGGTTTGGAGGACTATTTTCTGCTGACAATAAGCGCTCCTTTTAACATAATAAAACACGCAAACAAAGCACTCCTAAAGCGCTTTTTTAAGGGCTAACTATATTAAAATATTCATTTTTGGTTTGCTTTTACTTGTTTAAATGCCTTTTTTAAGCATTTTCGTAAGCCATAACATATTTTTATTTTGTTATCGCTTTAAAACCTTCTTCGTTGCAGCACTAAAATAGCAGCTATTTTTGTATATTTTATTCATTATCATTTACTGCTGTATAAGAGCTCTCTTATTGAAGCGCTCAATTATGCGCTTTTTCTCTTAAGTGCTTCAAAAAACACAAATTTTTTTTACTGGGTATTGTAACCAGTTGAGCAACGGTTAAAATGTTGAATAGAGATCTTTAAAATATCGAATTCGATAGTCGTAGATAAATATCAATGTATCGATATATGGGTATTTTTAATATCGGCGATATATCGATTATAATTTGTTTAAATATCGATATTTTAATATATCGATATTTATTGCCCATCCCTATCTCGCACCAATTTGAAATGTGACTTATTTGACAATTCTTGTGAGAAAATTATCGCAAAATGTTGTTACAGAAACACTTTTTTCTCACATCCTTCCAATAATCGCTGGAAAATTATTTAAATGACAGATAATTCTCGCAAAGTAAAGATAACAAAATACTTGTGTGAGAAAAACTTATTTTTTTTTCATTTTGTTTTATTTTTGTTCTAATTTACTTGTTTCATGCGGAAAATACGATACGATATATACGGAAACGGGCTTATGGTTTTTGGCTTATGGTGTTGCTAACATTGACAATCAACAACTATTGTACATTTGTTAATAATAAACAAACAGACGTAATTTATACGAATTTTAGGAAAGCCTTTGTTAAAGGTGACCACGATATTTTTCTTAACAAGTTATCACATATGGGATTTAGCAGCAACGTAATTCGCTGGCTTAACTGCCCGCTCGCCGATATCAAACGTTAACGTTCGCATAGTAAATAACATTTAAAACAAAAACAAAATTTCGAAAAAAATTTTTGTTTTAAATGTAATTTTCTATGCGAACGTTAACGTTCGATATCGGCGAACGGGCAGTAAATCTTATCTTTAAGAACACAAGTAAAATTTACGAATGCTATATCCAAACTCATTCTTGTTCTGTCTGGTGTGCCTTAAGAAAGTCATCTTGGTCTCGTTTTTTAATCGCCATTGGATTCAGTGTAGTTGATTGAATTAAACCCACCATCTTGCCGATTTTTTCAACTGGCACAGTGAATTAATAAAAAAAATTTATTTTCAGTGTTTAAGACCTGGTAATCTACTGTGTAAAATCTAAAAACATAATTTTAAAATCATAAGGTATGAAAAATTTTTAAAATGGTTCAAAAATATTATCGCTTTTTTAAGGCCTTTATGGCACTTTATTTTAAATGCATTGTTCAAGTTTTTGTGAAAAAGTGCAAAAATAATTTATTAGAAAAATTTACCAAGTGCAAAGAATTCATCTGTATTGATACCATGTTCACACGAAAATCAATATTCACGTTTCGCTTTCCTATTCCTGTTTCGTGCCCCCAAACATGATTGAAACAACATGTTCTGCCATACAACATTTTGATAGCGAAACAGGTCGTTGTACTATCATCTCCTATTCTGATAACATTTATCGCTAGTTTATCTGAACTAGCTCTCAAAAAAAAACCAAAACAAAGAAAAAACAAAATAAAAATTCATGTTAAATAATATAAAGTGATAATTATTAAATAATAATATTAATAAAAGTATTAAATAATATATTTTTAAATTTTACTTAAATTTTAATCTATTTTAAAAAGAATCACACTAACAACACAAAAAAATGCCAAAATGAAACAAGAATGAATCGTATGAGCAGCATGTTTGACAATCTAGTTTTAAATTTTTTTTATTTTAAATAAAAGCAACAAAAACAACAAACAAATTGTACATTAAAATTAATTTTTGTAATAATAAAATTACCATTTGTATTTAAAAATGTATTTGTACTTTGAAAGTATATTTACATTAGGGATATAACTTTAACAATTTTTTAAATTATCAAAATTGGCATAGCACAGTCCGATAGAGCATAAAAAACTATAAGGGAACGTATATTTATTTTTTCAAACAGGTCAAACAAGTTCACACACCAACCGCGATGAAGTTTTGAAAATTTTTAATTTTCTTTTTGGTTAAGAAAAGTTAATAATATGTTTATTTAAAACAGAAAATAGCTCAAGTATGAAATTTCATTAATATTTAGAGATGGTAAGAGATTTTTCCGTAAACCAAAACGTATCTTTAACCTTTTTTAACGAAAAAAAATTAAAAATGAATAAAAAACACTGTATAAAATTATGAATATTCAATATTGCATTAAGAAATTCAAGTCCGTGCTTTAAGTGTTCCAAAATGTCTTTCAAGAAAAGTTTCCAATCAGTTGAAAAAAATCCCACAATCTGGAAAAACCTGTTAACTATATTCAAAAACAGTTAAGTAATGCCCCGTATAATCCAAAACATTGATTTTGGACTAAATCATTTCAGTAAAATGCCTACAAGGCCCAAAAGTACAAAAGTAATAGAATTAAAACAATAACATATATAATATGTGATTTATGGAAAAATATGTATCTACCAACGGTATCCGTGAGATCAGTAAAAAGAAAAATTGAAAATCTCATATCATTATACCACAAAAGTATTAAAATACCAAAAGATTGTGATGATTTGAAGAATGTTTTTGATGTTTCTTAAATAAACAGTGATTTCCACTAGAAATATTCACCTTCCATACAAAGTGATTTTCGGTCAATTTCTAGTTGCGATTTTGATAAAAATTATTATCTGAAGAATCAGAAAGCTCTATACCCCCAGCTCGTCTTAAGCCCAATTTACAAGGCTGTTATTAAATCAGCTGAACAAAAAGAAAAACAGTTAAAAGAACAATTGAAGGAAGAACTTTGGTGTCTTCACTTCGATGGAAGAAGAATTAATGGAAAGGAAATTCAAGTGCTAGTTTTATAAAATGAATCTAAAGATATATATCTGGGAGTATTTGTTTTATATGATGGAAAGGCAAATACTATATTTAAAGGCATTAGAGATTAACTCTACAAGTTTGATTTATGGAACAATATTAAAGTGATAATTTGTGATACAATCTCAGTTTACACAGGTAAGATAAATGGTGTGGTTACACAGTTGCGGAAATTTTTTAAAGCCTTAGATTAGAAATACTACAATATATTGGTTGTCAACACCACATTTTGGATTTGATATTAAGGCACGTAATGGATGAGTTGCTCGGTGGTAAGACATCCTCTCCAGATATATGTTACAGTTTTGTAAGGGAATTGATTTCGAATTACAACAAGTTAAAACAGAGCTACATTCAAAAAAGTGAAATGCTTGATATTAAAAATATTAAATGGCGCGACGACATGCAGTATTTGCTTGAACTAGGAACTGCATTTCAATTATTTCAAGAAACCAAAAAAAAGTTCATATATAAGTTTTAAACCTATACCCCCAATAAGTAACGCTTGTTGGAACTCAAGAGCCATTTTAGCGATTTTAGCTTATATATTAATTCCAAAATATCAGAATGACTTGTATCCGATATGCGAGTTTATCTGCGGAAAATGGTTTGACATATGGTTTTCAGACCGAGAATTTCGCGACGACAACTTCGAAGTTTTATATCAATCACTTTTAAGATTTGAAGTTGCTAAAAACTGCTTTATTAAGCATTGGAAAAAAGATTATTCAATAATCCGAAGCCAACAAAGAAGTAATATCTATGCGGAGCGTGCCATTAAAGTTGTTCAGGATATTTATCCTTTCTTAAAGAAACTCCTTTATCTTTCAATAACTAGCTCATAATTTTTCTTATTTTTGTTATACATATATATGTAACTTTGAGTAATTCAAGAAATAAAATTTAGAAAAACCAATTGGTGCGTGAACTTTTTTGAGAAAAATTAAAAAAGATTATGATTTTCGTGGTTACAAGAACATGGTTAACCTCATGGTACTATGCCAAAAAATTGGTTATACCCCTAATGTACATATTTAAAAAAAAAAACACACTACGTTATAGGTACATATAAAAACGAAAAATAAGGTACATAAAAAGTCTATCGATATATTCATGAAATCAAATTGTTTATTGATAACAAATCATTTGTTATTTTAAAACTAAAAAAACAAGAATTTGGTCACTTTAAATGCCTTTTTTAAGCATTTTCGTAAACCATAACATATTTTTATTTTGTTATCGCTTTAAAACCTTCTTCGTTGCAGCACTAAAATAGCAGCTATTTTTGTATATTTTATTCATTATCATTTACTGCTGTATAAGAGCTCTCTTATTGAAGCGCTCAATTATGCGCTTTTTCTCTTAAGTGCTTCAAAAAACACAAATTTTTTTTACTGGGTATTGTAACCAGTAGCCCGTTTCTGTATTTCTCGCATCGTAAAATTTCCCGCATGAAACAAGTGAATTATAACAAAAACAGTGCAATATGAAACAAAAAATGGTTTTTCTCACATAAGTGTTTCTGTATATTTACTTTGGGAGAATTATCTGTCATTTAAATAATTTTCCAGCATTTATTGGAAGGATGTGAGAAAAAGTGTTTCTGTATTAATATTTTGCTAAAAGTTTCTCACAAGAACTGTCAAAATAAGTTACATTTAAAATTGATGCGAGAAAAATTAAATTTAAAAAAATGGAGCACAAATTATGTATCTATGTACGCAAGTATGTGTATTATTTTTTTTTTTATTTGAAGGGAAAGAATTTTAATGATGAAAATAAATAAAACACAATTGTTAAATTTTGTTATTTTAATTTTTTTAAGCCCTTCATTGCTTTCGTTTTATGCAGGGCTGCCAGATAAATTTTTGAAAAAATCGTTAATTTCCTAAGAAAGAATAAAAAAAAATCGGCTAATTTGTTTAAAAAAATCCGACAATTTAAAATTAATTTTGACAAATTTTGTTCGATTTTTATTAAAACATAATCAAAAAAATTGGTAAAGTTCATGGGAAAAATACATATTTTATACATATATACATACATACTTAACCTTGAGGTCTATTTAAATAAAATTATTTATTTTATTTTTCTCTTTAATCCGATAACAATTTAAAATTTCAGACTGTTTTTTTCCTGAAAATATCGCTTAAAGGCGTAACAAAATATCATATTGAACTTGCCAAAAAAAAAAAGCCCAAAATTTCCTATAGTGCATTGATTAAAAATGGTGTAATAGTTTAATGTATTGATCACATAAACAAATGTGATCATGAAAAATGTTTTAACAGTTTTCCTTCGAAATTTTGATTTTGCCCATAAATTTTTAAGCTGCCATGTTTTTAAAGATATCGTTTTTCTGTGGTGCTGAATATATAATCATACTAAACTAATTAAAATTATTTTATTTCGAAGACTGAATAATATCTTAACCAGAAAAAATCAGCAAATCGGCACTTTGCCAATTTTGGAACAAAAAATCGTCAAAATGACGATAGATCGACAAATCTGGCAGCCCTATTTTTATTATATCTATTTCTTTCGTTGACGTTTCGCTTGCATTTGACACTTAATTACCGGAAGTATTCCAGTTAAAACAGAATCTGTGTTGTCTGTTCTCACAATCAAATACAGAAACACTTTTTTCTCACAAATCGAGAAACGATGGAATTTTTTGTTTCACACTTAATGTGAGAAATTTTGCAATGCGAGAAATACAGAAACGAGCTACAGTTGAGCAAAAATGTTAAAATTTTGAATAGAGATCTTTAAAATATCGAATTCGATAGTCGTAGATAAATATCAATGTATCGATATATGGGTATTTTTAATATCGGCGATATATCGATTATAATTTGTTTAAATATCGATATTTTAATATATCGATATTTATTGCCCATCCCTATCTCGCACCAATTTGAAATGTGACTTATTTGACAATTCTTGTGAGAAAATTATCGCAAAATGTTGTTACAGAAACACTTTTTTCTCACATCCTTCCAATAATCGCTGGAAAATTATTTAAATGACAGATAATTCTCGCAAAGTAAAGATAACAAAATACTTGTGTGAGAAAAACTTATTTTTTTTTCATTTTGTTTTATTTTTGTTCTAATTTACTTGTTTCATGCGGAAAATACGATACGATATATACGGAAACGGGCTTATGGTTTTTGGCTTATGGTGTTGCTAACATTGACAATCAACAACTATTGTACATTTGTTAATAATAAACAAACAGACGTAATTTATACGAATTTTAGGAAAGCCTTTGTTAAAGGTGACCACGATATTTTTCTTAACAAGTTATCACATATGGGATTTAGCAGCAACGTAATTCGCTGGCTTAACTGCCCGCTCGCCGATATCAAACGTTAACGTTCGCATAGTAAATAACATTTAAAACAAAAACAAAATTTCGAAAAAAATTTTTGTTTTAAATGTAATTTTCTATGCGAACGTTAACGTTCGATATCGGCGAACGGGCAGTAAATCTTATCTTTAAGAACACAAGTAAAATTTACGAATGCTATATCCAAACTCATTCTTGTTCTGTCTGGTGTGCCTTAAGAAAGTCATCTTGGTCTCGTTTTTTAATCGCCATTGGATTCAGTGTAGTTGATTGAATTAAACCCACCATCTTGCCGATTTTTTCAACTGGCACAGTGAATTAATAAAAAAAATTTATTTTCAGTGTTTAAGACCTGGTAATCTACTGTGTAAAATCTAAAAACATAATTTTAAAATCATAAGGTATGAAAAATTTTTAAAATGGTTCAAAAATATTATCGCTTTTTTAAGGCCTTTATGGCACTTTATTTTAAATGCATTGTTCAAGTTTTTGTGAAAAAGTGCAAAAATAATTTATTAGAAAAATTTACCAAGTGCAAAGAATTCATCTGTATTGATACCATGTTCACACGAAAATCAATATTCACGTTTCGCTTTCCTATTCCTGTTTCGTGCCCCCAAACATGATTGAAACAACATGTTCTGCCATACAACATTTTGATAGCGAAACAGGTCGTTGTACTATCATCTCCTATTCTGATAACATTTATCGCTAGTTTATCTGAACTAGCTCTCAAAAAAAAACCAAAACAAAGAAAAAACAAAATAAAAATTCATGTTAAATAATATAAAGTGATAATTATTAAATAATAATATTAATAAAAGTATTAAATAATATATTTTTAAATTTTACTTAAATTTTAATCTATTTTAAAAAGAATCACACTAACAACACAAAAAAATGCCAAAATGAAACAAGAATGAATCGTATGAGCAGCATGTTTGACAATCTAGTTTTAAATTTTTTTTATTTTAAATAAAAGCAACAAAAACAACAAACAAATTGTACATTAAAATTAATTTTTGTAATAATAAAATTACCATTTGTATTTAAAAATGTATTTGTACTTTGAAAGTATATTTACATTAGGGATATAACTTTAACAATTTTTTAAATTATCAAAATTGGCATAGCACAGTCCGATAGAGCATAAAAAACTATAAGGGAACGTATATTTATTTTTTCAAACAGGTCAAACAAGTTCACACACCAACCGCGATGAAGTTTTGAAAATTTTTAATTTTCTTTTTGGTTAAGAAAAGTTAATAATATGTTTATTTAAAACAGAAAATAGCTCAAGTATGAAATTTCATTAATATTTAGAGATGGTAAGAGATTTTTCCGTAAACCAAAACGTATCTTTAACCTTTTTTAACGAAAAAAAATTAAAAATGAATAAAAAACACTGTATAAAATTATGAATATTCAATATTGCATTAAGAAATTCAAGTCCGTGCTTTAAGTGTTCCAAAATGTCTTTCAAGAAAAGTTTCCAATCAGTTGAAAAAAATCCCACAATCTGGAAAAACCTGTTAACTATATTCAAAAACAGTTAAGTAATGCCCCGTATAATCCAAAACATTGATTTTGGACTAAATCATTTCAGTAAAATGCCTACAAGGCCCAAAAGTACAAAAGTAATAGAATTAAAACAATAACATATATAATATGTGATTTATGGAAAAATATGTATCTACCAACGGTATCCGTGAGATCAGTAAAAAGAAAAATTGAAAATCTCATATCATTATACCACAAAAGTATTAAAATACCAAAAGATTGTGATGATTTGAAGAATGTTTTTGATGTTTCTTAAATAAACAGTGATTTCCACTAGGAATATTCACCTTCCATACAAAGTGATTTTCGGTCAATTTCTAGTTGCGATTTTGATAAAAATTATTATCTGAAGAATCAGAAAGCTCTATACCCCCAGCTCGTCTTAAGCCCAATTTACAAGGCTGTTATTAAATTAGCTGAACAAAAAGAAAAACAGTTAAAAGAACAATTGAAGGAAGAACTTTGGTGTCTTCACTTCGATGGAAGAAGAATTAATGGAAAGGAAATTCAAGTGCTAGTTTTATAAAATGAATCTAAAGATATATATCTGGGAGTATTTGTTTTATATGATGGAAAGGCAAATACTATATTTAAAGGCATTAGAGATTAACTCTACAAGTTTGATTTATGGAACAATATTAAAGTGATAATTTGTGATACAATCTCAGTTTACACAGGTAAGATAAATGGTGTGGTTACACAGTTGCGGAAATTTTTTAAAGCCTTAGATTAGAAATACTACAATATATTGGTTGTCAACACCACATTTTGGATTTGATATTAAGGCACGTAATGGATGAGTTGCTCGGTGGTAAGACATCCTCTCCAGATATATGTTACAGTTTTGTAAGGGAATTGATTTCGAATTACAACAAGTTAAAACAGAGCTACATTCAAAAAAGTGAAATGCTTGATATTAAAAATATTAAATGGCGCGACGACATGCAGTATTTGCTTGAACTAGGAACTGCATTTCAATTATTTCAAGAAACCAAAAAAAAGTTCATATATAAGTTTTAAACCTATACCCCCAATAAGTAACGCTTGTTGGAACTCAAGAGCCATTTTAGCGATTTTAGCTTATATATTAATTCCAAAATATCAGAATGACTTGTATCCGATATGCGAGTTTATCTGCGGAAAATGGTTTGACATATGGTTTTCAGACCGAGAATTTCGCGACGACAACTTCGAAGTTTTATATCAATCACTTTTAAGATTTGAAGTTGCTAAAAACTGCTTTATTAAGCATTGGAAAAAAGATTATTCAATAATCCGAAGCCAACAAAGAAGTAATATCTATGCGGAGCGTGCCATTAAAGTTGTTCAGGATATTTATCCTTTCTTAAAGAAACTCCTTTATCTTTCAATAACTAGCTCATAATTTTTCTTATTTTTGTTATACATATATATGTAACTTTGAGTAATTCAAGAAATAAAATTTAGAAAAACCAATTGGTGCGTGAACTTTTTTGAGAAAAATTAAAAAAGATTATGATTTTCGTGGTTACAAGAACATGGTTAACCTCATGGTACTATGCCAAAAAATTGGTTATACCCCTAATGTACATATTTAAAAAAAAAACACACTACGTTATAGGTACATATAAAAACGAAAAATAAGGTACATAAAAAGTCTATCGATATATTCATGAAATCAAATTGTTTATTGATAACAAATCATTTGTTATTTTAAAACTAAAAAAACAAGAATTTGGTCACTTTAAATGCCTTTTTTAAGCATTTTCGTAAACCATAACATATTTTTATTTTGTTATCGCTTTAAAACCTTCTTCGTTGCAGCACTAAAATAGCAGCTATTTTTGTATATTTTATTCATTATCATTTACTGCTGTATAAGAGCTCTCTTATTGAAGCGCTCAATTATGCGCTTTTTCTCTTAAGTGCTTCAAAAAACACAAATTTTTTTTACTGGGTATTGTAACCAGTTGAGCAAAAATGTTAAAATGTTGAATAGAGATCTTTAAAATATCGAATTCGATAGTCGTAGATAAATATCAATGTATCGATATATGGGTATTTTTAATATCGGCGATATATCGATTATAATTTGTTTAAATATCGATATTTTAATATATCGATATTTATTGCCCATCCCTATCTCGCACCAATTTGAAATGTGACTTATTTGACAATTCTTGTGAGAAAATTATCGCAAAATGTTGTTACAGAAACACTTTTTTCTCACATCCTTCCAATAATCGCTGGAAAATTATTTAAATGACAGATAATTCTCGCAAAGTAAAGATAACAAAATACTTGTGTGAGAAAAACTTATTTTTTTTTCATTTTGTTTTATTTTTGTTCTAATTTACTTGTTTCATGCGGAAAATACGATACGATATATACGGAAACGGGCTTATGGTTTTTGGCTTATGGTGTTGCTAACATTGACAATCAACAACTATTGTACATTTGTTAATAATAAACAAACAGACGTAATTTATACGAATTTTAGGAAAGCCTTTGTTAAAGGTGACCACGATATTTTTCTTAACAAGTTATCACATATGGGATGGGAGCACGTATTTACAGCACAATTATCTGTCGTTATACAAACCATGTTATCTATAAGAATGTTATTGTTTTAGATCCAAGTTTTTGAATACACTAGTTTCTCTTACAAAACTCAGTTATGTTATTAATATTAAGGGGACTAGTCAAATTTGTTAAAATTGTTTGTAACTTTTGCCAATTCATTATGATTTTTTTTTTTTTTTTTTTGGCGATTTGAGTCAGTCACCATTTCCTTAATTACGTTATTTAGACGATCTAAAACTTGAAAGTAAATCGGTGAATACAAAAACTAAATCACAAAGAAATGATAGCAAAAATGAGCTGCCACTTTAAGTCAATTAAAACGATGAACTAAGAAAATTCCATAAAAAAAAACCATAAACTAAGTCCCCTTTCAGACAGGCAAAGTTTACTTTGACAAAGTCTGTTGAATTCTCTTTTAAACTTTGTTTGGTGCTCAGACACACAAAGTTTAATTTGACAAATTTTTGTTTTCTCTTGTTTGAATATAATATATAAACAGCGTTGCCAGAATGATGATTTTATCATATGTTGGATTATTTTTTTTAACAAAAATATGATTAAAGATTTTTTTCTCAAATAATGATTTTTTATTTTTAGAAATTCTGATTTTTACTTTAATTTTGCTTATAGAAAATAAACGATTATTTAAACAGTCAATTTTTAAAACAATGAAGTTTTGCATCAGCTTGATGTGTGTTGGTCCTGCACACTTTTGTACCCAGTATCTAGAATACACAAAATTGCATCATTATTTCTGGACATAAAAATATTAAAATAGGCATATTATAACCTATTTCCAATGTGCGAAAGAATTCCTTCTTTCGAACAACTACATTTAAAACAAAAACAAATTCTAAAAACTTTGTTTTTGTTTTAAATGTATTTGTAAAGGTACGTACAGACTGATGAAATATTTGAAAACAAACATCAAATATTTCATTAACGTAGTCTGAATACAAAATATTTTTGAGTATCAAATAAAATAACAGCTGATTTTGAGCAAATAAAAGTATTTGCCGGCAAACAAATATTTGTTCAATGTGAACATAGTGTGAACACAAAAAATCAAATATTTTAGTAATTTTTGAGAAAACATTTATTTGATATTACAAAAACATTGTAAGAGTAAATAACGACAAATAATTTTAGCCATGTTCAGGATAGAAGCAATTTTTCCTGTAAGTTTTCGGATTCTTTACAATTTTAAAGATTTTTTATAATTATTAGACTTTGCTATCGTGCCGCTATTAGCAAATTTTTGCGAATTTAGCAATTTTTATAGAATTTTTGCCATTCCTTATAGTTTTAGGCACTTTTACTAAATTTTATGGCTTGTTTGAAATATTAAAATGGTTCGCGAATTTTCGCTATTCTTGCAAAATTTTTTTTTATTGTTTTAATCCTACATCCTACCGATTTAGCAATTTCAAATATATATTAGGGTTTGTTTCCAAGTAAGCTATTTTTCGCGAATTTTAGCCATGCTCGCGAAGAAGCGATTTTTCACTGTGAATTTTTAGAGCTTTAACGATTTTTAATAATTATTAGGCTTTGCTATCATACCGCTATTATCAAATTTTTTCGAATTTCCGCTAATTTAGCAATTTTTATCGAATTTTTGCCATTCCTTATAGTTTTAGACACTTTTAATAAATTTGATGGCTTGTTTGAAATATCTAAATTTTTCGCGAATTTTCGCTATTTTTGCAAAAATTTTTTTTCTCGACATTTTGTTTTTTAACTGATTTAGCGACTTCAAATATATTTAAGGGTTTGTTTCCAACTTTGCAATTTTTCACAAATTTTAGCCATGTTCCCGTTACCCAGTGGCTTCCATTTTCTTCTTCTTCAACATTCTCCAGTTCTAACACTAAAAAAGATGCTGATCCACAGAATAAAATAAATAAATTAGCTTTTGCGCTCATTTTTACCATTTGAGAAATATATTTTTATTTTTGAACACTTTCATTAAATAATTATTTTAGTCTGAACGCATGGCAAACATGAATTAATTTATTTTATTTAACACTGTTTGCCAACTGTTTCATCAAACAAAAATTATCAAATATTTGAGCTTAGTTTGAACATTAACAAAATATTTGTTTGTTTCACACAGTTTGAAGCAAATATCAAAACAAATATTTTCGTTAAATATTTCATTAGTCTGAACGTACTTTAAGAAGTAAATAATTCTTTCGTACATCGGAAATAGGCAGTTAGAATATTGATAAAAGAATATTGTAAAAAGAAAAAATGTATTTTTACAAAGTTTCATATACTGACGAATTATGTTTATATGTATTTCAATTTAAATAATAAAAAGTATGGTTTTATAAAAAATTAATAATTCTTACTATTTTGCCCTTGTTTTAAAAAATTTTAATTAAGAAAAAACAAATTTAAGATTTTCCTCCTCAAAATATGATTTCTTACTCCATATGACAATTTTCATTCCAAAGATTCTGGTAACGCTGTGTATAAATATAAAGTTGCAGCCAACTTCAGGTATAATCTACGAACGAAAAACAAAACGAATTTGTGAGTACAGCAAAGTATGTACTCCCCCGCTATGCTATTTTCCCTTCTCTTCTATAAACTCAAGACTTTGCAAAGTAAACTTTGCTTGTCTGAAAGAGGTCCAAGAAAGTTTGTAAATTGTGCCAATTAACTAATTGTTGTACCATTGTACTTTTGAGGTTTGAATTGTACCAAAAAAAGTACAATTGTGCCAACTTTTTCAACCTTGATATCTATAAATGTTTCCAATACTGAGAAGGTATCGCAACTTTACCGGCGATATCATATCGGGTACAAGTATCGATATCATATCGATACCCTACTGGTATTTCTCCATCCCAATCGATTTAGCTAAGTCAAGAATCTATTAACAAATTCATCCACCAATAAGCGATTTTTAACAGTTAAGATTACTTGAGATGGGAGCCCAAACTTGCACTGTATTCACACTAGAGGTCTTGGCGCTTATTCTGTATAGCGATGCTAAAGTCAATGCGACTCGAAAATATATAACTGCGAACAATTTCTGTTATGTGTTACGATGTTCGCAAAGTACGTTTTTATTCGCATAACAAATACTTTAACCAATTTGAAAGACATTCAAAAATATTAGTGTAATAAATAAACTGGTTTGTATAATTTTAGTTAAATCTTAATAACGTCTTATATTTTCTGCAACAAGTTATAACGACGTGCCAGACGTACTGGTTTTAGTAGTACATGTACTGATTTTTTTAAATTGTATTGTTTTAAGCACAACACCAAAAACAGTAACCAAATGTACTTTCTTTTAACCTTTGTTCTATTTTTTGGTTCAGTGCACAAAAATACAAAAAAACTCTGCTAAAGTAAAACAATTGGGGTATCCTAGTTCTTTTGTCATAACATCCTAATATTTTACTATAGTTTAAAGAAATTTTAAAAAATATTATATTATTTGTATAAACTTCATACTTTTTGTACCGATTATCTTTATAAGAACAATTCTTAAACCCAGGAAAAACTACAGTCATTGTGTAAAAAATTTAAAGCAAAATCTATATCTATTCATTTCGTTTTCTAGAACATGTCCGATTATTTCAAGACAACATTTGTGGCAACCTTTGAATCCCCCAGTAGTATTTCACTATGCCAAGATAAAAATACTGTACGATTTTAACACAACTGAGAAAATTGTATTTCTTCAAAATAGAAAATATAAAAATACTAACACACTTCGCACTTGATTATAAAGAGTGCGAATCGAAATTTTTATTTTTTTACTTTTTGGAAAAGTGTAAAAATGTCGTGCTTTTTTGTCTACTAATTGGTAATGAAAAATTGGTTTCAAAATTATTTTTTATATGCCTTTAATATTAAATTAAAAATTGTTTTGCTTCTGCTGAAATTTTTAAATTTTGAGTTAATTCCCTCTTTATGATCAAGTACGATTTATCTTTCATTTGTAAAACTTTTTTAATTTTGTATTACAGGCAAACATATTTTTTTAATAATTTTGATTAAAACTGTTTTTATTAATTTAATATTTTCAGATTTTGTGAAATAAAAATAAACCAGACTATGTTTTTTGGAGTTTATAGATTAAATAAATTAAAAAAAGTTTATATTATTTTTCAAATGGTGAAAATTGCTTTGAATACCAATATGATAAAAGAAAATCCTACTAACACAATCATAAAGTTATTTTTTTAAGTTAAGTTTTACTCTCTCTGTCTCTTTCGGTTGTAGTTTTTTTCCATGGCTGTAACTGTTTTATGTTACTTTGGTGAGAGCTTCTCGCATTGAAAAGATGTGAAACAGTGATGCATTTTTAATTTTTGGGCAAAAATGACGATTTAATAGGGCTAAGATACCTTTGATAGGGCTAAAATTTTTCACCAGGAATATCCTGCTTATATAGTACCCAAATACAATCAGTGATGCGGGCGTGTGGTTAAAAACAAATCAAAACCAGTCCATAAAAATAAAACGAAAATGGCGATGGATTGTCCGTATATAAGAAGAACCAGCAAAAATGTTGCTCAACAAGCGCCTACTTGGAACCCTATAAGTAAAGGACGCTCCGTCGCGCCCCTGGAAAAAAGCTGGAGGAGAGCTATTGATGAGGCACTGCGTCCCGAAAATCTCAATAAAGCGAATAAAATATTCAAATACAGTTGCCCTCTTGAGGTGCTATGGTCCAATACGAGAAAAGAATGACAGTGATTTTTGGTACTAACTTGATATACATACTACCAAAAAATAATTTTTATTTAATACATGATAGATTTACCAATACAATTATGAAGTTTTGTTTAACAAACAAAGCAATGTTGTTACTAAAATTCGTGTTTGAAACAGTGAGATTGAAAAATTTACATTGTAAATGTAATTAGTTGCATTTTGATCTGAAAGGGCCAAAATAGATTGGAAAGTACCACAGGGGTATCAAACATTCAAAAGTGCCACAAATGGCCCAATTGTGCCACATTTTGCATCACTGATGTGAAACAAAATATTCCATCTGTTCTCGAAAAGTGAGATAAAAATGTGTCTGCAACTCATGTTGAAAACTATCAAAAGATATTACGTTATAAATGCAGACGTTGAGAAGCAACACTGACAAACATTGACAGCGACCAAAATATATAAAAACTTAAAAATTTTCAACGACGGCGGCAAAAATACCACCATCGGCTACACCAAAAAATGTAAAGTGCGACTTTAATGTTTGTTGTTTACAAAATATGTAGCTTTGAAAACATTTCGTCTTCTCATAATTGTTTTAGCACATTTGCCAAAAAGTCTGTACAGAGAAAAACGTTAATGAAGGTTTATAATAGTTTTTCTCAAAATTTATATGATAAATCTTCTTTTAATGTCACCAATGAATTGCTGTACATTAGACCGTCTCACTTTTCAGTTTTTTTCGAAATTTCTTCATGAACATCGATTTTCTTTATCTACTATAAAAACCAAGAAATTTGGTGTATAACACTTAAATATTGATGAATGGGAAGTGGTCTCTCAAATCGTTTTTTAATTTTTTTAGGCAAAATACCTTTTTTCAAAAAATGGAAAAATCTTGATTTAGTAATTTGCCTCAAACACAAGCAGTTCTGAATGGATTTGAACATCATTTCATGCTAGAAAGCTTATTAAATTTCCTAAATGTTTCTTAAAGCAACATTGCCATTTTGTTCGATGGTTTTTTATTCATAGCACTACAAATTCAGATTTTCAAATACAAACTTAACATTTTTTTTAATTTTTGCTTACCTTTTCATATATAAAAATTGAACGAGGCAAAACTTTTATATTCTGTAAATGCAGTATTGAAGGAAATTTTAAAATGAAGATTTTGGTGTAAATAACAGTCGCATTCTGTTAAGAAAAACTGCAGTTTTAGTTGAAATGTTTAAAGTTGTTTATTTCTAAATATAAAAAAAAAATAATATTTTGGTAATAACTTTTTTGTATCTGAACCGATTTTTCCGAGTTTTTCAGCAAATATGTTTTACTAAAGATTTCCGAGCTTTTGATATATTAGACGTATCCATAGGTCACATAACAGCTCTAAAATTTAAGTTTTTATAAAAATGTGGATGCTTTTTAGCCCATTTTTGGAGTATTTTGCTAATAACTTAACCATTTCTTAACCAATTTGGCAGATTTATATACCCACGTCTTAAGGAAGAAATTTACCATTTACTTAGATTATAACGCTTGGACTCGGAAAGATCTATTGCTTCCGAAAATGGGTATGCTTAAATAAAAAATTTTATTTTGGGCATTACTCTTCCATTTTTGGGAAAAAACTTGCAGGGTTTTCGGGAAATATATTCTGCTAAAAATTTCTGATATTTTGATATATAAAACGTGTTCATATGTCATACTAGAGCCCTAATATTAAAAATTTTGAGTATTTTCAATAATATCTTTGTACGGGAGGTACCATGCCCACTTTACCAATCCCGCCCATATTTTGAGGGATGCTGTGTATTGATAACCGATATGTTTGTACCTAATTTGGGAACTTTAGCTCGCTTCGTTCTCCAGATATACAGAAATGTGTAACGTCTTTGTATGGGAAGTGCCACACCCAAAATGATTTAATTTAAGTCGTCGAGCATTTTCACAAAACGCATCCAAACTCCAACAAAAGCATAATTTTACCAAATTTTAAAAAATAAAAAAACCAATATGTTCTTACTTTATAATATACTAGCTTAACCCGGTGCGCTTCGCTACACTGGCATCCTATGGGAGGTATTTCCCCCCCTGCGCCTACCCGCTTAATTTTTATTTTCAAAAGTGTAGTATACCATAAGAGTGACTTTTAGAAAGTTTGAACATTCTCACTATTACAGTTCTTAAGATATGCGATGTTAAACATTGGCGTCCTATGGGGTATTCCTATACCGCCGCTGCTATTTTATTTCAATTCCGGGGCTCAGAAGATCCTACTACAAAAAGTTCAGCAAAATGCGTGCAGCGGCTCTTAAGATATGCGATAATTAATATTGGCATCCTATGGGGGGTACCAATTCCCCTGCCCCTATCGAAAAAATAAGTAGCCTATTTTATTTTTAGGGCTCACGTGATGTTACTGTAAAAATTTCAGGAAAATCGGTTCAGTATAATATTGGCATCCTATGGGGGGTACCAATTCCCCTGCCCCTATCGAAAAAATAAGTAGCCTATTTTATTTTTAGGGCTCACGTGATGTTACTGTAAAAATTTCAGGAAAATCGGTTCAGTATAATATTGGCATCCTATGGGGGGTACCAATTCCCCTGCCCCTATCGAAAAAATAAGTAGCCTATTTTATTTTTAGGGCTCACGTGATGTTACTGTAAACATTTCAGGAAAATCGGTTCAGTAGTTTCGGAGTCTATAAAGCGACAAACATACAAACACACATAATTTCATTTTTATATATATAGATTTATGCAATAGAAGAAAATTTAGAAATAAACAACTTTACACATTTCAACTAAAACTGCAGTTTTTCTTAACAGAATACGACTGTTATTTACACCAAAATCTTTATTTTAAAATTTCCTACCATACTGCATTTACAGAATATAAAAGTTTTGCCTCGTTCAATTTTTATATATTAAAAGGTAAGCAAAAATTAAAAAAAATGTTAAGTTTGTATTTGAAAATCTGAATTTGTAGTGCTATAAATAAAAAACCATCGGTCAAAATGGCAACGTTGCTTTAAGAAACATTTAGGAAATTTAATAAGCTTTCTAATCCATGTAATAATGTTCAAATCCATTCAGAACTGCTTGAGTTTGAGGCAAATTACTAAATCAAGATTTTTTAATTTTTTGGAAAAAAAGGGATTTTGCCTAAAAAAATGAAAAAACGATTTGAGAGACCGCTTCCCATTCATTAATATTTAAGTGTTATACACCAAATTTCTTGGTTTTTATAGTAGATAAAGAAAATCGATGTTCATGAAGGAATTTCGAAAAAAGTATAAAAACTGAGACGGTCTACTGTACATATGTTATGCAAATAAGAAAGTTTTTGTACGTTTGCATGTGATAAGCAGAGAAGACAAAAAAAAGCAAAAAACAAAGTGTTTACAGCAAAACAAATATATAAAAAAAGCACAAAAATTTAGAAAAAAAAAGCAGCAAAAAAAGCATTTTTATTTTTTTAATATATACATTTAAATATCAAAAAATACAGTTATTCTATTTCTTCAGATTCGTGAAAACAGTTACAATAACCAATCATGTGGGCTTTTATATTTGTAAACGTCATTTTTCTTCGTCTTTCTGTTAAAAGTGAATTGTATAAGTAGAAACTTCTTTCCACGTCAACGGATGTTGTTGGAGCAAATTTATATTTCAAAATTTCATTTCGTCATCAGGTTTAGCACCAGTTTGAAGAATGCTTTTTATTTGTAAAATTTGTTTGAACCCCGGATTTCTTTGAAATACATACTGCATTTAATTTCTTCATATATATTTTTTCATGTAGATTCTCAAGAGCTTTTCGTACATTTGACACAATATTTACACTTTCGTGAATAGCTAACCCAACTGTTTGTAGCTTTTTTTATAGAAGACACAGTATTTGAAAAATTGTTTTTGATAAACGCAAGTTGGGAACTTAATCCGGGCAAGTTATATATTTCCTTGGCGTGCGCGATCGAATCTGAGTCTTCACTTTTCAGTTTAGAAATAACAGCCTTTACTTTATCAAGGTATTCTGCATAATGCATTGTGGCTTCTATCCAAGTACCCCAACGTGTAGGGCATGAGAACGGTGGAAGAGCCAAATTGGGATTCATTTGTAAAAACAACTGCTTTCTACGAGGAGCCTATGGAAATTAAAATTTTAGTTTGTATGTGTGTAAATACGAGTTATTGAAAAATTAACTTAACAAAAACGGATTTGGTACAAGATATTAATTTATTTACATGCTGAAACTCTAAGCGCTGCATCAGTTACCATTAGCAATATTTTGTCGTATTGAATGCCTAGATTAAATTAAAAAAAAAACATATAAAATAAAAAAAAAATTATGAATCAAATATTCACTTACCATCAGGCCATAAAATTTGTAATGAATCGTTGAAGAAAGATGCAATAGAAGCCCCATTTGCATTTTCAAGAACACCCATGTTCAATAAAAAAAAGGTTTATTTCCAACATCGCCATTTAAAATACCAAATATAAAGTTGCCCACATATCTTTGTTCACTGTCTGTTGTTTCATCAACAGAAATCCATATATATTTACTAGGGAGATCGAACGGTTATTATTCGACCGGTTTTAACCGGTTATTTTAGCTTTGCCCAAGTCGGTTATTTTAAAATGCCCATTTTTCGAATATCAAATAAACCGGTTATTTTGGTATAATTAACCGGTTATTTTAGTAATGTGTAATTTATATGCATTTTCCTTACTCTTGTTGTAGATGTACCCGTAATTTAAGTATTTTCTAATTGAATATTGGCCAAACTTATACTTTTTATGAAGAATGTCAAAACAAAATGTACAAAGTTCAAAAAACATTATGAACACTGTAAATACAAATCGCTTATAAAAGCGTGTGTTCTTGTAGAAAAAAAGCAAAAATTATTCAAAATACTACAAAAACGTGTGCAGTTAAAAAGTAAATAGTAATTTGTGCAAGAGTATTCCAAATATTAAATATATTTTTATATAAATTTTATCTTTAGATATTTTTCGAATGCGATTAAAAAGACAAAGTTAGGTGCTTGAAGTGCCCTAAAATAATAAGTTACAACGGTTCTTCCATGTCACGACTTATTAATTACCTTTAATTAGTATACATGCTTGACATTAATGTGATCCAAATGAAACTCAACTCCGTTCGAAGTAGTTCTAAGAATACGACAAATAATACTTTACTAAAATACGCTGCAAAAAATGAATTATTGGGTGAAATATAAGCCCGTTGTGTTGCCGAGGACGAAATGCCCTTAAATGCACTAAAAACTCTTAAGTAGTTCCAGCATCTCTTCATGCTGAAAACTACAACATTCCGGCGGAATTAACGATATGTGAAAAATTTCTACCAGGTTTATTTAATAAAACACCAAGAACTAAAAAACCAAATTGAAGAAATCACACAATGTCATGGAATGTTTTAAATTGTAGTCGACGAATTGACAAATATTTTACACAAAAAATATGTTTAGTTCACTATTCGTTTCTATAATGCTGAAACAAAATAATTTGAAATAGATAATCCTGGCTAAGAGGTTTTGTTTGCAACTTTTAAAAAATATGGTTGATTTATATAGACATCCTTAACCACCAACAAATTAAAACTCATTTAAAATAAATTTGAGAGAATATTTCAAATAATAACTTTATAAAATTCCTACAATTTATTTTCTTTTGCAAAACGTTTGTCGAGATCAAATATCATTCAACCGTTTCTAAATTACATTATACAAATATCTTCTTACAAATAAAGTTAAGTAAATCAATAAAAATTTTTTGAAAATTTAGCTAAAGTTTCATCAATTTACTAGTCCCACTTTTCTTGGATTTTATCGTAAAATATTTGTTAGGTCTGATCTAAGCCATATTTATGTATTTTTTTGGTTCTTTACCTTTGCAAATTGTTTTGTTTTTATTCAAATTAACGTTTTATTTCCAAAACTTATTTGATTTTTGTGTTTTTAAGTATTCGAATTAAAACCGGTTAACCGGTTATTTAAAAATTGATTAACCGAAAACCGGGTTTTTTAAAATAGCAACTATTCGTAATATTCGAAAACCGGTTATTGAAAAAAGTCGAATAATCGATCTCCCTAATATTTACCTTTAGCCTTTTCACGCATTTTTCACAAAGCTTCCGTATACATTTGAGGTATGTATTTACCTCTAATAGATCTTTCGCTTGGAACTGACAAATTGGCGTGCTTTTGAAAGATATTTTTGAAACTGGGATGGCTTACTTTTTTTCACTGGTATATTGGTCTCCAACAAAAATTTACATATATCTTCGTGAAATGTATTGGCAGTAATATTAACAGGAAATTCCGTTATAAGTTTTTGTGGACGATTTTCTTGGCAAGCAGCTAATTTGTGTTTTTTGTACTAAAATGTTGCTCCACATTGCACTTCTTTTCGCTATTAATTTTACTCGAACACACATTACAAAAAAGCCAATCTTTTTCAACTTTAAAAACTTCAGGATACCATTTTACCATTTTTAGCAAAAATAACATATTTGACTTTTCTTTCGGCATTTTTTTTTTTTTTATTATTTTTTCGTTCACAACGGCCGGTTTACTTATTTTGTTTTAAACTCAAATAAGTAATATGGCTGTTTTTTTTTGGGATGGTAAGTTTATTAATTTTAGTTGTAATAAAGCGCCCAAAAACGTTGAGTCCACAACATATTTTTGTTTTAACCCAGAAAAAAGTTGTCAATTTTTTTTTTTTCTCATGTTTTCTCAAAAAAATATTTTTTACGTAAAAATTATGTTAAAAAAGCTATTTTACAGCAAAAACATAGGAAAAAAGCAAAATAAGCACCATAATAACAAAAACAGCAAAAAAAGCAAATATGGGCAAAAACAGCAAAAAAGAAGCAAAACAGCAAAAAAAGCAAATTGGTCTTCTCTGGTCTTCTGCGAAAATAAAAATTATTGTTTTGTGCTCCATATCAAATTTTGTTTTTTAATAGACGTTTTGTGCTCCATATCCACATAAAATTTAAATTTTACTCTTTCTTTTATGTTTCGTTAAATATTTGTTTATTGAATCAAAATTATGAATAAAATGAATAGTTGATGATATTTCGACGAGTGGTGCCTTTATCAACATGAATGAATATCCTATAACCTGAACTGCTTTTATAAATTAAAACAACCGTTACATTTTTATTTATTGAACAAAAATACACAAAGGAAACAGTCAAACTGTTATGTTCCACTATCTAATATATTTTATAATAAGTATATTGTATAAGTAACATAAAAAAACATTATTTCAAAACATAAAATAAGCAAAAACTTAAAAATGGTTAATAATAATTAATTGAAATAATAATTAATTTGGTTTTCTTATATGTAATTTTTGTAAACTATTTAGCTTTTCGCCATATATACATATTGTTGGATATCTCAAATATAATACGAGATATCATGAAATGGATATTGAAAACAGATTGAGTATATTCAAGTTAAACATATATATTGTAATTATAAGTATAATTTCTTTTTCTTTTTCAATCCTTTGTTTTCTTTATTATCTATAAATTATGGATTTTATACTTTGTTAAATAATTTTAAATACATAAATTTATAATTTTTGAGCCATTATTACAACTTTCTGCTAGTTAAAGTTAAGAATTTCTCCACTTGATACACTAAAAAAAATCAAGCGCATTCGACGGCGCCTTTAAATTAAAAAACTTTTATTTTTATTTCACAATAATTACTTTATTTACACCAATTTACCAATATTAATACTTAAACCAATTACAATAATTTAATTGAATTCCCGATTTATTTGGTTTAACCAGAACAGAATTACTTAACCGACTTCGGACGCGCTGTAGCCAAGACTGCCAATTTCAAGTTCTGCTTGTTGCCTGCCAACCTCTGCTTCATAAGTCAATCACGTTGAGCCATCGTGTTCAGGTGCATAAATGCTGTTGTAGCACAATTGCATTTTCGGTGTGAATTGGCTGATCGAGCAAAAATACATTGCCTGGTAATTTGACCCTTAAGTAAACCGGACGCGCGTGTGGAAGTTGGCAAACAAAATTAATAGCTGATTAGGCTAAATTAATTTTGTTGGCACTGTTGGCCGTATCGTTAACTCCTCCCTCCTCAAATATCTGCGTCCCGCAGATGACGTGAGCAGCTTGGTAGGTAGAGCAACTTGTGTCTGGGATCTTCACATTTGGTAGGTTCAATCTTCTTCCTACCTTGTACCATAAAATTCCGATACAGACCCCTAATGCCAATATGATGCTTGTATGCATGCTGAGTGATAAATTCAATTTCGTTCCCAAGTATTGGAGTTGGTCCACATTCTGTAGGCTTATATCGTGAACCTGGTCAATGTCTACCAACAGTTTCTCATTAAAGACGCTTGACAGGACTGGAGGCAGTGGCTGCATTTTTGAGATGGATGTGCTTGAAAATGCTTCATTGTCTATGAAGATAGTTTCATTAGACAGACGTATCAGATAAGTACCATTTAAGGTTTCGGTATGCTCTCGATTATTCAAGACACCTTCAAAATTTGTTAGGAAGACCATGTCTGATTTAATCAACTCAATTCTTCGAGTTTTAACCATCTTGTATTTACAACTGGCATTACCTCCTTTGAGTAGTCGGGGAATACAAGTTTCTTCAGAAAGTTGGGACAGGGACGACTTCCGACAAACTGTTAATTCGTTGATGCGAAGGCAAGGACTTCTTACACCGTAGGTTTCATTCTGACTGATAAGAACTTCGTTAAAAGGTAACTCGATTTGCTTATTGTTTCTAACAGTTGTTCTAACAATAAGTCGGTGATAGAACTCCTTCTTCAATTTTGGCATGGCTAGAACATAGAGTAAAAGAGAGCCGTTAGTGTAGATTGACGGGCTTCCATATTCAATTGCTTCTATAACATTGGCATATGGTAGAGTTTCCACTTCCGTAATGATACTATTTATCTCGGTTTTGTCTAGCAGATTCGAGTTTACAACCCCACTCTTAGCGAGTTAACAAGCCCTTACAATTTCGTTTATTAAATCTTTCAATATAAGAATTTGGTTCATGGTGTCTTGGCCAATTCTCTCATTTTCTTTACCATTACTTATCTCGTTCATTTTCCTTACGAGCTCATTGGTTTTTTGTACAACTTCGTGTGTTGCGTTCAGAAGCTGGGCGTTAATTTTGTATTGTTCGTTGTTGTTACTGATGGCATTTTGGCTTCTTAAGACGGTATTCCAATCCATTGCATCCGGATTGCCAGCAACCCACTTCCAGGCAGAACCAATTAATTGATCTTCGGCCTCTACCCGTTTGATTTCCTAGCTCAAATAGTCTGTCCTTTACTTGGTCAAGGTGATAAAAAATTACATATGTCTTTTTTATCGCTGGGGGGCATACGTTCCTGAACTAACGCGGTTACGTTATCGGCAATAGCTTTGTAATTATCGAGGTTTATGACGTGGACTAATTTAAAATTTCCGTTGATGATCCAGCCGTTTCCATCTCGTATGGATATTATAGGTACATCATAGCGGAAGATTTCCATTGCATGTAGAGTGATTGTACTTATGTTGACGAAGCTCAGTATGGCTATGAGGAGAATCATTCTTCTGGGAAATAGTGGAAATTTCTAATTAAGTAATGTAAGTGGTTAGTTTGTTATTTATTCTAGGTAGTTTTAATAGGTTAGTTGATTATTTATTAGTTATTATTCTTGTTAGTAAATTAGTTGATTATTATCAATAAACATTATTATGGTAATAATAAATTTCTACGGTTTAAATATAATCTTAGGAATAAATTGCGCATAAAAAAATTTTTATCTTTTGGTTTCTGTGTTTTAATTTCATATTTCCTTCCCCCTTTTTTTTAAAAAAATTTTTTATAATGCTTAAGGTTTAGCATGAAATCTTGTGAAAAGAAGTAGAAGTTTGTTAAGGATTTATCTTTAAATTTTTAATATGGGTTTTGTGGATCCTTTTACCACTTACTGTGTGTACTGTGACCCTATTGTCTTTTGCTACGATTTCCCTTCTATATACTGGTTTATTTTTAGCCTTAATATTCTTTATTTTAACAAATATTGTATCACCTTTCTTAAATTTTTTTGGCGATGAGCGTTTCGTCTTCATACGTTTATTTCTTTCCTTTACGTTTCTTTTAATAATCCTCCTTAGATCTTTGTTAATCTTAGAACGTGCTTCTAGCAGTTTATCGTAGTCAGACGTTTTTGTTCTGTTAAAAAACACGTCAACCGGTCTTTTTCCAATAATGGAGTGTATGGTATTATTATATCTGTCAACGGCTACGTACATTAACTCCTGAACACTCAGTTCTGAATTTTCTGCTCTTAGACACCTATAGATTTCGATAAGAGTTGAATGCAGCCGTTCTACTTGACCATTTACTTCACTACGCTGTGATGGCGTCAAGTAAATTTTTATCCCTAATCTTTCCAAGAAGTCTCTTACCAAGGGGCTGAGGAAACTAGTCTCATTATCAGTTACCAACATTTTTGGTGCTGTAAAGTAATGTAGGATCTTAACAAGTTTTTCCCTAACATTTAAAACAGATCTATCACTGATATGAAATAGTTTAGCAAATTTTGAAAATTTGTCCAGTACAGAAATAAATTTCTGGTCTTGTATCTCGATTATGTCCATTATGGGGGTGGCCTGCAATAAAGGCCTGGGCGGGTTCCTATCATACTTATTGCTATTGCAAATGTCACAACGCTCAACGAATTTTTTTATTAACGACTGCATACGGGGAAAATAATATTTGTCTAGTATTTGCCTTTTATTTTCTCTAGCATTTCTATGCGCTCTACGATGTTCCTTTTCAATAATTTCAAATTGAAGATTTTCTAACCTTATATCAGATACTTCTTTTTGTGCAATTCTAATCTTGTATTTGGAAAAATGTTGTAAGTAAATGTTGTGCAAAAGTGGCAAATAGCATTCTGGAATTTTAATACCGTTTAGAAGATTTGGGTTAAGAGTTCTCTTTAAGACGTCTGATAGTTTTTCCGCATCCCATTCGGGAAAAGAGACATAATGTCGCAAAAAATTCCGATGGGGTGTTTCATGAGATTGTAGCTCTGGACCTATTTTAATAAAAATTTGATTTCTAAAAACGTTAATGGGAACCTCCATGTGGGGGATAAGGTCTGATGCATCTTGGCTGGCACTGTGGACAGTTGATCCCATTGATGAAGTGTCATCATCCCCAATTTCTGATGCCATTTTTGTAATTTCGGAATCATTATCGTTTACTTCTGAGGCTGTTCTCGTTATTTGCGAGTCGCCCTCGCTGGCTGTATCGGTGGAAGCTTCGGTTATGTGGTAAACGTTAGTTTTTAGTCTAGAGAGAGCATCTGCAACGAAGTTCGATCTACCCGGTTTGTAGATTAACTCGTGGTTGTACTCCTCTATACGTGCCTTCCATCGCTTCAATTTGGCATTGAAGTTCCGGTTACCTAGGGCGTAGGTAAGAGGTTGATGGTCAGTAAAGATTTTTATTTTTTTGGCACCGTATAGGTAATTTCTTAGATTATCCAACGCCCACACTATGGCCAACATCTCTTTCTCATTAGTAGCGTACCCTTCTTCTGTTTTGTTTAGAGAGCGCGATATGAACGCAATTGGTTTGTCTTTGCCAATTTCCCCTTGTGACAGAACGGCGCCTATTGCGTAGTAAGATTAAAAGGTTTGTCAAACTCAGGGAACGCAAGAATTTCTGCCGTGGTCAGAAGTGTTTTTAACATTTGAAAAGAGTCCAGAGCCCTCTCATTCAATTCTATCTGCACTTGCCTCGACTGGTTAGCTTTTACTTGGGCATTTCCACCCCTCGTCAGGTTTGTTAATGGTTTTGCCACCTTTGCGTAGTCCCTTATAAAGCGCCTATAATATGACGTCATTCCCAAAAATCCTTTAAGCTCCTTAAGGTTAGTAGGAGGTAGGAGATTTTTAATTGCTGTTACTTTTTTAGGATCAGGTTTAATACCCTCGGAACTCACTATGTAGCCCAGAAACTTAGTATGTAGTTTAAACAGCTAGAAATTTTTGCTTTAAGAGGTATCCTAATAGTATCCCTGATTAGAAGAACATTTTCTTTTCTGTCAACTACTGCTCCTAATTTCTTAAGAGTATCGTCACCTATAATTCCGTCGAAGGTGGTTAGACCTGGTAATATATAAAATGTAATGGGATCTTAAACTCCATATCTTGCGAAAAATGTACCTATTATTTTTTTATTTATTTCAATATTTCCACCCGCGGTGCTAACTGTAAGGGGCGTAGACATTGATAAACATTGAAAAGTGTTAAATGAAACAGTTTTGGTTGCTTATTTCGGTTAAACATTTCAGATGCACTCCTTTTTTCAGGATGCTTGGGCCGATTCACATAGTTAAATTTTCGTGACTGAGCCGAACGGTCTACTTCCATTGGTTCTTGTTTAACCTGGTACGATCTAGGATAGTGGGTCTGTCTATAATTTTGGTTGAAATTATTATGAGCAAGGTTATTGTTTCTATGTTGCCAGTCCCCAGTTCTAAAGTTGGTTGATGGATAGTTGCTAACGGGAGGCCTGGGGGGTCTTGGTGGAGTTGTTGTACCTTGCTGGTTGTTGAATGATTGTACATTGGCTCGATTCGGTACTCTTGAATGCAAAATGTTATTTCTCATGGTTAAATTTTGGAGTTCGAGGCATGCGGAGTATGCCTCTGGCAGTGTCCTTGGTCGTTGGATAATGACCATTCGGGATAATTCGGGAGTGAGACCGCGAATGAATATATCTAACGCTCGGTTCCTATGTGTCGTGACCAGGGCATTCACAGTCTCCCTGCTATATGATTCTGTTTTCAGCTTGTTAATTATGAGGGATAAATGATGATTTACCGTTGAGTAAAATTCATCTATTTTTAATGAACCTTGTGAGAGTTGATTAAGCTGGTGCTCCAACGTCTGAACGTCTCTTTTGTCGGCATAATGGAGTGATACAATTTTTTTCACATCCTTCCAGTCACTATCATATATGTTGTAGGAGACTAAGGCTGCGTCCGCCTCGCCAACCACCTTTTGTCGAATGCTTTGCATAATCGATCGATATATTGGTTTGTTTCTGACAATTTAGAAATCCTTGAGCACCATTTCTACTGAGTGCACCCAAGACACGTAATGCAAGGGGTTACCGTCAAAGGTACGCAGCTCTTTCACACTATCGGGAAGTCTACAAATTGATTTTAGGTCTTCCTCAGTCTGCGGCACTTGCAGGATTGCAACAGCCTCGTCCGTGATTGGTAAGTCGTTCCGCCCTAGATTTTCTAATTGGTCTCATCTCCTACCTAATTCGGCTATCTCATTACCCTTTTCGATCCTACCTAGCCTTGCCTCCATCGTTTTCATTTCCTCCAGGAGCCGGTTGACAGCTCCCGTAAGCACAGTTAAACTCGACCTCATTTCTTCCATGGTCACAAGTATAGTGGTAAAAGGACTCACCTGATAATTTAGAGATTTCTCCTCTTTTTTCCGAATTTATAAAGAAGTTATCACTTGCACTTCCACTTCTTACACTTTTAGATTTATTTTGTGGTGTAATTCAAATAACAAATATTTTCATAGATTTTTGCAATTTTTTGGTAAAAAAAAAAAGGTTTTATATTTTTGTAATTTAAATTTTTTTTTTTTTTTTTTTTTTGCTTTTGTATTATTTCAACAGATTCTTTTTTGTATTTAGCAAATGATATCTATTTCTTTGCAGATATATATTTTCTTTTTTCCTTTAAAAAATTTTGTATAAATTTTATTCTTTATTTTTGCAAATCTTTTTATTATTTCAACAAATTTTTTCCTTTTTGTATTTTAGCAATTTATATCTATTTTTTGCGGATACTTTTAAATTTCCTGTATAAATTTTATTTTTGCTATTGCTTTTTTTATTTTTAAAGATTCTATTAAATTTTCTGTATAAATTTTTTCTTAAAATTTTTCGGTATATAAAAAAATGTTTTCCTTTTTTTTATATTTATTTCCTTTTTTTATTTTTTATAAATTTTCTTTTAATTAAAATGTTGTTTTTTTGTAATGATTTGTTTGCTATTTTCTTTTTGAGCCTTAGCTACGCGGCGCGGCGCGATCAAGTGGGAAAACCCTTTTTTTGTTATACCCTCGCGGAAGGTCCGTATGTATCCTTTTTGATTACCCACTTTAATATTCGTGGGTATCTACTAGGGTACGGGTTCCTTCACGTTCGCTCTGATAACCGTCTGTGATATATTTTGGAATCACCCAGAATATCAGGTTGGCGAAGGAGAGTTTATTATTATTTTATTTTTTAATTTTTTATTATTGTTTTTTATTATAAGTCCTGGAGTGCTCCGTAGAGATCGCAGGCACGTTACTATTTTTTAGGGAACCGCAAGTTTTTAAGCGGCCCCTGCTCGGGCGCCAGTTAAGGATTTTTCCACTTGATACACTAAAAAAAATCAAGCGCATTCGACGGCGCCTTTTAATTAAAACACTTTTATTTTTATTTCACTATAATTACTTTATTTACACCAATTTACCAATATTAATACTTTAACCAATTACAATAATTTAATTGAATTCCCGATTTATTTGGTTTAACCAGAACAGAATTACTTAACCGACTTCGGACGCGCTGTAGCCAAGACTGCCAATTTCAAGTTCTGCTTGTTGCCTGCCAACCTCTGCTTCATAAGTCAATCACGTTGAGCCATCGTGTTCAGGTGCATAAATGCTGTTGTAGCACAATTGCATTTTCGGTGTGAATTGGCTGATCGAGCAGAAATACATTGCCTGGTAATTTGACCCTTAAGTAAACCGGACGCGCGTGTGGAAGTTGGCAAACAAAATTAATAGCTGATTAGGCTAAATTAATTTTGTTGGCACTGTTGGCCGTATCGTTAACTTTAAGGATTGTATTTGGGTTATTTTAAAACAAATAGACAAAATAATTTTTGCTTTTGTTTACTATCTTTGATTAACTATTTGTAACTTTGACAAATACATTTGTTAGTATAACTGGTCATGTAACTGGTTTAAATATGGTTAGTTATATACTTTACTTAACTCCTACTATCATTAACTTCGGGAAAGTTGTAGTACTGGTCCATAATAATTATTATTTAGTTGGTTTTGATAGTATTTGCAATTGTTGATCTCTTTTCTTTTTAGCGGCTAATATTAAGAATGATATTTTGATATGAATAATTTTCTAAATTTTGGTAATTTTTTAAATTTTTTAAATTTGAATATGTTTGTACTTTTATATCTGTTTTGGTTCCCCACTCTAGCGTTCCGTTTTTCCTTTAGTGTCTTTTAATGAGAACTTGGGTCCTGTTATCAGTGGTGATTTTTTTTTACAGTCGGTGTTCAAAGATGATGCTAATAGATTAAAGATTGGTCATTTAAATTGTCGAAGTCTGAGGCCATCTTCTAACTCTGTCAAATTGGATGAGATTAGGACTATCGTGACGAATAGAGTTTTTAATATTTTTACAGTGTCAGAAACATGGCTAAATGAGACTGTTTCAAATAGTGCTGTGAACATTCCTGGGTATTTTTTTTGCCGAAATGATCGGCTTACTAGGGGGGGTGGTGTAGGCATCTTTGTTTCTAAGGGTATGAAATTCCAAACTGTTTTTAGGTCTTGCTTACCTCAGCTCTGTGAATCACTATTTATTGAGGTTTTCTTTGAGAGCGTAAAAATCTTAGTTGGAGTTGTTTACTTACCTAGTGGTAATTTGTCTGTTTTTGAGAGTCAACATCATGATATTCTTTCAAGATATAGTAACATAATTGTTTTTGGGGATTTTAATTGTAACTTATTTAAAACGTCTAGATCTAACTTAATGCGATCGCTTTGTATGAGGGCTAATTTATCAATTGTACATAATTCTAAACCTACCCATTATGACTTGGCTAGTGACTCTACTTCTCTTATTGACTTTTTCCTAGTAAGTGATATCTCCATGATTCGTTTTTCTGGCCAAGTACAGTGGCCATCAGTCTCTGAGCATGCTCTAATTTTTGCTTCATTTTCATTTAATTTTGAAGTTCTTCAAGAGTTTTTTGAATATAAAGATTTTCGTAACATCGATTGGAATATTATTTTTTCATGCCTCCGTGACTTTGATTTCTCATCGTTTTTTAATTCGACTGATGTGGATCTTAACTGTACTATTATTTCGTCTCTTGTATTAAAACTTTACTCTTTTGTTCCAGTTGTTAAAAGGCGAATTTGCTATAGTAATAATGACTGGATGAATTCTAGTGACATTAAGTTGGCTCGATCTTTAAGAGATCTTGCATATACTACATTTAGATCTGATCGTACTTCTACTAATTGGGGAATTTACTGTAGGCTTAGGAATAAAGTGAAGAGTATTATTCGTCGTGAAAAGAGAGCTTATTATACTAGACTCTTTTTGGGCTTCGATTCAAGTGGAGTATGGAAGGTGCTTAGAAATTCTGGGTGTGCAAATTGTGGTTATAATGTAGGTTGGGATGGTAATGTTGATGTTTTGAATGAATCTTTTGTTGGGTCTCATGATGGAATTAATGAAACGATGTTTGATCTCAATGCTTTAGTAGATCATGAAGATAGTTTTAGCTTTCGATGTGTGAGTGAAGCTGAGGTAATGGTAGCTCTTAATAGGTGAAATCTACAGCTGTAGGTATTGATGGCATTTCCATTAAATTTTTTAAACTGGTATATCCGTACATTTCTTGTCCATTTTTAGATCTTGTAAATTCCATACTAATGTCATCAACTTTTCCAACTTCCTGGAAAACTGCCCGTGTTGTTCCGATTCCGAAATCTAAGGCTTTTCACGATGCTGATGATCTCCGCCCTATTTCTGTTTTACCGATAATGTCTAAAGTTGTTGAGCACCTGATTAGGGACCAAATACTTCAATCTAGGACAGTGAATATTTATGAATCTCAATATGCTTTTCGTCAGGGTTATAGTGCTACATCATTGTTGCTAGGATTGACTGATTTGATTAGAGAAAATGCAAATATGAAAAATATGTGTGCTTTAGTGTCTCTTGATTTATCTAAAGAAATTAACTCTATTTGCCACAATAAAATGATTGATAAACTCTGGAATGAGTTTAGATTTTCTAAATCTGCGTGCAGACTCGTTATGTCGTTTCTGGGTGGTAGATCTCAATTTGTTGATTTAAATGGAATTAACTCTAATTTACTAGCTCTTTATTCTGGTGTTCCACAAGGCTCGGTTTTAGGACCACTGCTGTTTGTACTTTATATTAATGATGTCCACTTGTCTATGAATACCAGGTTTTGTAAGACTTTTTTATTTGCGGATGACGTCTTTTTATTGTTTAATGGAAGCTCGACTTGTCCAGAAATATTTGAAAGTAACATAAATAATAGTCTAGTAAGTATGATGGAATGGACTACTAGAAACTCGTTGGTTTTAAATACATCGAGGACAAAAGCCGTCTTGTTTGGATCGTTGGGTACTAGAATTCGAGATTTTTGCTTATTTTTGGGTAATGATGAGGTTGAGGTAGTTAGTCATCATAAATGTTTAGGTGAAATACTTGATCTTTCTTCGAACGTCATATAGACATTTTATCTGGTAGAGTTTGGGGTGTTCTACGTAAGATTTTTTCTACAAATATATATCTTCCCTTGTATATTAGACAAAGACTGGCTCATTCGCTTCTTATGTCTCAAGTTTTATATGGTATTGAAATAGTCTCAGGTTGTGCTGGTATTAACTTTGCTAGATTGAGACGTGTTGTTAATATGATTGTAAGGTTTGTTTATAACGTTCGTCGTTGGGATCATGTTTCGGGGTATGTTTACCGATTCCTTGGATGTTCCTTTGATACTTTTGTTAAATGTCGTAATTTGGTTACATTTCACAAGGTTATAAAAAGTGGTATACCATCTCCTTTATGTAATACTTTCTTATTTTTGAGATCTTCAAGACATCCTCAGATTTTTATTCCAAGAATTTATAAACTACTTTTTGAGAGGTCATTTATGGTAAGAATTGCTCGGTGCTGGAATTGTTTACCTCATGAATTACGTATTTTTTCTCACTCAAATAATGTTTTTCGCCGGAAAATTATTGAGTTTTTTACAAGGGGATTATAGCATCGCTGTATGATGGGACTATAGTTATTTCTTTTTTTATTTTACATTTGAATTAAACTTCAGAACGTTTTTGTGGTTGGGGAGCCAATATGTTGTTTTTTTTGGACTTTTTACATTGATTTAGGTTTAAGTTTTATTATTAAGCTTTTATATATTAGGCTTTGTTATAACTATGTTATACATATTTATATTTTGGCCTGGAAGGCTTTGTATTACTTTATTAAATAAATAAATAAAAAAAAAATAAAAATAACACATTTTTTTAAAAAATGGCTATTGGGACAAACCTATTGTGAGTTGACGATTTGTATTTGCACAAATTTTAAAAGCAAACTAATTAAACAATAAAAAAATCAGACAAGACCAAAACACTTACCTCTTCCGTATTATTATTCATTTAATTTTACATTTTTAATATATTTTTGAGTGTTAAAATGTTTTTCTCACGCCGTTTTTATTTCTTAAGGGCATAATAAAACACACAAATATCTTGGCAAATTTTTCACAATTTTACGTTTTTGCAAATATTTTATGTCGTTAATTGGGGTGTTTGCTGTTTGGACAAACATTTGAAGCAATGCTAAAATATTAAAAATGTTTAATATTTGGTAGACATTTTGGATAATTGTCAAACTTTTTGTAATGGCTAGTTTAAAATGTAATCATTTCAGTGAAAAACTTTAAGAGTGAAGACGTTAAAGAAGAAGCATTAAAAAATGGTCGGTGAAAAAATTTTACTAAATGAATTTATTGAGCTTTTTAAAAGTCGGTTACCTTTGTGGAAAGTGAAATATAATGATAAAAGGAACAGAATTTCAAAAAACAGAGACTACAATATTTTAGTAGAAAAGATGAAAGAAAAATGGCCAACAAAGAAATGGTGATAAAAAAATAAATATTTTTCGAACATCTTATCGGCGTGAGCTAAAAAAAACAAAGAATAAGTCTGAAATCTGGTTCTGGCGCTGTCAATATTTGACAATTCCTCCCATACAAATTCTTCTTCGGAAAATAGCTTTTAATTTGTATCTTCAAAAAGCGAAAATTGTATTCTGTTTTTTCATACCTGTACCAGAATAGTGAAGAGAATATGATTCGTATATGATGATATGTGCACCACATAAATCCATTGGTTTAAGTATACCGATATATTTAGAATCACTTTCTGAGTTGATATAACCACGCCCGTCCGTCCGGCTGGCTGACGGACTGCCTAGCTGTGGCTGGTTGGCTGGCCATATAACCTTGTGCGCAAAGTTTTAAAGATAATTTGATGAAGTTTGGTACATAGATATGTACTTTTTTGTCATAAGGACAAAGCCTATTGAAAATGGTGAGAATCGGTTCATAATTTCACATGGCCCCAATTGAAACTTCTTTCCGGAAAGAATAGAATAATTGAATATGTATAATTGAAATTTGAATTCAAAACTAATTAACAAAATTAATTTTTATAAATGATCTTTAAATTATTTGTTTAACCAAAACACAGTTTTATACCTTCGACCACGAGTATAAAACGCTATAAAGTATAGATGTATATTCCAGGTCGTTGGGGTAATTCTAGGTCGATTTTGCTATGCCCGTCTGTCTCACTTATGAAAAACTCAAACAATGTTTGATACGCACGTTAGGGCATTAAACAAAACCACTAAATTTTTTGTGATCGGTCCAGAATTTTCTCAGGTCCTGTACAATACCGTACAGGACTCATTTGTAAAGTATAAATAAATCATGGAATTTTAGTTGAGAAATTTTTCTAAAATATACCACATATGCATAATAAAATTCTATATTATTACCGTTTTAATAGTTTATTTTTTTCTGGATGGCCTTAACTTTTAAACCTTAAATCGTATATTCTTATGTACGAGTTTTACAAAAAAAAAAAAAAAAATTAACGAATACATATTTATGTAAACAGAAATTATTTTTGATAAATATAGCTCAGTTTTGAAAATTTCCAATGTAAATAATATCGAATTGTAGAAGTTTTTTAGTTTACTTAAGACGAAAAAAATCAATTAAGATTTTGATTTATTTAATTAATATTTTAATTAAAAAATAAAAATGTGAATTGAAGTTTTCGTTCAATAAAAAAATAATTGATAAATACGGTATTAACTGAAAATTCTTTATTTTTTTTCATATCTACCCGCTGTAACACAGGGAGTCCACCTATTATTATATTACATGTGGACTCTCGAATAGTGATAGTATTAATATTATAATAAATGTTATGAGGCAGTTGTCAAAAATACACATGCATACATCCATATAAAACGATAATAAAACGCTATCATTAAAATGTTTACAGTCGTATTCATAAAAATTTATTTATGATTAAATAACCGTTTATAAGCAAAAAGTGCTAAAGTTGTAGTCATAAACAAATATAGTCTGTTAAACCTGTAATAAACCATTTATAAAGTATGAAAATTTATTGTTGGATTTACCCTTGTTTAAACCAATAATAAAATAACATTTTGATAAATGTTTGCATTTAATGATATTATTTTTAGGCAACATGTTTTAAGTTTTTTTTAACTTAGACAACCAATTTAATGTTATGTATATTGTTAAATATTTTATGCTGTAACACAGGGAGTCCACCTATTATTATATTACATGTGGACTCTCGAATAGTGATAGTATTAATATTATAATAAATGTTATGAGGCAGTTGTCAAAAATACACATGCATACATCCATATAAAACGATAATAAAACGCTATCATTAAAATGTTTACAGTCGTATTCATAAAAATTTATTTATGATTAAATAACCGTTTATAAGCAAAAAGTGCTAAAGTTGTAGTCATAAACAAATATAGTCTGTTAAACCTGTAATAAACCATTTATAAAGTATGAAAATTTATTGTTGGATTTACCCTTGTTTAAACCAATAATAAAATAACATTTTGATAAATGTTTGCATTTAATGATATTATTTTTAGGCAACATGTTTTAAGTTTTTTTTAACTTAGACAACCAATTTAATGTTATGTATATTGTTAAATATTTTATGTGATTTAAATGAATATGTTCAGGAACAAATGCAGATATTCTTTTTTATTATTTATTAAATTATTACAATAATTTTATTTTTTACTATAAGAAAAAATAAAATAAGCAAATCATAATAAAAGTGATGTTAATAAAAAGTAAACAAACCTTTTATTCGATTAGTTTATTATCGTATATATAAAAAAAGTTTCAAACAAAAATTTTTTTATTACCTTTCGGCAAAATCTTGTTCAGAAAATAAAATAATATGTATTTTTATTTTACAAGAATATTTTTTAAGGGTTTAATTATGAAAATATATATTAATTATAGAATATTATGTGAACCGAATAGAAGTTTCATGCATCACTAGCAACAAAACGTAAATAAAGTTGCCATACTTAAACACAGAATCGCTACAAACAGATAATAGCTAAGAAGCTGTTAATGTACCTTTATGAATACCAATTTTTAGAAAAGGCTTAATAGACAAAAATCGTTTGATTGTTATTATATACTTTAAGCTTAAAATAAGAACTTTTTATGAATATGGCCGTTAGTGCTTAAAAACAATATTAAACACTAAAAACAAAGAAGAAACTAAAAAAAGGAATAAAAACGACTGTACGAAAATCAGTGAATTATTAAATCTTATAAGAAACATGCTCCCCTTGTTTAAGATTAAGATTAACCCTTTGTTGCATGCCATTGCATATATGCAATGTTTTGTTGCGATAATGAAATACAAAATAAGTATTGTGAGTCTGTAGAAAAATTTAATAATTTTCTTTTAATATTTGAAAATATTGAGAAGGTTTAAATAAATGTATGATTTTTTTTAAAAGTATACAACATTATTAATGAAATAAATGTATAATTTGTATTTTTTGATGATGGCGATGAAGACTTTGATATCGTATTAGAAGCAAATCGACGCAAAAGTGAGAAAGAGGCAGTAAATACAGCCGAAGAAAAATGTTTTATGATGTGCAATCTTTTAGAGACAGCCACGATAAAGTTATATGGAAATTAAAAGATTTTGACACTAGTTTTAAGGGCAGTAAGGAATTGTCTAAGCATTTTTTGCAATTTAGTGGAGCGTGCAGTTATTTCACGTACTTTTTTCTGACGATCTAATGAAGTCTTTTGTTTACCAGTCCAACTTATATGCTTGCCAGAAAAATCCAGTAAACCGTGACAAGATTGATGAACTGGACTTGCAAAAATTTCTTGGCATATGCATGTTGATGTCCGTGGTTCAAATTCCAAACAACCGACGGTATTGGGCATCTATTTTAGGAAACAAGTTAATACAGGAAACCATGTCGCTAAATGGATTTGAACAATTTAAATTAATGTTACATTTTAACAACAACAATGAAACCAAGTAATGATCCCAATTTTGACCGCCTTTTTAAAAATACGGCCCCTAGTGCATCATTTGGTAAAAAAAAATTCAAGTCGGAACCCTATGAAAATTGCCTTTCCGTAGACGAGCAATTATGCTCCACAAAATGCAAGTCATATTTAAAACAATACCTTTCAATGAAACCACACAAATGGGGATTCAAGCTGTACGTTTTGGCCGGAATATCTTGACATGACTACAACTTTGAAATATATTCGGGTCAAGAGAACAATCACGGCTATAGGCCGCCTGAAGAAGCAGATTTGGGGTCCAGTGGGAACATTGTCATAAGGCTATTGCGAGGTGTTCCATCTCAGAAAAATGTTTAAAGTATTTTTTAACAATTTTTATACAATCTTGCCATTAATGTTAATATTAGCTTACCGTGGAATTTATTTGCTGGGAACAGTCCGGCGGAATAGAATTCAAAATCTAAAGTTTGTCGAGAAAAAAATAATGTTAAAAAAACCACGTAGACAGCCTTATGAATATATTGCAATGGTTGATACTTTTGATATATCTGTTGTTTCCTGGAAAGACAACAAAATTGTCAACTTAATGTCAAACTACTGTGGCAAGAACCCTGAACAAACAGTTGAAAGATTTGAAAGATTTGCCCCAGTATTATTGCAGAATATAATAAATTTATGGGTGGGGTTGACTTACTGGACTCATTTATCGGACGTTACAAAATCCGCTCCAAAAAAATTTTATTTGCGCCTCTTCTACCACTTGGCTTTTTCATAAACGTGCCGAAACGCAAAATGGCAATGTCGTCAAGGAAAGTTTGACGGATTTTCTTTAAAAAGTGGGAGAAATTTGCTTATATGTGTATGCATAAATAATTTGTTCCTATACATATTTCAGAGAAAACATCAGAGAAGCTTGCCAATTCCACAAAATGATGTTCGACTTGATCACATAGATCACTGGCGGAAGAAAATCGGCTAACGTGCAAGTTGCCAGGATGTACTGGATATAATACATTCGTCAAATTTGAAAAATGTGATACAAGCTCATGCTTAAACAAATCAAGAAATTGTTTTAAAAAGGTTCACTCTGAATAGACTAAATAGTATTCTCGAAAAAATAAGTCAAAATATAATCAAAATATTTTTTCTTTTAATAAAAAATTTTAAATTTTTATTAAAAAATATATGTATATATACTATATATATGTATATGTAATACACTAAAACGTGCTATTTTTTACCGATTTCTTGCATAAACATGCATATATGCAATGTTTCTTAACTTCTTCTAGAACCATTGAAAACAAACCAAATTGAGTTTTTGCCATAAAAACTTAACATATAACATATAAAACCTGTAAACAAATTTTTATTTTGAAGGAAATAATATCATGCAACGAAGGGTTAACATGAAGAAATGTGCTCTCTCATTCTATCCACATTCTCTCACATATTATATCAGATATTATCTCAGGTGAAGACCCAATGTTAAAATGTCCTATTTTGCCTACTTCTTGGTAATGAAACGGATGGCTTAAAAATAATTTTTCATAAACCTTCAATGTTAAATTAAAAATTGTTTTGCATATACTGTATGTATGTATGTTTATTAAATATATTTTGATAATACATAAATAAAGTTAATTGAATTAAATTCTTATTAATATATTATTTAAAAGCCTATTTTGCCATCACGCAAAGAAAAAACATGGTTGATACAATCACAATCGCAAACTATCATTAATGTTTGTGGCTATGATTGTGTCAAACATGTCTTCAGTAACAATATATGTTCAGACATGTTTATAGCTTATTATTGTCTCAAAAATATTATTATGCTTAGAAGAAAAACACAAATGATCTTCCTAAACATGTATTTATTTTTCCCAATACCATGCAAAATGTCTATTTAAACAATAAAAAAAATCAATTTCAAAAATTCCATGTTTTAATAAAATTACAACATACATATATGTATATACAGCTAAGCATATAATAATAAATAAAATTCAATACATACATTTATATATAAAGATGTATATATACTAATAGCTTTACCTGTTTCAATAAGCGTATGATAATTAATTTTGCAATCATGCAACCCCTTTTTCTCCCGAAAAACTTTTAATTATTTTGTAGTCATTCATGTTTCCCGATTATCTGACTCTCGCAGACTGAAAATGATGGGGAAGAAGATTGTATTTGCTTTTTAAACAGACACTGTTTGTTTTGACAATAAATGTTTGCTCATTTAGATAATGTGTTTTAAAGCGAACAAAAATGATGGTATCAAACATATCTTTTGTGTACAGCTAATATTATAATTTTAATTGTATAGTTGAAAATATATACATTATAGTAGCAAATATTTCACCTAATTTAATATGTTTAGCTAGATCATGGTAACTTTTAAGGTGTAAAACACCATATAATATTATTATAGTGAATTAAAAAATGTTAAGGGGAAAAAATATTTTTTCAAGTTAAATAAGAATTACAATAAGTTTATTACGGTAAACATATTAGGCAAATATGAATAAAAATGGTCGCAGTGACCATTCATTAATCATGTTTTTTCTCTGCGTGATGGAACTGACCCAACCGTGTTGAAATATGTTGAACATTTTTATCTCACTTATTTCGCATTATTGGATGGATTTCTAAAAGTTGAACCTTGTAGTTTTTCAAGATTTGGGCCATTGCTCAATGGTACCCGTTTCTGGTTGCTCGCTGTCAAAGCCACCTGCTAAATATGTGTTTTCATTTACTTTACTAGCAGAAACTTGCAAAGAGAGAATAAGTAGGAATTTAAAGAAATTGCTCTCAAAAATACTAAAAAGTAAATGAACACTTTGCCAGCCAAAATTTGCAAGTTAAAGTAGTGACGAATATACAGGAATATTTGAATAACCAGTAATTATTCTAAGACTTGGGAAAATTTTATACATTACGGTAAAAATAATGTGATTTTATTAATTTATATTTGTTTATGTTGAATAAAATGAATCATGAATTAGATTTTTAAAAGATAAAAAAAACCCTTTGTTAACAATAAAAGTATTTATAAAGTAATATTTAATTTAAAAATCTATAAAAAAACACAGCCTTAACGCCGTGAGTTATAAGGTTGAAATTTGAACCGGATGCTGGTCTCTCGCTAAATCGATCCACTAAAAATCGAAGAAATTGCCTAATAGTACGAAAATTGTGTATGTGTTAGTCAACAAATTTAGTGCATTGCAACTCGCAAGAAAATACTTTCATGTGTAAATGCTATTTAAGATGGAATTTTTGGAAATTCGAATGTTTAGGAAATAAATAGCGTAAAAACGAGTAAATTCGCTAACCTCATAACTCATAAACTAATCGTTGATTCATCCATGCGTTCCGAACAATATTCTTGTTCCAAGAATAATTTTTTTTACTGAAAGTGTTCTTCAAAACGATTCACCTATTTCGGAAAATTTGCCCGGAAAAACAAAGCTACCATATCGTTTACAGATGTAAACAATAATACAAACTAGCAGCATAACTAGCAAACTACTTATATTGAATTGTTTTCTAAAAGTGTGTTAAGAAAATGGACGAAAAAAGGAAAGTGATTTTATTATTTTTAATTATATTTATTTTTTTATTTAATTATTCAGCAAATAGCACTATATCGTCGGTCACAGGTTGACAACTCTTAACTCACTTTTAAATTTTTTGAAATTGTCAACTCGTATTATTTATTTTAATTTTTTTTAATCTGAAATTATTTCAATACCTTTGTTTTCTTTACAATTTTTTTTTTATTTACTTCCAACACGGTTAAGTAACGGAGTAATAACGTTTTTTTTTCCTGAAAAGTACAAAAAACATATTAAGAGCTTTCAACCTGTGACCGACGATATGATGTGGCATCTCAATTCAACTTTTATGTACAAATAGAAAAAAAGTGCATCGCAGTTCATTTTGTTCTGAACAAGAATTTGAATTAAACCATTAATTTTTCAATTAAAGCCAATAAACATAGAAATAAAAATGGTTTTATTTAAATGTCTTTAAATGTCTTTGTTTTAATTTTTCGTTCTACAAGTGGTATCTTATTAATATCCTTATCAAAATATCCTTATTTAAAACTTCTTTCGCAAAAGTTTGTTTTCTAAACAAAAACATGAAACAGCTGTTTCAAAAATTCTTGCAATTAAAAATTTTACCGTTAAAAATTTGCAAAAATTTTTTGGTCTCTCAATTTTTTTTCTCTCTTTTGACGCTCTCAACTTGCGAACTTTTTGGGTTAATGAACACTTTCCAGTAACAATTGTTACAAATTTGTAACAATTTTGAGTAAATGAACACAGCTTATGAGTACAATCGTTTTGCTTTCTCAAAAACTATGCAAATAACAACAAGCTAACAGATGGTTGTGGTATTTTCTGGCGACATATTAATTGTTTGCAATAAAATTCTGAATCTGGATGCTAAAATACCGAAAGCATTTTAGACGATTCTTCGCGCTGGGAAAGCCTGTAGTTAAAGATAATTTCTTCTTTTTTTTAAATTTTATGGCTAAAAGGCTTTAAAATGTTTTCCGGCAGCGGGAATGCATCGTCCGCTACAAATACAAAAGGCATTTTGTTAGGAAAACCGGAAAGAGGTTTTGAATTCGGAATGTTTAATCCAATTGTTTTGAGTCTTAGAACAATTTACTTTCGCCAAGAACACCACCATCGGATGCTCGTTTGTTAGTGCCAACATCAACCATTAGAAATTCATAATTTGCGTTGACAACTGCCAAAAGTATTATGGAGAACGATTTTTTTTATAATTGAAATAGAAAGATCCCGATCCAGGTGGTTCACGTATGTTGATGTGTTTACCATCTGTAGCTCCTAGACAATTTGAAAAATTCCAAAATTCGTTAAAAGATTAAGCTTGTTTTAACCATTAATTTTGCGTTTTTTGGTAGCTAAAAAAAACAAAAAAAATTTTAATTGCAAGAATTTTTGAAACAGCTGTACACATATTAATTTACAAATTATTACATACAAAATTCTATTATCTTATAGAAATTTGAAACAAAGCCGAAGAGAAAAAAAATAATCCAGAAGACAATTTAATCAAATTAGCGGTAAATGAACTTTCTGGAAGCAACAGTTAATCAAAAGAAAGTGACTGCTTAGCAAAATCGTGGGCTACACAATATGGCAAAATAGATGAAAGTCAAAAATTAATTGCACAAAAACTCATATCGTTTTTTTTGTTTCAAGGTAGTTTACAAAAACCTTTATATGTAAGACATAAAAATAACGACCGATTTTATTTCTAGGTTGTTTAAAAAAACTTAATTTGAGACATACCGTACAAATGCAAAAGTAAAAAAAAACAAAATGTGTTTAAAATACAATTATTTTAAACACAAATTATATTTCATTTGAATTGTTATTTAAAAAAAATAGAAATACATATAACGTATGTATGTTGCCAACTGAATTTCTTAACTTAATTTGTGATTGAATTGTACGATAACGTAACGATTAAGAATTATTGTGAATTATAACCCTAACTTTCCCATATTTGCTATTATTATGTTATTATATTGTTACGAAAGTAACTTTAGTTAAGAATAAAGGCCTCGTTACTCTTACGTAAACGTATACGTTGATGATCAGCTGTTCCGTTTTCATTACCAAGTCTATGTATAAATAGGTACTCTTACGTAAACGTAACGTTGCGTTGCGGACGAACCTGATAAAATTAAAATTTCTCTCCGTTTTTACGTATCCGCTCTCAAGAATTTTATTTTTGTTTTCAAGCAGTGTTGTCAACAAAACGTATTAGCCGGCGCACAGTGGCGCCCGTAGAGCAAACGAGGTTGCAAAAATCAAAATTTTCATGAGCGCCGACGAAGTTTTGAATAAACCCATGTTATAGGAAACTTTTCAACGATTTCAAATATGCCACTCTTAATAATATCACATTTTTAGTTTAGAAGATATAACCGTTCAAAGTTGACCGACTTTCGGTTTTCAAAAAAACACACAATTTTTAGTCAATTTGTGGCGATTTCAGGTGTAATATCACGAAAAATAGGTAACGAATCGCCTTATTTTTTGTTTGTATTGATTGATGTATTTATTAAATGTATAATGATAAAAAAAAATTAACTGTTTGCTTTGTGTTTCTCCTGGTAAATCACTATTTAAAAACTATCCGTTTTTTCACTATTTTTCAACTTTGACGGAAAATAAAAAAAATCTATATTTTTCTATATTTGCCATATTTGCAAAACCTGTTCTTTGATTATTTCTTTACATAATTCTAAAGGTTTTATCTGCCCGTACGTGCCCGTTTGGCTTCTAGAGGTAAAAAAGTTTAAAAAGACATGGTTGCAGAAATTGTATGGCGTCCATCCCTTATATGTTTTGACTGACAGTAGTTTGATCTAATAGTTTGAAAAAAACTACTCATTTACATTAGCAGGTACGTACCTCACATAAACAATACTTTGGCGTACAAATGGTCAGGAACAATATTGTTTTATGGTCCCTACAGGTAGGCACAAATCTTATTTGCACACGTGCATAATATCAAAATTGCATTATTCAGTTCCACCTGACCATGGTTGACGGAAAAGTCGTAAACGAACTGACAGGAACAACCTCAACAATGTCATGCCCGATTTGCAAAAAGAGTCAGAAGAACTTTGGTTATTTAAACGATTCTACAAATGAGGAGAATTACGAATATGGAATGTCACCATTGCACGCAAGGATAAGGTGTATGGAATTCATGCTAAAACTGGCATATACCCTACCACAAGAGGAGGAAAACTTCGATGAAAATACATCAATAAAGGATAAGGAAAAGATCAGAAAGATGCAAATACAGGATGCTTTTTTAAACAAGTTGGACTAAAAGTAGACTGTCCCAAGCACGGATACGGTAACTCAAACGATGGAAACACTTCTAGGAGATTTTTTGAAAATGATGAGGCAGTAACTAGAATCACTGGAATTGACAATCAAATCGTGAAAAGATTGGGAACGATCTTGGATATTTTAAACTGCAAAGAAAATGTCAATTCTACAAAATATGGAGAATATGCGTCGAAAACTGCATCTCTTTTAGCAGAAATGTATCCACAGAAGAAGTTGACCCCGACCGTCCATAAAATATTGGCGCATGGCAAAGATATAATTGAGTACCAGTCTTTGCCAATTGGAGAGCTTTCTGAAGAAGCACAGGAGTCTCTTAACAAATTTTATAAAAAATATAGATTGCAGAACACATTCAAAGCATCAAGGGTAAGGCAAAATGAGGACCTCTTCAACATGTTGGCAGCATCTTCCGATCCACTTATTTCTTCCCTGCGGCATGTGAAGTCACGAATAGAGTTACAAAATAGTTATAGTTAAGAAATGGTTAGTCTTGTAGATATACCTTCTCTTACGAATTGTGATGAATATTTTACAGAAAATTGAAAAATTAAATTTAAAAAAAAATTATTTTTTTTTTAATTTGGGTAATAATTTAAAACATAAAACCCTAACGAAAAAAAATAAAAACAATCTAAAAATGTAAAAATAATTTTTTTTAGTTACCATAAAATGGATTTTTCTACTAATTTTAACTTTGATAACCCATAAGTAGGCCCCTACAAAGCGTAGCACCCTTTCCAAACGCTAATTTCATAGGCTGAACAGTTATCTATCATATGCTGTTTAAACTGTTCAATTATCTTATTCGGTTCAAAAGATATGATTTTTGCAACGAAAAAACTCAAATGGCGCCACTGTGCGGCGGTTTACTTTTCAGAACATAAATTTAAAGAATATAAACATTACATACATACATATACATATATAAATAAATATAAATATATATATATATTAGTTTATTTGTTTTACAATAACGCCCAAACCCCGTTTTTGATTAAACTTGGTAAGAAGATAGAATGTTACAGCGAAATTACTATAGGCTATATTTTTCCGGGATTTAGGAGCAGGGAGGAATAAATAAAATGGTAAAAGATTAGCAAAAACCGATTTTTTGGAAATAACCCTACAATCATAAATCCAAATTTTTTTCGTACGAATTCCTAATCGGAAAATCGGCGTTTAAAAGGCAAATATTAGGTCAATTTTGATCAATTTTAACTACAAAATTTTAAAAGTAAATTTATTTTAAAAAATAAAAAGTTTTTTCGAGCTCGAGGCCAATTGTTTATTTTTGAATAAAAAAGAGGTCGAAGGAAAAATTTTTAATAAAGTAAATTTTTTTTTTGGCTTAAGCTACCATTAGGGATATAGGTTTGAAAAATTAACTTAAAGGGACAAAACAGGGTAAAACTTTGTTTTAAATATTTTGGCGATGTTTGAATGAATGTTACATTGTAGCATAAAAGTACATTTTGAAAGTCGTCGCCTTTAAGGTTTAAACCCTTAAAGTGGGTAAAATAAGGAATTTTTGGGATATTTTAATTAAGCGCATTTATACTGCAAAATTTGAAAAGTTTACGGCCTATTTCCGATGTGCGAAAGAATTCTTTCGTTCGTACAATTGCATTCGTACAAATTCTAAAAAGTTTGTTTTTGTTTTAAATGTAGTTGTTCGAAAGAAAGAATTCTTTCTAACATCGGAAATAGGCTATTAATTATTTCATGCTAAAACTATCACTAGGGACATACATATGTATATAACAAATACTAAATTCTTTCACATAAAGCTAGCAAAGAAATAAAGTACATTTTAGGGCAAACAGGGGAAAAATTCGTACTCTTGGTACTTTTTTGTGAACTCGTTTTTGCAGTAATTTTGATGGTTTTTCCCCGGGCATCTCCGAAATTTATCACCGTCTATACACATATATAGGCGAGGATTTAGTAGCACTTTTTACTGATACCCATATAAGTGAGGTCAAATTTGTACTTAAATAGATATTAATAAAGTCTTAAAAAAATTGTAAGGTCCATAACTCCTTAACTAGGTGCTTACGTGCAAAAAAACTATATCAAAAGTTTTTATATTATAGAATTTTTCAGTGCTGTACATACAAACATATCTGTAAATATACATATGCATATATATTTTACTTCTTTTTTAGAAAAGCGTCGATATCGTTATGTATTGGTGATTTCAAACAAGAACATTAACAACATGCTTTAAACCAACACTGAGTGCAAAATCAAAACAAAACAAAATTTTGTATTTCATTCTCTTTGTTTTTTTTAACACACTTTAAGTTTTAAAGTTTAAGAACATATGATACGTTTACGTATTCTTAGTAACTACCAACCATTGAAGTCGACCGCAACGTTTACGTATCCGCAACATTTACGTAAAGAGTAACGAGGCCTTAAGTTTAGTTTATCAGTAATTTTATTAGTTTAAAATGTTATTGTATAAGTTTCGCATATTTTTAATGTTAACCCACTGTTCAGAATTTTCTAGTACAAATGTAATGTTATGATTGTTATAGATAAATGTATAACATAATAGTGTTGAGATTATCTTTAAGTTTTTTATTATCTTTTAGTTTATTGATGTATAAATCAATTTAAATCAGGGGTTTCCATTTCTTTGCACAATTGTGCGCACCACTACTAACACATATTTTTATACTCTTCAATTCAGTCGTCGATGTGACTTCGACAAGTGTGCATGTCTAGTGGATGCTATATTATTTTGTTTCAGCTTACACTCAAAAAATATTGTGCGGTCAAAAATGCTTTTGGTAACATCCAATGCCTTGCGTGCAATTTTTATTTAGAGTTTAAATTTTAAGACTAAAATGTAGAATAATGTAACATTTCATAAGTTTACATGCAAAGCAAAGAACTTTGTAAAATGGTAATTATTTGAGATTTAAAAGCAATTTTTAATATTTCAGATAAAAAATTTCAAAATGTCTAACAGTCCTATGTGGAAGAAGCTGATAGTCACATTTATTATAGGTTTTATTTTACATACGTTTATAGATTCGGTTCTTATAATTTTACAACACTTTTTTATTTTTTCTTATGCAATACTAAAAATTATTATTATAAATTATTATCTGATCACTAATTCCACTAACACCGTGGTAATCGTTATAAAACAGATTACCCAGTTTTGGTGTTTAAAAATATTAATGTGTTCTTATAAAAAGAATTAAAACCTCTGCTAATTTTTTTATTGAGTGTGATTATACATTATGCTGTTAAAAAAATTATATATTTATTTGATGATACGTCATTTATAATTTTGTAAATAACTTAAAATTATATAAAAATACATATGTAACGTGAATCCAAATCAACAAAACTTTCAAATTTTCAAATAATATCTACATTGTTTTGCATTTAAGCTAACGATATGTGTTTTGTTTGTGAAAAAAAATCTTTGATGCCTGTAAAAGGGTCCATTTTTCTTTCGTAAAAAAGACGTACCTAAATGCAGAAATTATTAAGAAAAAAAATAGCCACAAGAATTTGTTGGTATTTTGTGCTTGTAAAAATATTTTTGTTTCTGTACCAATTGCGTCGGTAGGTTTTTTTTCTCTGAAAACACTTTTTTAAGTAAGTAAAAATATTTAAAAAACAAGTTAAAAAAGTCTTGTTTTCCTACAATTTATGTGTAAACCTATACATATAAAAGCAAATGTGACAGCAGGTAACATTTTTGGGTAAGAAGATGTGTTTTATTGATGTATTAATGAAACTTTATTGTTTAGCACTATTTTTATTGCTTACTTTTTTATGCTACAATTATATGACCGAGTCCAAAGAGTTAACCTTACTAATTTATGGTATTTATTTAACGTAACTTTGACCTGTTACAATGACTATACATTTTTGCAGGCAAACTCAGGTGCGCATTTGGTATTTTGTAAAAAGTTATGATATACTATTAGCTAGAATTAAAATGTATGCACAGATGTTTGAAGTATGAGTAACCCAACAACGTGAATACCCTTTTTATTTTACTTACCACTATGAACCCCCTAACTTTTTACTAAAATAACTTTTTCACGTTATAATTCTCATGTAATTTATTTTATTTTTGAAAAAAATAGACCAGGGAAATCCATTTCTATGCGAATTTCCGCTAATTTAGCAATTTTTATCGAATTTTTGCCATTCCTTTTAGTTTTAGGCACTTTTAATAAATTTTATGGCTCGTTTGAAATATCTAAATTTTTCGCGAATTTTCGCTATTTTTGCAAAAATTTTTTTTCCCGACATTTTGTTTTTTAACTGATTTAGAGACTTCAAATATATTTAAGGGTTTATATCCAAGTTTGCAATTTTTCGCAAATTTTAGCCATGTTCCCGTTACCCATTGTCTTCCAGTTTTTTTTATATTTTACTTTCTCCTGTTCTAACACTATGAAAGATGCTGCTCCACAGAATAAAAAAAATAAATTAGCTTTTGCGCTCATTTTTACTATTTGTGAAATATATTATTATTTTTGAACACTTTCATTAAATAATTATTTGATGCAAATATTTATTTTAGTCTGAACGCATGGCAAACATGAATTAATTTAATTTATTTAACACTTTTTGCCAACTGTTTCATCAAACAAAAATTGTCAAATGTTTGAGCTTAGTTTGAACATTAAACAAAATATTTTTTTGTTCCACACAGTTTGAAGCAAATATCAGAACAAATATTTTCGTCAAATATTTCATTAGTCTGAACGTACCTCAATACATATTTTTGTTTCAGGTTACCAGAAAAAACTTTATGATGGCACTTAAAAAATATTGTGCGGTCAAAAACGCTTTTGGTAACATCCAATGCCTTATATGGTATGCAACATTTAAGGAAGGAACGGAATATGTTATTAAACGTGTGATTTGCGTGCAATATTTATTTTTTATGAATTTTTAAAACATACAAATCTTTAATTTTTTTACAATTGTTTGATAAGATATTTAAAACTGATTTAGAGTCAAAAAGCTTCCGAATGAAAAAAAGTGCAGTTTTAAAATCAGCGACATTGAATTGGTAAAGAATTGCTACAAATTTTTTATCAACACAAAAAACTTTTAATTTTGTACCTTTGTGTTATACAACTTATAAAATATATTACTAACATTTTATTTCGGCTGTATATGAATGCATTCTCTCAATTTTTTTACTCTCTGATACTCACTAATACACAACCAAAAAATTTTTGGAAATCCCTGATTTAAATTCAGCCACAGTGTAAATGCATAATGATATTCGCTGTAAGATAATAAAATCTCGATTCGCCCAGAAATGTCTAAAATGTTACAGACATTTCGCCGAGTAGAATGATCTAGAGCAGGGATTTCCAAAAATTTTTTGGTTGTGTATTAGTGAGTACCAGAGAGTAAAAAAATTGAGAGAATGCATTCATATACAGCCGAAATAAAATGTTAGTAATATATTTTATAAGTTGTATAACACAAAGGTACAAAATTAAAAATTTTTTGTGTTGATAAAAAATTTGTAGCAATTCTTTACCAATTCAATGTCGCTGATTTTAAAACTGCACTTTTTTTTCATTCGGAAGCTTTTTGACTCTAAATCAGTTTTAAATATCTTATCAAACAATTGTAAAAAAATTAAAGATTTTTATGTTTTAAAAATTCATAAAAAATAAATATTGCACGCAAATCACACGTTTAATAACATATTCCGTTCCTTCCTTAAATGTTGCATACCATATAAGGCATTGGATGTTACCAAAAGCGTTTTTGAACGCACAATATTTTTTAAGTGCCATCATAAAGTTTTTTCTGTTAACCTGAAACAAAAATATGTATTGAGGTACGTTCAGACTAATGAAATATTTGACGAAAATATTTGTTCTGATATTTGCTTCAAACTGTGTGAAACAAAAAAATATTTTGTTTAATGTTCAAACTAAGCTCCAACATTTGACAATTTTTGTTTGATGAAACAGTTGGCAAAAAGTGTTAAATAAAATAAATTAATTCATGTTTGCCATGCGTTCAGACTAAAATAAATATTTGCATCAAATAATTATTTAATGAAAGTGTTCAAAAATAATAATATATTTCACAAATAGTAAAAATGAGCGCAAAAGCTAATTTATTTTTTTTATTCTGTGGAGCAGCATCTTTCATAGTGTTAGAACAGGAGAATGTAAAATATAAAAAAAACTGGAAGACAATGGGTAACGGGAACATGGCTAAAATTTGCGAAAAATTGCAAACTTGGATATAAACCCTTAAATATATTTGAAGTCTCTAAATCAGTTAAAAAACAAAATGTCGGGAAAAAAAATTTTTGCAAAAATAGCGAAAATTCGCGAAAAATTTAGATATTTCAAACAAGCCATAAAATTTATTAAAAGTGCCTAAAACTAAAAGGAATGGCAAAAATTCGATAAAAATTGCTAAATTAGCGGAAATTCGCAAAAATTTGATAATAGCGGTATGATAGCAAAGCCTTATAATTATTAAAAATCGTTAAAGCTCTAAAGATTTACAGTGAAAAATCGCTTCTTCGCGAGCATGGCTAAAATTCGCGAAAAATTGCAAACTTGGAAACAAACCCTAAAATATATTTGAAATTGCTAAATCGGTTAAAAAACAAAATGTAGGGGAAGAACAAAAAAAAAATGTTGCAGAAATAGCGAAAATCGCGAACCATTTTAATATTTCAAACAAGCCATAAAATTTAGTAAAAGTGCCTAAAACTATAAGGAATGGCAAACATTTGCTAATAGCGGCACGATACAAAGTCTAATAATTATAAAAAATCTTTAAAATTGTAAAGAATCCAAAAACTTACAGGAAAAATTGCTTCTATCCGGAACATGGCTAAAATTATTTGTCGTTGTTTGCTCTTACAATTTTTTTGTAATATCAAATAAATGTTTGCTCAAAAATTACTAAAATATTTGATTTTTTGTGTTCACACTATGTTCACATTGGACAAATATTTGTTTGCCGGCAAATACTTTTATTTGCTCAAAATCAGCTGTTATTTTATTTGATACTCAAAAATATTTTGTGTTCAGACCACGTTAATGAAATATTTGATGTTTGCTTTCAAATATTTCACCAGTCTGAACGTACCTTTAGTAGTGGTATACACAATTGTGCATAGAAATGGATTTCCCTGGTCTATTTTTTTCAAAAATAAAATAAATTACATGAGAATTATAACGTGAAAAAGTTATTTTAGTAAAAAGTTAGGGGGTTCATAGTGGTAAGTAAAATAGAAAGGGTATTCACGTTGTTGGGTTACTCATACTTCAAACATCTGTGCATACATTTTAATTCTAGCTAATAGTATATCATAACTTTTTACAAAATACCAAATGCGCACCTGAGTTTGCCTGCAAAAATGTATAGTCATTGTAACAGGTCAAAGTTACGTTAAATAAATACCATAAATTAGTAAGGTTAACTCTTTGGACTCGGTCATATAATTGTAGCAAAAAAAGTAAGCAATAAAAATAGTGCTAAACAATAAAGTTTCATTAATACATCAATAAAACACATCTTCTTACCCAAAAATGTTACCTGCTGTCACATTTGCTTTTATATGTATAGGTTTACACATAAATTGTAGGAAAACAAGACTTTTTTAACTTGTTTTTTAAATATTTTTACTTACTTAAAAAAGTGTTTTCAGAGAAAAAAACCTACCGACGCAATTGGTACAGAAACAAAAATATTTTTACAAGCACAAAATACCAACAAATTCTTGTGGCTATTTTTTTTCTTAATAATTTCTGCATTTAGGTACGTCTTTTTTACGAAAGAAAAATGGACCCTTTTACAGGCATCAAAGATTTTTTTTCACAAACAAAACACATATCGTTAGCTTAAATGCAAAACAATGTAGATATTATTTGAAAATTTGAAAGTTTTGTTGATTTGGATTCACGTTACATATGTATTTTTATATAATTTTAAGTTATTTACAAAATTATAAATGACGTATCATCAAATAAATATATAATTTTTTTAACAGCATAATGTATAATCACACTCAATAAAAAAATTAGCAGAGGTTTTAATTCTTTTTATAAGAACACATTAATATTTTTAAACACCAAAACTGGGTAATCTGTTTTAAACGATTACCACGGTGTTAGTGGAATTAGTGATCAGATAATAATTTATAATAATAATTTTTAGTATTGCATAAGAAAAAATAAAAAAGTGTTGTAAAATTATAAGAACCGAATCCATAAACGTATGTAAAATAAAACCTATAATAAATGTGACTATCAGCTTCTTCCACATAGTACTGTTAGACATTTTGAAATTTTTTATCTGAAATATTAAAAATTGCTTTTAAATCTCAAATAATTACCATTTTACAAAGTTCTTTGCTTTGCATGTAAACTTATGAAATGTTACATTATTCTACATTTTAGTCTTAAAATTTAAACTCTAAATAAAAATTGCACGCAAGGCATTGGATGTTACCAAAAGCATTTTTGACCGCACAATATTTTTTGAGTGTAAGCTGAAACAAAATAATATAGCATCCACTAGACATGCACACTTGTCGAAGTCACATCGACGACTGAATTGAAGAGTATAAAAATATGTGTTAGTAGTGGTGCGCACAATTGTGCAAAGAAATGGAAACCCCTGATCTAGAGCAGGGATTTCCAAAAATTTTTTGGTTGTGTAGTAGTGAGTACCAGAGAGTAAACAAAATGAGAGAATGCATTCATTTACAGCCGAAATAAAATGTTAGTAATATATTTTATAAGTTGTATAACACAAAGGTACAAAATTAAAAATTTTTTGTGTTGATAAAAAATTTGTAGCAACTCTTAACCAATTCAATGTCGCTGATTTTAAAACTGCGCTGAATTTTTTTTTAGTTCAGTAGCTCGTTTCTGTATTTCTCGCATCGCAAATTTTCTCACATTAAGTGTGAAACAAAAAATTTCATCGTTTCTCGATTTGTGAGAAAAAAGTGTTTCTGTATTTAAATGCGAGAACAGACAACACAGATTCTGTTTTAACTGGAATACTTCCAGTAATTAAGTGTCAAATGCAAGCGAAACGTCAACGAAAGATATATATGTAATAAAAATAAGGCTGCCAGATTTAAAGATTTATCGACATTTTGACGATTTTTTTTGTTCCAACATTGGCAAAGTGACAATTCGTTGATTTTTTTCTAGTGACGATTCAGTCTACGAAAAAAAACAATTTTAAATAGTTTTATATGTTTGCGTATTAGGCACCACAAAAAACCGATATCTTTAAAAACAAGGCAGATTAAAAAATGTATCGGCAAAAGCAAAATTTCGAACGAAAACTGTTTAATTTTTATTTGCTTGGATTATTAAATACATTTGTTTATGTGATCAAAATATTAAACTATTACCCCATTTTTCAGTCAATGCACTTTAGGAAATTTTTGCCTTTTACTTTATCCAAAAGTGTTTATTTTACTTCAATATGATATTTTGTCACTCCTTTGTGTGATTTCTGCAGGGAAAAATAACAATCTGAAATTTTAAACTCTTATCGGATTAAGGAAAATAAAATAAATAATTTTATTTAAATAGACCTCAAGCTTTATGTATGTATAAAATATGTATTTTTTTTTTTTTTTTTTTTTTATTATTAAGTGTTTATATGATAACAATTTGTGGTTATATGATAAAAATCGAACAAAATTCGTCAAAATTAATTTTAAATTGTCCGAAAAAAATAAACGATTTTTTTATTTTTTCTTAGGATATTGACGTTTTTTTCACAAATTTATCTGGCAGCCCTGCATAAGACAAACACAATGAAAGGCTAAAAAAATTTTAATAACAAAATATAACAATTGTGTTTTATATACTTATTTTCATCTTTTAAATTCTTTCTTTTAAAATAAAATAAAATAATACACATTCTTGTGCACATACATACATAATTTGGGCTCCATTTTTTTAAATTTTTTTTGTCTCGCATCAATTTCAAATATGACTTATTTTGACAGTTCTTGTGAGAAACTATTTGCAAAATATTGTTACAGAAACACTTGTTCTCACATCCTTCCAATAATTGCTGGAAAATTATTTAAATGACAGATAATTCTCGCAAAGTAAAAGTACAGAAACACTTATGTGAGAAAAACCATTTTTTGTTTCATATTGCACTGTTTTTGTCATAATTCACTTGTTTCATGCGGGAAATTTTACGATGCGAGAAATACAGAAACGGGCTACAGGATAGAACTCGCCATCCAAATCTTTCCAGAACTCTACAATATTATTTTCGTCTGGAGCATTTACTTCGCTTCGTAGTATGATTAGTTCATAAAGTCTATTCAGGCAATCACCGCGACTTAGCCACCGAACTTCTGTAAACATAAGGTAAGCGCTTGATGTCCGCCTCGAATTTTATTTATTATATCCTCTGCTGTCTTCATAGCTGGGGTATCATTTATGAATTTCGAAGCAAGAGCGGTCTGATGAATTATGAAGTGAAAATTATGAACTGCAAATTCGTGTTTTTTTAATCGGCCTATAAGCATTATATTTGCCCAACATTACATTGGCTCCATCTGTGCATACTCATACTTCAAACATCTGTGCACACATTTTAATTCTAGCTAATGGTATATCATAACTTTTTACAAAATACCAAATGTGCACCTGAGTTTGCCTGCAAAAATTTATAAAGTCATTATAACAGGTCAAAGTTACGTTAAATAAATACCATAAATTAGTAAGGTTAACTCTTTGGACTCGGTCATATAATTGTAGCATCAAAAAGTAAGCAATAAAAATAGTGGCAAACAATAAAGTTTCATTAATACATCAATAAAACACATCTTCTTACCCAAAAATGTTACCTGCTGTCACATTTGCTTTTATATGTATAGGTTTACACATAAATTGTAGGAAAACAAGACTTTTTTAAATTGTTTTTTAAATATTTTTACTTACTTAAGAAAAGTGTTTTCAAAGAAAAAAAACCTACCGACGCGATTGGTACAGAAACAAAAATATTTTTACAAGCACAAAATACCAACAAATTCTTGTGGCTATTTTTTTTCTTAATAATTTCTGCATTTAGGTACGTCTTTTTTACGAAAGAAAAATGGACCCTTTTACAGGCATCAAAGATTTTTTTTCACAAACAAAACACATATCGTTAGCTTAAATGCAAAACAATGTAGATATTATTTGAAAATTTGAAAGTTTTGTTGATTTGGATTCACGTTACATATGTATTTTTATATAATTTTAAGTTATTTACAAAATTATAAATGACGTATCATCAAATAAATATATAATTTTTTTAACAGCATAATGTATAATCACACTCAATAAAAAAATTAGCAGAGGTTTTAATTCTTTTTATAAGAACACATTAATATTTTTAAACACCAAAACTGGGTAATCTGTTTTAAACGATTACCACGGTGTTAGTGGAATTAGTGATCAGATAATAATTTATAATAATAATTTTTAGTATTGCATAAGAAAAAATAAAAAAGTGTTGTAAAATTATAAGAACCGAATCCATAAACGTATGTAAAATAAAACCTATAATAAATGTGACTATCAGCTTCTTCCACATAGTACTGTTAGACATTTTGAAATTTTTTATCTGAAATATTAAAAATTGCTTTTAAATCTCAAATAATTACCATTTTACAAAGTTCTTTGCTTTGCATGTAAACTTATGAAATGTTACATTATTCTACATTTTAGTCTTAAAATTTAAACTCTAAATAAAAATTGCACGCAAGGCATTGGATGTTACCAAAAGCATTTTTGACCGCACAATATTTTTTGAGTGTAAGCTGAAACAAAATAATATAGCATCCACTAGACATGCACACTTGTCGAAGTCACATCGACGACTGAATTGAAGAGTATAAAAATATGTGTTAGTAGTGGTGCGCACAATTGTGCAAAGAAATGGAAACCCCTGATCTAGAGCAGGGATTTCCAAAAATTTTTTGGTTGTGTAGTAGTGAGTACCAGAGAGTAAACAAAATGAGAGAATGCATTCATTTACAGCCGAAATAAAATGTTAGTAATATATTTTATAAGTTGTATAACACAAAGGTACAAAATTAAAAATTTTTTGTGTTGATAAAAAATTTGTAGCAACTCTTAACCAATTCAATGTCGCTGATTTTAAAACTGCGCTGAATTTTTTTTTAGTTCAGTAGCTCGTTTCTGTATTTCTCGCATCGCAAATTTTCTCACATTAAGTGTGAAACAAAAAATTTCATCGTTTCTCGATTTGTGAGAAAAAAGTGTTTCTGTATTTAAATGCGAGAACAGACAACACAGATTCTGTTTTAACTGGAATACTTCCAGTAATTAAGTGTCAAATGCAAGCGAAACGTCAACGAAAGATATATATGTAATAAAAATAAGGCTGCCAGATTTAAAGATTTATCGACATTTTGACGATTTTTTTTGTTCCAACATTGGCAAAGTGACAATTCGTTGATTTTTTTCTAGTGACGATTCAGTCTACGAAAAAAAACAATTTTAAATAGTTTTATATGTTTGCGTATTAGGCACCACAAAAAACCGATATCTTTAAAAACAAGGCAGATTAAAAAATGTATCGGCAAAAGCAAAATTTCGAACGAAAACTGTTTAATTTTTATTTGCTTGGATTATTAAATACATTTGTTTATGTGATCAAAATATTAAACTATTACCCCATTTTTCAGTCAATGCACTTTAGGAAATTTTTGCCTTTTACTTTATCCAAAAGTGTTTATTTTACTTCAATATGATATTTTGTCACTCCTTTGTGTGATTTCTGCAGGGAAAAATAACAATCTGAAATTTTAAACTCTTATCGGATTAAGGAAAATAAAATAAATAATTTTATTTAAATAGACCTCAAGCTTTATGTATGTATAAAATATGTATTTTTTTTTTTTTTTTTTTTTTATTATTAAGTGTTTATATGATAACAATTTGTGGTTATATGATAAAAATCGAACAAAATTCGTCAAAATTAATTTTAAATTGTCCGAAAAAAATAAACGATTTTTTTATTTTTTCTTAGGATATTGACGTTTTTTTCACAAATTTATCTGGCAGCCCTGCATAAGACAAACACAATGAAAGGCTAAAAAAATTTTAATAACAAAATATAACAATTGTGTTTTATATACTTATTTTCATCTTTTAAATTCTTTCTTTTAAAATAAAATAAAATAATACACATTCTTGTGCACATACATACATAATTTGGGCTCCATTTTTTTAAATTTTTTTTGTCTCGCATCAATTTCAAATATGACTTATTTTGACAGTTCTTGTGAGAAACTATTTGCAAAATATTGTTACAGAAACACTTGTTCTCACATCCTTCCAATAATTGCTGGAAAATTATTTAAATGACAGATAATTCTCGCAAAGTAAAAGTACAGAAACACTTATGTGAGAAAAACCATTTTTTGTTTCATATTGCACTGTTTTTGTCATAATTCACTTGTTTCATGCGGGAAATTTTACGATGCGAGAAATACAGAAACGGGCTACAGGATAGAACTCGCCATCCAAATCTTTCCAGAACTCTACAATATTATTTTCGTCTGGAGCATTTACTTCGCTTCGTAGTATGATTAGTTCTGATTGAATATCAAATTCGTAGTTGCTTACATCGCAACGAAAAGGGTTTTCAAAAAGATCTAATAGCGGTTGTAAAATTACAAAATCTTGAAACCTGCCTTGAAAATTATTGAAAAGTGTTTCAAATATTTCGGCATATTCATATCTTTTGCCGATTTCGAGATTTCTATAAACTAGTGAAGTTTTTGGAAAATTGGAAAAATCACCAGTTTTAATTTGGGAAAAAATTAGAAAAAGTTTTGTTTTAAAATTGTGAATGATTTTTGACAAGTCGCATATATTGCGTTCCTTTCCTTGCAATTCCAAATTAAGTTCATTTAACATACTTGTGGTATCTGCCAAAAAAGCTAAGTCTAAAATAAAATTATTGTCTTTTAAACACTGTATTAAAACTTTTTCTATTTTCTCCGTTTCTAGGAACTGAAGAACTTCTTCTCTTAAATCATAAAGTCTATTCAGGCAATCACCGCGACTTAGCCACCGAACTTCTGTAAACATAAGGTAAGCGCTTGATGTCCGCCTCGAATTTTATTTATTATATCCTCTGCTGTCTTCATAGCTGGGGTATCATTTATGAATTTCGAAGCAAGAGCGGTCTGATGAATTATGAAGTGAAAATTATGAACTGCAAATTCGTGTTTTTTTAATCGGCCTATAAGCATTATATTTGCCCAACATTACATTGGCTCCATCTGTGCATACTCATACTTCAAACATCTGTGCACACATTTTAATTCTAGCTAATGGTATATCATAACTTTTTACAAAATACCAAATGTGCACCTGAGTTTGCCTGCAAAAATTTATAAAGTCATTATAACAGGTCAAAGTTACGTTAAATAAATACCATAAATTAGTAAGGTTAACTCTTTGGACTCGGTCATATAATTGTAGCATCAAAAAGTAAGCAATAAAAATAGTGGCAAACAATAAAGTTTCATTAATACATCAATAAAACACATCTTTTTACCCAAAAATTTTACCTGCTGTCACATTTGCTTTTATGTGTATAGGTTTACACATAAATTGTAGGAAAACAAGACTTTTTTAAATTGTTTTTTAAATATTTTTACTTACTTAAGAAAAGTGTTTTCAAAGAAAAAAAACCTACCGACGCGATTGGTACAGAAACAAAAATATTTTTACAAGCACAAAATACCAACAAATTCTTGTGTTTATTTTTTCTTAATAATTTCTGCATTTAGGTACGTCTTTTTTACGAAAGAAAAAGGGACCCTTTTACAGGCATCAAAGAATTTTATTCACAAACAAAACACATATCGTTAGCTTAAATGCAAAACAATGTAGATATTATTTGAAAATTTGAAATTTTTGTTGATTAGGATTCACGTTACATATGTATTTTTATATAATTTTAAGTTATTTACAAAATTATAAATGACGTATCATCAAATAAATATATAATTTTTTTAACAGCATAATGTATAATCACACTCAATAAAAAAATTAGCAGAGTTCTTAATTCTTTTTACAAGAACACATTAATATTTTTTAACAAAAAAACTGGGTAATCTGTTTTATAACTATTACCACGGTGTTAGTGGAATTAGTGATCAGATAATAATTTATAATAATAATAAAGTATTGCATAAGAAAAAATAAAAAAGTGCTGTAAAATTATAAGAACCGAATCCATATACGTATGTAAAATAAAACCTATAATAAATGTGACCATCAGCTTCTTCCACATAGGACTGTTAGACATTTTGAAATTTTTTATCTGAAATATTAAAAATTGCTTTTAAATCTCAAATAATTACCATTTTACAAAGTTCTTTGCTTTGCACGTAAACTTATGAAATGTTACATTATTCTACATTTAAGTCTTAAAATTTAAACTCTAAATAAAAATTGCACGCAAGGCATTGGATGTTACCAAAAGCATTTTTGACCGCACAATATTTTTTGAGTGTAAGCTGAAACAAAATAATATAGCATCCGCTAAACATGCACACTTGTCGAAGTCACATCGACGACTGAATTGAAGAGTATAAAAATATGTGTTAGTAGTGGTGTGCACAATTGTGCAAAGAAATGGAAACCCCTGATCTAGAGACATCTAGATGTCAGCGAACAGAGTATAAATACTCGCGAAGGTTGGCATCGATAATCAGTATAAGTACGATTATTTAAGTGTGTACATCGCAATTATTAGTGGTAAAATTGACTAAGTTCTAAATAAAGTGGCGTGAATAGTTTATAGTACAGCTATAAAGTAAAGTGTCTAAAGTGTTTTATTTATTTTATTAAAGTTGCAATAAAAGAACTCAAGAGGTTTATTATAAAGGAAATAAACCAAAAACGTTATTGAAAAGTCAGTAACGTAACAATATTATATATGTACTTGAATATGAAATACCTAATTTTTGTAAAAAAGGAAATGGTCACGAGTCGGACAACCAGCCAACGGTGATCATCTTGAATAAAGTTATTCACTTGTACCAAATCTAATTCCAATTTTTATATTTTCTAACCCCAAATTATTCTTAATTCTAATTCCTTTATAATTTCTCGCCGCAAGGAGATTAGAATTCAATAGCACACTAACTGGGCATTAGCAAACTAATAGAATCGTACATCCTGTGTATGTAACTCCTACCCATCACCCCTAACTTAGCCAACTAATCTGCCCATCTAAGCCATATCAGTTCTAGTCTTGTTCATGGTCCTTCGATTGTCAGAAATTAACGAGCCTTTGGAAACTCATCCACTAAACATCTAATAGTCTAATCTTGGTCGATTGGCACAAAGTATCTAGCTTTAATCACCACCCAAAAACTCTTACCAACAAGAGAAAACGTGAAACCTACTTCTGCCAGTCAAAGTCAACAAAGTTAAATTCTCAAATTTACAACAAAAAATTAACATCCATATTAAGCTTTTGAAGATCTTAATGCCATCCCTGAAATCAAAAGAAGCTTCACCATACAATATGAGGTAAGGTAAAATTCTCATTTTTACATTTATGTATATACATATTACTTTGCACTCAGTTTTAACCGGTCAATCAAAGGGAAAACAAATATAAGCGACGCGTAAAAATAAATTGAAATTGAACAGAACAAAAAAGAAAACTAAAAACAAAAATCGTGCAAATTAAATTCTAAATGTGAAAAATAAGAAACCTCAGATATTTTTATACAAAATTAAAAAAGGAAATTTTTAAAACGTGTGTGTGTGATGTTCGTGTTAATACTCCAAAGAAAACGAAAACGGGCAGAGCAAAAAAAAATTTTCATAAATTTAAGTAAAAGTGTGAAAGGTTATTTTTCTTAAAATTCATTTTCAAATTTGCAAAAAGTTCGTTTCGTCTTAACAGAAAATTACATAGAGAAAACATACATACATACATGCAATTTTAAATAAATTCGTAAAAAAAAAAACAAATTCATACTACCAAAAAGAAAAAGTTGAAAAAAAATCCGTTAAAACCAACAAATACAATAGAAAAAAGTATCACAATCTTAAAAGTGAACTAAAAATACAAAATCGTTTAAAATTAAAAAAAAACAGGAAAAAAATCCGTTAGGAAAGAAGAGTACATAAGCACATAAAATAGCTACAAAGAAAAGTTAAAAACAGCCAAAACCCTTATTCGTAAAGTACCAAAAGTGGCAAAAATTTACAAAAAAGAAATACACATAGTTATCCAAATTTCCTTTTGTTTTCTTTTCTTTGCAAATAAAAAGAGAAAAAGTGTGGTGAAATTTATCTCTGTTAGTGTAAAGAAAGTCGATCGTAACATTCAGTCAAAGGTTAACATTGCAACTTTGAACTTTTACATAATTGAGAACAGTTGTAACATAACGAGAAACAAAAAAGGGAAAAAGCTTTAAACCTTACATTTAATTAGGCGTTTAACAGAGTTCGAAGATTTCAACATTTAAAGAAAAAAAGGCAACGGAAAAACCAGGTATTTAAAAAATCAAAGGGAAAAAAAATCAGTTTGAAAAATAATTTTGCTTAATAAATAAAAACAATAAGGTTTACTAAAAATATTACATTAAAAACGGAATCATTTATATGCACATAATTATTTGTTTAAATTTAAAAAAAAATAAATAGCAACATATATGAGAACTAAAACGAAAACAAGCAGTACTACAATAATAAAACTAAATTTGCAAAGTTTCTTTTCATAAAAAATTATTAGTGCTGGAAAAAAGTTTAAAGCGCAACAATAAAAAAGAATTAATAGGTTTAGAATAAAATCACATTTTTAAAGTGGTTTGAATTAAAGTCAATAAATTTATTCTTCGGGTTTTTGTAAGACAACACGTCATAATAATAATAAATTTAAAAATATACGTTTGAAAGTATAAATTATTTTATAAACTGAATAATCATCGGAAAATTCAATTTAAAAATTTAAGAATATTTTTCCACGCTCAGCATATTTATTTGGTAAATATATATACGCGCTTAAGTAATTTTGGTTCTTTTATGAAAATCAATAATTTTGAAGGCAAATTTTTTGTTGTAAACTCGGAAAACTTACCCTTGTGTGATAAAACGATTCTCCACATCGTAAAATTATTTTAAAAATTTCGAAATAAAAGAAATATCTTATCTGGGGATTTCATGAACACAAAGTGAAGGAATTGACGAAATTACCCTTAAAGTTCTAATATATATATATATATAAAGTTTTTATATCAAATTTCTATTTAAAAATATAATTTCCTTAATTCAAAATCTCACCCTAGTGAAGAATCTGAAGGTCAGTACCAGTCCTTTGTCCAGGATAAATTTTTATTTGATTCAGAGCACCTTCTCACGTTCTGCTCTCGCTTTGGCGATATGGATATTCAGGATCAAACCGATTCGATGCTAGAAACTAAGTTAAATGATCTAGAAAATAGGTGGAAAAAACTGGAAATTTCGTATGAAAATCTCATGCTTTCGCCAGTTTCCACAGTTAGCAAAGAATTGAAAGATAAAGCTAGAGAGAACTTTCAGGCATGTGCTGAAACATTCCATACATGCAGAGCAAATGTGATGGATCTCCTAAAAATTACTCGCATAACACACAGTTCTCAAAATACTTCTTCCCGTATGAGTTTACCTCTTCAAAACTACCCAATTCAAAACTCTCAAATGCAAATCAAACTACCTCCTTGCGATACCGAGATTTTTGAAGGCAGCTACGAGCAATGGCCATCCTTTCGTGATATGTTCACGGCCGTGTACATTAATGGTACAAATTGTCCTCCAGTAGTAAAATTATTTCACTTACGGAACAAAACTATAAACGAGGCGGGAGCAATTGTGAAACGCTACCCATTGTGCGATGACAGTTTTAGTCTCGCGTGGAACGCACTCAAGTCACGTTATGAAAATAAAAGGGTCTTAGTGGATCATCAGCTTCAAATTCTCTTTAATATTCCAGTAGCCGCATCAGAAGATAGCAAAATACTGCAGAAAATTCATTCCACTGTCTCTGATGTTTTACAGACCTTTAAGACTTTAAACGTAAACACGGAAAATTATTATTTTTTTATAGTATATCTCGTATGCTCCAAACTTCCTAACACGACCCTAGCTCTTTGGGAACAATCACTTAAATCCCATCGAGAGTTACTCAAATGGTCTCAGTTGGAGGAATTTCTAATTGACAGATACGAAGCCGTGGAAAGAATCTCTAATATGAAAATTACAAGGGATCGTTTAAGTTTACCAAACATGTCCCAAAATAGAATCCAATCCTATTCTTCACAAGAAAATCTCAACACTGCGTGCAAAGTTTGCGACGAAAATCATAACCTAAGAGCTTGTCAAAAGTTTAAAAGGTTTACGGTTCAGCAAAGAATTGATTTTGTATCAGCTAACAAAATCTGCAACAATTGCCTACCTTCCAACCTTTTAAAAGCAAATTGCCCCAGCAAAAATACTTGTTTTATATGTAAAATGAATCACCATACTTCTTCACACATTGTTAAACCTGGTTGTTCTCAAAATAAGTCTCATTTATCTAACCCTTTAGAATGCCGACCCACTAACTCACCTAAAACTCAAACAAATTCCCAAGAAAGATTAAATCAAGATAATGAGTTAGCTTCAACTTCCAAAAAGTCCCCAGTTCAATCTAACGTTTCATCTAATAATGAACATATCTTGCTTAGAACTGCTTTAGTTCATATTGAACACATGGGAGAACTTTTCACAGTTAGAGCATTAATAGATCCCGGATCTCAAAGAACGTTTGTATCTGAGAGAATTGCAGTTACCCACTCGAAAATCTCACGTGGACATAGTTGGCATTGGCGGCCAAACACAAACCGCAACGAAAGAATGCAATCTCATTGTCTTTGCAAAAAAGTCAAATGTTAAATTCTCAATAAGTGCCATAATTTTGCCGAAAGTTACGAAGCTTATCCCATCAGCCTCATTCCAAATCTCTAAGTCAAGTCTTAAAAATCTCGATTTAGCTGACCCAATATTTAACCAGACTTCTCAAATTGACCTTATTCTTGGAAACGATTCCGAGCGATTTATTAATCTCGATGGAATAAAAAAGAATGTATGTGGTCTGGCATCTGCTTACAATACCATATTTGGTTGGGTTCTAAGCGGCCCAATAAATGGCCACCCTGTTCACTCCTTTACAACTTCTATAGTTCCCTCGGAAAACGCTATTCTAACTGATATTTTAAGAAGATTCTGGGAACAGGAAGAATTGCCCTTAACTAAGCATATGTCAAACGAAGATCAACATTGCGAAGATTTTTATGTACAAACAACTACTCGCGACGCAGATGGCAGATATATGGTACGATTACCTTTCAAAAAAGAATTTCCAAGTTCTATATTTCTTGGTGCTTCCCGAATACTAGCTCTTGGTCAATATTCCCGAATGAAGCAATCACTCGCAAAGAACCCAGAACTTCAAACTCAATACAATGAAGTTTTAAACGAATATGTATCACTCGAACATATGGAAAAAACCACATTCCGTGAATTGTGTTGCAATGGAAAATTTTTCTCATTATATTTGCCACATCACGCAGTTATTCGCCCAGAGCATAAAACGACGAAGGTCAGAGTAGTTTTTAATGCCTCGTGAAAAAGCAAATCAGGTTTCTCCCTTAACGATATTCTGCACACAGGCCCAACTCTACAGCAAGACCTCATGAACGTAATTCTTAATTGGCGAAAGTATAAATATGTCTTTAGCGGGGACATTCAAAAAATGTACCGGCAGATCCTCATACACCCGGAAGACAGACATTCCAAAGAATTTTGGTTTAGAAAGAGCACAATGGCCCCTTTTCTGATTACCAACTCAAAACAGTTACCTTCGGGGTAAACTGTGCCCCGTTTTTAGCCATACGCACACTCCTGCAGTTGGCAAAAGATTACGAAACAAAATTTCCGAGAGCAGCTTCAATCTTGCGCAATGAAACTTACGTCGATGACATACTGTCTGGTGGCCACTCTTTAGAAGAAGCATTAACGGCTCAATCGGAACTCATTCAAACCCTCAAGTCAGCAGGATTTCCTTTGAAAAAACTAACTGCGAACGATCCTAAACTATTTTCCAATATCCCACCCGAGGATTTATATGATACAGAATTTCTGCAATTTGATGAAACGAGTACAGCGAAAACATTAGGCATCAAATGGAATGCGATTACGGACTCCTTTGCTTACTCGTTCAACCCAATGTCTCAAACCCTTCAAGCCACTAAGCGCTCTATTCTCTCTTCAGTTGCAAAATTATTCGATCCGGCAGGATGGATAAATCCTGTAATTATCAAAGTCAAGATTCTGATGCAACAACTCTGGCTAGAAGGTCAAGAATGGGATCAAAAGGTTGGTTTATAAACTCTCGCTAACTGGAACAATCTCCTGTCCGATCTCTCTCACGTAGAAAAAATTTTAATTCCCAGATGGATTCAATACATGCCTTCTGATGTAATTCAAATACACGGCTTCTCTGATTCCTCCAAGCAAGCGTATTGTGCATCCATTTATATTAGATGCCAAACTAAAAAGAACGTATACACCAATCTATTCGTAGCAAAAAGCAAAGTAGCACTCTTACCAACTGTTTGTTTACCACGATTAGAGCTCAACGGCGCGGTTCTATTAGCTAATTTGGTTAATCACGTACTTAAGATCCTTAGCTTAAACAATTCAGAAGTCATATTGTGGACTGACTCTACGATCGTGCTAAGCTGGTTGTCAAAGCCTCCAGCAACTTGGGAAACTTATGTTGCTAACCGTATAGCTCAAATCCACAGATCGGTACCTAAAGCAACATGGCGGCATGTGCCAACTCATGACAACCCTGCGGATATTGGTACACGTGGCTGCAGACCACAAGATCTTACAGTAAATCCCCTATGGTGGCACGGACCTTCGTGGCTGGTCAATCCTGCATCCGATTGGTCAGCTAAAATAGATATTCCGCCTTTACAGCATTCACTAGCAACTTTACTAAATGATAATCCAAATCGAGATATTTTAGAAAATTTTCATCCTATCATAAAGCTTTGCGAATATTATGCTACATGTTTCGGTTTGTTAACAATCGTCAGTCTATTAATAGATCATATCATGGTTATCTATCTCTAAATCTAGGTCAAAGCGAAATAAACTTCGTAAAAAATAAGTTGATTTTTCTTGCTCAAAAAAGGTTTAATGAATCAGAATACGCATTGTTATCTAGTTCACAATCAATCCCTAACCATAGCTCACTGAAAACATTAAATCCATTCCTCGACTCTAACAAAGTTATGCGAGTAAATGGTCGTATATCAGAATCATCGCTTCCCTACAGCGAACGCTACCCAGTCATATTACCAGGCAACTCCCGACTCTGCCAATTATATCTAACTTATTTACATATGACTTTAATACACGCTGATTGCAATCAAATATGTAGAATGGTTCAAACGGAATTCTACATTTCCCGCTTAAAGCCTCGCATTAAGAAAATCATTCGGCAATGTAAGACATGCATCATCTACAAACAAAGAAGCTTCTCGCAGATAATGGCTCCATTACCTCCAGATAGATGCAATCTCTCCATACCCTTTCAAACTACCGGTGTTGATTTTGCCGGCCCGTTTGACCTTAAAACTTCCTCTTTACGAAACTCTTCCTACACAAAAGGATATGTTTCTGTGTTTATTTGCTTTATCACAAAGGCCATACTACTCGAAGCGTGTTCTGATTTATCTACTGCAGCTTTTCGTGCGGCATTTTCTCGCTTTATTGGGAGGCGGGGGCTCCCTCACAGGATAGTATCAGACAATGGACGCAATTTTCTCGGTGCCAGTAGAGAATTGAACAGAGAATTCACTTCTTTCATAAATTCAGCGTCCGACGACATAACTCAAAAATATTTAACGCACGGTTCGAATGGAGTTTTATCCCACCGCATGCTCCTCATATGGGCGGCCTATGGGAGGCTGCTGTTAAAAGTTTTAAGTATCACTTAAAACGCATCGCTGGTACACACAAGTTTAATTTCGAAGAATTTGCAACCATTCTCATTAGCATAGAAGGAGTTTTAAACTCACGTCCCATTTTTGCAATGTCAGAAGATCCATCTGACCTTACTGCCCTTACACCAGGACACTTTCTTACTGGGAAACCTATAATGGCTTTTCCAACTCCATCAACCGAAAATATTTATCTTCTTAATAGATGGGAAAAACTCAAAGCTCTTCATTTTCAATTGGCTAAAAGATGGAAGCAAGATTATTTAAAAACCCTCCATAAGAGGTATAAATGGAAAAATGCTGCGCCTAATATTAAGACAGACGACCTGGTCGTAGTTATGGACGACTTGATGCCCCCTTCCGAATGGCGGTTGGGACGAATAGTCAAAATATATTTAGGTTCTGATAATAATGTTCGAGTAGCCGATGTTCGCATTTCTACTGGCGTCATAACACGACCAATAGTAAAACTCTGTTACTTACCCTTACTTAATGAAAATGATTCCTAATATCTAAGATTTAATGTTGTTCATAAAACTAAACTAACTAAAAAAAAAAAAAAAAAAAAAAAAAAAAACAAAAACTAACTTTCAAGACGAAACAACCGAAAAGAAGGCGGCAGGTCTAGAACCACCAGAAGAACCCACACCCAATTCAACAAACAACGGTTTACAGCCTACAACCAATGCAACCAGTCCAATGGCTCCTGATCATAAGATCATATCCGAAGCCATCCGTTCCCTGGCTCAAGTGTTTTGCATCCAACCAAATTCTAAAGTTGCACATGTGCAAGGGGCCCGGCATGTTTAAAATACAATTATTTTAAACACAAATTATTTTTCATTTGAATTGTTATTTAAAAAAAATAGAAATACATATAACGTATGTTGCGAACTGAATTTCTTAACTTAATTTGTGATTGAATTGTACGATAACGTAACGATTAAGAATTATTGTGAATTATAACCCTAACTTTCCAATATTTGCTATTATTATGTTATTATATTATATACTTGAATATGAAATACCTAATTTTTGTAAAAAAGAAAAAAAGAAATTATTCTTAATTCTAATTCCGTTAACTGTAACTGGGCATTAGCAAACTAAGCGAATCGTACATCCTGTGTATGTAGCTCCTACCCATCACCCCTAACTTAGCCAACTAATCTGCCCATCTAAGCCATATCAGTTCTAGTCTTGTTCAAAATGTAATATATTTAATCGAAAGTGAAAATTCGGAAACTGAAATAAATGGCAGATTTCTTGAACAAGAATGTTCTTTAACCAACTACTATGAAGAAAGTAATATAAAAAATAACTTTTCCACCTTCGAGGAAGACGATTATTAACAAAGAATGAAACAAATAAAAGGCCTTACTTCAAAACTAATTTAAAAATGAATATCAACTGCACGCATACAAAAGTACAAATTAATTTTAACTCTTTATTTACTTTTTTGTAAAAATAATGTTGGGCCCTAATTGTGTAAAACGCACGCAACGCCAAAATTACATTAAAAGCAAAAACAAAGTCAATAAAATTTCATAATTTGTTGTTGCTTTCAATGTAATCCTGGCGTTGCGTTGCGTTTCACCTTATTAGAGCCTAAAAATAATGTTTTATAAAAAAGTTTCATTTCGGGTTTAAGCATATTAAAAAGAAATTCAGAAAGCGGTTTTATGTATGACCTATTGTTCATTATAAACCAATTATATTTAAATTCGGTAGTGATTATTAGTATTAACAAGTTAGAGTGCTATATTCGGCTGTGCCGAATCTTTGATACCCTCCACCGACAGGAGTGAGCTCTATATGATAAATACATATATATTATTAACTAAGCTTCACAAAAACGAGCGCCAGCAATAAAATTAGTTGCGGTTTAGACATGAATTAAATTATTGACCGACAATAAGAAAATGTTATGCGTTTCTTGTTAGAACTTTGAACGGGCTTGAGTAAAATATCATGATTCGTAAAAGTTTTAGCCGAACTAAAAAAATTTTTAGGAGGGTAATTTGTATTGGACCTATGGTAAATTATGGCCCAATCATTCCAAAATTCTGAAGACTGATTTCTGGTATTACAAAAAATATTTATTTAATCTTAAACTTTATTAAATATGTATGTATATACATATCTAGAAATATATTTATTTAATGTTAAAAAACATATCGCACTTGATTATGAACAGGGTAGTAACTCAAAATGTAATAATTCTCAGTAGAGCAGAACAATTTTTAATTTTATAAGGCATATTTATTTTAGGCATATGAAATTTAGTGACAATTTTTCTAAAAATGTATATATAACATAAAAAATAACAAACATACTTTATAAGTTCCCTAATCTCAATGTTTATAACAAAGCCTTTTATAAATTTTTCAATTTATATTTATTTCGTTGATGAATTATGTTGTTATAACCTCTCTATATATATATATTTTTGTAAATACATGATTATCATATAACAAATGACCATGATCGGTAGTGTCTGTTATATAAAATCGCAGCCCATCAAAAGATCGCACTTTATTTAAAAAAAAATGCAATAAACACATTCTTTACAATGTAACCATATTAATAATGTAACAATAACATTACAATTATTCATAAGCGCAAAAATTTAAGAAATCAACGGTAACATTTAAAAACAACAACTCTCCCAAAAAGAAAACAAAATATTTAAAATTGTCTTTCTTAATCTCTACTGTTCTCCAATTTAATTCATAGCAGAAAACTCTGCATGTTGTTGTTCTTTTTACTATGTAAACACAAAAACAAAGCATACTGCTTCTGTTATGTGTTAACATTGTTTTTGCTCACACGTATGTGAATTGTTTCAATGTATTAGTACCACTTTCTAACGCGTATAACTCGTGAAATACAGAACCGATTTTAACATAATCTCCCAAAAAATATCTTTCGAATGATATATCATTTGTTAAAATACAATATATAGTTAAGGCGTAAAAGGGATCATAAGAAATCCACTTGCCTATTAATAAATATGATGATGTGTAAAAAAATGAGAGCTAGTCATTCACGCTCAATCATTTTAAATGAGAGATCAACAGCCACATACACTAACACTAATTGTGTGTGTGTCCCTATTATTGTTTGATGAACTCAAATTCATACATCTTACAATAAAAAAACCTGAGTTAAGTTAAAAATCACACTAATCATTCGTGTGTTTGTTGTCTTTCTTGTTTTGTTTAAATTGGTTTTTCCCCTATTGGATAATTTTCCCTATCGTTACAAAAAAAGTAAGAAAATAAAATGGTTGTAAAAAATATATTTTTTATATGCAAAAACTATAACAGTAATAAAATTATAAATAAAAACTTTTTAATATTATGCAAACCGTCAAATATTTTACTAAAATTATCGATAAAAATTAAATAATGTCAAAAAAATGTAAAATTGTTCAACTTAAAACTTAAAAAAATTATCAAAGCTAAGAAAGAAAGCTCGTTATAAAATAAAAATAATCTATTAACGTTTAAAAATAAGTTATAAGTTCTCTTGATTTAAAAAAAATTAAAACAAAAAAATTAACAAAAATTTCATTTGTTTAAAAATATATTTAAAACTACTTTTTGCTTCTAAAAAGTTGGTATCACTTTTAATGCAATATATTTTTACTAATATTTTGTTTTCGATACGATAAAAAAATTTCAAAAACACAAAACACATGTTGTGTTGATAAAACACAATATGTACATCGCCACACAAGTAAATTTACTCGTGTAAAAGAGCATATTTGTTATTTATACCTGTATCAAATATTTCTCTCACAACACTCACATAAATAATTGAACGCTTTGCACACATAGGTTATTTCTTACACACAATAAATTGTATATGATTCTAAAATCACACACAACACACTACTGGCTTGTCTGGTATGTGAATTCATGTGTCGTTTACACGGTGTTTACATTTGCCAGTACTGGCAAGACAGTTGCAATACATGCAAACTTTTTCACTAATACATGAACACTTTTCCAACTCTCTTGTCTACTGTCTAGCAAATTTTGCAGACAGTAAAATGGACAGTAATTTGACATTTGCTGACAGAAATTTGAAGTTTTGTTCGCAAACGTAAAAAAAAAATCATCAATTAAAAGAAAATTAATAAATTATGCTTTGGCTTTGCATGTTTTACTTAAGGGTTATCTATGTTCACAAAAAATAGTTGTTAAATGCTATTTTTAATTTGTTACGACCATATAAAACACGTTTAGCAAGAACTTGTACATATGACATTTTTGATTTAGAACGAGTTCTATTTTCAAGTGGCAAAGCATCTGACATCAGCTGGTTCGTATTAACAAAATTGTTTGTGGTGGCAAAAAATAATTGCAATTTTATCATATATAAATAATAGTAAATAAATAATAAAAAAATAAAAAATACACAAATAATAATAATTTTTTGTACATACAACCCCTCAGCTGTTTTATGATTGGTTTTCTTGATAGGTTATGTCAAATGTACTTTACATACCAACATTTGAACATGAAAATTATAAACCTTATTTATTACTCAAATTTTGACATACAAATGAAATTACATGTGGGTAGAAAAGTGACATTCCACATGACAAATATACATAATGTGAACATAGCTTAACTGTTGAACTTAAATGCAAAATTAATGGATGCAACTTCTAAGCAGCACCATCTATTGATATTTTATTGAAGCCCATTAGCTTAAAACAAGTAATGAAACTGTTGCTAGTGATCACACGATGCCGCTAGTCTTTAAAACTTGTATGTAATAAGCAGAGAAGACAAATTTGCTTATTTTGCTGTTTTGCTTCTTTTTTGCTGTTTTTGTTATTATGGTGCTTATTTTTCTTTTTTCCTATGTTTTTGCTGTAAAATAGCTTTTTTAACATAATTTTTACGTAAAAAATATTTTTTTGAGAAAACATGAGAAAATAAATAATTGACAACTTTTTTCTGGGTTAAAGCAAAAATATGTTAGTTGTGGACTAAACTTACCATCCCAAAAAAAACAGCCATGTTACTTATTTGAGTTTAAAACAAAATAAGTAAACCGGCCGTTGTGAACGAAAAAATAATAAAAAAAAAATGCCGAAAGAAAAGTCAAATATGTTATTTTTGCTAAAAATGGTGAAATTGTATCCTGAAGTTTTTAAAGTTGAAAAAGATTGGCTTTTTTGTAATGTGTGTTCGAGTAAAATTAATAGCGAAAAGAAGTGCAATGTGGAGCAACATTTTAGTACAAAAAACACAAATTAGCTGCTTGCCAAGAAAATCGTCCACAAAAACTTATAACGGAATTTCCTGTTACTATTACTGCTAATACATTTCACGAAGATATATGTACATTTTTGTAAAAAAAGTAAGCCATCCCAGTTTCAAAAACATCTTTCAAAAGTACGCAAATTTGTCAGTTCCAAGCGAAAGTTCTATTCGAGGTAAATACATACCTCAAATGTATACGGAAGGAAGCTTTGGGAAAAATGCGTGATAAGGCTAAAGGTAAATATAAATGGATTTCTGTTGATGAAACAACAGACAGTGAACAACTATATGTGGCCAACTTTGTATTTTAAATGACGATGTTGGAAATAAACCTTTTCTATTGAACATGGGTGTTCTCGAAAATGCAAATGGGGCTTCTATTGAATCTTTCTTCAACGATTCATTACAAATTTTATGGCCTGATGGTAAGTGAATATTTGATTCATATTTTTTTTTTTTATGTTTTTTTTAATTTAATCTAGGCATTCAATACGACAAAATATTGCTAATGGTAACTGATGCAGCGCTTAGAGTTTCAGCATGTAAATAAATTAATATCTTGTACCAAATCCGTTTTTGTTAAGTTAATTTTTCAATAACTCGTATTTACACACATACAAACTAAAATTTTAATTTCCATAGGCTCCTCGTAGAAAGCAGTTGTTTTTACAAATGAATCCCAATTTGGCTCTTCCACCGTTCTCATGCCCTACACGTTGGGGTACTTGGATAGAAGCCACAATGCATTATGCAGAATACCTTGATAAAGTAAAGGCTGTTATTTCTAAACTGAAAAGTGAAGACTCAGATTCGATCGCGCACGCCAAGGAAATATATAACTTGCCCGGATTAAGTTCCCAACTTGCGTTTATCAAAAACAATTTTTCAATTATTGTGTCTTCTATAAAAAAAGCTACAAACAGTTGAGTTAGCTATTCACGAAAGTGAAAATATTGTGTCAAATGTACGAAAAGCTCTTGAGAATCTACATGAAAAAATATATATGAAGAAATTTAATGCAGTATGTATTTCAAAGAAATCCGGGGTTCAAACAAATTTTACAAATAAACAGCATTCTTCAAACTGGTGCTAAACCTGATGACGAAATGAAATTTTGAAATATAAATTTGCTCCAACAACATCCGTTGACGTGGAAAGAAGTTTCTACTTATACAATTCACTTGTAACAGAAAGACGAAGAAAAATGACGTTTACAAATATAAAAGCCCACATGATTGGTTATTGTAACTGTTTTCACGAATCTGAAGAAATAGAATAACTGTATTTTTTTATATTTAAATGTATATATTAAAAAAATAAAAATGCTTTTTTTGCTGCTTTTTTTCTAAATTTTTGTGCTTTTTTTATATATTTTTTTTGCTGTAAACACTTTGTTTTTTGCTTTTTTTTGTCTTCTCTGGTAATAAGATAAATCTATGTTTTCACCTACACCTAACCAGTAGTTTAATTAAAAAATGGGCTTCTTTTGCAAAACGGTTGCTGGATCGAACATCATTTAACAGTTTCTTAATTGAATTATACAATTATTTTCTTACAAATAAGGACAAGAAAGTCAATAAAAATTTTTAAAAACAAAGCTAAACATTAATTAATTTACTTTTTTGGATTTTTTCGTCAAATATTTGTTAGGTCTCAACATACCTTAAGGTACACATATGTGTACACACGGTCCGAAGAGATTGAGTAAATTTAAAAGAAAGTATTTACGTTGTAATCCGTTTACAAGAGATTTAATTATTATGTATATGGTTTTTACCAAACTCAATTCGTTTGACTTTAATAATATAACTTATAAATGGTATTTTCCGAGGAAATCGGCAATGACAATCTTCTATTCTCAATACACTGCGTTCTATTTCTGGATTAACATTGGCAATCGGCATTTTTCCATGTCTTTGGCTACATCAAGCCCCGTTCTCCTCGAATTTTTGCCGATCTATTTTAATATGTGGCGTTAAACGCGTTAAGTAATTTTTAGTGGACGGCTAATTCTTGGCAAGCTTTTAAAACTGTTGTTCTTTTTGCACTTTAAGAAAACAGTTTGTACACTAGTCTTTGAGTTTTCAACAATTTTTTAAATTTTACTCAACGGTTTCCCATTTCTTCGATGCACAGCAATGAGATTTCTAATATCCAAGCTTATTTCTTTAACTTTTGCAACAGTAGGGGTATGTATACCTTTCTGTGTATTAAAAACTGATTTTATATAATTTTTTTTAATAAATATCTTGTTTTCCTAAAAATTTTTTATTTTTTACAAGGAATGATAGAATATAGTTTTTGTTGAAAAATAATATAAAGTTTAACTTTAAACGCATTTTTTGGTGGGATATGTATTGTTTTCTGTGCGACTGTACGTATATGAGTCAAATTTTTATTTACAAAATTTGTTTATTGTAAAAAAATCCAATTTATGCAAATTCATTCTAGGGACATCGAAATACACGTAAATTAGAATGAAAAGTTGGCTTTTTAAAATCAATTTTTAGTTAAATTTACATCAAGTACATTTTTGTGTTTAAACCTTTAAAAATTAGAATTTAGAACCAATAAAAAATAATATAACATCCCTACGTTCTCAAATGCAGTACTGCCTGAGCTGCATAAGAAAAGCAAACTTGTTTCGCCATGTCGACGCCATCCTAATCATGCTACATATTAATTGTTTGATTATCATTTTAGCATTTAACCACATATAAATTTATTCTTTAAGAGCAGTATTGCATTTATAACCATGTATTTTATCTTAATATCCTATTATACCTGTAATTTAAGAAAAATATTTAATTATTTAATATTTTAAATGCTCGTTTTACTTTTTAATTTATCAAGCTTTGGTTCAAAGCCATTGTAAATACCTTGCATTGATATACGGTTTCAAAAAAACTACAGAGTTTAAATCGTTCCAGAGAATGCAGAACAAAGCATTAAAAAGTGTAGCTAATTTGCCCAGCCGTTTTTCAGCTGTTATTTTATACAGGGACGTTTTTCCCACTGTCTTGTCAATATACGGGATCAGTTATTACTGTACATGTTTAAATGTCTTAATTGTATAGGGCATCATACCATACAATTCACACGGAATCAAGTACTTTCAACACAATAAATCGTGATAATTTAAGAATAATCTTTTGCCAATATGAAACAACTAAGCAACGGGTTGAACACTCTGGTTGTAGAGAATATAACAGCTTACCACATTATATTAAACAGGCCTCAAGCCTATCGCAGCTTAAATCTTACTTAAACATTTTTTTATTTCAACTTGCTGATGAGCTTCTGATAAAAGGCTTTTTTTTTTGTATGTTTGAAAAACACATTATACCTATTTGTAAAATAAAATTTATTATAAATATACATATTTGTTTAAATTTTGCCAACAAGCCTTAATAATGCCAATCTGGCGCTAAGGTGGAATTGTAATATTGTTATATTTTATAATAAAATTTTAAAACAATAATAAAAATAAAAAAAATGCTTACATACTTTCGTTTGTAACACGTCGTTTTATTTCAGAAATTTAGAAATTAAAATAACGTTACACACATAACTAAACAAATAACAAAAAAAATAATATTTTTTCCTCAAAAATATATCGCACTTTTATCCTAAATGTTTAAAATTGCTTTTATATCTTAATTAATTTCCATTTTACAACGTTTTTTGCTTCTCGTGTAAACTGTGATGTTACATTATTCTGCAGTTCGTTCCGTTTTTTTTTTTTTTTTTTTTTTTTTTAATAATTTCGGTCTACAAAAAAATCCAACAAAAACTTTGTCTCACAGCGAATTCAGTAGAAGGTGGGGTCAAGTCAACATATGGTTATTTTTTTCGGTGGTCGATTTGTGAAAGTTTGTATAGAAACTTGTTTTTTATGTTAACAAACGATTTTTTACTAGCAATATTTTTGACAATCGGACCACAGAAGCAGTGTTGTTCTAGAGTTGACCTCACCTGCTAGTAAATTCGCCTTGCTTTGGCTGTAGCCCGTTTCTTTATTTCTCGCATCGTAAAATTTCCCGCATGAAAAACGTGAATTATGACAAAAACAGTGAAATATGAAACAAAAAATGGTTTTTCTCACATATGTATGTAAGTGTTTCTGCATATTTACTTTGCGAGAATTTTATGTCATTTAAATAATTTTCCAGCATTTATTGAAGGGATGCCCGAAAAAGTGTTTCTGTAACAATAAAATCCGAAAAGTTTCTCACAAGAACTGTCAAATTTCATTAATATTTAGAGATGGTAAGAAATTTTTCCGCAAACCAAAACATATCTTAAACCTTTTTTAACGAAAAAAAAATTAAAAATGAATAAAAAACACCGTTTAAAATTATGAATATTCAATATTGCATTAAGAAGGCTTCGCAATAATTTTAAATTATGTAAATAATATTTTTGTTAGTTCAAGTCCGTGCTTTAAGTGTTCCAAAATGTCTTTCAAGAAAAGTTTCCAATCAGTTGAAAAAAATTCCACAATCTGGAAAACCCTGTTACTATATTCAAAAACAGGGCATTACTCCTGTAAAATCTAAAACATTGCTTTTGGAATAAATCATTTCAGTATAATGCCTACCAAGGAAATAATATTTGGCAGATATAATGGCTTAGCTCAATCCCAAAAGTACAATAGAATTAAAACAATAACAAATAAAATATGTGATTTATGGAAAAATATGAATCTAACAACGGCATCCGTGAGATCAGTAAACAGAAAAATTGAAAATATTATATCATTATACCACAAAAGTATTAAAAGACCACGTTGCGGATAAAATCATTGTTTTAACGTATTTCAATGTATTTTTTAAAGATGTATGTTTTTATCAAATTTAAAATATTGCCGGACTATTTGTCATTTAGTTTATCAATTCTGTGTTGGACTCGTTATTGTACTAATTAGTAATAATAGCTTTGTTTCTTTACTTTTAGGGTAAAGTTCGTGAAAATGAGAGCTAGCATAAATTTCTCTCACAAAGATACAAAATTACTCAAAAGTACGGGAACAGAAAAAACTATTTTTAGCACAAAATAAAAAGTCAAAGTGTTTTGACAGTCATAACAAACCAATAAAAGTTTGCGCCAATTTTGAAAAATTGTATATTATTTGTAGAAATAAACTATATATTACCAAAAATAGAACAATACAAGCACTTTTACAAAAACTTACATTATTTTTCTGGATATTTTAATATAAAACCTTTTTATTTAATAACACTATTTTATTCCACAACACTTTCCAAAATTTTTTTCATTAGTATTTTTTCCATACCTTTTTTTGTTTTGTTTATGTTTAACAGCTGTTTAACAATTTACACGAAGAAAAAGTTTGGGCTGTTTCGTGCAAGAAGAAGAAGAATTGTATACTCTCAAACTCGCTCTCTTTTACACAAATTTAAAGTACGGGAACGCTTTTCGTGCAAATTGGGATCCCGAGGGATCCCAAAGTAGAGTAAAGAAACAGAGCTAATGTCAACACTATGTTTATCTCGTTCTTTTTACGTTGTTCGTATTTTAAAAACTCAGGAAGCTTAAAAACTTAATTATTAAGTGATATTACATATTGTTCTTTAAAGTGGAAGTCGACAAAAGTCAAATTATAGAAACTCTTATTTAAAAGGATAGAATTAAATGAGTTTATTTTCTATATTCTAAATGTATTTAATAAAATTGTCGATTTAATTTTGTTGTAGATAATAAAACAAACAACCAAACAACAGGCACTTTATTAATCAAACATCACACACAAAGTCTGTGATGTTACATATAAGTATAGTCGTATTAATAAAGATTTGCCATCAATACATAACGTGTGTCTGGTTTTATTATTTCTGTCCAAACTAGTGTTACCGCCGTAACGCTTGGACCCTAGTTGCTGCCGCAACATTTTTTATTAAATAATTAAGTGCCGCCATATAATCTTCCACGAGTTAAATATTTTATGCTCAGAAGAAGTAAGCGACTGTTAGAAAAGAAGATGTCTGACGCCGAATATATTAAAGCCGCCAAAAGTAATATTCCCGAGTCGTCAGAGAGCTGTAGCGAGAGGAAATGACAATTATGAAACATCCAACAACAGCCGAACTAAAGGAAGAAATCCTACAACTAAAGGAATCTTTAAGAGTTCTTTTAGAGGAGTTTCACAATTCAGTTGTATCTACGCAAGTTTAACAACCACCTGTTTCGTATATATTGCCAAGTACAAAAGCTACACTGCCTGCCGTAGCAACCAGTCAAATATACACAGCGACGCTGCCCGCCGTAGCGAACTGCCAAATAAACACACTGCTCTGCCTGCCGCAGCCAACTACCAAATAAGTTCACCACCAATATTGCCAGCATCATTGCCGCCGATGCAACAACAATTTAATTTAAGTGAGTATAAAACACCATATACATTTTATTTGCCAAATACTACCTCAACGTAAGCAAACCACAGTATCTATGCCCCTATTGTCGTCACAATCAATCAATAATACATTTACATCTAGTTATTTGCCATCACAGTCGCAGAATTTTGCCATGTCTATTTCAGCACCAAATTCTGTAGAAAGACAAGTATACCGCGAACTACGTAAACTTCATGAGCTGCCCGAATTCTCCGGCCAGCCAGAACACTGGCCAATGTTTAGTGTTGCGTATAATGAAACGGCAAAATTTATAATTACACGATTCTAGAAAACTTAATGACACTTCAAAAAGCACTGAAAGGAGAAGCAAAGGTTGAAACGTTTTTGATTCACCCAGACAGCGTTAGTCAGGTGATGAATACGTTGGAGTTTCATTATAGACGCCCACAAGTGCTTATACGTAGCCAAATAGCCAAAGGGCGTGCCTTTCCACAAATATCTGGAAGAAAAATGTATGAGTTGGTTAACTTAAGTACAATGGTATCTAACCTTACAGTTTTTTTAGAGAACGCAGGTGCAGTGCCTCATTTGTCAAACCCTACCTTGTTTGACGAATTGATCAATAAACTGCCGCCATCAAAAAGAGATAATGAGATATTCTGTGATGAATCTTGGCCAATACCCCAATGTACGTCAATTTAGTACATGGTTGCAGGAGGTAGCTACTTACGTTGCTCTTGCCGCTGAAACAGAAATGGTTGATGTTTACTGTAGTAAAAAGGATAAAATTAATCCATCTTTTACAATAACTATGGAACATCGACTTACTAAATGCGTATTTTGCCAGCAAAGTCACAAGTTGTACCAATGCAGCAATTTTAAAGAATTAATAACATCTGACAGATGGAAGTTTGTGAAAGATAAAAATCTGTGTTTTTGTTGTATACTTGCTGGGCACAATTTATTGAAGTGTCAAACAAAACGCCAATGTGGTTTGTTTAATTGTACCAAATACTACAACAAAAAAGGTAAACCAAAGCAAAACATATGCAAATAATAACAAAGAGTTAATTAAAGATGACACAATGGTGATAAACGTTGATAGTGAAAACAATGCTGTTAACGCGATTGTTGATAATTCTATTAATAAAGAAACCTTATTTAGATTTTTGCCTGTAAAATTAAGAGGACCAACGTCAATAGAACCCACGTTGTGGCCTTTATCGACGAAGGCTCAAAAATATCACTTCTAAAAGAAGTTGCCAATAAAATAGGGTTAAAGGGTTTAAAAACCAACTTATTCCTCGGATGGATTGGAGGTAAAACCACAAATGAAGTATCAAAAAACGTAAATTTGGGAATAAGTGGTACACATTAAGTTGACACTGTTTTTAATATGTAAAATGTTTGGACTACTGAGAATTTCAAATTGCCGCCACAGAGTCTACATTTTGAAAGTTTTAAGAAAAGATTTCCAATTTTAAATAAAACACAAATAAGGGACTATTTGAATGTCATGCCAAAGTTGTTGATCGGGTTGCCCCATATAAGAGTTTTGCAGTACACAAGACTAATTTAGGTAATATTTTGTTTGGTGCAAACGAAGACTCAACGGAGGCAACTGTATGCAGAATTGATATTGAGATTTTAGACGACATTCATCAACAAATTGAAGATTTCTTTACAATCGAAAATTTTGGCGTACAGAATACGAAGTTATTGATTTCAAGTGATGACGAAAGAGCGGAAGAAATTCTTCAGTGTACTACGCAAGAAATTGGTCCACAGTATGAGACTGGCCTTTTATGGAGGCAAGGTAGATTTGATCTTGTTGATAGCTACAATGTTGCGATAAAACGTTTGCAGGAATCAGAGGCCAAGTTGAAGATGAGAATTTGGTCAATTGGTACAAAACAAAAATAAAAGATTATGTCTCGAAATCGTATGCTAGAAAGATACTGTCGGAGGAGGTTGCCTGTAATGATCATCGTATGTGGTATTTACCGCATTTTGTAATAACCAACATTAATAAAGGAAATAAACGTCGCTTAGTGTTTGATGCGGCGACTTCTATAGGCGAAGAATCTTTTAATTCGAGGTTGATGAAAGGCCCTTGTCGATACCAACCTAAATCTTTAATATCCATACTTTTCAAGTTTCGTGAACGAAAAATCGGCGTTTGTGCGGATATAAAAGAAATGTTCTGAAAGATCAGATTGCCCAACGATTTCTATGGCGTGATGGTGATACGTCAAGGGTACCGGACGTATGTATATGTGATGCAAGTAATGATTTTTGGTTCAGCCTGTTCTTCTTGTTCAGCGCAGTATGTAAATAATACCAATGCAAGACAATTTGAAAATACACACCATCGGGCTGCAAGAGCTATTGTTGATAGCCATTACGTTGATGATTATGTGGACTCTTTTGATACCATTGAAGAAGCGATAGTCGTTAGTAGATATGTACAAGTTATGATTCATCAGCAAGCAAATTTTATGCTGAGAGGTTTAGTGTCTAATTCAAAACAGTTTTGTCAGGAAATGAATGATGGTGTGCCCGAAGTGAATGAATTATATTCGACAAACTTAAGCTGCAATTTTACATTATCGGAAAAGATTTTGGGAATGTATTGGTTGCCGTCACACGACAAATTTTGTTTTGTTTTAAAATTCAACATATTTTTGGAATAAGGCTATCGAAATTAATAACAACAAGTCAAGACATTAAGCCTAGAAATATAATTTTTTGCTCAGACTCCAAAACCGTCATTAAATGGATTAGATCAGATTCCAGAATCTATAAACAGTTTGTGGACCATCGGATTTCCGAGATATTAGAATTTTCCAATTTGGATCAATGGCGATGGGTTCCTGGAATACAGAATCCGGCAGATGAGGCGACACGATTAAAGAGACCCACAACATCGTGCTGGTATAACGTTCTAATATTAAGTGAAGAACATTGGCCAAAGTTACCGGATGATGTATCTGAATATGACTGAAAATCTGAGATCTAAGTTCATATTTATAGTAAACAATATCTCAGTTATTCAATTTAATCATTTTTCAAGTTATTATAAACTCCTTAGAATTGTGAGTTGGGTTATGCGTGCAGTAAAAATGTTCATAACGCGGTTAAGAAAAAATAAATGCCATGAATTTAAGTTTCAACTGTATCTTAGCGTTTCCGAACTTAATGAAACGGAATTATTTTTATGTAAAACGGTCCAACGTAGTAGTTTTTTGACGAATACAAACGCTTGAGGCTTAACAAACCAATATTAAAAATAGTACATTTTATAAACTTACAACGTGCTTAGACGATGACGGCTTAATAAGGCTTTCTGGACGTATAATACGAGCTAATTGTCTTTCGAATTGTACAAGAGAACCTATAATTCTGCCCAAAGGGCACGAACTAACAAACTTGATAATAAAAAAGTACCACAAAGATTTCGAACATCAAAATCAAGAATCAGTACGTGCTGCTATTCGCTTAAAATTTTGGATTCCGGGCCTTTGGCAATTGATAAGATCTGCTAAGGCAAAGTGTCAGTTATGTAAAAACAAAGACGCAGACCCAAAAACCCCTCTGATGGGCCAACATCCAATTGACCGGCTTTCTCCGTATGTAAGACCATTTTCGTATTCTGGCATGGATTATTTGGGTCCATATTTAGTGTCAGTAGGGCGAAGGAGTGAAAAGCGGTAGGTAGCCCTTTTTACATGCTTAACTGTAAGGGCGATTCATTTAGAAGATGCAAAAGATTTGTCTACAGACGCAGTAATTTTATGTATACGTAACTTTGTAAACCGAAAGATGTACCAACTTTATTGCAGCGAGTAAAGAAGAGCTTGTCATAGATGATACAAAAAAAAAAACAAATGATTGTGGTCGACGTGGTATTGAATGGTTATTCAACACTGCAGCGAATCCGTAAGTTGGAGGCGCTTGGGAACGTATGGTGCGGGCAGTGAAAAGAGTGTTAGCGTTTACGCGACCCTTGACACAGATTTCCATAGACGGCTCAGATCACGAGCCTCTCATTTTTTGCTTGGCTGGGCTAATAAAAAGGTCTGCGTCAGAAAACAGTGGCACATTTTGCAGCAACTTAACCAAACATTTTGGAAGAGATGGGTGTTAGAATACCTGTCGAAGAAGTATTTGTGGCATCTGATGGTCAAGTTCCCTCGGCAGCGGTAAGGACAGCGATGGGCAGGCTAAAAAGGCCTGCGCCAAAGTTAGCTGTTTAAGACGTTAGAAGTGAGTCTCCCAGATCGACTCACGGTCGGCGGATTGTTGCCGATTAAATCATTGTTTTAACGTATTTAAATGTATTTTTTAAATATTCAAATTTAACTGTATGTTTTTATCAAATTTATAATAGTGTCGGACTATTTGCCATTTAGTTTATCAAATCTGTGTTGGTCTCGTTATTGTACTTAATTAGTTATTATGTCAACCCTATGTTGATCTCGTTCTTTTTACGTTGTTCGTATTTTAAAACCTCACGAAGCTTAAAAACCTCATTATTAAGTGATAGGAGGACATATTGTATTTTAAAGTAGAAGTCGACAAAAGTCAAATTATAGAAACTCTTATTTAAAAGGATAGAATTAAGTGAGTTTATTTTCTATATTCTAAATGTATTTAATAAAATTGTCGATTTAATTTTGTTGTAGATAATAAAACAAACAACCAAACAACAGACACTATATTAATCACAACATCACACAAAGTGTGTGATGTTACATATATAATCGTATTAATAAAGATTTTTTATCAATATATAACATGTGTCTGGTTTTATCATTTCTGTCCAAACTAGTGTTACCGTCGTAACACTTGGACCCTAGTTGCTGCCGCAACAGACCAAAAGATTGTGATGATTTGAAGAATGTTTTTGATGTTACTAAAATAAACAGTGACTTCCACTCGGAATATTCACCTTATATACAAAGTGATTTTCGGTCATATTCTAGTTGCGATTTTGATGAAAGTTATTTATCTGAAGAATCAGAAAGCTATATACCCCCAGCTCGTCTTAAGCGCAAACTCTCTATTACACATTCATCTGTAACATTGGTGAATAAGGTACATATAAGTACTAAAAAAGCAGCAAAAATTTGTAAAGAACTCTCTGATTCTGGTGTTACAGTTAAAAGAACAATTGAAGGAAGAACTTTGGTGTCTTCACTTCGATGGAAGAAGAATTAATGGAAAGGAATTTCAAGTGATAGTTTTAAAAAATGAATCTTAAGAAATATATCTGGGAGTATTTGTTTTGAATGATGGAAAGGCAAATACTATATTTAATGGCATTAGAGAATAACTGTACAAGTTTAATTTATGGAACAATATAAAAGTGATCATTTGTGATACAACCTCAGTTAACACCGGTAAGATAAATGGTGTGGTTACACAGTTGCGGAAATTTTTTAAAAGTCTCAGATTAGAAATGTATTGGTTGTCAACACCACATTTTGGATTTGATATTGAGGCACGTAATGGTTGAGTTGCTCGGTGGTAAGACATCCTCACCAGATATATGTTAAAGTTTTGCAAGGGACTTGATTTCAAATTACAACAACTTAAAACAGAACTACATTCAAAATAGTGAAATGCTTGATATTAAAAATATTTAATGGCGCGACGACATGCAGTATTTGTTTGAACTAAGAACTGCATTTAGATTCTTTCAAGAAATCAAAAAAATTTCATATATAAATTTTAATCATATACCCCCAATAAGTAACGCTCGTTGGAACTCAAGAGCCATTTTAGCTATTTTAGCTTAAACATTTATTAATACCAAAATATCAGAATGAATGGTATCCGATATGCGAGTTTATCTGCGGAAAATGGTTTGACATATGGTTTTCAGACCAAAGATTTCGCGACGACAACTTCGAAGTTTTATATCAATCACTTTCAAGATTTGAAGCTGCTAAAAACTGCTTTATTAAGCATCGGAAAAAAGAGGATTCAATAATCCGAAACCAACAAGGAAGTAGTATCTGTGCGGAGCGTGCCATTAAAGTTGTTCAGGATATTTATCCTTTCTGTAAATCTCCTGGAACATTAAATCTTAAATGTTTATCTTTCAATAACTAACTCATAATTTTTCTTGTTTTTGTAATTTAAAAAATAATAATTTTTTAGAAAAACCATTTGCTGCGTTAACTTTTTTGAGAAAAATTACAAAAGATTATGGTTACTAGGACATGGTTGACCCTTATGGTACTATGCCAAAAAATTTGTTATACCCGTAATATATGTACATAGCTCGTGCTCTAGCTGTCAACAATACTTAGTATTGTGGTAATTTTATTGAACTGTTAATGGCTTTTAATCCAAATTTCGATATTTTAATCAGGCTTAAGTTCGTTTTATGGAGAAAGGAATTTTACAACATGAAATGAATTAAAATTTATTGATAATAACATGAAAAAACAAAAAATGTACTTTGGATTTCATTAAGAATTCTTGACAAAAAGTACGACAAACAGAAGTAAGGAAAAATATGTAAATCAATTAAAATAGGTTATCATTCATTCAAAGCAAATTTCGATCTACCAAGGTAAAATACCATTTGGTTTAAAGATTGATGTTTGACTATTAACGTCATCCGTTGTCAATTGTGGTGATTGTTAAACGACAAACCCCTCTGAAGAGTTTTTGTGGTTACAGTCGAAACTAGTCAGGGCAACCTGTCTGTGAAAACCTGGGTTCAATTGCCAGCTCAGTCAAGAATGAAAAATTATCAATAAATTAAAATTCATTTAATGTTGTAAAATTCCTTTCTTCATAAAAATAATTTAATGAAAATTAAATTCAATGAACTTAAGCCTGATTAAATATCGAAAAAAATATTTTATATTAAACATGAGTTTTATGGTTTTCAATACACAATTTTTCGTAAACAAACAAAGATGGTATTGCCACACTTTGGTACCCACAGACGAAGCAACATTTGTCGAAACAAGTGTTACTATTTTTGTTTCAGTTTTTACCACAGACGATGACACTAAAAACGAAACATCATTATAGCGTGTTTTTTTGAATATCCTACTACAAAACACAAAAAAAAATTTATTTATTTTCTTTGTATGCCTAACATATTTTATGTCCCAAAAATTTGGAAAAATGTTATATTCAATTATAATTGTTTTCTAACTTGAAGGCCACACGATCAATTTTTGTCTTTAAATTCCTTTCAATTTGCTCTCACTCTCATTTTTTTTACTAACGCGCTTATGACACTACATTTTTTTTTCATTGAATTGATATAGAATTTATAGTAAAAAACAGCAAATGTTGGATAGAGCAAACTATAAAAAATCTAAGCAGAATTTTTTTTTTCAGTTTTTCTTTTGTTATTATTTTGTTCATTTTATTAAATGTTGTCAACTTTTTGTTTATGGAAAACTTAAAAACAAAACAAACAAAAAGGGGATAATCGCTAAATTTGCCCATTAACCGCTGATTCAGCAACACTTTTAATATTTCAAGCTTAAAATGTCAATTTTAAGTTGAACAATTTTACATTGTTTTGGACATAACTTAATTTTTTATCGATAACTTTAGTAAACATTTTGACAGTTTGCTATTTAAATTAATACAGCTTAACTCTTTGCACTTGGTAAATTTTTCTATTACATTATATTTGCACTGTTCACCAAAACTGGAACAATGCATTAAAAATTAAGGCCCTAATCATGTACAACGCAGCGCAACGCCACAGAACTAACGCAACGCCAAAGAATAACATTGAAAGCACAAACAATGTCATAAATATTTTGTAATTTTGTTGTTGCTTTCTACAGAAATTCACATTGCGTTTCAAAATTTCAAACGCTCCATTGCTTGTGTCGTTGAAAATTTTAAAACGGTACATGAATTTCTGTTGAAAGCAACAACAAAATTACAAAATATTTATGACATTGTTTGTGTTTTCAATGTTATTCTTTGGCGTTGCGCTGCGTTGTACATGATTAGGGCCTAAATGTCATATGGCCTTAACACACCCACGCTTTTTAAATTGATCACGAGATTACTCTCAATTTTAACTATCTATTTGTTTGGCAATTTTACGTTCAATTAAATAGCTGATAAGAAGTTTAGTGAGCATATTTTTCGTTTATCAGTATAAATTGTTTTCTTGATTATATATTGAAAGTAAATGGCTTAAAAATTGCGTGCAGCCTACGTCACAGCTTTCAATTTATGTAAATTTTGACAAACAGTATATGTAAAATACTATCAACAAAAAGTTGCACGTGTGGCCGCAGGGTTACTCTCACAATTTGGAATTGTTGCCATTTTCCGATTTCTTTCTTTATATTTTTTCTCCGAGAATTGCAAAAGCACCACACTCAGCAACTGCTCTCAACAAAATGAGAAAGAAAAAAAGTCAACATCGCCACACACGATGAAACATTGCGTTTTGACACATAAAATATCAAAAATGTTTGATATTTGAGAAACAAAAAAGGTAACAAGCATTTTAACCAGAAACATCCCCACACACATAGCAACATTTAGTGAAATATACCCATGTTTCGAAAAATGTTGCCTCGTGTGTGGGTAACTTAATGTTTTGCTTAGTAAGCAGAGCTGCCGTCTTTGGTTATTTCTTACCAAAATTGATATTTTTTTTCAATGTGGAGATACGAATATTTATTTTATTTTTGGTCCTTTTTTCTTAAAATAATAATACGTATGAATATTTTTTTAGTTTTTTTGATAAACTTTTAAATCACGTTTTTCTAATTTTCAACATATTTATTAACCTTTTTTCATTACGTTTGTTGCATGATACAAATGATATGCTCTCCTAGAATCGTTGAAATGCGCAAATTAAATTTTCTAAAGAATTTTGTTAAGAAAAAATAGATTTTATTTTTATATTAGAAACGGCCATGTTCTCGAAATCGAAATCAATTAAAGTAAACATCAATGGAGATTTTCCTTTGATTCTTTTTTGTTAGTTAGTCCCGATTTTCAGAGTAGTATGAAATGTATAAAAACGGTTCTTTGTGAACTTTTAAAACCAGAACTTTTTAAAATTTGTTTGATTTTAATATCACTCGGAATTAATTTCAAAAAGTGAATACAAATGTGTACAAAAGCAATATATCATAATATTCTAAATTTAGATTATTTCCAGTACTATATTTTAATATTTGGAAGTGCACATAGGAATTTTAAACATGTTTCAAAAATATATATACAGTGCCAGCTCGCTAATCCGAATTAATGATTACACACCCTGATTCTGATTAACGAGATATTCGGATTACTGGATGTGCTGTTATCTATTATAATTCACTATATTCGAAAATAAAACACAAGCCGGGGTTCCAAAACAATTTTATTTTATTTTTATTTATCAAGAATGACAAATTAAAGCTTTTTTATATATAATGTTTAACATACACTCAAAAGAAAAATCAACCCATCCGTACTCAAATCAATCCGAAGCGGTATCAATAGAACAGTGAGTACGGAGTTTCTAGAATCAAGTACAGAACGATTGATTCAAGTACGATTATTCAATCGCGAAATACTTAACTTACTGAGCTACCTAAACAAGGGCGGCAAGCGTTTTTTTAAACATGAAAATTCATTTTACATACATTTTCAGTAAGAAAAATCGACATAGCGATTTGTCAAATAGGATTTTCCAGCCGGGTGGTGTCGAATTCGCGTTCTTAAGGTTTTTTTTTCGTATAAACTTTATACAAATGAAAAGTTTTGACACAAAAAACGCTTGCCGCTCTTATTTAGGTAGCTCAGTTATCCATATTCAATCCACGGCTGCCAGATTAAGCGACTCTTAAGTACAAAAATGGCTTATTGATGTTCTTTTATACCCTAAATTTGACTATTTTTCAAATAACAAATTTTATACAAATTTACAAATGTTTTTAATATAATTTCACATTTTGTTTTAGATTCTTAGATACACTTTCATTTATTTGATTGGCAGTAATTTTCTTGCCTTAGCTGATCATCATATAAAATACGATTTTGTTTTTGCACAAGGAATGTTTTAAGAGTTATATTTGATCAGTTAGTACTGTTTTATTACATCCATTTTATAACCACTATCTTTAGTCTGGCTTCACACTATGAAAGTTTTCTTTCAGAAAGTCTGACTTCATTTCAACAGACGGACGTACAGACGGAAACCAGGATTTGAGTTTCCCTTCTCATAAAAAGCCAGAATATATAAGTTAACACACTAAATATTTTCACATTAATCTCTGTAACACATAAAATATTTTCACATCAAATTCTGTTTTGCTGCATACGTCTAATATTTCATCATCAACATTATGAACAATTCCGTCTTGTCCGTCCTGCTGACGTTGCACACGCGCCACCAAGTAATTCTTCTACTCGTGGGAAAACGCTGAGACAACAATTTCAGTGCATAGAAAAATAAGTTACGTTTAAGAAAAACAATTTTGTAAATTTCAGTTTTTAGTGGATAATTAATAAATAAAGAGCTTAAGCTCCCATAAAAATAAAAAATAAGATAATTTTTTTTTAACAATTAATAAAATATAAAATTAACTGGCGCCCGAGCAGGGACCCAGTATCAGTAAAGTGAAAAGTGTTTCAATATAAAAAGTAAAGCTTAGTAAAGTCTAGGAAAAGTGCTAATTAATAAAATATCAAATATTAAAAAGTGAAATAATTCAGACAACTAAAAAGTTTGAAAAATTGAACAATTAACTTTACGGACTCCAAAAATAAATAAAGGGATTAGCAGTGCGACCGTTCCAGAGTACCAGGAGAGAAAAGGATACAACGATCCACCCACCTTCCTACAAAATTAAAGGAGTTTAGCGATGCTGGGTGTTACTTTTAGTTTAATGTAAGTTATTAGATAAGATAATTGAAAATAAAATAAAATAATTGAAAATAATATTGAGATACAAAAGTGAAAAATATGAAAGAAAATTTACAGTTTAAAATAAAATTGAAGAAAATTTACAGTTCAAACTAAAAGAAAGTTTAATGCTAGTTTTAAATAAAATAATTGAAGTTAAAATTAAAATCATGTAATCATTAGATTAATGAATAAGCGAGTGGAAGGTTTTGTTGATAGTTTCCATATGTTTATTGAATTTAAAATGACAGGTTTATATAGTAAAAATAATGATTACTTAGCACTTATAATAATATTTTGTATGTTACTTCTTATTACCAAATTACATTACAATAATTATAAATATATCGGTAAGAATAATGTAACATGATCATCACTTAATAGTTTCTACATTAATTCAAACAATGTGTCATATGAGAATTAGGTTGTGTATGAGTATGCCAGAATATGCGACTATCATATCCGCTACACCTCCATTTTCTTGAAAGAATGTTCATACGCTATTAAGCATATGAATATTCTTTTTAATTATTGTTTTTTTTTTTCTTGTTATATAATAAGATTAATTTTATTAGTTATTTCTTATTTGATACTGATATAACAAATTACATATCATATTAAAATTCATATTACTATTGCAAATTACATATATTAAAATTTATTTTATTATCTGATATTGGTGTAAGATAACTTATTTGTGTTTAATAATTTATAATTTAAGTTTATTTTCCACAGTGCTTTCGTTGTTATGTTAAAGCATATTGATTCCAACAAGAAAAAGAATCACTTGCCTTCATTAAACAGTTTAAGTCTATTTGTGTGAACCTTCTGCTTCCTATTTCCCTTAATTTCGATTATTATGTTATCATTATCTCTTATCTCTATAACCTTATACGGGCCCTCATATCTATTTTCTAACTTATGTCCTACTTCATTTCTTAATAAAACTAGATCTCCTAAATTTAAATCCAATTGTTTCGTATTCATATCATAATGTTCTTTACGCTTTACCTTAGCACTATCTAACAATAGTCTTGCTCTCTTGTATGCAATTTCTAATCTGTATTTCACTTCCTTACTATAATCATCTATATTGTAAATAGGATCTATTCTATCTATACTATTAAAATAATGAAAACCATGAGGTATTCGTCCATAAACCAACTCGTAAGGGCAATAACCATGTACTGCCGATGGTGTAGTGTTGAAACAATATGTAAAATATCTAAGCCATTCATCCCAATCATCCCGTTCAATCGATATATATGATCGTATATATTCGTTAAATGTTCGATGGCTTCGTTCAACAGTACCAAGTGTCTGATGGTGATAGGCAGTTGAAGAAATATTTTCAATTTTCATATATTTACATAAATCTGTTATTATTGAGTTCTTATATTCTGTTCCCATATCCGATATGAACGTCTTCATTGGACCGTAACACAATACAAAATACTCAAATATGGCTCTTGCAACTGTATTTGCACTCTTGTTTGGTATAGGTATTGTCACCAAATATTTTGTTAGATGACATATTAATGTGACAATGTATTCATTACCATTCTCTGTCTTTGGTAATGGACCAATGGTATCTACTAACACAACGTCGAATGCAGTTGCTGGAGTCTGTGTCAATATCATTGCTGTCTTAGTATGTATTGTTATCTTGGATTTTTGGCATTTTTCGCATGTCTTAACATATTTTTTAACGTGTGAGACCATACCTCTCCACTTGTAATGCCTTCTGATTTTCGCTAATGTTCTTGATATCCCACAGTGGCCGCCTTCTGCTGGGTTATCGTGGTATGTAGTTAGTATACCTTTAATTTTATTTTCATCTTCAGCATCAATTATGGTCACCTTTGGCAGTAGCGCTACTGTTAATTTCCTTAATATTTTATTGCCCATTCTTTTGAATTCATTTATAGATACAAATTTAAAAATTTCTTCATCAGGTGCCATTTTCAATTTATCGAGATTTAGCATACTGGCTTCTTTTTCTAGCCTTGGGAAAAATCCTCCTAGGTCCAATTTCCCATTAATACACATATCTTCAATATTTATTCGTTTTAATATTAATTTTCCATGCTTCAATAAGCATCTTCCTGGAGTTAATATCAACTTTACGAGTTTTTTAACGTCATCATATTGTATGACTTCATATATATTGGGCTTATTATTTTCATTATTATGATGCTTTTGTTCTCTTGATGTTTTTCTTTGTCTGGTATCTGACCTTGTAGTTACTTTGTTTATTAATAATACGTTTTCATTCAGTTCCTTTAGTTCATCAATGCTTATTCTTGATAAAGCGTCAGCAACGTAGTTTTCTTTACCCTTGAGATACTCAACCACAAAATCATACTCTTCCAAGTCCAAGCGCATCCTTGTTAACTTAGAACTTGGATTTTTCATCGAGAAGAGGTATGACAAAGGTCTATGATCACTCTTCACAAGAAACCGTTTTCCGTAGATATATGGCCTGAAATGTAATATGGCCCAATGAATAGCTATGAGCTCTTGTTCGATTGTTGATTTGTTGCTCTCTCCTTGTGTAAATGTTTTTGAGGCAAATGCTACAGGCAACTGTTTGCCGTTGTATTCTTGACTTAACACCGCTCCACAAGCGTACTTACTTGCGTCAGTTGTTATATAAAATTCTTTATCAAAATTTGGATATTGTAGAAGAGTTGGTAGCATTAATGCCTTTTTCAAGTAAAGAAATGCGTTATTGCATTCTTCCGTCCATTCGAATGGGACATTTTTCTTGCATAATCGAGTTATGTGGCGTGAGTGAAGTGAGAAGTTTTTTATAAACCTTCGATAGTAATTACAAAACGCAATAAATCTTCTTGCGCTATTTGCGTCAGTCGGGACTGGATATTTTTTGATTATTTCATATTTTCCATCGTCAGGCAGAATGCCCTCATCCGTACATTTATGCCCAAGAAAAATAACTTCATGTCTAAAAAATGAACACTTTCCGGGATGCAACTTCAGATTAAACTTTCTGCATAAATCAAAAACACTCTTTAAATTATTCAGCATCTGTTTCTCCGATCGACCTATTACCACTAGATCGTCCATATACAAAAATGCTTGCGAGGGTTCTAACCCCGAAAATGCTATTGTCATCATCCGCTGAAACGAATTTGGAGCAATTTTTAATCCATAAGGGAGTCGTTTAAAGCGATATGATCCATTGCTCGTTGAAAAGGATGTGATGTCCCTTGACATTTCGTCAAGTTCGATTTGGTGAAAACCGGACATTAGATCTAGGCATGAAAAGTACTTTGCTCTTCCTAATTGATCTAAAATATCTTCAATTCTTGGTAGTGGGAATTTATCAGCAATCAGTTTCTTGTTTATTTGACGATAGTCCACTACCAAACGCCATCTCTTCTTATCCGAATTAGGTAGTGATTTCTTCGGTACCAGAAGGAGTGGGCTATTGTACTCTGATGTGGAAGGTTCCACAATGCCATCTTCTATCAATTTTTTAACTTGTGTATCTACTTCAACCTTGTGCGTGTGGGGAATTCTGTAGTTTTTAATATACACGGGTTCTTTATCCTTGAGTTTACATTTTTGTGTGTAAAAATTGTTTGCAGTTATGGGTTCGGTATCTAATCCGAAAATATCAATGTAGTCTATACATAATGTTGCCATTTGCTTTTTAAATGGTTCTGGAAAACTTTTTGACAGTGTTTTCATAATTTCAACTTTTCTGGTTTCAATACAATTCTGTGTAGGTGATGTTGTATAATTGTCAAGATTTTCCGATATGATATCAATACATTTTAGTGATACTGCGACTGTGTTTGTGTTAATAACTCTGATGAAAGCTCTTTTACTCTTCACTATTGTATTACCTATTATTACACCCGGTCGGGGTTCTTGATTAACAACAAGTACTTCGTCATAAGGGGTGTTTAACCTTACCTGTCTGATAACTTCAGAACGTGCAGGTAACAATATGGTATCATTCGTACTGTAGTGTAGGATTGAAATATGAACTCCGTCGCGAGGTCTTAATATAAACCAGTCTTGAGTTTCGTTGAAATCTAAAATACAATTGTAATGTTTGATAAAATTTATACCAAGTATTCCGTCACATGGAATTGGAAAATTTTCGTGCACCACGTGAAATTCATGCGGAATAAAGTAATATTTATTACAAAGTTCCAGGTGTGTTGTACCAAGTGATTGTATAGTTCCTTCGCCTATTCCACTAATTGTTGTAATTTTATATTTATTTATTTTCTTATATTCAATGCTTGTCTGTTTCAGTAAAGATATATCTGCTCCTGTATCAACCAATAAAGTAAGTAAGTTGTTGCTTTCACCATCGTAAATTTTCACAAAAATGCTCAAACTCAAATTAAGATGTAATATTCTCCCGTTGTCATACTTTGTATTCTCAAGGGCGTGTATTAGTTTTCCGTTTCATGTTCTTGTTGAGATACAGCACGTACACTATTTGTACGGTTGTAATTATTGAAATTTCGGTGAGCTCTGCCACGGTTTGCTGTATTATTTCGATTACTTGTATTATTACCATTATTATTATTATGGTTATTATAACTATTACGCCAATAGTTATTATTATGACCACGACCTTTAAAGGAGCGTCCTCTTTGATTTTTGTAGTACATTATTGAAGAATCTTTTGTTTCTGTGCAAGTGTTCACATACTTCGCAATAAGTTCGTCCATATTCTGGAACTGACATGCTCGCATAATGATTTTGACGTGTTCACTTTGAGCGTTCCTTGTCAATGATTTTACAGCAACTTGGGTTACATATTTACCGGCTGTTTCAAGTGATAAACCGTCGGATATATAGGCACCTTCCAATGCCTTTGTAAGTTATTCTATTTCCTTAACGTATGATGTTGTGTTTTTACCCTGTTGTTTTATATTCATTAGTTTTGCCGAGAGAACATCAACAGTTTCTCCCTTTACGGTACTTTTAAGCTTATTAACAATTTGTTGAATTGTTGATTCAGACGAAATTAAATTTCGGGCCGCACCCTTTAATTTGGTTTTGACTACATTTACTGCCAACGTTTCATGAGTATCTTTAATTGTTTCTACTATGTTCAAGGCATCAATAAAACTTTGCAAATTTTCGGGTTTTCCATCAAAGAGTGGCAAAATCCTGGTTACTGTTTGCAAAAACTCAATATTTGTTTGAGGCATGTTTCCGTTTTCACAGTTTGTTTGTTCTTCCAAATGAATCTTATTCTCTTCTATTTCGCCGTCAGAGGGTTCTTCACTGTCTGAACTCTGTACGCACTGCGCGCCTTCCGTTAAGGAGTGTGGAATTTTAATATGTAAATTATGTTTTGCAGAGATTTTCAAAATTCTATCCCTACAATTGTCATAAATAGTAACTGCTTCCTTACGGTGTTCGGCTGTTAATCTATCTAAACAACTATTTAAAAATTTACGCAACAATTCAAAATTATCTAACAATGATTTTCTATGTTTTTCTACAGTGTCGCTTCTTATATGTATTTTCTTGTTCAAACACTTATATGATTTTCTAATCTGCCCTTCATATGATCTTAATTTATTCAATACTTGGGACCAAGTGTCCATTATATTCTCTCTATTTCACTAACCTGACCAATATATCTCTTTTTCAACCCTTTAGTATGCATTCTGTATAATTTTAAAGCTAATTCTATCGCTAATATTACTGTAATAATAAGCAAGTAAATCTTCATCTGTTCAAATCCATTATCTTTCTGTTCAACAACAACTTCGTTTACAACATTAGCTTTAGGGTTCGTTAGCTTTGCCGCTTGATTACCCATTTTTAAATATGAATTTTTATTTATTTAAATATGAATTTATAAATATAATTTTTATTTATTTAATTGTGAATTTTTAATTATCATTTTCTTAATATAATAATAAATAATAATTTTTATTTTTGGAATGAAAAGAAAAAAAACATTTGGACATGGGCGAAGTCGCCTCCGTCCCCTACAGGTGCATAAAAAAATGCACTTCTGATTAGACTTAATAATATAATATAAAGACTTGGAAGATACTTCTTAGAAGTAATCTATGATTTAGCCATCAGCATTTTGTTGAACTGGTATATCCGAATCTGCTTTTCAATTTCCTCTATTTTCTGCCAGATTCTTGTCGCTGTCTCCCAGGGAGGCGGGCTTGAAGCGTTTATTATCTTCCTCAGATTTGCCAAATCCCGTCTCTTCCTTACCAGGTATCCTCCTCTTCTTTTTGGAGGTTTTACCACCGGTATCCTTGGCGTTTCCTCCGGGGCCTTCTTCTTGGTTCTATTTTTGTAACTTTCAATAGTTAATGGCTGTGGCCCAGGTTTGGGGCTTTTCATCTCGCTCTTCCAAAGATTGTGTACAAGTGCTTAGTTTTTCAATGCAGCACTTTTGTCACTCTTCCAAAGATTGTGTCCAAGTGCTTAGTTTTTTATTGCAGCACTTTTGTCACGGTCGCCATGTAATCATTAGATTAATGAATAAGCGAGTGGAAGGTTTTGTTGATAGTTTCCATATGTTTATTGAATTTAAAATGACAGGTTTATATAGTAAAAATAATGATTACTTAGCACTTATAATAATATTTTGTATGTTACTTCTTATTACCAAATTACATTACAATAATTATAAATATATCGGTAAGATATATGTGTATGAGTATGCCAGAATATGCGACTATCATATCCGCTACAATCAAAATAAAATAATTGAAAGTAATATTGAGATACAAAAAAAATATTACGAAAAATTTTTTCAGTTTAAAATAAAAAAAGAGAAAATTTTATAGCAAATCATTTTTTTTTTTAAATACAATAACGTTTATAAAATAATATTGAGAATAAAATAGCTTAAGAAATAAATTTTCCACTGTAGTCATCACATTAATTTGCATAAGAGTTTATTTTCTTTAGTATTGTGTGAACATCTAAACCATTAAAATAACTGATAGTTCAACAAAAAATTTTTTTAAATATATTGAAATTCATTATTTGAGAAGTTTCCAAAGATATAACCTAAATTTCGTGAAAATCCAAGTTAATCTTAAAGTTTCTTGTCCTTCCCTAAAAGAAAAAAAAGAGAATAATAACATCTTTTCCCAAATCATGACGGAAAATACCTTAAATTCCATACAGGACACTCTCTCTAGACTGTCAATTACAACAAATAGTCCTAGTGTGACTAGCGCAAGCACAAGCGCTGCAGCTGCAGCTGCTGCGGCAAGGAATCAGGACACAATTACTATAAATTGTGCTGAGTTAGGAAAAATTATTTCGGCTAAGGTTCAGGAAATTTTAAACCCTTTTAAAGAATTTGAAGCAGGAGATACCAGTGATAATTTCCCAGGGGGATCCATTCGTGATGTAGATAAGATTCCCGATATAGTTAATTCCTTTAGAGAATTTAATGGTAAAAGTGGCGACTTCAACTCATGGCGAAAGTCCGTGGATCGCATATTCGAAATATTTAAGTCCATAGAAGGTAGTTCAAAACATTATGCAATATTACATACAGTTAGACATAAGATTACCGGTGAAGCAGATACTGCTCTGGAGTCTTATAGAACCCCACTTAATTGGAATAAGATTAAAAAGGTGTTGATGATGCATTATGCAGACAAGAGGGATATTGGGACATTAGAATACCAGATGTCCACCCTGCTCCAAAGAAACATGGCAATAACCGAATTCTGCAAAAAGGTCTATGAACACCTGTCATTGCTTCTAGACAAAGTATCGTGTTTGGACATTTCAGAGGTAGCGAATGGTGCCATTATAAATTCCTATCGAGGAAAAGCTCTCGATACATTCGTAAGAGGCCTGAACGGCGACTTACCTAGGCTTTTAAGCGTTAGGGAACCAACTTCACTACCACAGGCACTCAATTTGTGTCAGAAACTGGACAATATGCATTTCAGAGCAAATTATGCTCATAATCATTCGCGTGGCAACATACATAAACCACCACCAGTAATGCAGCAGCCACATCATTTTTCAAGGCCAGTATTTTATCCAGAATTGGCTCACATGCCACCCCATTTTAAACAATATCCACCCAAGCCACACTTTCAAAATATACCACGACCGTTTGCCCCACACCAGTTTAGCCAAGCAAATCAAAGACCAAATTTTACAGGGTTTAATAATAGGCAAAATTTCCCACCGAAACCCCCTCAACCTATGGAAGTCGATCAATCAATAAGATCAAAAAACGCAAATTATCAAAATTTCCAAAGAAATCATCAATTTGCCCAGAAACGCCCACACGAAACCTCTGGTGGTATTCCTCCCAAGTCGCAACGAAATTATTTCATGAACACCAATAATGATGCTCAATATGATGGTCAATATTATGACCAATACGAAAATTATAATTCTTGTTATCCACTTGATAACATAGAGCAGATACAACAAAACCGTTTCACGAATTTTAACAAAGATTACCAAAATGATGCCCAGTTCTATGATCGAGATAATTATTATGACCCCTGTTATCCACTTGATAACCCAGAAAAAGTAGAAGATACGAATCCTGTCTCTAACGACGGAAATGAAATAGACAGCGTCTATTTTTTAGACTAGTCCCGTCTTCACTCCCATACTTCGAACTTAAAAAGGATGAGGACACACTAGAATTTTTAATTGATACCGGATCAAATAAAAATGATATCCAGTCCACTCGAATTCGTAATCCTATTTAAAATGATAAACCATTCCATATAAGTACAGTTGCCGGAACAATAGAAATAACACATCAAACATTCGTAAACATTTTCGGTCCAGATATACCAAAGCTAAAATTTTATATCCTCCCAACCTTGGAAACATTCCATGGAATAATTGGAAATGACACATTGAGAGATATCAAGGCGACTATTCATACTGATAAAAATTTTATGACTATAAACAACGCTATAAGAGTCCCTTTGAAACAAAAAACATCTCAATCGGTCAACAATATTGAGTTGAGACTATCCCACCTTACAGAATTGCAAAAGAATAAACTTTATGAGATTGTTAAAGAATGCTCTAACGTGCTTACAGACCCAAATGAAAGGTTAACCTACACCACCAACATTATAGGTGAAATACGCACAGTTACAGATAACCCAATTTATTCAAGGCCTTATCCATACCCTATGGCTCTGAAGTCAGAGGTCGAAAAACAGATTGAAGAATTGCTAGCCAATAATATAATCAGACCGTCCAAATCACCATACAATGCCCCCGTATGGATCGTAGAAAAAAAATTGGACGCCTCAGGTGAAAAGAAGTACAGAATGGTAACTGACTACAGGAAATTGAATTCTGTGACCATTCCGTTCAGATATCCTATACCTGAGATTAATGAGGTTCTTGCGAATCTTGGAAAAAATAGGTATTTTACTATCATTGACCTTAAAAGTGGTTTCCACCAGATACGATTAAAAGAGGAAGATGTTGAGAAAACTGCTTTCTCAATTAATAATGGCAAATATGAATTTTTGAGACTCCCTTTCGGACTCAAAAATGCACCTTCAATATTTCAGGCTGCGCTCGACGACATTCTCCGACCACACATAGGGAAAAGATGCTACGTCTACATAGACGACATCATTATATTTGGGAAAAATGAAGAAGAACATTTCCAAAATTTAAGAGCAATTCTAAAAACACTGTCAGAAGCAAATATGAAAGTACAACTCGACAAGTGTGAATTTATGCAAAGTGAGGTTGAGTTTCTAGGATTTATTATTAGTATAGAAGGAATCAAAACTAACCCAGACAAAGTAAAGGCTATAGCAAAATTATCAGTTCCAAAAAGTTTGAAAGAACTCCGCTCCTTTCTTGGTATGGCAGGCTATTATAGACGGTTCATTAGAGATTGCGCAAAAATAGCAAAACCATTAACATCCATGCTCAGAGGGGATGCTGGCAATGTGGGTAAAAATGCATCAAAAAACAAGGCTATCTCACTTGATCAGGAGGCGATAGAAGCATTTGAGAAAATAAAAAACATACTGATCTCAGACGATGTGATACTTTCTCATCCGGATTTTGAGGTCGAATTCGAACTCACTACGGATGCTTCAAACCATGCCATAGGTGCAGTCCTCTCCCAAAATAAAAAACCCATTACATTCATTTCAAGAACATTGTCACGAACAGAAGAAGCCTATGCAACAAACGAAAAGGAAATGTTGGCAATAATCTGGGCGCTAACATCCCTACGCAATTATCTATATGGCTCGAAAAAGGTAAAAATAACCACAGACCACCAACCACTGACATTTGCATTAAGCCATAAGAACCACAATAACAAAATGAAAAGGTGGAAAGCCATACTTGAGGAATATAACTACGAATTAAATTATCAACCAGGTAAAACAAATGTTGTAGCCGACGCTCTTTCAAGAATGACTACGCATATTAATAATTTAACAGGAACTGTTCATAGTGATGAAAGTTCCAGCGAGGATCTTGTGCCTTGCGTAGAAAGCCCAATCAATGTTTTCAAGAATCAAATATTTTTAAAGATTGGAGACATATCAAGTTATCAATTTCAAATTATTTTTCCTACAGTCCATCGTCATACCATTACCGAACCGGAATTCAATAGAGAAAATTTAATACATCATCTGAAAAGGAGACTAAATCCCTCTGTAATAAACGGAATTTGCACAGAAGAAAGAATCATGGGAACAATACAAAATTTATATCCAGAATATTTTCGTAACTATAAAACCAGGTACACACAAACAATTGTAGAGGACATAACTAATGAACAGCAACAGGAAGAAATTATATTAGAAGCTCACTGTAGGGCACATAGAAATGCAATCGAAAATAAAGCCCAAATACTCGCAAAGTATTACTTCCCCGGAATGACTAGTAAAATTAAACGAATAATTCAGAATTGCACAATATGTAAGGAAAATAAATACGAACGACATCCGAACAAACCTAAACTGACCGAAACACCAATGCCAACACGCGCAGGAGAGATGTTACACATTGACATTTATTTGACTGAAGGAAAAGCAGTGATGACAGCGTTAGACAAATTCTCAAAATATGCACAGGCTAAAATACTTAAAAGCCGTTCTATAGAGGACATACGAAGACCAATGAGGGACATATTATTTTCTTTTGGAGTACCAACGAGGTTGGTAATAGATAATGAGCCATCACTAAATTCTCGTTCAATAAAATTCATGTTAGAAAACGAACTAAGAATAGAAACCTACGTAACACCCCCATACACAAGCCGAGCCAATGGCCAAGTGGAAAAGTTTCACTCTACTCTGACTGAAATAATGAGGTGTCTAAAAAATAACGGAGGACACCGTAATTTTGAAGAGCTATTGGAAAGAGCGGTTGCTGAATATAACCACTCAATAACCTCGGTGACAAAAAAGAAACCAGTTGACTTATTCTTCGGACGATCAGTCAACTTTTCACCAGAAGACATAGATCGAACTAGGCAAACTAATATAGAAAGACTTGCGAAGAAACAAAAACAGGACATGGAACATCATAATAGGGACAGAACTGACTTTAAATCATACTTAGCAGGGCAAATTATATTTGTAAAAAGAAATAAACGACTAGGAACAAAACTTTCAAAGCCATATTCAAAAGAAATAGTAGCTGAAGATAGAAATAGTACAGTTTTGACAGAGAAAGGACAGATTATACACAAAAGTATAATACGTAATTAAACATAATCAAATTTTTTTTTTAATAATTTACAGACTACTCATACCACTTAACTATGCGGACGTACAAATCCTGGATTATTCTAATTCTCAACTTATCACAGTAGAAAAATCCGTTGCAAGAATACAGACAGGAAATTTTAAAATTATTCACGAAGTGGACCTCGATAAATACAATGACATTACAAACAACATAGAACATTTGGCAAAAACCCCATAATTCGAAAATAATCCACAATACCCGTTCATTTCCCTATTAATATCTCAGATTAAAACCCATTTAAGCAACTTGCAAATTCAAAAAAGGAAAAGATCTTTAGATTTTCTAGGAAGTGCATGGAAATGGTTAGCAGGTAGTCCTGATCACCATGACCACGAAATAGTTTTAAACAAATTGAATAATGTCTTGGAAAATAATAACAATCAACTTTTGATTAATAAACTAACAATAGAAAAAGTTAATGAAATAACGAATATAACCAATAAAATTTTAAAGGTAATGGAAAATGATGAACACACAAAGAATGACCTTATTTTAAAATTAAAGTTTAAGCTAGAAGTAATCAAGGAAGAAGTTGTAAACATAGCTTACGCCATACATTGGGCAAAAGCTAATATAATAAATTCTTATATTTTATCTAATGAAGAAATTGGAATAGCCAAAAACATTGTAAACAGAGAAAATTTACCATTTATTAATTTAGATGAAGCTTTAGAATTTTCCGAAATAAAAATTGCTACTAACGGAAAATTAATTATTTATATTATAAGTATACCAACTGTTAAGAATGATATTTGCAAAACAATCGAAATAAGAGCTGTCAAACATGAAAAGAGAATAAATAAAATAAATTTTAACGAAATATTGATTTGCGAAAAAGAAATATACGGAACTAAAAATAATTGCAAAAATTATAATAATTTAGAAATATGTTTAAGTAATCATATAATAGATTTAAGCACTGATACTTGCATAAACAATCTACTTAAAAGTCGTACACCAAACTGCACTGTGGTAAACAACCAACACATCCCAACAATAGAGGAAATTACACCCGGCATACTATTCCTGAATAGATTCAATGGAGATATTACAATTGGGAATGAAACAACCCTACTAAATGGAACATTTTTGGTGCATTTCAGCAACATTACCATTGAGATTCAAGGTAAAACCTATCGCAATGAAGGAAAAACAACAAGCAAACCGTTACCGGCAATACTTCAGCCACTAGCCAAAACTAATACCGTTGAAGAAATACTTTCCCTACAAATGCTACACCAACTAAACGCTAATAACACTAAATACATTAGTAGTTTGGAGAAGGAAGAAAAAATAAAATATGGTATCAGCCTCTCAGCTACCATAATGCTAATAATTGTTATAATAGCTATTGGAAAATTTATTTCCACTACATGGATTAAAAAAATCAATTCAACTGACACCAGCGATAGAAGGGTTAAACCAATTTTTTAACAAAACAAGTTCGTCAAACGAGGACGTTTGAAATCTACGAGGGGAGAAGTTAACACACTAAATATTTTCACATTAATCTCTGTAACACATAAAATATTTTCACATCAAATTCTGTTTTGCTGCATACGTCTAATATTTCAACATCAACATTATGAACAATTCCGTCTTGTCCGTCCTGCTGACGTTGCACACGCGCCACCAAGTAATTCTTCAACTCGTTGGAAAACGCTGAGACAACAATTTCAGTGCATAGAAAAATAAGTTACGTTTAAGAAAAACAATTTTGTAAATTTAAGTTTTTAGTGGATAATTAATAAATAAAGAGCTTAAGCTCCCATAAAAATAAAAAATAAGATTAATTTTTTTTAACAATTAATAAAATATAAAATTAACTTATATACTTTATAGGTTCTAAGATCAATTTTGTAGAAATTACAAACGGAATGACAAAGTTATATATGCCCTTTTACCTTTGGCGAAGGGTATAAAAAGCAGAAAAATAAAAATTCGGTTTTGCGAGCTTGCAACCAATGCGGACTATAGAGTATGTAATAAACATCTGCATGAAACTTAATAATAATGTTCATGAAACTTTTGTTATAATTTTGTATTTGCTTCGTTTGTATTCAGTACAATGAATAACAACGAAATGAAAGCAACAAACACACGAAATTTAATAGACGAATAAGATGCAGTGTTTTTGTTTACTTAAGCAAGAGAATATGAATATAAACAACTCTGAAACCACTGAATAAATGTCGAATAAGTTCATGGAGTAAGACATTTATTTTAAAGTCAGTATTGCCAGTTGATAGAAATGAAAAACATTAGGAAAAATAAAGAAAAAACATAAATAACCATGAAGAGTAAAAGCAAGAAGATAAGGAAGTACATTAATATAAAAATAACACAAGTTTGACTTTGTTTTCAATGTAAATTAATTGTTTTTAATGTAAATTTTAAAATTTCAAAAAAATTTCATTTTATTTTCATAAACATTTTTAGCAATGTGTTTTGCTTGGAGGTACATAAATTATATTATTGTAAAGGTAACAAAAATTACATAAATTTACTAAGTGGCAACATTGCTATTGAGTATTTATATAAAAAAAATGAGAGAGAGTGAAAACTGCAGTGTTGCCACTTTGAGGGTAATTACCCGAATTCCAAAAATTTCTGTTGAATTTCAAAGGAGGACATATCTCGTTTATTTGCATATGCAAGAGAGAAATCTATATTAATATTTGAGAAGCACCAGGGTGCTATATGAGAGTATATTTTGTTTTCTATAGTCTTTATATTTATTGAATATTTTGAAGTTACTTTGTTGAACTCTTCATGAGCTGTCACGTAAAAAAGGAATATATTTTTTGTTTTTTGATTGAAGTCGGAAACGATTAATTTTTGTTATATCAGAGATTTTATCGTACATCGGGTGATTTTGTAAAGAAAATATTTTAAGTGTGAAGTTAAGCAAAAACTTTAATCTTCTCAAGTAAAGGGGTGGGCATGAGGCTATTGTTTGTAGGCTTTTAGCTGGACTGGTTCTAAAGGCTCCAATAGAAAGCCTTATTCCTGTGTTTAGGATTGGCTCTAATGTTTTTAGATCTGTGTTGATGGCAGATGAATATATTATCGACGCGTAGTCTAAAGTTGGAAGTACAATAGAACATAATATTTTAAGAAGGGTTTTTGGATCAGATCCGTATTGGGAACATTTAAGCATTTTAATTATAGTTAACTTGGAGTTAGCCTAAGCCCTAATATTTTGAATGTGGGACCTAAATGTAAGTTTTTTGTTAAAAGTTAATCCTAAAAATTTATGATCTTCAACGAATTTTATACCTTTACCGTTTAATTTCAAAGCTGTATTATTAGAGGCCAATTTATAACGCCTGGAAAATTGTATTGCTACAGTCTTTTCGTCATGAAATTGGAAACCACTTGTATCATTCCATATTTCAAGTTTTTTAATAGTTTTTTGAAGTTTATTCACTATAGCAAAGATTTTTTTTCCAGAACAGTAAATAACAAGGTCGTCAGCATACAATAAGGCCTTAACATCTTTATGGCAGTTATTTAATGTATCATCTATTGCCAGGAGGAAGAGAGTTACGCCTAATACGGACCCCTGGGGTACGCCGTTTTCAAGAAGATGGTACCTCGATGCTATGTTTCCAATCATGCAACAAAACTCACGTTCGTTTAAGAAATTTGAAATGAAGGCAGCCATGTTTCAACGTAAACGTGCCGAATTAAGTTTCTTAAAAATTAATTGCTTCCCAACGCAATCATACGCTTTACGTATGTCGAGCTATTAAGTCTTTTTTTGAGAAAAATTTTCCATAATATCAGATTGTAATAACGCAAGGTTATCAATTGTTCCTCTGTTTTTTCTAAAGCCAGATTGATTTGAGTTTTAAACTTTATATTTTTCTAAATAATAAACCAGTCTTTTATTGATGATAAGAAGGGTTTTTGGATCAGATCCGTATTGGGAACATTTAAGCATTTTAATTATAGTTAACTTGGAGTTAGCCTAAGCCCTAATATTTTGAATGTGGGTCCTAAATGTAAGTTTTTTGTTAAAAGTTAATCCTAAAAATTTATGATCTTCAACGAATTTTATACCTTTACCGTTTAATTTCAAAGCTGTATTATTAGAGGCCAATTTATAACGCCTGGAAAATTGTATTGCTACAGTCTTTTCGTCATGAAATTGGAAACCACTTGTATCATTCCATATTTCAAGTTTTTTAATAGTTTTTTGAAGTTTATTCACTATAGCAAAGATTTTTTTTCCAGAACAGTAAATAACAAGGTCGTCAGCATACAATAAGGCCTTAACATCTTTATGGCAGTTATTTAATGTATCATCTATTGCCAGGAGGAAGAGAGTTACGCCTAATACGGACCCCTGGGGTACGCCGTTTTCAAGAAGATGGTACCTCGATGCTATGTTTCCAATCATGCAACAAAACTCACGTTCGTTTAAGAAATTTGAAATGAAGGCAGCCATGTTTCAACGTAAACGTGCCGAATTAAGTTTCTTAAAAATTAATTGCTTCCCAACGCAATCATACGCTTTACGTATGTCGAGCTATTAAGTCTTTTTTTGAGAAAAATTTTCCATAATATCAGATTGTAATAACGCAAGGTTATCAATTGTTCCTCTGTTTTTTCTAAAGCCAGATTGATTTGAGTTTTAAACTTTATATTTTTCTAAATAATAAACCAGTCTTTTATTGATGATCCTTTCCAATAGTTTACAAAGGCAATTTGTAAGTGAAATTGGTCTGTAGTTATTTTTATTTGTACTGTCTTTCCCTGGTTTTAAAATAGGGATTACTATCGCCTTTTTCAAGTTACTTGGAAATACCTGTTTTGTCCAAATACTATTATAAAAGTGTAAAAGGTATTGTGTAGCTTTTCCATCTAGGTGTTTTAAAATTTCATATCTAATATTATCCGGTCCCGGGGAAGTCCCATGACATGATCCTAGAGCGGATTTAAGTTCAGATAGTGTAACCCTGTTATTATATGGTTCGTTATTGTTAGATTCATCAATAGGGAAATTATTTGTTTTACTATAGAGTCTAAATTTAGTCGAGAAGTTAATAGACGACGAATTTTGTGCAAAACCAATGGCTAAGTAGTTAGCGATATCATTTCTATCTGTCAATAATATATTGTTGTTTTCTAGTGCCGTAATTTTGTGAAAGTTAGAGGCCCCATTAAGGGATTTAATTTTTTTAAAGACTTCAGATGATGGAGCTCGTAAGTTTATTGTATCGCAGAATACAGTCCAGGATTTTTTCTTACTTTCCCTAATAGTTCTGCGAGCTTCCGATTTCATTTTAAGAAATTTGGCCAGATTTTCTGAAGTTGCGTTTCTTTTAAATAGTTTTAATAGTTTTCTTCTCTGCTTTATTAATTTTTTAATATTTTCATTCCACCAAGGGATTTCTTTTCTGGTATTAGTCGTCTGTCTTAGTGGTATAACTTCGTATGCTGCACTTAAAATTGTTTTAGTAACATATTTTTCGGTAGCATTTATGTCGTTAAAATTATCTAACGGTTCCGTTAAACTGCAATTAAAAGGTTCCCAAGTTGCACGCTTTATATTCCAACTAGATCTGCGTTCACAGTTTGGAGAGTGTTCATTTATTAAAATAATAATTGGGTAATGATCGCTTGAATACAGATCGTCACTAATATTCCATTCAAACAGATGTTGAATGTTGGGAGAGATACGGCTTAGATCTATAGTGCTAAATGTTTGATATGCAAAACTAAAATGTGTTGCGCAGTTTATGTTGTTTAAAATATTAAGATTATTTTCGTCTATAAAAGATGCAACAGTATTTCCTCTTGTGTCGCTTTTTTTTGACCCCCAAATATGGTTATGAGAATTAAAATCACCCAGTAGGAGATATGGTAAGTCGAATTGCAATATTAAATTATCAAGGTCATTTTTGGAAAGATTTTCTGAACCTGGTAGATATATGGAGCAAATAATAAAATTAACTGGGAATTTTATTTTTATAGCCACGGCTTGAAGATGTGAAATAATAGGTAATTCTTCTCCATAAAACATATTATTAAGATAAATACAAGCGCCACCGTGGGCATTTGTATCAGAAGAGATATTTTTAAAGAAACAAGTAAAGTTTTTAAGTTTACAATAATAATTTGATTTAAATCTAGATTCTTGAATTCATATAGCAAGGCAATTAAATTTTGATAATATAAGTTTAATTTCATCCAAGTGATTTAAAAAGCCGTTGCAGTTCCATTGTATAATTTTATATTGACTACTCATCACAAATGCTGGAACAACTGGAGTTGTCTTCATCTTTATCCATTTAATTTTTTCCAATTGGGTCGTTCGTTTTTATATATGATGTGTTTGCTGAGTTTTCTTTCTTCTTTTTTTTCTGCATTTACTATTTCACTTTTTTTTCTCTTTGATAAGTTTTTAGGTAACAACTCGATTTTGGATCCATCTGTTCTTGTCACTTGACGAACTGGGGAGGGGGGGGACTTTGTTTTTGGTGCTGTATCAGAATTTTTTTTATCTGCAGTGGTGAGTTTCTTGTTTACGTTCTCTTGACATTTGCATTCGCAGCTACACGATTTTACAACATTAGAATATGTTGTTGGAAGTTGGTTTTGTCTATCATATTCTTTTCGTGCTTCTCCCATTGTTTTCTTTTGTGTTATTTTTATTTTTTGAATTGCATATTCTTTTTTATAAATAGAACATTCTTTAGAAAAACTGTTGTGTTGTTGTTGGCAATTTGCACATTTTGCTGGTTTGTCGCATTTTTCACGATGACCAGACTTATCAACAGTTGTATGTTCGGTATTTCCACAATGTGGGCAAACTTTTACTTCAGATGAGCAGTTTTCTGATACATGTCCAAACTGGAAGCACATAAAGCATCGTAGAGGATTTGGAATATAAGGTTTTATTTCGGTTGATAAATATCCTAACAAAATTCTTTCTGGCAGATCACATACATTAAAGGTCACAATGTACAAACCAATATCGACGTTTGTTAGTTCCTTAGTTTCAATGTTTCGTTTTTTTTTAATATTTTAATATCAGTGACATTTGGGTTTTGCCCTTTAATTTCTTCCAAAAGTTCATTATCCGATAATTCTCTGAGATCGTTGGAATTGAATATTAGATTTATTAAGGGATTTATGCTCCTCCACTTTTACAAAAATTTCCATGGATAATGTTAACATTTTAATTATTTTGTTTGCTTGTTTTCCATTGAAACATTGAATAAGTAGTTGTCCCGACCTTAATTTTTTGCAAAGTTTGACTTTACCCCCAACGCCATCAATAGAGCGTTGAATAAGAAAGGGTGATACGTCCGAGAAGCCTTTGTCTGCTTTAAGTCCTGCTCTGCTCATTAAAAGGAAAACAGGATAAAGGGATTCCGGGTTCTCTATCGTTTTGTCCCTATCAAATAAGAGACCCCCCATTGTGGGAGTTAATTAAGATAAGCTGGCTACGGTTGCGATTTGTCACCAATTTTTTTTTTTATTTGTTTTTTTTTTTTTAACGCGATAACTAAAATGAGGTTTAATTCTGTTTTTTGCTTGTTTTTTTTTTTTTTTGTTTGTTTCCTTTTTTCTTAAGCTCAGTGTGCACTTAAAGAGAGCATAAACTCGATTGCCAAACAAAACTATTTTAAAAGAAAAATTGTAAACATATTATGTTTAATTTAATTATACTTTTGTCACCGACAAACATATTATGGTTACATTTGTCCTCCATCAAGAAGCCACAACATGGTTGTCTCCAAACATGTTTTGGTTAATAATAACTAAAAATATGCTTAACACTTATAAAAACCATTCTTAAGTTTTTAATATATTTTTGTTATTATTACCCAAAACATATTCAAAGGCAACCATAATGTAGTTGTGGCTTCTTGATGGAGGACTATTTTAACCAAATAGTGCCTATATACATGGAATAAATCGGTCGTAACAAAAATTGCTATTGTTTGCATTTCAAAATTATCAGTCAGGTTTATTTCTAGAAGAAGGAGTTTCATTTGAAGGAAACGAAAATTTTGATTCTGATTTTATTTTTATTGCATGGTACCATTAGATTTACCTTTAAATGTTTTCCGTAATACCACATAAATATTACATATGTAAATATATACATACATATGTATGCATGTATATTTGAATTTGTTTTTGGATACCTCGTTACGTTTGTATGAACTGGAATTTGACTTGAAAATCGGTCATAATTTAATATTTAAAGCACGTGATTTTCTAAAATTTGAGTGCTTATTGGGAATGCAAATTAGTTTAAAATATTTTAAATGTGTATGTTCAAAAAATGTAATCACATTAAAGTGACTTGTTTAATATCTGTGGCAATAAGGAAAAAGTCCTCAAGTCAATTTTTTCCGGCTCAAATTGTATTTCGTGTTTGTAACAATTTTTTGGTTGTTTACCAACCAAAACAGTGGGTTTTTACGTTACAAAAATTAAGTATGTAAAAATATTTGAATAAGCAAATATGACAGTAGGTATAATTGTAAGGTAAGACAATGTATTTTATTGTTGTATTTTGTACCAAATTATAAGGTTTTGCAAGTTTTTGGAAATACAATTATGTACCTACAATATGTTGTAATAAAATTTTATTGCTTACTATTTTTATGCTCTGGTGGCGGGTATGCGTAAATGCACATACATATTTGCTTTTAATTATTTCTTTTTTGTCGTTGAAGACTTGTATTTGTAGCTTTTTACTCTTACATGTCTTATATCAATTAATTTAATACTTAATTTTTTTATTTAATTTTTTTTTTGACGTGCCGAATGGCTTCGCATTTTAAATGTGAAATCAACGGTGAAACGTTTATATGCATGCAGTCGGCATTTTTCGGACAAATTCATTTTTGGCAACAGAATTTCAAAGCATGCTTTTCCTATGAATGAAGGTTCTGAAATAAATGTTGAAACAGTTTCAAAATTAAAACTCAAATTCCAATTTCCAACAGTGCACAAAAAGAAAATAGAATCGAGGGGTTAGTTAGTTTATTAGATATGGACATAGCAACGACTGTCAGAGTGGTCCGAAATAATGAAGGTGTTTCGTCACGTGATGACGTGATGGAAGCTGACTTTGGGGATTTTAGCAACCATAGTAAGGAGCATGAGGCAGATTAAAAAATATATGACTGTAAAACAAATACTAACTTTATAAAAATAAAGACTTTACAAAGTGCACTTGACCATTACCGTTCACAGTATTTAGCAGAACGTCGGCTTAAGTCGAAGTTAAGCGCAGAAAAAGTAAGGTTATCACAGCAGTTAGTTAAATATAAGGAAAAAGTTGAAAAATTGGAATTTGAGTTAAAAAAAGAAGAATGACATGTCTTCTAAAATTTCTTATTCAATGTCGGTATGCTTACAAAACAGTTTGATTAATCATTATCGGGATCCTAAAAATCGTCGGTATAGTGTTGGACTTAAATTAATTGCTCTAGCTGTTTACTTTCTCTCTTCCTTAGTATATCGTTATTTGCGTAAACTCTTAGATTGGCCAGATGTTAGAACTTTACAACGTTTTGTGAAGAACTGGCCAAAAACTCCGGGTAGTTTAAAAAAAAAGTACGCGCGCGCAGTTTCACAGCGGAAGAGAAATATGTTAGTGCATCATGTGGCGAAATGTCTTTAAAAAGTTTTGTTGAATACGATAGATTCAAAGACAAAAAATTAGGCCTTCAGGATATCGGGGACGAAAATCGTTTTCGAAACATAGCGACTAGCGCTATGGTTATTATGGCAAGTGGTATAGGAGGAAATAGTTGGTCCCAGGCAGTAGCTTACTTCTTTGTCCATGGTAACTGTAAGGGAACAGCTATGAAGAAGTATTTAGTTGAGGCAATTTCTAAATTACAAGCGATAGGATTAAAACCTTGCCAGTTTGTGTGTGATCAGGGATCTAATTTCGTAAATTTTTCTAAAGTTGTTAAGGTTAGTAGAGAGAGACCCTATTTTAAAGTTAACGAGAGTAAAATTTATTTTATGCACGGCGTTCCTCATTTATTAAAAAGCACACGAAATTGTCTTCTTAATTTAGACCACAAAGTTTTTTTTAAATAATAAACAAATTTCTTGGAGGGATGTCATTCATGTCTACAATGTAGATTCTAATTCTTTAAAATGTGCCCCTAAACTCAGTTTAGAGCACATTTACCCTAACAACTTTCAAAGGATGAGAGTTAATTTAGCCGCCCATGTTTTAAGTCGCACAGTTGCAATAGGAATGCGCACATTATATACATCAGGAAAGCTAACTTCAAACTCTTCAACTTTTTTAAATACAGCTGAATACTTAGAGTTTTTTAATAATCTTTTTGATATTTTCAATAGCCGTGCAGAAAGTGCTGTATTTAATTCCTCAGTAGATCAATTAGAATTTCTAAGACAGGCATCATAGCGGCTAGAAACCCTAAAAATTATAGATGACAAAGGAGCATTTATTACGAATAGTTTTAAATTCATTTTAGGGTGGATTAAAAATATTTCGGCCTTAAAATCTTTGGATCTATCTTAATCAAGAAGGTTTTAAAGGCATTAAAACTCGAAGACTAACTCAGGATCATTTGGAGCATTTTTTCGGACAAATACGAAAGGGTTCTTGAAATTCCGTGCGAATAACGCCGCGGAATTTCTCAAGCTCTTTCCAGAAACGTTGGGGCCTACACTATGTTAATGTAGTAGTAAATGCAAATTGTGAGGATATTTCTCCGGACGACAAAATTTTTGATTTCTCTATCATAGATTTAGCTTATAGCTTCGATAAAAATAATATACAGTGGGATGCCTTTCATTCTTTACCAAACCCCTGCCCCAACATGAAAGAGACGGACGTTAATAATATAGATCTCGATAGGGATGAAAGGAATGTCTTGGCAACTAGTGCATTTGTATATATTTGTGGCAATTTTTATTACAAACTGCATCAAGCGCACGTATGCGAGTTTCCGCTGCCAACATTTGAAGACAATGAAGAGACTCCGATGGATTATTCTTTTACAAAGACGAAGCAGTTTGACAAATGCCATTTGGTGAAACCCCCGCAAGGCTTCGTTGATTATTTTTCTTTTTTATAGAGTAAATTTAATACTATATTAAATGAGAATTGCCATCGAGATAATATACGTCAAATCATTTTCAACGAACTGGTTAAGGAAAAAGCTTATTTTTGCTGTGGATCCATTAAGCATGAAGAGATTTTACATCTTTTTATTCGGATTAGAATTTATTTTATTCTTCGGTTTTTCAATGCTAGTATGAAGGAACCAAATTTTAAGCAGAAGATTTTATGTGTTTCTAGTCGGTAAATTTCTCGAAATGTTGACTGGACAGATTTTTTGATACACTATATTAATAAGTAAATTTTTTATTTTGAATTTAATATCGTCTTTCTTTTTGTGATTTCTTAAAAAGCCTAAAAATATTTAAATGCATTTACATTAAAAGCTTTATTTCAGAACACTTCATACCTTCTTCATTTTTCCATTTACATTTATATGTTATATCCCAACTGAATTGTGTATAAAAATTTATATTTTTGCTTTATGAATTTTTATTTATTTATTTCCTTCCAATTATAACATTACTCTTACATCTCATTTACTTATACAACATTTACAAAAGCATAACACATATCTACATACATATGTACCTGATATTGATCTCAACAAAAAATGTATATCTATATATATAAAAATAAGTCCGTATATGTACGTCGCCGAACTAATCATAAACGCGTCGTGCGATTTCAACCAAACTTATACACTATGTAGGCAGTGGCCCATATATGGTTTATATGAAGTTTGGTTGAAATCCGATAACGCATGTGTGTGCGGTGCGTATGTGAAGTGAGTGTGTTTTTGCCGCAGGCATTTGGCAAGCCTTCAGTTCTCTTTATCTACACAACAACTCATGGCAAAACCAAAAATGTTGTCTACGAAAGAGCTCTAAGATAGTTTAAGTGATACATAGTCTAAGATTGTAAGAAACTAGAATTAAAAGTTGAATAATAGGGAACAAAACCAACTTTATTAAAAACAAGTGTGTTTCTTTTCTTATTTTGTTTTGCCGTGCGAAGCAGGCAACGGGCCCGCTAGTAATGTATATGTATAAGTTAACACACTCAACATAATAATAACAACAACTACCACAGTAGCCAACAAAACTAAAAACGTGCCAACATAAAATTTGCAAACTAAACAAACTTCAAATCGATCAACAAAAAGTTCCCAGACGAAATCTAATCCTCACACGCGGCAAGCGCATGAATTGGATTGTGGGAAACACAACATCAACAGGTTGTGGGAAATGCAACATTAGCAGGTTATTAATTAAGTTAGAAGTCTTAAACAATTTTAATTGTAAATTCTTCTCAGTCGGTTTTTAAATATTAATAAATAAAGTTGGTTTTGTTAACTTTTTGTTAAAAAATTATTTTTTTTAAGAAATTTAACTTTTATTTCTTTAATTGGCGCCCGAGCAGGGACCCTCTCTTAAGAGGTCCTTTTTCGTAAAAAGTAAATAAAACCCTCGTCAAAAAGGGTTTTCCGGTAAACAATTTATAGACCGCGGAAATAATGCGCCTAAGTAACCTCTTCTAATTACAAACATTAATAGAACAAAAAATAAATAAAAAACAACAAATCTAATAATTAAGTATTAAGCTAGATTTACACGATTGAAATTTTCTTCAAAATTGCTCTTCAAAATGCTTCAAACTCGTGTAAACAGCAAAATTTCTTCAAAATTTATTGATCAAAATTTATTTCAATAATATTGGTCAATAAATTTTGAAGAAATTTTGCCGTTTACACGAGTTTGAAGCATTTTGAAGAGCAATTTTGAAGAAAATTTCAATCGTGTAAATCTAGCTTAATACTTAATTATTAGATTTGTTGAAAATTGTTTAAAAAAAAAAAACAATAAATGAAAGATAAAAACAGAAATTCAGGAAAAACACAATAAAAAGAAAAAAAGAGAGAGAAAAAGCAAAAGGTGAAGTGAATAAGGAAAAGAATTAAGTCAAAGATAAAAAGGCAAAATTCTCAAATAACTGAGAAAGTAAAACTAAGCTAAGCTAAAAGTGATCTAGAAGAACTATTATCATAGTTTGAAAGTAGAATAGAGTGAAAAGGAGCTAATTTCTTCACGAACAGCAACAAGAAACATCTATATTTACAACCTTCAGCAACACCAACCTAAAGATGACGTTAGCAGTAATTATGTAAGATTTTTTTGTATATTATTAAGTATATTGCCTTGCCTTTTCACGATTTTATTAAGTTCATTGTTTTTGTTAATCGATTATTTACAATCCATAATTAATTAAAAGCTTATGGTTGGAATTAACATTGTTCCCATTAATCGATTATTTACGATCTTGAATTAATTAAAAACCTAAAAAGGGGAAAAGATCCATTTCTTTTCACTGGGGTTTTCTTTTTTTTTATTATTTTTATTTGATTGAAATTTCTATTATTCTCCGAAATTCTGTGGAATTTTGTTCTAAGCCTTTAAAAACATTCGACCGCTATGCCCGACGAGACTATCGATCAACTGACCGAGAGACTGAGCAGGACATTAACAATGACACAACCGACTGGAGCGACAGCAGGTCTTACCGAACCACAGAGGGAACAGATAGCCCTCATGATAAGGGATGCCCTTAGGTCATCGACCGAACATCTGGCGGATGAGGGGGCTGACCATCCCATTGGGGCAACCTCTGCCAGGTTAGAGGAACTGGACAGAGTACCCGATATAGTTAGGTCCTTGAGGGAGTTCTCCGGGAAACCGGGAGAATTTAACTCCTGGCGAAAATCAGTGGAGAGAGTTTTAGGACTTTATGATTCAGTAAAAAATACTGGTAGGTACTACGCAATTCTTCATACCATACGGACAAAAATTATTGGCGACGCGGATACTGCTTTGGAGTCGTATAGGACTCTACTGGACTGGACACGAATTAAAAAATGTCTCTCAATGCATTATTCGGATAAGAGGGACATCGGGACACTAGAGTATCAAATGATGACATTATGCCAGGGTAACAAGACAATCACGGAATTCTATCAAGGTGTTTATTAGCACCTTTCTCTACTACTCGACAAGGTCTCCTGCCTGGATCTGGAGGAAAATAGTCTTCACGCAATGACTACTACCTACAGGGAAAAGGCGTTGGATACATTCGTAAGGGGACTAACTGGAGATCTGCCAAGATTGTTAAGCGTACGCGAACCGACGTCATTGCCCCAAGCGTTACATATATGTCTCAAGTTAGCCAATATTTCGGAGAAATTACGCACACGGACATTCTGTCAGAAGTAACATGCAGAAAGATAGGGCTGCTGCGGCAAGTTTCACAAATGGGAGAGGATTCTATCCCGAGCTCGCTTATGTTGGGGGGACACCGTCTACTAGACCCCCCGTACCCCCTCGGTACAATCTCGCTCCAAACTTTAGCGGTAACCCAAGCTTTCAACCTAGATTTAATCCAAACTACAGTCGTAGTCCAAATTATGGTCATAACTCAAACCTTCAACCTATCTCTAACCCAAATTACAGTCGTAATCCAAACTATAGCAATTACCTAAATTTTCCTGGAAATTCTGGACTGAATGCGGGGACTCAAAATATACCCCAGAACAATCGGGTAGAACCAATGGACGTGGATAACAGCATCTTTTCAAGTACCAGCGAACAAGTTCCAACGTAACTTCCATATAGAAACAGATTACATGCCGGCGGAGGCTTACTATTGTGGCTACCCACCAGAGGGAGGCGAAGTTCACCATTATACCGAAAGTGTAGAACCTGGGACTGTTCAGGAATACTTACAACAAATTCCCGAAGAAGCAGCTACGCTTGGAGGACATGAGGATGAACCCGATGAGGTTCAACATGCAAGTAATTTTTTAGCATAAACTATTCCTCATTACCTTACTTTGAGGCAAAAATGGGGAACGGCAGGATATTAAAAATATTATTGGAAACTAAACAAACTTCAAATCGATCAACAAAAAGTTCCCAGACGAAATCTAATCCTCACACGCGGCAAGCGCATGAATTGGATTGTGGGAAACACAACATCAACAGGTTGTGGGAAATGCAACATTAGCAGGTTATTAATTAAGTTAGAAGTCTTAAACAATTTTAATTGTAAATTCTTCTCAGTCGGTTTTTAAATATTAATAAATAAAGTTGGTTTTGTTAACTTTTTGTTAAAAAATTATTTTTTTTAAGAAATTTAACTTTTATTTCTTTAATTGGCGCCCGAGCAGGGACCCTCTCTTAAGAGGTCCTTTTTCGTAAAAAGTAAATAAAACCCTCGTCAAAAAGGGTTTTCCGGTAAACAATTTATAGACCGCGGAAATAATGCGCCTAAGTAACCTCTTCTAATTACAAACATTAATAGAACAAAAAATAAATAAAAAACAACAAATCTAATAATTAAGTATTAAGCTAGATTTACACGATTGAAATTTTCTTCAAAATTGCTCTTCAAAATGCTTCAAACTCGTGTAAACAGCAAAATTTCTTCAAAATTTATTGATCAAAATTTATTTCAATAATATTGGTCAATAAATTTTGAAGAAATTTTGCCGTTTACACGAGTTTGAAGCATTTTGAAGAGCAATTTTGAAGAAAATTTCAATCGTGTAAATCTAGCTTAATACTTAATTATTAGATTTGTTGAAAATTGTTTAAAAAAAAAAAAAACAATAAATGAAAGATAAAAACAGAAATTCAGGAAAAACACAATAAAAAGAAAAAAAGAGAGAGAAAAAGCAAAAGGTGAAGTGAATAAGGAAAAGAATTAAGTCAAAGATAAAAAGGCAAAATTCTCAAATAACTGAGAAAGTAAAACTAAGCTAAGCTAAAAGTGATCTAGAAGAACTATTATCATAGTTTGAAAGTAGAATAGAGTGAAAAGGAGCTAATTTCTTCACGAACAGCAACAAGAAACATCTATATTTACAACCTTCAGCAACACCAACCTAAAGATGACGTTAGCAGTAATTATGTAAGACTTTTTTGTATATTATTAAGTATATTGCCTTGCCTTTTCACGATTTTATTAAGTTCATTGTTTTTGTTAATCGATTATTTACAATCCATAATTAATTAAAAGCTTATGGTTGGAATTAACATTGTTCCCATTAATCGATTATTTACGATCTTGAATTAATTAAAAACCTAAAAAGGGGAAAAGATCCATTTCTTTTCACTGGGGTTTTCTTTTTTTTATTATTTTTATTTGATTGAAATTTCTATTATTCTCCGAAATTCTGTGGAATTTTGTTCTAAGCCTTTAAAAACATTCGACCGCTATGCCCGACGAGACTATCGATCAACTGACCGAGAGACTGAGCAGGACATTAACAATGACACAACCGACTGGAGCGACAGCAGGTCTTACCGAACCACAGAGGGAACAGATAGCCCTCATGATAAGGGATGCCCTTAGGTCATCGACCGAACATCTGGCGGATGAGGGGGCTGACCATCCCATTGGGGCAACCTCTGCCAGGTTAGAGGAACTGGACAGAGTACCCGATATAGTTAGGTCCTTGAGGGAGTTCTCCGGGAAACCGGGAGAATTTAACTCCTGGCGAAAATCAGTGGAGAGAGTTTTAGGACTTTATGATTCAGTAAAAAATACTGGTAGGTACTACGCAATTCTTCATACCATACGGACAAAAATTATTGGCGACGCGGATACTGCTTTGGAGTCGTATAGGACTCTACTGGACTGGACACGAATTAAAAAATGTCTCTCAATGCATTATTCGGATAAGAGGGACATCGGGACACTAGAGTATCAAATGATGACATTATGCCAGGGTAACAAGACAATCACGGAATTCTATCAAGGTGTTTATTAGCACCTTTCTCTACTACTCGACAAGGTCTCCTGCCTGGATCTGGAGGAAAATAGTCTTCACGCAATGACTACTACCTACAGGGAAAAGGCGTTGGATACATTCGTAAGGGGACTAACTGGAGATCTGCCAAGATTGTTAAGCGTACGCGAACCGACGTCATTGCCCCAAGCGTTACATATATGTCTCAAGTTAGCCAATATTTCGGAGAAATTACGCACACGGACATTCTGTCAGAAGTAACATGCAGAAAGATAGGGCTGCTGCGGCAAGTTTCACAAATGGGAGAGGATTCTATCCCGAGCTCGCTTATGTTGGGGGGACACCGTCTACTAGACCCCCCGTACCCCCTCGGTACAATCTCGCTCCAAACTTTAGCGGTAACCCAAGCTTTCAACCTAGATTTAATCCAAACTACAGTCGTAGTCCAAATTATGGTCATAACTCAAACCTTCAACCTATCTCTAACCCAAATTACAGTCGTAATCCAAACTATAGCAATTACCTAAATTTTCCTGGAAATTCTGGACTGAATGCGGGGACTCAAAATATACCCCAGAACAATCGGGTAGAACCAATGGACGTGGATAACAGCATCTTTTCAAGTACCAGCGAACAAGTTCCAACGTAACTTCCATATAGAAACAGATTACATGCCGGCGGAGGCTTACTATTGTGGCTACCCACCAGAGGGAGGCGAAGTTCACCATTATACCGAAAGTGTAGAACCTGGGACTGTTCAGGAATACTTACAACAAATTCCCGAAGAAGCAGCTACGCTTGGAGGACATGAGGATGAACCCGATGAGGTTCAACATGCAAGTAATTTTTTAGCATAAACTATTCCTCATTACCTTACTTTGAGGCAAAAATGGGGAACGGCAGGATATTAAAAATATTATTGGACACTGGCAGTAACAAAAATTACATTAACCCTAAAATCATAACAAATCCTTACAATAATGAGACAAATTTTATGACAAAATCCGTTAAGGGCTATACTAAAATTACACAGCACAAATTCATAAAATTATTCGACGATACTACTATTAAATTTTTTCTATTACCAGAGTTGGAAACATTCGATGCAATATTAGGAAACGATAGCCTAAAGGAACGTTCAGCGGTCATCTATACATCGGAGGATTATTTTACCATTAATGAAGGAATGAAAATTCTTATAAAACAACTTATTTCCCAAAATGTCAATAATATTGAGATTAGATCAAACCATCTTTCAAAGAATCGGAAAACAGCATTGTAGAATATCGATGATCGCTATAGGAATCTATTTGCAGATCCTGACGAGAGTCTTACATACACAACTAGAGTCGTGGGCGAGATACGAACGACAACCAATAATCCTGTATATTCGAAAAGTAACCCATACCCAATGGCCCTAAGGGATATAGTTGACGAGGAAATCTCTAAATTATTGAGGGACCAAATAATTCGACCATCGCGTTCCCCTTATAACTCCCCAATCTGGGTAGTTCCAAAAAAACAGGATGCATCCAGAAAGAAAGAAATATAGAGTTGTGGTGGGTTTAAGGAAACTCAATACGATAACTATCCCAGATAAGTATCCCATCCCAGAGATAACCGACGTTCTTTCCCATCTTGGAGGGAATAAGTACTTTACAGTTGTGGACTTGAAGAGTGGATTCCATCAGATACCCCTCCGAACGGAAGACATAGAAAAAACAGCTTTCTCAGCCAACAACGGAAAGTACGAATTTTTGCGACTACCTTTTGGGCTGCCACCTGGCTGCCATTTTCGAAACTCTGAATGGTGCCAATATGAAGGTGCAATTAGATAAGTGCAAGTTTTTCACAGAGGAAAAAGAAATGTTGGCTATAATCTGGGCTCTGACCAATTTGTGGAACTACTTATACGGATCTGCTAGAGTCGTAATATACACCGACCACCAGCCGCTAACTTACGCTCTTAGTAATAAAAACAATAATACCAAAATGAAAAGGTGGAAGGCGATATTGGAAGAGTATAATTATGAAATGCAATACAAACCAGGCAGAAGTAATGTTGTGGCTGACGCACTTTCCAGACCCCCTACAACAAATATTAATTCACTTACAGGAACAGTGCATAGTGGCGACAGCTCTCCAGAGGAACTCATAGCTAGTGCAGAAGCACCCATAAACGCTTTTAAAAATCAAATATTTATACAAGTTGACAATGCGCCAGCATATCAGTTCCAAATAGTATTTCCGGGCTATCAGAGACATCTAGTAACGGAATCACAATACGATACTGAAAAATTAATTTCCATATTAAAAAAATACCTGAATCCATCCGTCATTAACTGTATTAAAACTCCAGAGTTTATAATGGGTAAAATTCAGGAAATCTACCCACATCGTTTTAAAATTTTCAAAATTCGCTTCACTCAGAATCTTGTTAAAGATATTTTATCAGAATCCGATCAAGAAACCCTAATCATAGATACACACAATCGAGCACACAGGAATGCTATAGAAAACAAGTCCCAAATATTGGAAAAATTTTATTTTCCTAGCATGCTCTCCAAAATTAAAATAATAGTCAAGCTTTGTTCCATTTGTAAAAAAAATAAGTATGATAGACACTCCAACGAACCAAAACTGAATGTCACTCTAATACCAAATTATCCCGGTCAAGTCATTCACATCGATATTTTTTCAACAGATAGGAAACTAATATTGACAACCATAGATAAGTTCTCAAAGTACGCCCAAACAAGAATTCTACAGGGAAAGTCAGTAGAAGATATCAGGAGGCCATTAAGGGATATTCTATTTTTTTATGGAGTTCCCAAAACTGTTGTCGTGAATAACGAAAAATCACTGAATTCGGCCACCATTCTTTTTATGATGAAAGACGAACTGGGGATAGAGGTATTTACAACACCACCTTACAGAAGTGAGGCCAACAGCAAAATTGAGAGATTTCATCCAACATTGGCCGATATCTTAAGATGTCTCAAGGATGAAGGTATTTGCAGGAATTTCGAGGAATTATTGGACCAATCCGTCAACGAATATAATCACTCCATACATTCCACGATAGGTAGAAAGCCAGTGGACTTGTTTTTCGGGAGGACTGTGGACTTTTCACCTGGGAGTTACGAAAGAACTAGAGAAAATAATATCACGATTATTGTTAGAATAAATAAAAGGCTTGGTACCAAATTAACCGAAAAATTCAAACGCGAACTAGTAAAAGAAAATAGACACTCCACGGTGGTGACCGAAAGTGGAAGAGTCGTCCACAAAAAACACATAAGGAACTAAACTCTTATTGCATCTACTTACAGGTTGTTTCTGATGATTGGATCCTCTAGTTGCGAGTTCCAGATAATGGACTATTCTAATTCTAGACTAGTCGTGATCAACACGGGTTCGGCGAAGTTTCAGACCGGCGTGTTCAAACTTGTCCATACCATTGACTTGGGAGAAGACGAAGACTTAATAGGGAAATTAGAAAAAGGAATGTATCTACACAACAATACTGACAACTCACTATTATCCTACCTATCCTATACCATGTCCCAGACGAAATCCTGTTTATCCAGACTAAGATCTAAGACGAGGGCAACGAGGTCACTCGACTTCATTGGAAGTGCTTGGAAATGGCTAGCCGGTAGTCCGGACCACCACGATTTCGAGATAATAGAGAACAAAATTAATAACGTTCTAGTAAACAATAATAATCAGATCGTAATTAATCAGTTAACAATAGATAAAGTAAACCAACTCTCAGTAGTAACCAATAATATTTCTAAACTATTAGAGAAAAAAAAGTAAAGAAGAAAATTTATTAGATTTTAAGTATAAACTGGAAATTATTAAAGAAGAATTGTCTAGTATCGAATATGCCATTCATTGGGCTAAATCAAATATTGTAAATTCGTTTATTTTTTCTAATACTGAAGTTAATATTTTGAGAGATATTTTTTATAATGATAACATCCCATTTGGCAATATGGACGAATTACTAAATTTTTCAAAGATTAAAGTTGCTTCTAACAATAAAGAAATTATCTACATTGTCAATATCCCGGCAACCAATAGTGAGAGTTGCGATAATCTATCAATCAAACCTGTATGGCAAATTAATATAGTAGTTAAGACAAACTTTAAAAATGTTCTGAAATGTAATAATAAAATATTTGGTACAAAAAATGACTGCAAGAATTATAATAAGATAAGTATTTGTGAAATTGATAACATCATAGACATAAGTAAATCTGACTGCATCCCAAATCTACTAAAGAGTAAACCATCAAGCTGTACAACAACCAACGACGAGCATGTGGCACCAGTAGAGGAAATAGATGAGAGCATGATATTATTAAATGGGTACAAAGGACAAATTGAAATAGACAACTCAACAATTGAAATAGATGGCACGTTCATAATTTACCACTTAAATTCTGCAGTACGAATCGGAAATAAAACGTATCTTACAACCCAGGTCACCCTTACTAAACCATTACCGGCATTGATGCAAACAAGTAGCTCTAATGTTCAAGAACAAGTGATAACGTTAGAAAGAATGGAGGCAGTTAACGTCAACAACTCTCACATAATCGAGAAACTGCAAGTTGAAATCAAAATTAACCTAACCATCAATATTGCATTGGTAATAACTATTATAATATCGGTCATTATTATTATCTACATAATAAATAAGAAAAGGACAAATGGAACCGACGAGGTTGGAAGTAATTCATCCAAAAATAATAGAGAATCCGCAAAAACAGAGCATAAAACAGAAAGTGTAGAAGATCAACTGTCCACCAAGTCGAAAATCTCCTTGTCGTTACCATTAAAGGGTTCTAAAAAAAATAAAATCCATGACCTTCCATTTTTTTGAAATATAGTTATTCATGCGAGGACGCCTGAACACACTCAACAAAATAATAACAACAACAACCACAGTAGCCAACAAAACTCAAAACGTGCCAACATAAAATTTGCAAAACTAAACAAACTTCAAATCGATCAACAAAAAGTTCCCAGACGAAATCTAATCCTCACACGCGGCAAGCGCATGAATTGGATTGTGGGATACACAACATCAACAGGTTGTGGGAAATGCAACATCAGCAGGTTATTAATTAAGTTAGCAGTCTTAAACAATTTTAATTGTTAATTCTTCGCAGTCGGTTTTTGAATATTAATAAATAAAGTTGGTTTTGTTAACTTTAAAAAGTTAACAAATAAAAAAATTATTTTTTTAAGAAATTCAACTTTTATTTCTTTAATTTATCTAATGGATTTTAAAATATTAAAACACATAAAACTTTACAACACATAACACTATTTCGCAAATTTGCTTAAAATTATAAATTTCAATTCTCTTTTAAAAATTGTATTTATTGAAATTTTATTTACCTAATTTATTTCTTAAATCAAAAAATGAATTTTCAAATCTTTTATGTTCATATATTGTATACATTTAAATTATTTATCTCACTACCAATTTGTATTATTTTAGTATCCCAGCAAGCTCTCACTTTTTTTAAGTTCCAAAACGTTTAAAACTGATAAATAATGAATTGGAAGCTACTTTCATTTAAAAGATAGAAAAATGTTGAATGTTTTAACGTGCTTGCTAGGACGAGAGAGCACTTATAAAAACCTTAACCCCCGTATTCATAAACGATTATTACATTTAACAAACGTTTATAGAAAATTTGTTTTGTAAACCTTAATTAAATTTAAAATATTTTTATGAAGACAGGCATAAATCCTTAAAACCTGTTTCGAAATTATCCAGGAGTAAGTGTAGCGAAAATATAATGCATACGCATTTGTAGCTTCTCCTTACTCAAGACTATCATGCGTGGCAAGGACCACATCCTACTCGAGGTGATGCTGCATTTAACAAAACATGATGGATCTAGACCAGATAAGGTTGGAAAAAAATCAACTGTGTATTTAACAGAAGTTAAAAATAAAATATTTGTGTAAATTACATATGTATTTTTATTTATAATTAATTTATAATAATTTTCAAAATGTATTAAACAAAAATAATATTTTAAAAAAAAAAATAATTCTCAGATTCTATTTGATAAATACCATTTTCTTAAATGTTTTTAATATTTAGCAGCAACAATTTTTCCTCAGCCGATGATAAAACATCCAATTGCTTAAGGTCTGTATCCTCAATCATTTATTGATTCCACTTTTCGCCCAAACACCTGCCTAAAAATGAACTTCTAAAATTAACTAAATGTTATTTTTCTTGTTTTCTTCGCTTTTCAGAGGCTTAATTTTACTTTCGGATGATCCTGGAAAGAAAGGCCCCAAAAAGTATTGTCGACGAAGCATCCCGTTTGGCTCAATACAACAAACGTTCCACCATAACCAGTCGCGAAATTCAAACTGCTGTTTGTCTACTTTTGCCCGGGGAATTGGCCAAACAACCTGTCAGCGAACGTACAAAGGCTGTAAGTAAATTTGTATGAATTGAATTTAACGTCAATGGATTCCCTTTTTTGTATTATAAAAGGGCCAAAAAATATTTTTCACTTTTTCGAAAAAATAGGCACGTTATATTCTTATCTACCCGCTGTAAAAATGTTCTATTTTGTCTGGTTTTTGGAAACTAGGCAATTATATCTCTTTTTAAAACAATTTGTGGTCCTGAAAAGGACCGATTTGTTATATTTATTTTTTGGCTTTTTTGTTTTTTTTTTTTTCTTTTCAGACACTTCACTCGACTTACCTGTAGTTCTAAAGTGGTATGGACCGGCTCCGGCTCTAGTTCTAACACTTAATATGAAGGGGACTCTGTAACAGGCCATTGGAATAACCTAAATGGACACATTCAATTTCGGTTAATAAAATGCCTGGCGGAGATATTGCCCCGACTGAGTCATAAATTCAATTCGGATTACTGGATAATTCGGATTACTCACCTTCGGATTAGCGAGCTGGCCCTGTATATAAAACTTATCACTGTAAGAAAATTACCCTGAAATTAAGGAAATTTATATTCTACTTTTTATAACTTGTAGATATGTATATTTTTAAATGTTTTTTTAGATTTTTATTTGGCAATATTTTAAATACTTTTTATATATTTCTTCTCCGATGAAGAGTGCATGTTCCGAAATGTAAATTTAATTATGTTCGCCATACCATCATAAAATGGTTCACAAAATATTTGGAAAATATCAATTTTGAAACAGCAGTAATAACGATTATAAATTTATTTAAAATAAAATTTACAAGCAAGAGAAAAAAATTAAGCCCCTTTTGTTTTATAAAATTTTAGATGTATGTCAATTAGAAAATTTTAACAAAAATGTATTTATAATTTTACAAAAAAAAAATCGACACATCGCCAAATGTTAATTTACATTGCCATGTTTGTCGAGAAATTATCATTTGTAATAGCCCTCGCACTGACATGAAAATGATCCTGTTTTAAATGTTCGTAAAATATTTCCCTTTTTATACTTCATACCTTCAGTACTACTTATCTCATTTAAAAAAAATTATATATAAAATGTATTCAATACGAAGTCTTAAAATATTTTATTCAAGAAATTTGGAACATTCGTATTATATTCATTTCTTTTAAATTAAACTTTTTCAAAACAATTGTACTTTCTTATACTATACAAAGATTAAAATATATTTTAATATTCAAGTATATGATGAAAATCGATCGATTTTATAACGATCGTTTTTTCGAGCGATTTTAAAATCCAGTTCTGAATTATAATCGGGTAATTATGCAAAAAAAAAAAAAAAAGATTTAAGTGCACATTAGTTAACCAACACATTAAACCCATTCACTTTTGCTGGGTCTTATGTGTTGGTTAGCTAATATGAACTTTAACTGTTTTTTGCATTAGAGGGTTAATATTTTGTACCAAATACGGTTCGGATAACATTTTTAATATAAAACTTAAAAGAGTATAGAAAGAAAAAAAGGTATATGTGTAAGAAATCCATTTTTAAAGAAACTGAAAAGGAAATTATCGATTTCAAATCGTTTTGTTTTCAAAATCGTTTTCCATCACATACCTGATTATTAATTTAAAAAAAATTTTAAAATGTTATTGTCAATTAACCTTCACTTTTACATTATTTATCGTGTGACTACTTGATATGCAACCGCGCGTCAATAAAAATAACAAGAATGTACCAATATTTATTGGGTTCTTGTGCGGAAATTCTTTAAAGCGAATTTATTTTTGAATATAAATATTTTCTATTTCATTATATATATAAAATAGAATTTTACTTTGTTTAGTTTTTTGAATTTCATATATTTTACTTAAAAAATTTCAAATAAAACTATTCAACAAAAATTTGTTTGAATATATGATACAATTTCCTTTTTTTTAATGAACAAGCCAACAAGATCTTTCAAACAAATAAAAAAAACTACCACAACAGCAGTTTTCGCAGTTGACACAAGTAAGAACAATCGTGTGACTGTGCTGCGTCAATTATTGTACCCATTTCGCTTTGTACCAACTAGCGGCAATTAAATTTGTATAAAACAGGGCAATCGTGTGATTCAGAATATTTTATTGGGGCAATTTCATTATTGTGCGTCACTACAGCACAATCAAAATTGTGTCATATTGGTGCATTTGCGGCAATCGTGTGATCCCAGCTTTAAATAATAATTTGAGAAAAATCTATAGTACTAAAAACTGTCGATGGTTAAACGATGGTCAGAAACCATCGATGTTATCTATAGGGCTATTGAAAATCAGTTATCAGATTTTATAAGCCGGCAAATTTGTATATTTTATTCATATAATATATTTTGGAAAAATGTTTTCTTTTAAATGGAATACCCTCTAAACTTTTGTTTTGTCGAAATTGTACAGCTGGCGGCCTTAATACCCCTAGTTACTTGCTATAAAAACTAGTTATCAGATTTTATAAGCCTGTAAATTTGTAGATTTTATTGATATAACAACATTTTGGAAAATGTTTTAATTGTTTTCGAAAGTAACAACTGGCGGCCTTAACAGCCCTAGCTATGTGCTATTAAAATCAGTTATCAGATTTTATAAACCGGAAAATTTGTTGATTTTATTCATATAACCACATGTTTGCATAATTTGTCTAACATTTCAAAACGCTAAATATACAGAATTTTTCATATTTTCATTTGCCTTATTCACAAAACCCTTTGTATCATTGTATCGATTGTATTTTTGTATAATAGTGTAAAAGTGTTGTTGGTAATTTTCATATAAAACTGAAATACACTTTTATTTCATATGTTTTTGAAAATTTGTATTGCCTTTGTGATGTCAATATAATGTGAATGCCAGTTATTGAAAAGAAGAAATGTATATTTAAGTAACAACGTTTTGTGAACAATTGTGGAAAAAACTAATTTAATAATGGAAATTAGCGCAACTAATGAGGTAAGATTGTAAATAAAAATGCTTTATACGAGTATTTGTATAAATATTTTTCTTTGATATCCAAAAACAAAACGAGTGCGAGTTAATCCAACGAGAAATTGGCCACTTGCAGAAGAGAAGCGTCTTTTAGAGTTTTTAATTGAAAATAGGGAGATTGAGGTTTGCTTAAAATTAATTTGTTTTTAATTTGTTTATATGTATATACCTATATGAACATATGTATGCATTTCAGAAACCAACAGCTCAATTATATTATCGCAGGTTTTGTGTCAAAAAAAAAATGTGATAATTGAATGGCCACAAGTGCGATCCAAAGTTAGGAATCTTCGGGTTAGTTACAATAAAGCAAAAGCGTGGGAGGGATCTACAGGCATCGGCACTATGTATGGAAGTTCTATAGAAAGCAAGTTTTTTTTAAATACTTGTTTTTCGACACCAATGATAGTTTTTGTTTCAGGTTCACTGGTAAAAATGTGCAGCTACTTCGATGAACTCGACGACATTTTTGGTAGCCGCATCTTAGAATATGCGATGATTGAAAAAAGTTTGTGCTCCGAAAACGATACCTCAGTAATGAAATCCACTGAAATTATATTAGATGAAACAACTGCTTTAGAAACATCATCGCAAGAAAATTTGCCGTCAACAAGCCGCAAAGGTATTTATTCCAGAACTCCTGTATCCGATATAATGTTGCTGCAGACGGAAGCGATGGAAATAAAAAGTCAAAAACAGGAGTATGAAAAGGAGTTTAAGCAAAGAGAAGTGTCCGTTATGGAAAAAATTGCAATTTAAGGAAAAAGAAATACAATTAAAAGAAATAAATAATCAAAGAGAATTGAAAATACTTGAATTGGAAATGAAGGAACGTCTGGCAATGGAGGAGCTAAAACTCAAATATAAAAAATAGTAAAAAATAAGTTTTATTTTATGAAATCAATTAAATTTTTGTGCCTTTAAGTGTTCGTTTTCCGTTTTTTTTGACATACATTTAATTAAAAGAAAAATGAAAACATACAAATATACATATATATATTGTGGTTTTTTATTATTAATTTGTCTGATTTTGTATAAAAAGTAGTAAGTCATTTCTATTATTTATTTCAGTGTGGGAAACTACTTCGAAGTTTTCATCTATATGCCCCTCCTTTAAATTGTATTTTATAATAATGTTATGAAGAATACAGCAAACCATAATCCAATCATTGCACTCCTTTTTATTTTGTTCTGTAAGCATTTTAAATTTAAGCTCCTTCAAGCTACTAATTTTTCTTTAAGATGCCCAAAACAATTTTCAATTCTAACTCGATATTTAGAAAAGTATTTATTAAATTGATCCATTGCTTCTCTTGAATGTTCCGAGCTATTTCTTCTAAATGGTGTGATTAAAAACTGTGTTAATGGGTACGCACTGTCTCCGGCAATCCATTGGCTATTAGTTAAATAACGTCGGGGATGTTTAGCAAGAGGAAAACTTCCAAAAATTTTTGCATCATGTACACTTCCAGGATATCCAATGGTCAGCTGTCTTATACTTAAGTTATGATCGCATACAGGTTGAATTTTAATAGCATACTGACGTTTACGGGAATAATACAGTTCATGCCTTTTGAAAGGTGCTTCGGCCAATCTAATTTCGGAGCCATCAATGTATCCAACACATCCAGGTAACTCGCTTTTGGTCGCTAAAACAAGTCGAGTTCGTTCCGACTCACTGGGCCAATTTAAAAATTGGTTTTTAAGTTTTAATATTGCATTAAACACTATTTTTGTAATGTTTTGCACAGATCCACCATCGCCAATGCCAAAAAGAGATGCCACTTTTCGAACAGAAGCTCCATCGCCTGAAGATCCCAAGCGATAAAGAACGATTTATAATTGTAAATCAGTTGGAAGTTGGAATTTTTTCCACTTTGTTTGAAAACCCTCATCATTTTTTATAAGATCATATGTGTGAGTGAATTCTTCTGACCGTAATCGCACCATTTGATTAAATCTATTTTAATCTAACTTTCTTAAAATATTACGTTGCCATTCTGATGATTTTGGTAGTTGTAAATGATGGCTTCTGCGATTCGAGAGTAGACAAATTAAGTTCATCCTAAAATTTTCTTGAATTTCATCCTCGTCTTCTTCGTCACCTGCAAATTGTCTTATATTAAAACAAATAAAAAAATAATATATATCACTTGAGTCAACCATTAACATGTTAAAATTATAGTTTTCGCAAAAAAGCTAATTAATTTACTTTTTTCAGTTCTATTTTTCATTTTGCTTTTAGAGAATTTAATTTAAATTTCTTATCATCTTCTTATTTTGTTTTTAACAGTTGAATAACAATCAAGGCGAATTCAACTACAGGTGGTGTCGAAACGCAATCTGATTTTGACAGTTCGAGCTACTTTGTTTTGATTTGTTAGTGTTTTGTTAGGAATGGTTGACATTTTGGACAGTAAACACTAACAATGCAATGCAAAAAACCCTTTGTTGTTTCTGTTGTTTTCGGATTGTTGTAGTATCGACACCACCTGTAGTTGAATTCGCTTTGAATAACAATGATACAATATACACAGGGTGTTCACAAACAAAACAAGAAAAAGTGTATTTAATACAAGATACACGTTACACATTGTTGTGAATTCGGCATTTAAAATTTGACTTTTTTATGAAGAATACTGTACTCGTGATGTTTTCTTATATATATTTGCGTGTATTGTTATTGCTTGTCACGCACGTGCTGTTGCAAGGTCTATCCATTAGGTCTGCTTAAGGAGCCAGATGTTTATTTGGTTTTTTCCTCAACCATGTCAAAAGTTGTTTACATTTTGCTTATGCATGTATATTTTTGTTTACGTTTTTTGTTTTTTGCCACACATACATGCATACAAAACACGTTTTTCCTTTTGTTTTCCCTATGTAGTAGTAAGATTTTGACAACCGTGAGGAAAATTACACAAACAAAATGCCTGTTGTTTTTTGTACTGTTGTATTGTTGTAGCGGTAAGCAGACCTATTGGATAGGCCTTGTGCTGTTGTTTGCAAAACAATATTAAGGCTAGTTTACACGGTAAAACAATGTATTACGACATGCCAAAAAATTATGTAGAATGAGAAAAATCTTACCATGTAAAAGCAAAATGTATTGAGTAAGAGGGAATACGTTTAAAAATTTGACAAACGGTCAGTAAATGTTTATTTTCTAAACCATTTTAGAAACTTATGTATTCTCATCACACCAGAGGTGCATTTTAAAAGTATATATTGAAGGTGGTAACATTTGTATACAATTAAAAAAACAACGAAAATCAACTCAGGAAATTCTCATGCTGTTTTTGTAAATATTGTAAAACTGTGACCATCTGCTTTCTTTGTTATTAATTCAGATGTTTAATATCTTTACCTAGATTTTACTTATACCATTCGTGTAAACATGACTTACATACTTACAACAGATTATTATTTTTTTATTTTAAACACGGAGAGAATTTCATAATAATTTGATTCTACAAAGTCGTAATACATTGTATTACCGTGTAAACTAGCCTTTAATAGCACTTGTACAAAGAAAAAAAATTCATTATGTGCGGTTGATTTGGGGCTGATTTCTAATATTGATTTATTCACACGCGTCCACAAGTCGTAAGTATTTTGAGAAAAGTACAACGCTGTCATGGTAAGTTTTTATTGTTTTTGAAAACTTTCAAGCAATAATTAGATAAGAGATGCGTTTTCGCGACTTGTGTGATAGTGTATCATAGGGGGGTGCTTTAAAACCATGTGAGATAAGGCCATTATGGCTTTATTGCTCAATTGAATGGGAGATAAAGCCATAATGGCCTTATTGCCCAATCATTGAGAGGTAAGGTCATATTTAAAATTTTGCGAAATGAGAGATATAGCCATACTTTTTTTCGCAAATGAGAGATAAAGCCATATTTTAAACTTTAGTATGCGAAGCCAGATTCCAATACTTTACTTTAGTGTTTCCGGGAAAAGAAATTTTTTTATTCTTGTGACGCACGCAGGAAAACTTTATTCAGCGAAGCCACCTGCCACGTCCTACTGGAGGAGGAAACCCGTAAGCTCGGCCGCAGGCCGCCACGCAGGAAAACTTTATTCAGCGAAGCCACCTGCCGCGTCCTACTGGAGGAGAAAACCCGTAAGCTCGGCCGCAGGCCGCCACGCAGAAAAACTTTAGTATGCGAAGCCAGATTTCGTAAAAGGAAAAATCTATTATTAATCAATGTAAAATGCAAAAGTTCTTCAAAACTGAAATGAGAGATTAACAGCCATATTCAAAAAAAATGTTAATTTTGGTTTAAAGAACATATTAGTTCATAAGCAATTTACGCTTAATAACCTTTTTTAAAAAATTTGTATACAAAAAATGTATATTAGTTAATACTGACTAAGAATTTTTTTAGTTTAAGACTGGCAACACCGTTTCAGGCACTTGTCATTTCAATTCTAGTAATGCAAAAAAATTAATATTATTTTTATCCGTAACCGTATTTGTAAAATATTTTACCTATCAATAGACTAAAAAGAAATATTTTTGAATTAAAAAAAGTTTTTTGCTTTCATTTTATTCGGAAATATAACAAAAAGGAAAACAAAAACACGAACTGCGAGTGAATGCAGAAAAAAAGAATTCGAAATTTAGATAGGGAGTTGGACCTAATCGAATTGAAAATAGCGTCCCATAAAAACAATAATAATAGTAAGTATTTGAATATAAAACAATGTTTGTATATTCTACTTATACATTTAACATATATACATATATTGTCTATTTTTGCAAGTACGTGCATACATATGTACATATGTAAGAATTTTTTTATCTTAAAGGCTTTGCGAAAGACTTTTTTTTAATATTTTATATATTCGTATGTACAATAACCCAATCCACAATCTTGTGCAAATGGTCCTGCATCGTAGCATTTGCCAAATGGTATAGTAAATACTTGCAAATGTGACGATGAAAGACTATTTGTACAAGATTGTGAATTGGGCTAATATATTTCTTTACATTTAATATTGGCCTTTCTTTCAGATAATAAGTAACAAGAATAATTTTTAATAAAATCCAACCAAAATTTTTTTAATGTATTATTAATGTGTTATGTTTTTTTAATAGCTTTATATTTTTGTTACATTTAAATTGTTTATTAATACAAACAAAAGTTTTTTTATGTTGAATGAATTATATTAAACTTGTGTATTTGCTTCAAATAAATCAAAATAAAATAACAACTTTTATTTAAATAAAAAATGTGTATTTCAATAATTTTTTTACATTTATGTGTTAAGGTTATTAGAAATGTTTTTCGATAAAGCTCCTCAATATTAGATTTTCTCTCCTTGCAGACGTCGATATTTCAATTAGGTTGTTTTGTGGTGATTCGTCTAACTCTTCTTCGTCTAAGATTATACCATCTTAAAATAATGTTTTCTTTAGAAATAATATCTAAAAGTTCCATTTAACAAGGTTTACCTGGCACCGAATCTTTTTCTTCTAAAGCGATGTTGTGAATTACAGCCAGGGCAATTATAACTATTTTGATTTTTGTAAAACTTACGGTCATTCCATCAAGCAAGCACCGAAATCTCTGCTTTCAAACACCGAAGCATCTCTCAACTGGATTTCGGATTGCAATATGGGCGAGATTATAGCTTACTTCTTTAGCGTTTTTATGCCGAAGTATGGGAGTAAACAAGTATAGTGTTAGCTTGTAACCAGAATCGCCAAGCAAACGACCTTTAAATTCTCCGTTTTCAAAACGTTCTTTTATTCTGGACTCGTTAAAAATCCGACAGTCGTGAGTACTGCCCCTCCATCTTGCTACTATGTCCTGAATTTTTAATTGCGCATCACAAATAACCTGTGTGTACATGAATTAAATAAAATGTTATTATAAATATATTTCCTATTTTATTACCTGTACATTTAGCGAATAAAACCCTTTTCGATTTATGTAATATTGAGCTAAATCACCACCAGTTTTTCTAATTTTGATGTGAGTTCCATCAATTGCCCCAATAACAGTAGGGAGTTGCGAATTTCTTTAAATTGTTTTGCAACTTTCACTTCATCTTGCACGGTAGCAGGAATTTTGATTTTTTCGTTTGCTAGTTTGGCGATAGTTCGAGCCACTTTTTCACAAATTCTGCTGACCGTTGCTTGAGATAGGCCATGTATGTCACCAGCATCATCCTGCACCTAAAAATCGAATGCAAAACTTACTTCTCTTCTGTCCCAACTGCGCAAGGCTACCAATACCTGCAATTCTGCCGATGTTCCACATCCTCTTCTATACAATGAAATATCATTTTTTATTAAATTTGTAATATTTTTCACGGTTTGCTTATTAAACCGATATTTCTTTTTCAATTCGATGTCAGGAAGGGAAAAAGGGTCAGGCCTATGTTTATAAATTCTTTGACGTCTGAAGTTGGATATTTGCGTTAAAAATTCTGTTGAAATAGAAGACAAGTCAAAACGTACTTATTTTATTAAATAATAATAATACTTACCAATTTTTTCTATAAAATTTAGTGTTTCCATTTTAAATACCAAAATAAAATATTGTAAACTTTATATTTTATTTATTTTTATTATTTTATAAATTTTCAAAATGTCACAACAAATATGTAATATTTTTAATTTAGGTTTAAAGTAGGGCCAAAGGTACTTTAAAATTCCTACATTTAATATTGAGTTACTAAAGGTATTTTAGACTAAAAACTGTTTTTGAATAAAACTTTAACGATTTTTACTTAATAAGCCTTGGTAAACCTTAGGTAACTTTTTTTGAATAAGGCTGTAAGCCTTTTTCTAATATTGCTAATGTGAGCTAAGGCCATGATGGCTTTATCTCCCATTCAAATGAAAAAAGGCTTTATCTCCCTATTGAATGAGAGATAAAGCCATCATGGCCTTATCTCACAAGGTTTTAAAGCACCCCCCCGTATCATAGCCTTAATAAATACGCAGTTATGTTTGTCTGGATGTATTTCAATTTAAATGGTTCCAATAATAAAAACTCTATTTTTTCACATTAGTTTTTTTTTAGCCATATGATAATTCTCTATCCAAAGCTTCTGGCAATGCTGGCAACTAACATCATGCTACCCACAAACTAGGCAACATTAGTTGAAACATGTATTACTGCTCATGTTTCAGTTTTTACCATACGTTTTTTTGAATATACTACTACGAAACAAAAACAAAATTTAATTTTATACTTATCACATTTTGTTTCGCATAAATCTGCAAAAATTTTATTTTCAATTATAATTTTTTCCAATTCTCATAATATGCAATTGTTGCTATTTTCAGATTTCTTTCTTCATATATTTTCTTCGCGAATTGCAAAAGCACCGCACTCAACAACTGCTCTCAAAAACATGAGAAAGAAAAAAAGACAGTCAACATCGATACACACGGTGAAACATCAAATATCAAAAAAAAAAAACTTTGATATTTGAGAAACCAAAAATTTAACACGAATTTGTGCCGGTTTACACAGGTTAAGTTTGATTCGTGAAGTCTTGGGATTTTAAGACAGAGGACAATATAATGAAAATTGGTGCAGACTTGACCGTACCAGTAAGTTTTATATTTTTCTTTTCTTTTCTCATTCGTAATATTCCACATGAAGTTGGCTGCAGGTTATTATTTTGACATTTATTTTTATTTTTTTTATCGGGCATAACATTTTATACAAGTTTTTATAAAAATATATATAATATAGAAAATATTTATAAAGCGAAGTATTTCATTAAAAGTTATAACAAAAATGTCTCTGAAATGGCATCGGTAGCAGACTGAAAAATTAATTATTTGTATCAAAGAAAACCCGTGCATTTATCACGTGAAATCACTGGGTTAATTAAACTTAGTCAATAAGGCTTAAATCTTCAATTTTATTTCGAAAGAGCTCTAGGAAATGGATTAAAACATGATTATAGCAGAAATAAAATGGAAGTGGAAAGTTTAACGAATTCAAAACATGCGTGAAGTGCGTGCAATAGGCCTGTCAAAAAAAAAGTGGATCTGGAAACAATGATGTCTACGTCTCCAAACTTCGGTGTTTTCAGCGAATGCAGTTTCTTAGAACGCATTCACAAAAAATCAAAGCAAAGATAACACGGTGGTAAATATAATCTAAAATTAAATAGTTATACATATTGTCGGCAAGTATGTATGTATATATACATACATATTTTCTGTAGGTTACCACAGATGATATATGCAGAAAATAGTACGTGCAGCCCCTAGAAAGAAAATTTTAGCAAAGAACCTCCTAAAAAATAAAGAAGATGTGTTTTAATGTTTTAAAATAGATGTATATACATTAATTTTAGTGACATAAAGCATATTGTAATACGATCATGGTGATTTTGTGGTATATTTTTATGTTGCTATATGCTAAAGACCATAACATTTTAGCTGCTGATGAAAAAGTAATGTATGCAATTTCTTACTAACATCATTAAATTTTCGCAGGCCTCAGGTACGGTCAATTGTTTCCGAAATGTCTTAGAAAACTTCAAAGCCATTATAGCCCAAAGAAAGTCAGAAAAAAAGTTTGCTCGGTTGGGAAACCTTTTCATTGATCAAATGGAAATGATAAAACCCGAAAACCAATCTAACGCTGCCTAGGAAGTACAGTTCCTAATGCGAAGACTGACAAGTCAATCGTCAGAAACACAAAATTTATTTAAATCTTTGCCGAAGATTTTTACAGTTTTCTGTGGAGGTATTAGAAAAAGACGAAGATTTTGGTTAGTATTTGAAAGTGAATAATGACAACATATTGGTATTGAACTAAATTATTTTTTTTAATTTCGCAAGAAATACGATGACTAAGTCGGCTCATGGCTGTGAATCATTGTTTGAAGAAATACTATATATAGAGCTAAGTGCAATAACTCGGTAAAGCACATTCTACAGAAATTGTTGAATAAATTCTAGTAGGTATTTTGCAAATAAAAAAAATTCTAAGAACCAAACTATTTTAAATTAAGCTTAAACTTAAAACTTGATTTACTCAATATTTTGTTTTGTGGCTTACCGAAGTAAGTATGTAATAAAATTTTTTATTAAATTAAATTTATTTTATTTTTATTTCTCACATTACTATAACCTAGTTTTAAAGGCCATAATATTTACACAATTTTTGACTGGAGCAACAGCAACAATCTGTATCTTTAGGCCGTATCAACTTTGTTTTTTATTCTGCTCAGTTTCTGCACCAAGTTCTACGATACCTCTGAGGCTGATAGGCATCTTTTAGTTGCTCCAACTCAAAAGCTGACATGAATTTTTAAGCTTGTGTAATTATTTAAATCTGCCTCTTACTTAAAATGCTGCAAATTGCAAACTAATTTCATTTATTAACCATTTTTTTTTGAAGAATTAGTTTTTATGTTTAATATTTGTGTTGAAGAGCTAAACCCAAACAAAGTAATTTCATCTTTATACTCTCCTCCTAGATTTTCAATAACAGAAAGCCAATATTATAACTATTATAAATCATAAGGACCTCGTTTCCTAGCCGCTGACGATAACAACGCTAAACATACCTTCTGGGGGTCACGACTTATAACACCAAAGGGTCGTGTTTTATTTAATATAATCTCTAAATGGATTTAAATGTGGTCGCGAGCGGACAACCAACTTATTGGCCTACAGATCAGCAAAAAATTCCAGATGTAATCGATTTTGGCGTGGTTAAAAATATCGCCACAGAAAAATATGGAAAAATATCTTAAGGAACTTGGTGCAACTCCACACTCAGACTACTCATTATTGCAGCTACAAATCGCAAAAGGCCAGTTATTTATAAACCACCGTTAAGAAAGTTGAATGGCAAGAAACGATATTGAAAAAGGAAATCTGTTTGTTAATCATTGAAAAACGTATTTACTCACGATATAGCAGTCGAGTTACCACCTGTTATTGTTATAGCAGCTATTCCCGTACGATTTGAGATAACAGGAATATAAAAGGCTATTTGTGACTTAAACACCAAGAACGCACCTGGTTATATTTAAGTTTAATAATTGATAAGATCAGTAACAAAATGCTTTTGGAGCTACCTCGCATAGCAAAGAAAATTATTCTTTTTATTTTTAGTGCTATTTTACGCCTTAAATACTACCCTCAAGAATGGAAGATTTCCTTAGTAACCATGGTACCAAAGCCAGAAAAGGATCATACAAAAGTTGAGTCATACAAGCCTATTAGCTTATTATCTAATATTTCAAAGCTATTTGAGAAACTACTAGTGTCAAATTAACGCCGATTTTTAATGAAAATAGATGTATTCCAAACCATAAATTCGGTTTAAGAAGAAAGCTCAACACAATTGAACAAACTCATCGAATAGTCAATGTCATAAGAAAAGGCTTTGAAGAAAAAAAAATATTGCTCTCCACTATTCATCGATGTCTCGCAAGCTTTTTATGAAGTCTGGCATGAAGGCTTATTACACAAATTGAAGCAAAACTTACCAGCAAACACATACAAGCTTTTAGAAAGCTACTTAGTCGGTCGTAAATTTATTATTAAATAAGGCGATTTTTCAAGTTTTCCTCAGCCAATTGACGCTGGAGTCCCACAAGGCAGCATCCTGAGCCCTCTGTTTTACTTAATTTATACTTCGGACATGCCAACAAACAACTACATTCAATCTTTAACATTCGCGGATGATACAGCATTTCTAAGCGTACACAAAGATTGTCATGAATCATCTCGCTACTTGCAGGATCATAAATTTGAAGTGGAAAGTGCTTAAAACAATGGAGGATACAAGACAGTGAGCAAAAATGCGTACATGCGTCGGGAAACATGCCTCCTATTCAAATAAATAATCAAAAATTTCCTCAACACTTGAATGTAAAATACCCCGGTATACATCTAGATCGGCGTTTAACATGGAAATGACATATAAAAGGAAAATTAACTCCAATAAAACTAAAAAAAAATTCAAATTAATTGGCTTATTGGAAGAAACTCTGTTCTTAGTCTCGATTGCAAACTTCTACTTTACAACTCTATCTTGAAGCCAATCTGGTGCTACGGTGTTCAGTTATGGGGCACTGCCTCGGCCTCAAACATCGAAAAAATTCAAAGGCGTCAAAATAAACTTCTTCGTATAATCACAGCTGCTCCCTGGTATGTTAAAAACTCAAATATTTACAAGGATCTCAAAGTGCTATTAGTTAAAACTATGATGACGATATAGGCAGTAAAATATTTAAAAAGGCTTGAACTAGGGATGCCAAACGGGAAATCCCGAAGTCCCGGGATTTTTCGGGATTGATAAGTCCCGAATCCGGGGATTTATTTTTATGAGTCCCGGGATTTTTAACATATCAACTTTTATGTACAAAATGTTCGTTTTATTTGAAATTTTATACTCTGTAGAAAAATATTTTTTAAAAATTATATTTAAGTTTAATTTTTATTGCAAATTATTCTTATTTTTGAGTTTAATTTTTGTTTTTGGAACACAGCGAGCATTTAAAATTTTCATTTTTTGCATGTTATATGACGGCTATTTCTGGATTTTTGTATTTTGCTTAATAAAAACCATAATTTTAAGTAGAAACGAAATTTGCAGATTCACATCTCAAGCCTTTTTTACAATTACGTTTAGCAAGTTCAGCTTTGGCTTAAGACATAATACCAAAATAAAAATGATTATTTTTATGCAAAATATAGAAATAATAAATAATTGTTATATATCAAGCAAAAAATAAAAATTATTCACGATCCAATTAAAGTACATTAAGAAACTAAAGAATAAAAGTTGACATAATTATAACAATTAGGTCGTTATATTTATGAAAAAGCTCATATTCCTTCCGGTCCAATAATAATAAAAAATTTGCTTAAAAAACATACGGCAAATAAAAAAATTTTTTTTATTAATAAACAGTATCTGACGTATGCATAAAAAATTATTTAAACTCGAAATCTGTTTTAAGAAACATTTGTATATACATTTTGTTTTAAAATAAATTTCAAACGTACTTAAATTATTGATTATGAATCTCGCCCTCAACCTGGAGGTGTACTGCACTGCAGTCGACATAGTGTTACAGTTTTTAACTCAGCTATCGATCTAGATGAGGGACTACACTTTACCGTGTGTTAATGTCGTCATAACTTAATTCACATTAAAAATTGAATTGCTGTCAAAAAACCGAAATTAATTGATCTAGAAAAACTAAGAGATACGTATATTTTTTTAAGCTTTTTTCAGAATCTGATCGGTTTTATCATGTGTGAGACCAGTGTTATAAACACATGTATAAACTAATTTGTTTTGTTGTTTTCTTTTTTTAAAATTTGTGTTATGTATATAAAATCTTTTGAAAATTCAAAAAGTGTTGTTTATTTAAAAAAAAGTCGTATCTTAAAGAAACACATTGATCACGAATACCATTTGTTGTCTGGCACTGGCAGAACATAAAATAGAGTATTATGATAAGATCTGATTAATCATATTTAAAATATGATGATTCAATAAATAAATACTGAGAAAAAAGATTAAATATTACCTCAAAAAAATTAATCAATCAAACTTGATCAATAAAACTTATTTCGTTTTATCGCTCCCAAAGATGCAACGTAGATGATTTTATAAACATTGTTGATGCTATTTTAAATGTTTGTGCTCGTAATCCAATTATTGTAGTTGGTGCTTCAAATGTAGATTTTTTCAAAATACTCATTATATTGATTTGCTCACAATGTTTCAAAATTATGATTGTGACAGTGCGCACAATTTAATAACGAGGCCCCAAAGTAAAACAAGTATTGATCAGGTTTTCAGTAACATTGCAGATAGAATTTATGTTGACTCTGTTGAATGCGTTCTGTCAGATCATAATATTGTCTGTTGCAAGATTGAAAGTAATGTTATGAATAATGAATATACAGAGATAACAAAAACGATCTGCGATTATATGAAAGCAAGGGAAATTCTGCAAAATAGTTTACCTGAGAATTATTCTTTAATTGATGCATCAGAATTGACAAATACATTGGTTTATTGCAGGAAAGTTGCTTTAAATAATTCAACGACAGTGAGTAGTTGTAAAAAAACGTTAAGGTTTGAGCTTACTCCATGGATTAACAAAAATCTTCAAGAGTTAATTTTATTAAAAGAGAAAATATTAAGGAAAAGAAGGAAGTCTAAAAGTAGACAGGACTTGGAAGTTTTTTTGAAGCGAATTGGCAAAGTGATAAAAATTGCTATGAAAAAGTGTAGAGATAGTTATTATTCGCAAAGTTTATCAAAGCTTGAAAATGACCCAAAAAAATCTTGGAAAATTATTAATACAACCATTGGTCGTAATAAAAATAATGAGATTCACCTAAATGATGCTCAAGGACAGATAATAACAAGTGATCAAGCTAAGGTTGATTGTTTAAATAACTATTTTCTAACAGCCGTAAAGAACCTCAAGAAAGGAATTGAAGTATACCCTGGAGACAATTGTAATTTGCTGCGAACGTTTTCCCTTTCAACGAATCGATTCTGCCTTGAAAACATTAGTTGCAGCGACGTAATTGGGGGTAATATTAGGTATGGATATTAATAAAAGTCCAGGCTATGACAATATTTCACCGAAATTTGTCAAGGAATGTCGAGAAGAAATTGCTCCAATTTTATGCGATATTTTTAACAAAATGGTTATTAATTCAGTTTATCCTGATATTTTAAAAGTCCACAAATTAGTACCAATACCAAAAGGAATAAATGTATATACTGTAGATAAATATCGACCGATTGCCGTTCTATCTTCAATTGATAAGATGTTTGAAAAAATATTGTATGATAAGCTATTATTGTACCTGAAAGAAAATAATGTTTTGTATAATTTTCAATTTGGATTTAGACGAGGATGTGGTACCGAAAATGCTGTTCTTAACGTTGTTAAAAATATTTGTAAGGGTCTTGATGATGGCTTTTCTGGAGTTGCTGGAATATTTTTTGATTTTACTAAAGCTTTTGACAAAAGTTGAAGTATTATGGTATTCAAGGTCGTGAACTTTTGTTGTTTGAAAGTTACATTACAAACAGAAAACAATATGTAAATATAAAAAATGCAAAAAGTTTTATTGGTACTGTTGAATATGGTGTGCCACAGGGAAGTGGATTAGGGCCGCTATTATTCTCAATTTATTTAAATGATATTAGAAACCTGAACTTAAGTGGTCAGCTGTGTATGTTTGCTGATGATGTGTGTGTTATGTATCCATATAAACATGAATTGGTACTAAAAACCCAAATAGAAAGGGATGCTGCACTTATTTTTGAATTTGCTAGATTAAATCGATTACTGTTGAATCCTGGTAAAACCAATCTTACTCGATTTAGACCTCATTCTTTGAGTGTAAATAATAATTTTAGTGTATATGTTGATGGAAAAATTATATATGAAACCCATTCGATAAAGTATTTAGGAATTATTCTTCAAAGCAACTTATCATGGGATATGCATATCAGCGATGTGAAAAGAAAGATAGCTCCAGCGATTGGAATTTTATATAAATTAATGAACAAATTGGAAAAAAGATCGAAACTGATGATATACGTATCATTCCTTGATTCAATCTCATTTGAATTACTTGGCTATAATATATGCTTACAATAAAAACAATAGTTTACTTCAACCCTTCAATGTATGCAAAACAAGGCATTAAAAATTGTATACAATTTACCAGTGTGGTATTCAACTATTTCATTATATAAAGAAATATGCAAAACAATTTTTCCAATCTATGGGTTGCATGAATATCAAGTTTTAATGTTTGTGTTTAAATGTATTCATAATATTGGGTACCATACCATACCATTCACACAAAATCAAATAAATTTTAACAAACGGAACAGAACAAATTTTAGAATTCCTAGATGCAGGTTAGAAACAACCAAACAGCGAATTGATTATATTTTTATATAATTGATTCTAATTTGCCTATAGCTTTACAATCAATTGATCGAATTTCCGTTTTTAAGTCTTCTTGCAAAGAACACTTATATAATACAATTGAAACGCTTTTTTTTTCTTTTTTGTTTTAATAGAAATTTTTTCTTATGAAAATATTGTTGTAATATATATTCCATAAGTTACCTTTTACATTATATTTTATTTGTACATTTAACTTTTGAACTATTTTGCCAACTTGCCTCAATAATGCCTTCGTGGCGCTGAGGCCAAAACGGAATTTGTAAAATTATTATGTCCAAATAAAGTAAACAGATATGTTAGTATTGTGATTATTTTATTAAACTGTTAATGATTTTTTAATCCAAATTTAGATATTATTAATTAGGCTTAAGTTCATTGAATTTAATTTTCATTAAATTATTTTTATGAAGACAGAAATTTTTACAACATGAAATTATTTAAAATTTTATTGATAATTTTTCACTCTTGACTGCGCTGAGATTTGAACCCAGGCTTTCACGGACAGTTTGCCATACTAGTTTCGATTGTAACCACACAATCTCGTCAGTGGGGTTTGCCGTTTTAGTCACTCGGCTATTGCGGCCGGATGACGTCAATAGTCAAACATCAATCCTTAACCCAAATGGTATTTCAGTTTTGGTAGATCGAAATTTGCTTTTGAATGAAGGATTATCTATTTTAATAGATTTACATGTTCTTCCTAACTTCTGTTTTTCGTACTTTTTGTCAAGAATTCTTTTTGAAATCCAAAGAACATTTTTTTCATGTGTTTGTCTTTCTTTTTTCTTGTTGACCTTTTTTCAGCACAACTTGAAGGACAAATGTAAACATAGCTCGTGTCTTAGCTCTTAGCAATGTTAGTATTGTGGTTATTTTATTGAACTGTTAATGATTTTTTAATCCAAATTTAGATATTATTAATTAGGCTTAAGTTCATTAATTAGTTCATTTATTAATGATGTGCTAATAATCCCAATTTTTTAAATGAAAACACTGAAATTTATTGTTGTGGGAAAGCTAGTTCCTATGCGCATTTCGCTGGTTGCTTAGGCCAGCTCGTCAGGAAACTTTTTCCAAATACTTTAGAAAAGCTAAAAATATTATACAAGTAAGACCATAAAGTGAATAAGAATTTTAAAACACTCTGGTCTTAAATGTAACAATATCAAAGCTTCAACAAAGTCACAACAATAAACCGTCAAGTTTTTCTTTCTTACATTCCCCTACAATTGGCTGGGTTTTTTCCAACACAAATTGTAGTTGTAAGAGGATAGAAAGAAAAAACAAAAATTAAAAAAAACAAGTTACTTAAATAAAGCAGCTTGCCATTTCAGTTTTTTATTTGCCGGGCACATGCAAATTTATTATCAAAAATTATTTTTGGGAATGAAATATTTTATTAATTAGTTCATTTATTAATGATGTGCTAATAATCCCAATTTTTTAAATGAAAACACTGAAATTTATTGTTGTGGGAAAGCTAGTTCCTATGCGCATTTCGCTGGTTGCTTAGGCCAGCTCGTCAGGAAACTTTTTCCAAATACTTTAGAAAAGCTAAAAATATTATACAAGTAAGACCATAAAGTGAATAAGAATTTTAAAACACTCTGGTCTTAAATGTAACAATATCAAAGCTTCAACAAAGTCACAACAATAAACCGTCAATTTTTTCTTTCTTACATTCCCCTACAATTGGCTGGGTTTTTTCCAACACAAATTGTAGTTGTAAGAGGATAGAAAGAAAAAACAAAAATTAAAAAAAACAAGTTACTTAAATAAAGCAGCTTGCCATTTCAGTTTTTTATTTGCCGGGCACATGCAAATTTATTATCAAAAATTATTTTTGGGAATGAAATATTTTATTAATTAGTTCATTTATTAATGATGTGCTAATAATCCCAATTTTTTAAATGAAAACACTGAAATTTATTGTTGTGGGAAAGCTAGTTCCTATGCGCATTTCGCTGGTTGCTTAGGCCAGCTCGTCAGGAAACTTTTTCCAAATACTTTAGAAAAGCTAAAAATATTATACAAGTAAGACCATATAATATTTGTATAATATTTTTAGCTTTTCTAAAGTATTTGGAAAAAGTTTCCTGACGAGCTGGCCTAAGCAACCAGCGAAATGCGCATAGGAACTAGCTTTCCCACAACAATAAATTTCAGTGTTTTCATTTAAAAAATTGGGATTATTAGCACATCATTAATAAATGAACTAATTAATAAAATATTTCATTCCCAAAAATAATTTTTGATAATAAATTTGCATGTGCCCGGCAAATAAAAAACTGAAATGGCAAGCTGCTTTATTTAAGTAACTTGTTTTTTTTAATTTTTGTTTTTTCTTTCTATCCTCTTACATTTACAATTTGTGTTGGAAAAAACCCAGCCAATTGTAGGGGAATGTAAGAAAGAAAAAATTGACGGTTTATTGTTGTGACTTTGTTGAAGCTTTGATATTGTTACATTTAAGACCAGAGTGTTTTAAAATTCTTATTCACTTTATGGTCTTACTTGTATAATATTTTTAGCTTTTCTAAAGTATTTGGAAAAAGTTTCCTGACGAGCTGGCCTAAGCAACCAGCGAAATGCGCATAGGAACTAGCTTTCCCACAACAATAAATTTCAGTGTTTTCATTTAAAAAATTGGGATTATTAGCACATCATTAATAAATGAACTAATTAATAAAATATTTCATTCCCAAAAATAATTTTTGATAATAAATTTGCATGTGCCCGGCAAATAAAAAACTGAAATGGCAAGCTGCTTTATTTAAGTAACTTGTTTTTTTTTAATTTTTGTTTTTTCTTTCTATCCTCTTACAACTACAATTTGTGTTGGAAAAAACCCAGCCAATTGTAGGGGAATGTAAGAAAGAAAAAATTGACGGTTTATTGTTGTGACTTTGTTGAAGCTTTGATATTGTTACATTTAAGACCAGAGTGTTTTAAAATTCTTATTCACTTTATGGTCTTACTTGTATAATATTTTTAGCTTTTCTAAAGTATTTGGAAAAAGTTTCCTGACGAGCTGGCCTAAGCAACCAGCGAAATGCGCATAGGAACTAGCTTTCCCACAACAATAAATTTCAGTGTTTTCATTTAAAAAATTGGGATTATTAGCACATCATTAATAAATGAACTAATTAATAAAATATTTCATTCCCAAAAATAATTTTTGATAATAAATTTGCATGTGCCCGGCAAATAAAAAACTGAAATGGCAAGCTGCTTTATTTAAGTAACTTGTTTTTTTTAATTTTTGTTTTTTCTTTCTATCCTCTTACAACTACAATTTGTGTTGGAAAAAACCCAGCCAATTGTAGGGGAATGTAAGAAAGAAAAAATTGACGGTTTATTGTTGTGACTTTGTTGAAGCTTTGATATTGTTACATTTAAGACCAGAGTGTTTTAAAATTCTTATTCACTTTATGGTCTTACTTGTATAATATTTTTAGCTTTTCTAAAGTATTTGGAAAAAGTTTCCTGACGAGCTGGCCTAAGCAACCAGCGAAATGCGCATAGGAACTAGCTTTCCCACAACAATAAATTTCAGTGTTTTCATTTAAAAAATTGGGATTATTAGCACATCATTAATAAATGAACTAATTAATAAAATATTTCATTCCCAAAAATAATTTTTGATAATAAATTTGCATGTGCCCGGCAAATAAAAAACTGAAATGGCAAGCTGCTTTATTTAAGTAACTTGTTTTTTTTAATTTTTGTTTTTTCTTTCTATCCTCTTACAACTACAATTTGTGTTGGAAAAAACCCAGCCAATTGTAGGGGAATGTAAGAAAGAAAAAATTGACGGTTTATTGTTGTGACTTTGTTGAAGCTTTGATATTGTTACATTTAAGACCAGAGTGTTTTAAAATTCTTATTCACTTTATGGTCTTACTTGTATAATATTTTTAGCTTTTCTAAAGTATTTGGAAAAAGTTTCCTGACGAGCTGGCCTAAGCAACCAGCGAAATGCGCATAGGAACTAGCTTTCCCACAACAATAAATTTCAGTGTTTTCATTTAAAAAATTGGGATTATTAGCACATCATTAATAAATGAACTAATTAATAAAATATTTCATTCCCAAAAATAATTTTTGATAATAAGTTCATTGAATTTAACTTTCATTAAATTATTTTTATGAAGACGGGAATTTTTACAACATAAAATTAATTAAAATTTTATTGATAATTTAAACAGATATAAAAAAAGTATGTGATGAATATCGATCGATTTGCAAACAATCGTTTTTAAAAGGTGCGATGAATTTCGACCGACTTTAATATCCATTTCTGAATTAAAGTCTTAATTTTTTGTTAAGAATACACTCCAATTAATACAAATATATGTATAATATGAAATAAATAGCATATGTAATATAAAATATAAAAGAACATGCCAAGGAAAATGTATTATAAATACATTTTTAAAGATACTGAAAACGAGATTATCGATATCAAATCGTTTTCCACCACATACTTTTATAAAAGAATTTGTTCAAGTCAATTAATTTTTTACCTTATTTTCGTTTTTAGTTTTCTTATGTTTATTATTTAGTTTATATTTTTTTTTATAGTACTGAAAAAAAGAAACATTTACAAATAATAAATGAATAACAGTATTTCCTAAAATCAATTTAATTTGATTGCCCAAGTAAAAGGGTGAGTGTAAGTCTCCAAAAAACCATAGAACGATCAGATCGAAAACGATATATTTTTCGGCGATTGTAATATATACTTGGGTTGTTCACAACAACAAAATATATTTATTTAAATTTTTTTTTAATATATTTTGTTGCTGTTAATATAACTACATAACCATATATCCTGATAATCCACATTTCGTGAAGAACCCAACTATTATTTTATATGATATCGTTACGACATTTAAAAAAAAGTTGCCGAAAAAAGGTATTATAAGAATAAATTCCGAATTCTCTATGTAAATATATAAAAAAAACTTTAAGTAATATCTATTAAATTTAATAAGGATGAATTTAATTATTTTAAATATTTTTTATTCAATTAATACATTTAATAGTCTCGTGGTGTCCAGTTATATAATTTATTTAATAATGTTGAACTAAAAATTAATTTATTTATATTATTAATAAATAACAAAAAGAATATGGGAATTAAGGTCTCATGGTATGTAACTGTTAAACAAATTAAGTTAAAAACATAAAATTTACAATAAGCACTATCCAGTTATAAGATACAAAGAATGCTGACGAAGGTCGTAGCGGGCCAGAAATTGCATTACATTCTGCTGGTATCTAATAGTGGTATAAATTTTCTGTACAACTTATTTCATTGCTAGCAAAAGGATAGCTAAAGTAAGCCTCGTAACAGATACGAGTACATAGAAACAAAAAATCTTATAGTGCATGGAAAATATACCTGGAGAATATTAAAGAAATTAGACCAGAAGTGGGCACAACTAAAACTGTTATGAAAGCTTTATAAACTGTTATTTGACTTATGGCCAATTTTCAAGATTGACATTAAAACACATTTATGTTTAAAAATTTTTTAAATACAAAATTCTCTTCTTCACTTAACACTTAAATGAAACTTAAGTCACCGATGTGGCACATTTAAATTAAACTTAAGGGCATAATAAACCACACAAATGGCTTGGCTAACATGTACTTTGTTTTTTCTTCTGTTTGCCAATAAACAGCACAATCACATTTCGTACAAACATTAATTTTTCATTTTTGTTTTGCCTTTAATGGATGCTAACGACGATTGTGCTGCGGAAATTTTGCTCGCTATTTGTTTAAAAGGCAGAAGAAATATAAAATAAAGAAAAATAATTTGTAGTAAAGAGTGCTCTAAGCAAATAGCTGTTTTGGGGCAAACAATGCTGCTAAAAAATTAGAATTTACGGATGAAAATTATTTTATTGCTTCTTCTTCTACGTCTTTACTTTGCAAAGTTTTCGCTTAAATGATTACTTTTAGAACTAGACACCACAAAAAGTTTGACAATTATCCAACATGTCTGCCAAATATTAAACATTTTTAATATTTCTACAAACATTGCTTCAAATGTTTGTCCAAACAGCAAACACCCCAATTAACAACACAAAATATTTGCACAAACCTAATATTTTGTCATGTTTGCCAAGCAATTTGTGTGGTTTATTATGCCCTTTAAGTTTCCATTGGATTAACTTAGCAAGGAGTCCTCAATATCATAACAATACAAAAACAACAGACAAAGTAATAATAACCAGCTGTTTTTAAGACCACCTTGTAAATAACTAAAGTTTTATTATGATATTTTTTTGTACTTAGTAGTGCTACCATACTTTTATCTTAATTAAATAAGACTTCATATAAAACTCAAAAAATCAATCTGTAATTAAATACGATTTAAAGCTTCGTACAGACGATGGTCAGATCTAACAATATTGTAAGGTGTGGCAATTGGCTGGCAATATAATACCAAAGAAAAATTGTCACCAAAAGTAAATTGTCAGGTCAGACGATTGTAAGAAAACCTATCAATTTCATTGGCAGACAGTTGTGAGACAATAAATTTATCTACCAACAAAAGTTGTCAGTTCACACGGATGTCAGATAATTGCGTGACAAAAGTTGCCGCATTTATTTGTAGATATTGTCTGATGAAAATTCAAAGCATTTGAGAGACATTATTTAATTTCAATTGCTTGTGTTCTATTAATTTGAAAAAATTTGAAAAAGTGAAAATAATATTGTTGTGATGAATCCACAAAATGCAATGGCATCAATTTTAGCTGCTTATGTATTGGAAAGCAGCGAAGATGAAGAACCAATTTTAAAAAAACCCCGCAAAATTTGGGTGAAGGATTGGGTGATGCAACGCCAGCAGGAAGGATGTTATGCCAAATTGCTCACCCAACTACGTAGTAATGAGCCGGAGTTGTATCGCAATTTTTTACGAATGGACTCCGATCAATTTGACCATCTTTTAGATTTAGTGACTCCATATATTCAAAAGAAGGAAACAAACATGCGAAAGAGTATTTCAGCAGGTGAGCGACTCGTATTAACCCTACGATACCTAGCAACTGGCGAAAGCTTTCGCTCACTGCAGTACATATTTCGCATTCCTGCATCAACAATTTCGTATATTATTCCCGAAGTTTTAGATGCCGTTTACAAAGTGCTTGTGAATACGTATATCCAGGTAAATTTACATATTTTCTTCATTCGTACTATTATAAAATATGTATGTACATTAAAATTTATTTTAAGACACCAAAAACAGCAGATTCTTGGGCAGACATTGCTGATAAATTTAATGAATTGTGGCAATTTCCTAATTGCATTGGAGCAGTGGACGGTAAACATGTCGTGATGGATGCACCAGCGAATGCTGGTAGTATCTTTTATAACTATAAGGGGACGCACAGCATCGTATTAATGGGCATTGCAGACGCCGAATATAAATTTATTTATGTAGATGTAGGCCGTAATGGCAGATTTTCCGATGGCGGTGTGTTTAATCGCTGCACATTTGGACAAGCGTTGGATACTAACCAGCTATGTTTGCCACCTCCCAAAGCACTACCCAGTCGGCAGCGGCCTGTTCCACACGTACTCGTTGCTGACGATGCATTCGCTATGCGACAAAACCTTTTGAAGCCATATAGCCAACGCGGTTTAACAATGGTACAGCGTGTCTTCAATTATAGGCTAAGTCGTGCTCGGCGTATAATCGAAAATGTATTTGGCATCATGTCTGCAAGATTCCGGGTGCTGCGCAAGCCAATATGTCTGAACCCGGAAAAAACAATTAAGGTGACACTTGCGTGTTGCGTGCTCCACAACTTTTTGATGGCAACAAATAAAAAAAAGTATGCACCTGCTAATGTATTTGACAATTACGATGCTAATGGCACACTCATCACTGGTGATTGGCGTAGCGAAGCAGCAGTGGAGAAATCACTGTTTCCATTGAAAAGAACACGTAATGACACTTTCAATGCCAAAGACGTCCAAAAAGAATTTGCGGAATATTTCGTCGAAGAAGGTGAATTGGATTTTCAGTACACACAAATAAGTCGACAATGAGCATGGACCCAAAATAAATTATAAAGCTTTAAACACCACCGTATTCTAAATATGTGTAACTTGAGAAATACACGGTTATAAGTTTTATTTAAAAAATTAGTTTTTAATAATTTCTTGAATTTTATTTTTCGCTTATATAAAACTGAAGAAATAACTTTTATTTCTGAGGAATAAATAAAACTCAGAAAATAATAATAAAGGTAGTCCATGTTACAAGGATTATCTTTGTGTATTTCTTATGCAAGTAGCACTTTTATTTTAGTTTAAATTTGAAGAAAAAAGTCTTTATTTGGAGCCCCTGACATATGAATAAAATTGTATACCTACATTATTTTTACAATAATTAAAAACGCAAATTTTTTAATATTATTTTTTAGCTGCATGAACTATTATTTATTAAATTTTTTTTATATACTATGTAAATAGTATAAGGCACTCGTAGCTTGAGATCAATACATACTTCAATATTATATAAATATACATTGTCTTATTCGAAAATTTATTTATATACGAACAAATTGTCCGTCTGATATCTTAAAAAATATGTATGTAAGTATGAACACAAACAAATTATATATGTATTTATTGAACACAAGTTGTGGTTTGAGATAAATTTTTAATTTAACATGTTGAAAGAAAACAAAAATATTTTAAAATTCATAGTAAATAAAGCAAGTACCATATGTATTTCCACATATAAATAAAAAAACAAAAAAAGTTTTTAATACGCGTTGTTTGTAATAGTTAAGCATGTCTAGATGCATTTGGTTGATGCTTGTGACAATGTTTTCATGAAAAAAATATGTAATACTTCAGTATATAAAAAGAAAAAAATAACAAAAAAACATTTCAATAAAAAGATAATAGGCATCTCAAATATGTTTAAACCTAATTTAAAAAACAATACTTTATAAAAACAATATTAACTGGTAAAAAAAAAAACATAAAACGACTTAGGAGTCTAATCAAACGTCTTACACAATAACTTTCTTAATTGTTGAATATATAAAATGGAAAAAAACAAACGTTTAAAATTGCACACATTAAAAAAATCTAATTCAATTATATATATGATTCTGGATACATATCGCTCCTTTATTGCAACATAGTCATATCTAATTAAAAAATTTTAAGTTTCTAAAGTAAAAGTGTCCCTTTATACCTTCTTTATATGTAACAAAATTATCACTTTTATACCACAAACTAAACTGAAGTTATAGCGAAATATAATTTTTTAAATCTGTTTCCTATAAAGGTACACTTTGAAAACTTTAATCGCATTTTGCCAAGTTCGATTTTTTTGAGATATGACTATGTTGAAATAAAGAAGCGATATGTATGTACGTGTAGTAAAATTTGTATGCAAAGTTTTTTGAGTTCTTTTCGTATGAATTTTACTACACGTCCAAGCACTTGCATTGTGAAAACAGCAAATTTAATGTAGTTGCGCGAAAGAAACATTTCTTTTGAATTTAGTAAATAGGAAGTTAATGTGTGTTTTTTTAAATGCTTTTGTTGTTTTCGTTTTAATAAAATGCAACAATAAAAATGATTAGTCATATAAGTGGCACTTTTATTGTTTGTTTTGCTACTGTGGTACCTGTATTAAATGGAAAAGTAAAAACAAATACATCAGAATAAAAAAACTTAGAAGAATGAAAATTATGTTACTTACCATCAAAGCCACCTCATCCATTATCTCGTTAAATGAACGCCTCAATTTTGCTTTAGCAAATGTAGCTAGTTCTGGTGGCAGTATTTTCAATTCGGCGGCAATATATTCCCCGAAGAGCGTGCATGCGTCTTTTGGTTGTGAGTCGGCAGTTCTCAATGAATGGAGTGCCTCTACAGCCATCTCCTTTAGATCAAAATTTCTTGATGCTGTTGACAACGTTGTACATTTTCGGCTGCGTTTTTGCACAGACGAAAATGGCGAAATCGTTGCCGACTCATCCAATTCGCCAAGCATTGATTCGTCTGTGGTTGCAGATTTCTGTAGAAACAAAATAGTAAGCGACAAACATATACATATGTACACAAATAACTACATAATTTTAAAGTTCATCTCCAAATGCTTTTAATACTTACCAGTTCCATGGATGAAGTTGATTGCGTAGCTTGGCAGACTTTTGTTCTCTCCAAAAACATCATGGGTTTGAAGTATCGCCAAGTAATTTGAAAATGCTCATCAGCCCCTTGGCCCGACTTCTTTCTGCGCAGCTTTTCAAGATTGTAATTGAAAGTGGTGCGGAGATTCGACCATTTTCCTTTGCAATCATTGATGCTAACAGGAATTGCATCTGATACTTCCTGCCATAATATATCCTTTGGAAGTTTATATTCAGCGCAACCAGCGTCCCACAAACTACGTCGCACCTCAACTTCATTTATTAATTTTGTAATATTTTCATCTGGCCAAACTGTTTCCACCTTTTTTCGGTAGGATTTTTGCTTTGACTTCTTCCCGGCATTAGAGTCAGTTGGCGAATGGTCTATAAATGGCAGTTCAATAAATTCGATTTCATCAAACTCCAGGTTAATATTTTTATTTTCCATTTTTTTCACAAATTATAATTTTTATTTGACTTTTAGTTTTTTTTACCACATGTATTTGCAGCGTAGCCACTAGAAATAATTTTTTGCAAAAATGATGATGCCATTGTCACATATTGTAAGATACACAAACTTCGCGCATCTGACAATAGAAAATAAGCTAACAACGTCTGAGAATTATCTAACAACTGCAAAGATGGGTGTTCACACGATTGTCAGATATCTGACAATATTGTTGTCTTACAATAGTCCGACAATGCTTTTTCTGACAACGGCGTCCGACAATAATTGCCAGTTCACACGGTTGTAACATAATTTTAGCACATTTTACTGACAATATTGTTAGATCTGACCATCGTCTGTACGAAGCTTTAGTTTTTATGAAAATTAACATAATATAGATTTAAATACTATTCCTGGAGAATATTAAAGAAATAAGACTATTAAAGCATGAAAGCTTTATAAACTGTTATTTGACTTCGCATACACATTTGATTTAATATGAAAATTTATTAATAAATAACTCTAGTCGAAAAAATCCGATGGAAATCAGTAGCCCGTTTCTGTATTTCTCGCATATTCGTCTGTCCAGCAAGAAATGTCCATAGTGTAAATTGCGACTTTGCGATGCTCATGCAAATCAGCTTAGCATCAGCTTGCTTGACGCCCGTATGGGTTATATTATTGAACAAAATATGCATCAGCAATTTTTGTGATGCGTGTTTTAGATTTGTTTGCGCATCATCTGCATTTGTTATGTATTTTCGAACAGCTGACATTTGCAGGGATGCTTAACCAAACGCGCTGTGCATCAGATGCAGCGCAGTGATGCATTTCCGAACAGGCCCGAATTTATTGAAAGACAGTTGTCTGCCAATTAAATGGTATGGTTTTCTTACAATCGTCTGAAAGACTATTTACTTTTGGTGGCAGTTTTTCCTTGGCAGTATATTTGTCAACATATTGCCAGAACTTACATTGTTGTAAGATCTCACCACCGTCTGTACGAAGCTTAAAATGCAATGCAACGGCAAAATAACATTGAAAGCAAAAACAAAGTCAAATATATTTCATAATTTTGTTGTTGCTTTGTACAGAAATTCATTCTGCGTTTTAAAACTTTCAATGCCACAAGATATGCAGCGTTTGACATTTAAAAATTCAATATGAATTTCTGTAGAAAGCAACAACAAAATTATAAAATATTTTTAACTTTGTTTTTGCTTCCTATATTCAAAAAATATAATAGAATAAAGGAAATACAATTTTAGTTCACATGATGGTCAGGTTTTTTTCGTCAAATATTTGCTAGGCTAGGCATACCATAGCAATTGAGAGAAAAAAAATTTCATAATACACGTCTTTCTCGCGCTAGGCATCTTGTTGAGCATGCATTTGGAATTTTAGCAAATCGCTTTAGGGTTTTCTAAGCTCCAATAAATCTAAAAGTGGAAGCCGTGAAAACATTTGCCGTATTTACAAAACCCCTTGTATCGCTGTATCGAGTTGCATTAAAATACATAGTTCAATATTGTTTTGATAAGATGTAAGTTTTTTATATCAGCAAACGTCAAATTCAATCGCAGAGAGTATTATCTTACGTGTGGACTCTCAAATAGTGTTAGTACTAATATTATAATAAATGTTATGACACATTTGTTATGAGAAATCGTATAACAATTATCTTATAAGATGAGCTGTCAAAAATACACATGCATACACACATATAAAACAATAATAAAGCCCTTATGACACTACATTTTTTATTCATTGAATTGATATAGAATTGATAGAAAGAAACAGTAAACGTTAGAAAGAGCAAACTGTAAAAAATGTAAACAAAAATTTTTTTCAGTTTTTCAGTAAAAAAATTGACAGTTCACAAGCAATAAAAAAAACCGCGCCAAACAAAATAAAAAAGTAATTTTACAACAATTTAATTAAATACAAAAAAATGGTTAAAGCTTGGGTGGAAGAAGAAGTTTTGTATGTATTAAATGAGATAAAGCAAGTGCCTTATATTTGGGATGTTAAATCTGTGAACTATAAAAACAAATTAAAAAAAGTTAAGTTTTGGGAGGAGCTAGCCACAAAACTAAACACAAACTTTTGTCCAAATATCGCTTTTGATGGTGGTACGTAGCAATAAATTAATTTTTTGTTATTAAATATGTGCAAAAATTAAATGTCCATATATTGTAATCATTTGTTAGGTGATGTCGCAAGAAAGTGGAATAATTTAAAATCGTACTACAATTCAGAGTACATCAAAAGTGTTAAAGCAAAAAAAAAGTGGAGAAAGCGCTGAAGTGTTGGAAAATATAATGCTGTGGAAATACAGCGAACCAATGGAATTTTTGCTTTCTACCAATGAGGCAACTTCTTCAGTGAATAATTTCAGCAAAAAAAGCCTTGACGTAAGTATTATCTATATACATACATATATACATAGATAATTAAGATTTTTTGGTTGGGCCGATATGTACATAAACCTACATGTCTATCATAAAATAGAGTAAAAAATCGAATAAATTATTAACTCATTATTTTTTATAGGAATTGTACACCGAATATAGTCTTGATATTGAGCTTTCAATTGACGAAGATGTTTTAAATGACTCTACAATTCAGAGTCAGAAAGAGTATGATGAGTCCCAATACTTCTCAAGTTCAACCCCAAATACCAGTAAACAAACCGCTCACACCTCGCGTAAAAAAAGAAAATTGGATGACGATAATCTTAAAGAAATTTGCGAGAGTTCCAAAAAACTTACGGATGTTCTTGCGAAAAAACTTTCAAATAATGAACCAAATGCTGCATTCGGAGCATTTGTTGTCAACGAAATTAATAATTTATCCAAACGAAAGCAGTTGGTAGCTAAATCGAAAATTTCTACAATTCTTTTTGATATTCAAGAGGATGAGAATTAAGTTCGGAGGAAGCATGTGACGAAAAAAGTACAAATTTAAATGGTTATGCTGGAAATCGAAAACGTAAAACGCAAGAATTTGGAAGCTACAGAAATCTTATTAAAAAACGAATTTTAAAATTCTTGCCTTTTATGTTTTCAATTTCCAGCACACCCCTGATACGCTTATACAACCTACTTTTACGTATGTATCTATGTATATTGAAAAGCTTTTATTGAAATGAATTGTGATACAAATTTTTAATTTTAAAAACTTGTAAATTTTTTAAAAAAGTGATAAAAATGTTATTTTTTGTTTATTTTTACATAAATTTAACCAATAATACATTTTTTTAAATATCCTCATTTTTTACAATAATTTTTTCCTTCTCCTGTAAAGTTATCAAAAGTGATGTTACGTTATTTTGCATTTTAGCTGTGTACATACTTTTAACGTCAATTGTAAATAATGAGCATATGCCAAAAAAATGTATAATTGATTTTAATTAATCATTAGCAAATCTTTAAAAAACTTTGTTTTTTAAATACTAAATATTATACCAAACGTGAATTGTTAATTTTTTAGTTCAACTAACATATTCTAATATATAAAAATTTTATCCCATTTTAGTTTTGTAAACTTATGTCTCTGACATTTTTTTTGTTAAATATTCGGGTATGTGATGAAAAACGATTTTGAAAACAATATGATTTGAAAACGATAATACTGTTTTCAGTATCTTTAAAAATTTATTTATAATAAATTTTTCTCTATTTTCATGTGTATTTTCTTTTAAATTTCTTATTATATATATTAATTGAACTGTATTTTAAACAAAAAGTTAAGACTTTACTCCAGAAACGGATTTTAAAATAGGCCCAAATTCATCACACCTGCTAAAAACGATCGTTTTTCATCACTTACCTGATTATAATATTAAATTAAACGTGAATTGTTTATTTAACTTGTATTTATATTAATAAATGCATGTTTGTATATATAAATCAATATTTGGTTTTTAATGCATTGTTTTTCTTTTAATAAAATTTGTTTTTAAAAATTATAAAATGTTTTAAATTTATATATAACAAGTAAAAGTGCTGTATTCGGCTGTGCCGAATCTTTTATATCCTTCAAAATAGTTGGAAAAAAGAGTTGGATATATACATACATATCTGTGTCGTTTTATCATAACATCTTAAGTTGAGATAAGATAGCAAAAAAGTTTTAAAAAAAAACTCGTGAAAAATTTCGTTTATAATACAAAATTTTAAAAACGTAAACAGAAATGTTTTTTGAATGAAAATTCGTATGATTACCAACATTTTTTTCAACTTTTTAAATTTGACTTAAGATGTTATGATAAAACGACACAGATATATATATAAATATATATTTATATATATATATATATATATTAGACCGACTCAAGTTATATGGAGCCGAAAAAAGTGTTTTAGTTACCCCTCTCAAAATAAAGGTTGATATTTTTTATGATGATTCCCAAAATATTTTGGTTCTAGCGTTGACCATCTGTGAGCTGGACCGTTTTTAAAAACGGTCTTTTTTTTAGTTTTTCGACATAAATAAAATTTGGTATCCTCGAAAAGAGTTTTTGAAGCAGCATCCAATGGTATATAAAACTTGACCACTTGCTACCTACTAATTGAGATATTAAGCTAAATACATATTTTCGTTTCGGGTTTTCATAAAAATTCTACGTATGTGGAAGTAATTTCTGCTTTTCAAATTGAATCTGTTTTAAAATAATGTTAATTTATTTTTTTTTTTTTGTAATTTTTCACATCAACCGCGAAAATCGCGATATATTTTATCTTTTTTACATATATAGGCAATATGGGTATAAAATTTTTTCATTTAAAAATTTATCAAAATGTGAAAAATACAAAAAAAAAAAAAATATAAAATTAATAAAAAAAATACGTAGAATTTGTATGAAAACCCGAAACGAAAATATGTATTTAGTTAAATATCTCAATAAGTAGGCCGCAAGTGGTAAAGTTTTATATACCATTGGATGCTGCTTCAAAACCCCTTTTCGATGATAACAAATTTTATTTATGTCGTCTTGGAGCAAAGTACAAAAAAATTCGAAAAACTGAAAAAAATACCTTTTTAAAAAATATTCCAGCTCACGGATGGTCCACGCTAGAACCAAAATATTTTGGGAATCATCATAAAACATATCAACCTTTATTTTCAAAGGGGTAACAAAATCACTTTTTTTTTGAGTCGCTCTAATATATATATATATATCCATGCATATATGTACATATATTTTAACAAACTTAATTATAATAATAAAAAGAGTAATTTTTGGGATTTCAGCATTTTGATCACAACTTGGCTTAAAAAAATTTTTCATATACCTTTAATGTAAAATTAAAAATAATGTTTTGAGTAAATACAGTATTGTTGCCCAATTGCATTTAAAAATTTTCCAAATGTATTTTAAAAATTCATAAACAGAAAACATTTTGACAATTTTAAAATACAATTGGACAATTCCAACAAAAAAAATTGGGAAATTTTAAAATACAATTAGGCAAATTTAAAAATACATTTGAATAATTTTAAAATACATATGAACGATTTTAAAATACATATACATATATGTATATGAAATGAAAATACAGTTGGAAAATTTTAAAATACATTTGAAATGTTTAAAAACACAATTGGAAATTATGTAGTTCAAACTTCTAAAACACGAATTAGAGAGAAAAAAAATTTCATAATACACGTCTTTCTCGCGCTAGGCATCTTGTTGAGCATGCATTTGGAATTTTAGCAAATCGCTTTAGGGTTTTCTAAGCTCCAATAAATCTAAAAGTGGAAGCCGTGAAAACATTTGCCGTATTTACAAAACCCCTTGTATCGCTGTATCGAGTTGCATTAAAATACATAGTTCAATTTTGTTTTGATAAGATGTAAGTTTTTTATATCAGCAAACGTCAAATTCAATCGCAGAGAGTATTATCTTACGTGTGGACTCTCAAATAGTGTTAGTACTAATATTATAATAAATGTTATGACACATTTGTTATGAGAAATCGTATAACAATTATCTTATAAGATGAGCTGTCAAAAATACACATGCATACACACATATAAAACAATAATAAAGCCCTTATGACACTACATTTTTTATTCATTGAATTGATATAGAATTGATAGAAAGAAACAGTAAACGTTAGAAAGAGCAAACTGTAAAAAATGTAAACAAAAATTTTTTTCAGTTTTTCAGTAAAAAAATTGACAGTTCACAAGCAATAAAAAAAACCGCGCCAAACAAAATAAAAAAGTAATTTTACAACAATTTAATTAAATACAAAAAAATGGTTAAAGCTTGGGTGGAAGAAGAAGTTTTGTATGTATTAAATGAGATAAAGCAAGTGCCTTATATTTGGGATGTTAAATCTGTGAACTATAAAAACAAATTAAAAAAAGTTAAGTTTTGGGAGGAGCTAGCCACAAAACTAAACACAAACTTTTGTCCAAATATCGCTTTTGATGGTGGTACGTAGCAATAAATTAATTTTTTGTTATTAAATATGTGCAAAAATTAAATGTCCATATATTGTAATCATTTGTTAGGTGATGTCGCAAGAAAGTGGAATAATTTAAAATCGTACTACAATTCAGAGTACATCAAAAGTGTTAAAGCAAAAAAAAAGTGGAGAAAGCGCTGAAGTGTTGGAAAATATAATGCTGTGGAAATACAGCGAACCAATGGAATTTTTGCTTTCTACCAATGAGGCAACTTCTTCAGTGAATAATTTCAGCAAAAAAAGCCTTGACGTAAGTATTATCTATATACATACATATATACATAGATAATTAAGATTTTTTGGTTGGGCCGATATGTACATAAACCTACATGTCTATCATAAAATAGAGTAAAAAATCGAATAAATTATTAACTCATTATTTTTTATAGGAATTGTACACCGAATATAGTCTTGATATTGAGCTTTCAAGTGACGAAGATGTTTTAAATGACTCTACAATTCAGAGTCAGAAAGAGTATGATGAGTCCCAATACTTCTCAAGTTCAACCCCAAATACCAGTAAACAAACCGCTCACACCTCGCGTAAAAAAAGAAAATTGGATGACGATAATCTTAAAGAAATTTGCGAGAGTTCCAAAAAACTTACGGATGTTCTTGCGAAAAAACTTTCAAATAATGAACCAAATGCTGCATTCGGAGCATTTGTTGTCAACGAAATTAATAATTTATCCAAACGAAAGCAGTTGGTAGCTAAATCGAAAATTTCTACAATTCTTTTTGATATTCAAGAGGATGAGAATTAAGTTCGGAGGAAGCATGTGACGAAAAAAGTACAAATTTAAATGGTTATGCTGGAAATCGAAAACGTAAAACGCAAGAATTTGGAAGCTACAGAAATCTTATTAAAAAACGAATTTTAAAATTCTTGCCTTTTATGTTTTCAATTTCCAGCACACCCCTGATACGCTTATACAACCTACTTTTACGTATGTATCTATGTATATTGAAAAGCTTTTATTGAAATGAATTGTGATACAAATTTTTAATTTTAAAAACTTGTAAATTTTTTAAAAAAGTGATAAAAATGTTATTTTTTGTTTATTTTTACATAAATTTAACCAATAATACATTTTTTTAAATATCCTCATTTTTTACAATAATTTTTTCCTTCTCCTGTAAAGTTATCAAAAGTGATGTTACGTTATTTTGCATTTTAGCTGTGTACATACTTTTAACGTCAATTGTAAATAATGAGCATATGCCAAAAAAATGTATAATTGATTTTAATTAATCATTAGCAAATCTTTAAAAAACTTTGTTTTTTAAATACTAAATATTATACCAAACGTGAATTGTTAATTTTTTAGTTCAACTAACATATTCTAATATATAAAAATTTTATCCCATTTTAGTTTTGTAAACTTATGTCTCTGACATTTTTTTTGTTAAATATTCGGGTATGTGATGAAAAACGATTTTGAAAACAATATGATTTGAAAACGATAATACTGTTTTCAGTATCTTTAAAAATGTATTTATAATAAATTTTTCTCTATTTTCATGTGTATTTTCTTTTAAATTTCTTATTATATATATTAATTGAACTGTATTTTAAACAAAAAGTTAAGACTTTACTCCAGAAACGGATTTTAAAATAGGCCCAAATTCATCACACCTGCTAAAAACGATCGTTTTTCATCACTTACCTGATTATAATATTAAATTAAACGTGAATTGTTTATTTAACTTGTATTTATATTAATAAATGCATGTTTGTATATATAAATCAATATTTGGTTTTTAATGCATTGTTTTTCTTTTAATAAAATTTGTTTTTAAAAATTATAAAATGTTTTAAATTTATATATAACAAGTAAAAGTGCTGTATTCGGCTGTGCCGAATCTTTTATATCCTTCAAAATAGTTGGAAAAAAGAGTTGGATATATACATACATATCTGTGTCGTTTTATCATAACATCTTAAGTTGAGATAAGATATCAAAAAAGTTTTAAAAAAAAACTCGTGAAAAATTTCGTTTATAATACAAAATTTTAAAAACGTAAACAGAAATGTTTTTTGAATGAAAATTCGTATGATTACCAACATTTTTTTCAACTTTTTAAATTTGACTTAAGATGTTATGATAAAACGACACAGATATATATATAAATATATATTTATATATATATATATATATATATTAGACCGACTCAAGTTATATGGAGCCGAAAAAAGTGTTTTAGTTACCCCTCTCAAAATAAAGGTTGATATTTTTTATGATGATTCCCAAAATATTTTGGTTCTAGCGTTGACCATCTGTGAGCTGGACCGTTTTTAAAAACGGTCTTTTTTTAGTTTTTCGACATAAATAAAATTTGGTATCCTCGAAAAGAGTTTTTGAAGCAGCATCCAATGGTATATAAAACTTGACCACTTGCTACCTACTAATTGAGATATTAAGCTAAATACATATTTTCGTTTCGGGTTTTCATAAAAATTCTACGTATGTGGAAGTAATTTCTGCTTTTCAAATTGAATCTGTTTTAAAATAATGTTAATTTATTTTTTTTTTTTTGTAATTTTTCACATCAACCGCGAAAATCGCGATATATTTTATCTTTTTTACATATATAGGCAATATGGGTATAAAATTTTTTCATTTAAAAATTTATCAAAATGTGAAAAATACAAAAAAAAAAAAAATATAAAATTAATAAAAAAAATACGTAGAATTTGTATGAAAACCCGAAACGAAAATATGTATTTAGTTAAATATCTCAATAAGTAGGCCGCAAGTGGTAAAGTTTTATATACCATTGGATGCTGCTTCAAAACCCCTTTTCGATGATAACAAATTTTATTTATGTCGTCTTGGAGCAAAGTACAAAAAAATTCGAAAAACTGAAAAAAATACCTTTTTAAAAAATATTCCAGCTCACGGATGGTCCACGCTAGAACCAAAATATTTTGGGAATCATCATAAAACATATCAACCTTTATTTTCAAAGGGGTAACAAAATCACTTTTTTTTTGAGTCGCTCTAATATATATATATATATCCATGCATATATGTACATATATTTTAACAAACTTAATTATAATAATAAAAAGAGTAATTTTTGGGATTTCAGCATTTTGATCACAACTTGGCTTAAAAAAATTTTTCATATACCTTTAATGTAAAATTAAAAATAATGTTTTGAGTAAATACAGTATTGTTGCCCAATTGCATTTAAAAATTTTCCAAATGTATTTTAAAAATTCATAAACAGAAAACATTTTGACAATTTTAAAATACAATTGGACAATTCCAACAAAAAAAATTGGGAAATTTTAAAATACAATTAGGCAAATTTAAAAATACATTTGAATAATTTTAAAATACATATGAACGATTTTAAAATACATATACATATATGTATATGAAATGAAAATACAGTTGGAAAATTTTAAAATACATTTGAAATGTTTAAAAACACAATTGGAAATTATGTAGTTCAAACTTCTAAAACACGAATTAGCTTTTCATTTTTTAAAATTTGGTCGTACTGCTTGTAGTAAAGTATCTGCCTTTGACTACAGTTAACATATTTAATAATCCATGTTCAAATTGTCTCACAATTTTCTAAATTATTGCCCGTCAAAAAGGAAATCTAAAAATAATAAAAAAAAAATTAAATTATTAAAAATGTTAAAATACAAAGTAAATAGCTTAGCTCAAAGTAAAAAGTAAATATAATTTATTTTAGAAAAAATTTTAAACGATCTAACAAACGGTTTTATTAGTTTTTGATTACCGGTCTTGTACAAAAACTAAAAAACACAATCAACATACAATGTACTTGCAGACACACATTTATTTCAAATTCCTAGTAGATGTTTTAAGCAGATCCAACGTCATCTTTGCGATCCCAAAAATAATCTGCCAGGGTATTTCTTATTTTTTCTCCGTTTTTTTGGGGTTTTCTTCTGTCTGATGACACATTTTTATAATTCGTGCAATTTATTTGATGGATTTCACCACTGGGTAAATTGTCGAAATTGTTCTTTTCCACTATATTCGACGTTCTTAAAAAATTATGAAGGCAAACACATGCTAACACAATTTTGGTAGCCTCTGCAGGTTCTCTATGAATAGGGGTAAACAGAACTCTGAATCGGTTCGCCAATATTCCGAAGGCGTTTTCCACTACTCGCCTATTTCGTGACAACATTTTATTGAAACATATTTGTTTCTCATTAAGGTTTCGGTGAGAGTACGGTTTTAAACATATAATCTGTTAGAGCAAACGCATCATCAGATAAAAATGTAAAAGGTGTAGATATATTAGAAAAGGGCAAATCTTGTGGAGGTGGAATGAAAACATTTTTATTTTCAATGGCGTACTTGAGATCAGACCGTATCCAAACACCATCATCTCCTATTCTTCCATTAATGCCTACATCAGCATATAAGAAACGATAATTAGCATCTGCTATGCCCATTAGTATGATAGAATTGAATCCTTTGTAATTGAAATACGTCGAACCAGATCTTTTCCACCCAATAATGTTGCAATGCTTGCCTATAAATGTATGATATGTGTGTATGTATACTGTTTAAAGAATGTTTTATGTATTAAAAAATGTAAAGAAACGTTACCATCTACAGCTCCTAAGCAATTAGGGAAGCCCCACATATTAAAAAAATCGAATGCAATTGAACGCCATTCGGTCTCTCACTTTGGAAATTGCAAACATTCATCATTTAATGCTTTATATATAGCTGGTATTGCCGTCTTTAGAATTTTGGAGATGGTTGATTGGTGTATTCGAAAAGGAAGTTGCAGGGATGTTTGTGTTTCTCCTATGTACAAATATAACAAAATAAATAATGAACATGTACATTATGTACATATGTATGTAAATATGGTTACCTGTGGCTAGATATCTCAACGAAACAAGAAGTCTTTCTTGAGGTCCGATACAATTTCTAAAGCGAGTGTCCTGCTTTGTGATGTATGGCCTAACTTTTTCCAAAACTATGGAGAATTGATGAGGAGTCATCCTCAAAATATTTCTATAAAGCTTCGAGTCTTCGCATTCTATTTCCTTGTACAATTTGTGTACAAATCCTTCGTCTTCCCGCAATAGCAGCCACTGAGAAGAAAATCTTTTCGACTTTTTATTTTGTTTTCGTATGTTTTTATTTATTATACACTCAATGGCTGATATATTTTGCAATAAAGCCACACAAACAATAACTTCATCCATTTTTTCACTTTTTTTTATTAAAATTAGAAGTTTTTCAGTTTTTTTTTTCTTTTGTTATAGTTTTGTTTATTTCATTAAATGTTGTCAACTTTTTGTTTATGAGAAACATAAAAGCAAAACAAACAAAAAGCGGTAAATCGCTGAATTTGCACATAAACCGCTGATTTAGCAACACTTTTAATATTTCAAGCTTGAAATGTCAATTTTAAGTTGAACAATTTTACATTTTTTTGACATAACTTAATTTTTAATCGATAACTTTAGTAAAATGTTTGACAGTTTGCTATTTATCTTAATACAGCTGAACTCTTTGCACTTGGTAAATTTTTCTATTACATTATATTTGCACTGTTCACCAAAACTAGAACAATGCATTAAAAATGTAGTGTCATAAGGGCTTAAGCCACCATTATTAAAATCTGTAATTTATTAATGCAAATAGTGCCAATCTTGTGAAAAGTGTTTAAAAAACACAATATTTTAAGCTAAAAAATCAAAAAACTAAAAAAAGAATAAAAAATAATAAAAACGATACAAGTTTACTGTACAAGAATCATTCGTTTATGAAATCTTATAAGATACATACGTGTTTCCTTTTTTTAATTTTAAGATTAACATGAAGAAATGTGTTCTCTCAGATAGTATATCAGATATTATTTCAGATGGAGACCCTGTGTCAGAAATCTTATAAGACTATCTTATAAGAACTATCTTATAAGATGAGCTGTCAAAAATAGACATACATACACACATAATAGACCACCATTATTAAAATGTGTAATTTATTAACGCAAATATTGCCAATCTTGTGAAAAGTGCTTAAAAACACAATATTTTAAACTAAAAAATCAAAAAACTAAACAAAAAAATAAAAAATAATAAAAACGATACAAGTTTACTGTACGAGAATCATTCGTTTATGAAATCTTATAAGATACGTGTTCCCTTTGTTTAATATTAAGATTAACATGAAGAAATGTGTTCTCTCATTCTGTCGACGTTCTCTCAGATATTATATCAGATATTATCTCAGGTGGAGACCCTGTGTAATCTAAGCTGATCATATTATTTGTTGAAGAGTAACAAAAATGTTTATAAAATTTAATAACTAATTCATAATCCAACTATTCAATATAAATGTCCGTTAAGGCAATTTTAAGAATGTGGATTGAATTACAAGCGTTTTTTAATTTATCACCAGTATCTCATCAATGCTTTTTATTTAATGATACAAATTATATTTACTCGAAATATTTATATATCCTGTAATGTGGTAAGAAGTTTTTGATATATCAGCAGTAGTTATAGACAAACAAAATTCCTGTTGTTTCTGTATTGTTGTAGAGATGCATACATCTAATTATTGGGATTTATTGCGAATTTTCATTTTTCCTTGAATGAGAAATTAAATGCTTTATTAAATTATGTACAATAAAAAGAATCTTATCATATAAAAGCAAAAATGCATTGAGTAGAAGATAATACGGATATAGAATTTCACAAGCGGCCGGAGAATGTTTCCCATCACACCAGAGATGTATTTTAAAGTAAACATTGGCAGCACAAACAGTATATATTGAAGGTGTTTACATATATATTGTTCGGGTTGACCAAGTTAAAATAGCATTCAAATACCCACAAAACAGATAAACAAACTTATGCGGTTTAAATAAGAATACAATTTTATTTTCGTATTCCAATTAGTTGAAATGCTTTAAAAAACTATAAAAATATAAGTTAATTACAATGAAAATTAATAAAAGAGAAAATTAATGCTTACTTTGGTCTTCCTTTGCCACCGTTTAATTCAAATATGACATTATAATGAAAAAGAGAAAACAAAATATAACTTCACAACGAGGCAGTGATGTCACAGTAATAAAAATAAAAGGATTGCCAAAGACCAAAATAACCATAAATAAATTATCAAAAATAAGTTTAGGAATTCCCCGGTAGCGGGTTTGTAACATTCTCCCCCCCGGTATCACGGTCATCAAACGGGTATACCCAATTACGATTTTAAAATTCGCTACCCAGGGTTAAGATCTAGGACGGCTATCTTAGCTGCGTGGCGATGATACACTCCACTTGCAGTCTTCACAATCGCACTGCGTACTTGGCCATCTTTCGCAATTTTAGTCCCAATAACCTTGCCCTTAGGCCAACAGTGTCGTGGTAAATTCGGATCAACGATTATAACGATATCGTCAACCTCGATTGGCTTTACTTTATTGAACCAATTTGTTCGTCTTGTCATGGTCGGTAAAACTTCAGCGACCCACCTCCTCCAAAATCGGTCAGCCAGCAGCTGTGTGTGCCGCCATGATTTTCTTAAGTATTAATCACTATCCTCAAATGCTCCAGGTGGCTTATCGCCAGATGAGGTACCCAAAAGGAAATGGTTTGGAGTAAGAGCTTCTTGATCGGCGGATTCGAGAGATAGGTACGTTAACGGACGTGAGTTGATAATGTTCTCAACTTCCAAAAATAGATTGTGTAATCCTTCATCATTTAGTTTTTGGTCATGTGTAACCATGCGGTACAGAACAGTCTTTATCGAACGCACCATGCGTTCCCAAGCCCCTCCCATATGGGGACTAGCAGGAGGAATGAATGTCCACTTCACATTAGGGCTTGTAAACTCATTTTGTAGAGATTGGAAATCGATATTCTGATATGCCTCGCGCAGCTTTCAGATTAGTTCCGTTGTCGCTATATATTTGTACAGGCACTCCTCTTCGTGCTATAAAATTTCTAATTGCCATTACGCATGAGCTCATGTTCAGGTTATACACCATCTTAACGTGAACAGCACGTATTGTAAGACACGTAAATACTGCCCCGTATCTTTTTTCGCATCTCTTACCCACAGTCACAAGAAATGGACCAAAAAAGTCCACACCAACATACGAAAATGGTTTTGTAAACGCCGACATACGAGCCACTGGTAGTGGCCCCATTTCAGGAGGATTCGGTTTCGCTCCTAGATTTTTGCAACTTTGACACTTGGAACGGACAGTACGAAGCAATGTACGCAAGCCTTGTATGTGGTATTTTCGGAAGATCTCATTTACCACTGTTTCATGGTTAACATGCTTAAATTGGCGATGATACCAATCAACTATCAACTATGTAATGTAATGGTTTCTAGGCATTATTATTGGGTTCTTAGTCCCGTCCTGGATAACGGTATGGGATTGAACAAGTCGTATCAGATATCGTTGGCTAAACTGTAATTGCTCGCTCGTAAGGTTAGCATTCTCGTTCGTAAATTTTAAAATAGCCTTCCGTTCGATAAATCGCCTTACATATGCCATGCTTCTTAGTAAACGCTCCCATTTCGAAAATCTAGTGTAGTCAATTAGAATTGAATTTTGTTGAACTTGGACTGCAACATGTTGAACATTGGCCTCAGCGCTACAACACTCGTCAGTTGATTTGCATAAAAATTGTGGTCCCGTAAACCACGGGTTCCCCGAATCGAAACATGGTCGTCCTACCCACTTTGTTGCCAAATCAGCAACATTCAACTTCGACGGTACATAACGCCATCTTGATACATCCGTAATCTCCTGTATCTCGGCGATTCTAAACATAACGAATTGTTTATATCGCCTCGGATCGGATTTCAACCATTGTAAAACCGTTTTTGAGTCAGACCAGAAGAAGCTGGATTCAATTTGCATGTCGTGTTCAGTCATTACGGTCGGCGCAAGTCGTGCTCCTAGCACGGCAGCAAGTAGTTCCATTCGAGGAATGGAAACAGGGCGCAGAGGTGCCACTTTGGTTTTCGATGACACTAAAGACGTGTGTATTCCACTCTGATTCTGTATACGAAAGTATGCCACAGCCGCGTACGCGCTTTCGCCGGCGTCCACAAATACGTGTAACTGGACCTTACTGTTTCGGGTACAACCCTGTTGAAAATAGCATCTTGGAATTTTCGTAGTCTCAACATCTTTTAGCATTGACAGCCACCTTAACCACCCCTCGGAAAACTCTTCCAAGATGGGATCATCCCAAGCAGATTCGCTGCGCCAAACATTTTGTAAAAGAATTTTCATCTGCACCGTATAAAATGACAGAAGTCCCAATGGATCGAAAATCGACATCAATAATCTCAACAACTCCCTCTTTGTGGGCAGCCTTTTTCCATTCAATATGTCATCAGTGGCCTTAGTAAATTTCAAATTGTAAGTAAACGTGCATCGTCTGTTCGCCACCACATTCCAAAAACTTTTTCGGGTTCCACAACATGTTCGATTTTTCTTCCTGCCTGACAAAACGATTCCGATACACCCTTTTCATCCATAGCAGTTAAAACCTCCTTTGAATTGGACATCCAATTGCGGATATGAAAATTGCCCCGACTGTGAATGTATCGTACTTGCTGTGCTAGTTGAATGGCCTCCTCGATAGTATCAACACTATCCAACATGTCGTCTACGTAATGTCGTTCAGTAATTGACTTTACAGCTCTTGGAAATTCAACCGCAAAACTTTTGGCATTAGTATTCTTCACACACTGTGCCAGTGATGGCGAACAACTAGCACCAAAGGACATGACCTGGAGAACAAAAACTTTAGGGGGCTGTTCACTCTGACAAGACCGCCAGAGAAATCTCTGCGACTGCATGTCTTCTGCATCAACTGCAAATCTGTGAAACATTTCGGCTATGTCGCCACTTATGCCAATTTTGCCAATTCGAAAATTAAAAAGTACGCCAGTCAGTGGTGTCAATAAGTCTGGGCCCTTTTCAAGGAATCCATTCAACGATATACCTCGGTATTCGGCTGCGGCGTCCCAGACTATTCTCATCTTGTCAGGCTTATTGAGATTCTTACCGACAAAAACTGGCAAATACCACTTTCTTGGGTACTGCTTATCGATTTCATCCTTGTCCAATTCTCGGATGTACCCTTTTTTCAACATATTCTCAATGTGGTCGTTCACACGATTCCTTAAATCTGAATCTCGTTCTAGCTTTCGTTCAAAACAGGCAAGTCTTTTCAAGGCCATTTCAAAATTATCTGGCATCACCAAATTGTCAGACTTCCATAAAAGCTTTACAGCAAATTTACCATCAGTTCGTAAAATATGATCCTGAAGAACTGCATCATCATTTCCTGTAGCTTGAACTGAAACTCCCTCATTTTCAAGTTGCATATTTTGTTTCATCAGCTCATTTAGAGTCACATCATCATCACATTCACAAATGTGTAATTGTAAAGAGGCGTTAGAGTATACGTTTGTGGAACTTGTTGTTTCCAGGCCCATAGTGCCGTAAATGGTCCAGCCCAGACGTGTTTTCAATGCCGCGGGCTCTTCTGCCCGGCCTTCTTTTGATTTTAATGGCATGGCAACCTTTCTGTTGTTAAGCCCCATTATTATTCTAGGGGTTATATTCTCATACGACTCTACTGGAAGACCTCGCAGATGTTTATATTTTTCAGCCAGTGGCAACCTTTCTGTTGTTAAGCCCCATTATTATTCTAGGGGTTATATTCTCATACGACTCTACTGGAAGACCTCGCAGATGTTTATATTTTTCAGCCAGTTCCGAGAAAATTAATGTTTGCTACGGTAAATCAAGTTTGGCTACAGATCTTACATCCTTTAATAGAAATTGTTTTCCGTTCTTCCCTGAAGCCGAAATTTTCAAATCAATCCGTTCTGATTCATTTTCAATACGTACACTACCATCTGTCCATTTGAGGCACAGTTCTGATCGCAAACCTTCCAAACTAAGTTCCTCCAGTACGGACTTTTCAATCAGTGTAGGACCAGAACCCTCATCTAAAAAGGCATACTCATTAATAATGCTGTTCTTACCATAAATCGTGATCGGTACGATTCTATATAATACATTAGATGTCACCATTCGATGCACTGCCACAACTGACGTGTTCGGATTTCCATTGCCATCAGCCACCTCTAGTTTGTGAAGTAAAGGGTGGTGTTTTGTCCGACAACCGTTGACCGCACACTCTTTACGTTCTCTACAAAATTTCGGATCATGCACCTTCAAACACGAACGACACAATTTTCCATCATTAACAACACCCCATCTGCCTTGGTAGTCCAATTGTTTAAATTTTTCGCACCGAGATATAAAGTGATTGGTTCCACCACAACCAAAGCATCTGGCTTCAGATTTAGATTCGTTTTTCTTCTTCTTGTCATGACTACCACGCTCTTCATGTACGTTCACTCGTGGTGCCTTACGTTTCTCATTATCAAGTGCACCTGTTGTTGTAACATTAATAACGGTGCTGGCTGCTTCCGCCAAATCAAATAACCAACCGCTAAATACGGTCAGATTGACGTCTGCCAATTTACGTGCATAAACCGCCCATTCGAGCCTCATTTGTGCCGGAAGTCTTTCTACAAATTCCTGAATTAGCATTGGGTTACATAAATATGCAGTTAAGCCTGCCGCCTCCATTGTGGCCACAATATTTCTGACGTCCAATGAAAAGTGCACAAGAGTATCTAATTTCGCCGCATTTACCTTTGGGCCGGCTCGCAATTTCACTAATAAATTTTGAATAATATTCTCAGGTCGTCCAAAAAGCATACGTAATGTTGAAATTGCCTGGGGTACCAATGCAGGTAAAGTGAGTTTGCTGCCAACATATTCCAAGGCTTTGCCCCTCAGGGCCCGTTGTAATCTAAGCAAATTTTCATCATCACTAAACCCACATGTTCTGGTTGAGTTTTCAAAGCTACTTATAAAAAGTGGCCACTCCTCATGTTTGCCACTAAACACTGGTAATTTTCTTGGGGTACTTTGCCTGGCGTTGATCTGATCCTGTCCTAAAAACGCATTTCGATTCATTCGATTCAAATTAGAATCTGATGGAAAATTTCGTGGTCGACCATCTTGTACATTCTGGTTGCCAACATCGCGTTGATACCATTCTCCACCAAAATTTTCATTCAAATTCCGCTGAGCACCATTATTAACCACTGCGCGATCACCATAGTTACGATGTATTTGTTGGCGTTGTCGATTGCCATAAAAATTAGCACCCTCGTCATCAGACTCATCAGAGCCGTTTCCCGTTTCCATAATTGCATACTTTTGTTGAATAAACAGCATTTTCATTTTATGTTCTTCTTCTAGGCGGCGTATTTGCATATCACGACGGTTCCTATTCGAGCTTCTTGATACTACACTTGGTGACTTGCCACGACATCCCATACCTACCTTGTTCATACTAAATGTGCCCGCATTCATCGGCGACTGAAATGCTCCGTCTTCGCTTGCAACCTGATCACCATTGGCCACAGCTTCATCACCGGTCGCATTTTCCATTGCCGTTGTACCATTACATTTGCTGCACGACCAATCTTTATCAGCTATTGTACCATCGACGCCAACACACACGAAGTGAAACCACACATTACATACGTCGCACTGTACCATATCATCGTTATCGGCTTGCCGACATTCAGGGCAACTTGCCCCAGTAGCACTCATCTTTGCTTGACTTCTTGTTCTGACCATTTCCTCGTACCTACGTGTTGAGAAAATTCCGCATTAAGCTCAAAATTTCAAGAATTTTAGCAGCACAACAAATTTTTTAAAGAAATGTTCGGGTTGACCAAGTTAAAATAGCATTCAAATACCCACAAAACAGATAAACAAACTTGTGCGGTTTAAATAAGAATACAATTTTATTTTCGTATTCCAATTAGTTGAAATGCTTTAAAAAACTATAAAAATATAAGTTAATTACAATGAAAATTAATAAAAGAGAAAATTGATGCTTACTTTGGTCTTCCTTTGCCACCGTTTAATTCAAATATGACATTATAATGAAAAAGAGAAAATAAAATAAAACTTCACAACGAGGCAGTGATGCCACAGTAATAAAAATAAAAGGATTGCCAAAGACCAAAATAATCATAAATAAATTATCAAAAATAAGTTTAGGAATTCCCCGGTAGCGGTTTTGTAACATTTATACAATTACAAAAAAACCAAAATTAGCTCAGGAAATTTTTATGTTGTTTTTATATATATTGTAGAACTGTAACCATCAGCTTCTATGTTATTGACGCAGCTGTTTAATATCTTTACTTTGATTTTACTTATACCATCCGCATAAACATGAAAAATAATTACAACAAACTTTAAGTCTTTTTTTTTTTTTAAACACGGAGAAAGTTTCATAGTATTTTGATTCTACAAAGTCGCAATTCTTTGTATTACCATTACTTGTGGTCTGCACTTGAGAAGATATATGTATATATGTATATATTGATATCGTGCAATCGCAGGTCTTTCATAACAACCATCTCATAAAATTTATTATAATACTAATACTAATTTATGCCCAATTTTCAGGATAGATTTAAATCTTTATTATGTCGATTAACATAAAAACTTAAATCGTATTTAATTACAGATTGATTTTTTGAGTTTTACGCCCGCTTTCACGATCTGTGATTAAATGTTTGTTAAAAAAAATAACTAATTGCTGGTTTGGCTAACGGGTACTTTTTAATCAACGGTTACCGATTTTCGTTTCATCATCTTTCGGTTATTTAACGAAAGAATTTGATAAAAATGTGGCAATACTATCGGTTTGTTTACATAAAAAATAAGTATTAACAGCCTGTTTTTTGTAAAACACAATGTGTTCTCACTTGAAGTTTTCGTATTAAAAAGAAAACGTTTTAAATATGGTTTTTAAAAAACATTCATGTCTATTCATGTTTGACATAAATAGAGCTTTTTTCTATCGTTAAATAACATTATTGCCAATGCGTTTATTTTCGTACCTTTTTATGCTTTTTGGATATAAGGATTTTGTGTTCAAAGTTAACCCTGGCTTTTGTTTACAAAAATAAATTATAAATTTAAAAAACAAAAACTTATATAACAAAATGTTAGTTAATGTTAAAACTAAAAATGTTGAATTAAAATGTTTACAAAAATTCCAATAAATAAACGCAATATATGTATGAAGACGATTTTTTGCTACACATCCACATAAAGAAATGGTGAAGGTATTTGCGTGATTGCACTAATTTTTTTAAGCATATGGAAGAACTAACATACACACATACATACGTACTTATGTACATACTTGTTTCTAGAATTTTTTGAACCTGTAAATACATATTTATGTAATTAGTAGCATTTAACCCGCTACTTTATTAACGTCTTCTCTTCTTTCGTAAGCATCTTTTTATGCCAAAGTTTATTTTTCTAGGTTTTAACTTGTTTAAATGGTAGCATTTAATTCGGTACTTTGTTCGGTTCTTTTTTATGATCATATTTGTGTGCCAAAGGTTATAGTTCTGCTACTAACATTTTTTTTATCTTATGGGATGATTATCACTCAGGACCTTGTAGCTTAATGAGACAGCTTAAAGAGACTCCAAAGTACCAAAGAAGAAATTACGATTTTCGCATTTTTTAGATAAGTTTCGAATGTGATATAACTTTTATTTCTATGTTTATTGGCTTAAAAGTGTTGTGGTTGGAAACCCTACCACCAGATGACAGTTTAATATTATTTATCATTTTCTCTTTACACTCATCTTTCATTAAATAGACACCTAAAATTGTAACTGTGAACCTTTTATGTTTAAATGGTATGTTTTATTCGATTGGTAGTAGTCAACTAATAAACTTCAAATATATTAAATTCTTAGAGTATTACAACAAGCTTGAGTTTTATTTGCGTACGACAAGGAACGCAACAGTGGCGACGAGGACGTGTATATTTTTTGTATTTTTTTTGTTGTGTTAAAATTGCGATGGATCAACAAACGCTTACACAAATTCTTGCTAGCCAACAAGAAACGATGCAACGGCAGCAAATTCAAATGGAGCAACAGCAAAGGCTAATGGAACATTTAGTAGCGATATCCAGAAGTGGTTCTGTGTCATCGGATGCTCCGTCAACAAGCTCTGATACCGTCATGGGTATGTTGTCCAAAAACATAAAGGATTTTTCCTACAATGCTGATTCTAACCAAACTTTTGAGGCTTGGTTCGCTCGTTATGAACATCTCTTTGGCGAAGATGCCGATAAATTGCCTGATGCGGATAAAGTGAGGTTAGTTTTGCGAAAATTAGAACCGGATGTTTTCGACAAGTATGCCGACTACATTTTGCCTAAAGTGCCTCGTGATCTTAATTTCGGGGAGACAGTTGCTACATTAAAAACTATTTTTGGAAGAAAAGAGTCCCTGTTTAGCGCACGTATGAATTGTTTTCAATTTACTAAAAGTGATAGTGTCGACTTTGTTACCTATGGTGCTATGGTTAATCGAAATTGCGATAATTTTGAGTTTGGCAAACTGAAGGAAAACCATTTTAAGTGTCTAATGTTTCTTCGTGGCTTGCAAAGCACAGAAGACGCCGACATCAGAGCGCGCCTTTTGAACTTTTTAGAGGGAGACAAAGAGGGAGCATGCACAATTGACAAAATGGTTACCGAAGTGCATAGGGTGATAAGTTTAAAAAGAGATGCCGCCGTTGTTGAACAAAAAGTACATGCTGTAAAATCGAAAGAGCGCAAAGGTAAATTAAGAGAAAAATACAATTCAAATGAAAAACACAATACAAGTGAAAAACCGAAAAGGCCTTGCTGGCAGTGTGGCGCGATGCACTTCGTTAAAGATTGCACATACACTAAGCACTTGTGTGAACAGTGTGAAGTGGTCGGTCACAAAGAGGGATATTGTTCAAGTTTCTCTTCACAACAAAACGACAAGAAATATAAGAAGAAGAATAAAAAGTTTAAAGCGAATCTACATGCCGTTAACAGCGTCGCTGCAAACAGAAAACATATCAATGTTATAATCAATGGCGTAAAACAGCGTTTGCAGTTTGACACTGGCGCAGACATCACAATAATATCAAAAATTATGTGGTCAAAAATAAAGAAACCTAACCTCACTCAACCATCACAAACACCAAGAGACGCATCAGGTAATGTTCTCAAGCTAATTGGTCAGTGTAAAGCAGAGGTGAGTTTCAAAGGAAAGCTAATAACAGCAACACTTTTTGTGACCAGCCACAACCATTTGAATGTTATGGGTGCTGACGTAATGGACCAACTTGGTATTTGGAGCTATCCAATCGAATCAATTTGCAACAACATCAGTGTTTCGGAAGTTCAGAAAATCAAAAATAAATATCCGAAAGTTTTCGCTAGCCAGCCCGGTCATTGTTCTACTTTCAAAGTACATTTAAAATTGAAGGCTGATGTCAAACCAGTATTTAAACCAAAAAGACCAGTTTCTTATGCAGCAGTACAACAAGTAGACGACGAACTTCAACGCCTGGAACGGGCTAATATCATTACACCTGTAAGCTACTCCAGGTGGGCTGCACCAATCGTTGTTGTTAAACGGGCTAATGGAAAAGTTCGCTTATGCGGGGATTATTCTACCGGATTAAACGAATGCATGGAAACGCACACCTACCCACTTCCATTGCCTGATGATATTTTTGTTAACTTCAACAACTGCAAAACCTTTACAAGAATAGATTTAACCGACGCATACATGCAAATTGAAGTTGACGATGCCACAAAAGAAATGCTCACCATAAATACACATAGAGGTCTTTTTACATTCAACCGGCTTGCACCTGGGGTCAAATCCGCTCCTGGCGCGTTTCAACAGGCAATTGATACAATTCTGTCTGGGGTTCAATATGCATATCCGTATCTTGATGACGTCATCATAGCAACACCGTCAATCGAACAAAACAAAAAAGCCGTCAATGAAGTGTTTTCACGTTTTGAAAGGTATAATCTTACTGTAAATTTCGACAAATGTAGTTTTTTTTCACGTAGCTGCACCTACCTGGGATATAAAGTCGATGGTACCGGCATCAAACCTGATCCAGGTAAAATTTCGACCATTGTAAAAATGCCAGCCCCAACAAATATCACAGAGCTGCGTTCATTTCTGGGTGCAGTGAACTACTACGGTAAATTTATACGCAAAATGAGACAGTTAAGAGCACCATTGGACGCTCTTCTAAAACGCGATTCTAAATGGGAATGGGCTAAGCCTTGTGAAGAAGCATTTCAACAGGTTAAGGATATATTGTCGTCTGACCTCATGCTTACTCACTATAATCCAAGTCTGCCAATTAAGGTGGCTGCAGATGCCTCCAATGTGGGCATTGGTGCTTACATTTGCCATGAATTGTCAGATGGTTCTGAGAAAGCTGTATACCACGCTGCGCGGTCATTGACGCCGGCAGAGTGCAACTACTCACAAATTGAAAAGGAAGGTTTGGCGCTAGTATTTGCAGTAAAAAAATTTCACAAGATGCTTTATGGTCGTCGTTTCAAGCTGGAAACTGACCACAAACCGCTATTGGCTATATTTGGCAGTAAAAAAGGTATAGCAACACACACAGCTAGCCGATTGCAGCGTTGGGCTTTAACTTTAATGTCATACGATTTCGATTTAAGTTACGTCCCCACACAACAATTTGGTTGTGCAGATGTTTTGTCGCGATTAATCAGGAAAAACCAAAAGCCCGAAGAAGACGTAATAATTGCTTGTGCAACACTAGAAGCAGAAGTCAAATATTTGGTTCAAAATAGTATCGATGTTTTACCCATCTCATACAACATGGTGCGCTCAGCGACTCAAAACGACGAAACACTGCAAAACGTAATAAAATACATTAAAAGTTCATGGCCGCACACAAAATCTAAAGAAGAGATGCTATTTTATTTCCGTAAAGATGGATTATGCGTTATTGATGATTGTCTTCTCTATCAGCATAGAATTGTGATTCCAAATAGTCTACGTCAACGTGTACTTAAGCAGTTACATAAAGGTCACCAGGGTATAGTTCGTACCAAAGCTCTTGCTCGAAGCTACGTCTATTGGCCAAACATAGACAAAGATGTGGAAATGTTGGTACGGCAATGTACATCTTGTGCCTCTACAGCAAAGGCTCCATCTCGAGCAAATCTTCATCCCTGGCCAACTGCCCTAAGGCCAATGCAACGTATACATATTGATCTGGCGGGTCCGGTGGAACAGAAAACGTATTTATTGGTGGTGGATTCATTCTCCAAATGGCCAGAAGTTTACCCATTAAAATCGTTGACGTCAGCAGCAGTGATCGATTGTTTGGACGAGTTTTTCTCACATTTTGGATGGCCGGAAACATTGGTGAGTGACAATGGAACACAATTTACCTCACAAGAATTTGTCGATTTCTGCAGGGAACGTGGAATTGAGCACTTACGTACTGCTCCATTCCACCCACAGTCCAATGGGCAAGTGGAACGTTTTGTGGACACGTTTAAGCGCACGCTTAGGAAACAAAATTCATCAAATTTAATTAAGGGTATTCGTGATTTTCTACATGTCTATCGAGCTACAAACAACGACAGTGCATTCGAAAGCAAATCACCATCTGAACTCTTTTTGGGGAGGAAGGTAAGAATCAATATGGATTTACTTCTTAAACCAAAACAAGTCTCCAGTCACTATAATGACAAAATGGCAGTGCAATATAATCGTAAATATAATGCTAAAGATCGCCAATTTAAAGTTGGAAATGAAGTATATGCAAAAGTGTACAAACTCAATAAGTTCTTTTGGGCACCTGGAGTTATTAAGAAGCGTATTGGAAATGTTAGTTATGAAGTAGAGATTGTTACTTTTCCATATTTTAAATCCTTGAAAGCACACGCAAACCAATTGCGATTACGTCACAGCAAATCAACAAGTATTAGTTCGTGGTTAGATAAATTTGATATCAGTCCACCAAATACAAATACACCAAGCACGAATAGGGAACGTACACCCATTCAAGATAGAACCGTCCCTGATCGCAACTCTGCTGCGCCAGCTTCAACTTTAGAGCAACTCCCATCATCAGCAATCACACAAGATATGCCTGAAGATGTGCCTCAACCAACTGAAGAAGGCAATAATCAGGAAAAAGTTCTTCCTGAGCATTCTGACCAAGCACTACGTCGATCGCATCGCAACAGACTGGAGCCGAAGTGGCTTAGAGATTATAGAACTTAAAGAGGGAGATGTTGTGGTTGGAAACCCTACCACCAGATGACAGTTTAATATTATTTATCATTTTCTCTTTACACTCATCTTTCATTAAATAGACACCTAAAATTGTAACTGTGAACCTTTTATGTTTAAATGGTATGTTTTATTCGATTGGTAGTAGTCAACTAATAAACTTCAAATATATTAAATTCTTAGAGTATTACAACAAGCTTGAGTTTTATTTGCGTACGACAAGGAACGCAACAAAAAGATAGGGTGATGACAAAAAAAAGTACCAAAATACTCCCTGAAAGAGGAGAATTTCAAAAAAGTACCAGACACCCGTCCACTTATTTTTTTAAAGACAACGATAGGTATTACATTTTATTGTATCTCTCTAAGTTTTGGAAATATAAGGTCACCGAATTTACCCTTGTTACCCCCTAAACATTCGTCTTTCCAAAAATCCCGTTTGGTGGATCTATTTGGGAAGAGTCCAGCCACCGCGGTGCACCGGTACAAATTTTTTAGCTTCAGGCGTTTAGGCTGTGCGATCATAAATCAATGAGTCAATAATGTTACAATTCTATATACATATACATATATATATATACATAGATACACAAACCTTTAATAATATTGTAAATAATTTAGGGTTCTTTCAGTAAAATATCCTTTTTATTTTCTATTTATTTTTTTAAACGAATGCCTTTTACTTATCGTCTTATTTTGGCATTTGTGTTCATTTATTACGAAGATGTTCATTTTATAAGAACCAAACGTGTGTGGAAAAAATGAAAGCTTTTTCAGTCACTCACCTAAAATGTGTTTTAATTTTATGAAAACAGGCTGTAAAAGGCGGCTTTTAAAAATGAGCAAAATTTTAGTGTGTTTTAATTTAAATAAAATTTAATAAATAAAATAAAAATTTATAAATATTATAATTTAAAAATCAAGGTAAATATAAATGTATATGTAAAATATATTAATGTAAATTAAAAATTGTTTTTTTATGTATTCAGCATAATCTCAAAGCAGGCCATTTTCTTCGAAAATGAGGATAAAAGAGCGGAAGAGCGACACAAGTTACAAGTTGACAAGCTTCACTTAAAAGTAGAATTATTCAATTTAGAGATATCTTTAAAAAAACTAGAAATCAGAAAATATGGGCGCATTCAATAGCTTTAACTTTTCTTGGAAAATGTCCAAACATATACTAGTATATGTTTTTAATTATTTTATAAAAGTTGTTTATGTTTTATTACTCCTATTTTATTAAAAAAAAATACTGAATTTTTTTTTTTTTTTTTGTTAATTTTCCTTTTTTTTAATTTTATTTTATTTTTATAATAATCAAGTTTGTGATGTAAAACGATTTTAAAAACAAAACGATTTTAAATCTATAATGGCGTTATCAGTATCTTTAAAAATGGATTTATAATACATTTTTCTCTTTTTTCTGAATACATTCATTTTGAATTTTATTCCATATGTGTAAATTGAATTGTATAATGCAAGTCTTAAATATTTTGACGGAAATGCTTTCTTGATCTACTTATTGTTTGAAAACTTTTAAAAAACAATGAGAACTTATCGTGTAAGGGTTTAATTTTCCTCAAACTACTTAAGACTTGTATTGAAGTGTGAAACTGCCTTAAATATGACTGAATATTTTTTTATGTTTATCAATAATATACATACGTATGTATGAAATATTTAATATATGAAAAAATAAAAAACAAATTTATGTATGTTTATAAAATATGCGGAATTTCATTTTATTTGTATCAATCAGGGACAGAAAATACTAATTATTTTGGATTTTTATTTTTTTGAGTAAATATAAGTTTTACTACACATTCAATTACTTGTATTGAAGTGTGAAACTGCCTTAAATATGACTGAATATTTTTTTATGTTTAGCAATAATATACATACGTATGTATGAAATATTTAATATATGAAAAAATAAAAAACAAATTTATGTATGTTTATAAAATATGCGGAATTTCATTTTATTTGTATCAATCAGGGACAGAAAATACTAATTATTTTGGATATTTATTTTTTTGAGTAAATATAAGTTTTACTACACATTCAATTACTTGTGTTCTGAAAACAGCACATAACTGTTATTTTTGTTGGAAAAAAAAAATCAAAAAATAACTTTCATTCTGGCTGGAAAAAATAAAAATCAAATAATGACTGTTATCATCCGACTTTTATAAAAAAAAGAATAATTATTGTGGTCTCAGACATCAATATGTATGTATGTACCATAGCTGTAAATGAATAATTAATTTTTTTTAATTAATTCGCGAATCATTCATGCGTTGAATTAGCAAATTTTGAATTAATTCTTTTAACACACAAAATGAATTGAATGAAATTTGAGTCAATTCAAATGAATTGCAATTATGTAATTTTAAATTCAAATGAATTTGTAGAATGAATTGCAATTTGTTTCTAATTCAAATGAATTTGTAGAAGTGGAGTAAATTTTTAGCAACTTTGAAACTCAACAACATTTTTTGCTGCCAAAGCTGTGCTGGTTTACTCGAAATTCTTTCTACTTTTACTACAATTGGAAAATTTGTTTACTTTTTGAATTAAAAACTTCCTTCCAACTGCAATAAAAATAGTAAATTTTAGTAATTCCCCCTAGATCTGCTTTTGAATTTGATTGATTGCAACTCATTTTTGATTTCATTTATTTGAATTGCTAATTCTTTTTTCTAATTCATTTGAATGAATTTAAAATCAATTCAAATGAATTGAATTGGAAACGAATTGCAACTCATTCTACAAATTCATTTGAAATGTAAAACGAATTGAAATTAATTCTTCCTAATTCTGTGAAAAGAATTTATTAAAAATTTAGCTAATTCGTAACAAATTAAAATCAAAAAAGAATGATTCATTGACAGCTCTGGTATGTAGATAGATACTTATAACTTAGAGAAATAGTTTTTAATAAGATTGCTTCGCGTACACGAAAATGTTTCTGCCGAAGGCCCTTCTGCATCAAATTCCTCTTCATCACTTGAAGAAACAGGGTCATCAAAATCTCTTTCGTCTTTCAGCTGTCTGCATATGTTGTGTAGAACCGTACATGATACTATTACTGCCATTGTTGTGCCAAGTGATATTCTCTTTCCTAAGGACAGTACGGGAAAACGACGTTTCATGACTCCAGACAGATTTTCAGCTTCAGTCTTTGGATTAGCTAGTGGTGTCATCAAATATGATTTCACCCCATAGCCACCATCCCCCAAAAGAAAGTATGACCCAAATTCACCGTTTTCAAATCTGGATCTAATACGGCTATTGCTAAAGATATAGCTGTCATGTGCCGATCCAGGCCATCTTGCTACTAGATCTGTTATTTCCAGATTTGAATTGCAGATAGCCTTAGCCATAAAAAAACAATTGTTAAAGAAATTAAATGAAATCTTTCAAAATAACTCACCTGAACATTAAATGAAAAATAACCCTTGCGACACCGAAAAATTTCTGCATCTAATCCACCTGGAGATTGTATTTTTATGTGAGTACAATCTATAGCTCCTATTACTTTAGGAAATGCCGCAATTTTATGAAAAAAGGTAGCGGGTTTTTTCATGTCCTCTGAAGAATGCGGCATTTTTATAAATTTTAATGATTGCCGTGCGATAGCCGTAGAGACTTTCTTTACAACGCGGCTTGCTGTTGCGATTGATGCGCCGCAATAATCCCCAATAACCATCATAAAGCTACCGATGGCGTAAAACCTTAAGTTCAATAGTACCATTTGTATTGGCGATAAGGCATTATTTCTAAATTCAATTTTAATTAATAATTTTATATATTTTTCGAAATATCTTACCTATCTGTTGCAGGCTTTATATTGTTGTGAACAAGACTGCAAACAAAACGTATTGCAGACTTTGATAATCTATATCTCTGTCTGAATTCTTCATCAGATAATTTGAAGTGGTTCCGGTGGCCAGGAACATTTCTTTTTTTGCGATATGAACTTTTAAAATACAAAATATTACAAAACTGTAAATGTTGGTTCATATTTCTATCCATTTTATTTGTTTTATTTTCCGATTAGTGTGCTAACCGCCAAATTTTCTTCGGTTAAATTTAACACACACTTTTTGGTTAAATTATGTCAGTTAAGAGTTAATCATATATTGTGTAATACAATTTGGCCAAACTTTCGGTTAAAATTATGATTATTTTTTAATCAAAGGTGGTGAAAACGGGCGTTATATGAAAAGTCTTATTTAATTAAGATAAAAGTATGGTAGCACTACTAAATACTAAAAAATATCATAAAAAAGGGTAGTTATTTACAAGGTGATCCCAAAAAACAGCTGGTTCTTATTACTTTGTCTGTTGTTTTTGTACTGTTGTGATATTGAGGCCACCCTGCTAAGTTAATCCAATGGAAACTTAAAGGGCATAATAAACCACACAAATTGCTTGGCAAACATGACAAAATATTAGTTGAATTTAAATGTACCACATCGGTGACTTAAGTTTCATTTAATTGTTTAGTGAAGAAGAGAATTTTGTCCAGCCACCGGTACAAATTTTTTAGCTTCAGGCGTTTAGGCTGTGCGATCATAAATCAATGAGTCAATAATGTTACAATTCTATATACATATACATATATATATATATAGATACACAAACCTTTAATAATATTGTAAATAATTTAGGGTTCTTTCAGTAAAATATCCTTTTTATTTTCTATTTATTTTTTTAAACGAATGCCTTTTACTTATCGTCTTATTTTGGCATTTGTGTTCATTTATTACGAAGATGTTCATTTTATAAGAACCAAACGTGTGTGGAAAAAATGAAAGCTTTTTCAGTCACTCATCTAAAATGTGTTTTAATTTTATGAAAACCTAAATCAGTTTTCGTTCGTTTTTTTTACGAACTAACAAATATTTTCATTTTCTAAAAACAGGCTGTAAAAGGCGGCTTTTAAAAGTGAACAAAATTTTAGTGTGTTTTAATTTAAATAAAATTTAATAAATAAAATAAAAATTTATAAATATTATAATTTAAAAATCAAGGTAAATATAAATGTATATGTAAAATATATTAATGTAAATTAAAAATTGTTTTTTTAGGTATTCAGCATAATCTCAAAGCAGGCCATTTTCTTCGAAAATGAGGATAAAAGAGCGGAAGAGCGACACAAGTTACAAGTTGACAAGCTTCACTTAAAAGTAGAATTATTAAATTTAGAGATATCTTTAAAAAAACTAGAAATCAGAAAATATGGGCGCATTCAATAGCTTTAACTTTTCTTGGAAAATGTCCAAACATATACTAGTATATGTTTTTAATTATTTTATAAAAGTTGTTTATGTTTTATTACTCCTATTTTATTAAAAAAAAATACTGATTTTTTTTTTTTTTGTTAATTTTCCTTTTTTTTTAATTTTATTTTATTTTTATAATAATCAAGTTTGTGATGTAAAACGATTTTAAAAACAAAACGATTTTAAATCTATAATGGCGTTATCAGTATCTTTAAAAATGGATTTATAATACATTTTTCTCTTTTTTCTGAATACATTCATTTTGAATTTTATTCCATATGTGTAAATTGAATTGTATAATGCAAGTCTTAAATATTTTGACGGAAATGCTTTCTTGATCTACTTATTGTTTGAAAACTTTTAAAAAACAATGACAACTTATCGTGTAAGGGTTTAATTTTCCTCAAAATACTTAAGACTTGTATTGAAGTGTGAAACTGCCTTAAATATGACTGAATATTTTTTTATGTTTAGCAATAATATACATACGTATGTATGAAATATTTAATATATGAAAAAATAAAAAACAAATTTATGTATGTTTATAAAATATGCGGAATTTCATTTTATTTGTATCAATCAGGGACAGAAAATACTAATTATTTTGGATTTTTATTTTTTTGAGTAAATATAAGTTTTACTACACATTTAATTACTTGTGTTCTGAAAACAGCACATAACTGTTATTTTTGTTGGAAAAAAAAAATCAAAAAATAACTTTCATTCTGGCTGGAAAAAATAAAAATCAAATAATGACTGTTATCATCCGACTTTTATAAAAAAAAGAATAATTATTGTGGTCTCAGACATCAATATGTATGTATGTACCATAGCTGTAAATGAATAATTAATTTTTTTTAATTAATTCGCGAATCATTCATGCGTTGAATTAGCAAATTTTGAATTAATTCTTTTAACACACAAAATGAATTGAATGAAATTTGAGTCAATTCAAATGAATTGCAATTATGTAATTTTAAATTCAAATGAATTTGTAGAATGAATTGCAATTTGTTTCTAATTCAAATGAATTTGTAGAAGTGGAGTAAATTTTTAGCAACTTTGAAACTCAACAACATTTTTTGCTGCCAAAGCTGTGCTGGTTTACTCGAAATTCTTTATACTTTTACTACAATTGGAAAATTTGTTTACTTTTTGAATTAAAAACTTCCTTCCAACTGCAATAAAAATAGTAAATTTTAGTAATTCCCCCTAGATCTGCTTTTGAATTTGATTGATTGCAACTCATTTTTGATTTCATTTATTTGAATTGCTAATTCTTTTTTCTAATTCATTTGAATGAATTTAAAATCAATTCAAATGAATTGAATTGGAAACGAATTGCAACTCATTCTACAAATTCATTTGAAATGTAAAACGAATTGAAATTAAATCTTCCTAATTCTGTGAAAAGAATTTATTAAAAATTTAGCTAATTCGTAACAAATTAAAATCAAAAAAGAATGATTCATTGACAGCTCTGGTATGTAGATAGATACTTATAACTTAGAGAAATAGTTTTTAATAAGATTGCTTCGCGTACACGAAAATGTTTCTGCCGAAGGCCCTTCTGCATCAAATTCCTCTTCATCACTTGAAGAAACAGGGTCATCAAAATCTCTTTCGTCTTTCAGCTGTCTGCATATGTTGTGTAGAACCGTACATGATACTATTACTGCCATTGTTGTGCCAAGTGATATTCTCTTTCCTAAGGACAGTACGGGAAAACGACGTTTCATGACTCCAGACAGATTTTCAGCTTCAGTCTTTGGATTAGCTAGTGGTGTCATCAAATATGATTTCACCCCATAGCCACCATCCCCCAAAAGAAAGTATGACCCAAATTCACCGTTTTCAAATCTGGATCTAATACGGCTATTGCTAAAGATATAGCTGTCATGTGCCGATCCAGGCCATCTTGCTACTAGATCTGTTATTTCCAGATTTGAATTGCAGATAGCCTTAGCCATAAAAAAACAATTGTTAAAGAAATTAAATGAAATCTTTCAAAATAACTCACCTGAACATTAAATGAAAAATAACCCTTGCGACACCGAAAAATTTCTGCATCTAATCCACCTGGAGATTGTATTTTTATGTGAGTACAATCTATAGCTCCTATTACTTTAGGAAATGCCGCAATTTTATGAAAAAAGGTAGCGGGTTTTTTCATGTCCTCTGAAGAATGCGGCATTTTTATAAATTTTAATGATTGCCGTGCGATAGCCGTAGAGACTTTCTTTACAACGCGGCTTGCTGTTGCGATTGATGCGCCGCAATAATCCCCAATAACCATCATAAAGCTACCGATGGCGTAAAACCTTAAGTTCAATAGTACCATTTGTATTGGCGATAAGGCATTATTTCTAAATTCAATTTTAATTAATAATTTTATATATTTTTCGAAATATCTTACCTATCTGTTGCAGGCTTTATATTGTTGTGAACAAGACTGCAAACAAAACGTATTGCAGACTTTGATAATCTATATCTCTGTCTGAATTCTTCATCAGATAATTTGAAGTGGTTCCGGTGGCCAGGAACATTTCTTTTTTTGCGATATGAACTTTTAAAATACAAAATATTACAAAACTGTAAATGTTGGTTCATATTTCTATCCATTTTATTTGTTTTATTTTCCGATTAGTGTGCTAACCGCCAAATTTTCTTCGGTTAAATTTAACACACACTTTTTGGTTAAATTATGTCAGTTAAGAGTTAATCATATATTGTGTAATACAATTTGGCCAAACTTTCGGTTAAAATTATGATTATTTTTTAATCAAAGGTGGTGAAAACGGGCGTTATATGAAAAGTCTTATTTAATTAAGATAAAAGTATGGTAGCACTACTAAATACTAAAAAATAGCTGCGTTCGAGAACACAAAAGTTTTTACTATTTTTTACTGAACTTTACTGCATTTTACTAAATTGCGTTCGCGTACACAAACTACAGTAAATGAGAACACAAATTGAGAGCGTAAAGTGACAGTTTTTGACTGAGTACTTACAAATTTTTACTGCAGAAATTTTTGCAGTAAAATTTAGTAAAACAACAAAACATATGTTTTAAAAGGTAAACAAACAAAAGTAGCAAACAAAAGCCATACAAATTGTGAAAAATTGTTTAAAAAAAGAAAAGTTGAAATAAAACTAAAATAAAAACAAAAAATGAATTAATATTAATTAATTAAACTTGTTTGTGAAGAATTTATATGGCTAAATACCAACTTTTGAAACTTTGTTTTGTTATGTTAATTTTCTGGAGTTGTAAAAGTGGCAAGTACTCGGGTACTTAGAACAGCCCTTGTTTTTAAAGTTATCAATAGTAAAAAAAGTATTCGTGTACTATTGATCAAATTTTGCCGGACGCAAATTAGCAAATTCAAATAAAATAAAAAACAAACAAATATGAAAGATTACATAAAATAATTTGTTTGTATTTTCCAAAAATATTCGTGTTATAAAAGGTATTTAATCGAGTACCGATAAGAAAACGAGTTAAGTAGTCAAAAGTGTAAACATTTTTGAACACTTCAACTATTTGCCATCAGCTGTTGCCTTTATTTTACGAAATTTTACAAATTTTGCGTTCGCGTACTTTTTTGGACAACAGCTTTTTGAGAGAGCAAATTTTTAAGTTTACTCATTTACTGCATTTTACTGTAAAAGTACTCAAACGCACCTAATATCATAAAAAAGGGTAGTTATTTACAAGGTGATCCCAAAAAACAGCTGGTTCTTATTACTTTGTCTGTTGTTTTGTACTGTTGTGATATTGAGGCCACCCTGCTAAGTTAATCCAATGGAAACTTAAAGGGCATAATAAACCACACAAATTGCTTGGCAAACATGACAAAATATTAGTTGAATTTAAATGTACCACATCGGTGACTTAAGTTTCATTTAATTGTTTAGTGAAGAAGAGAATTTTGTCCAGCCACCGGTACAAATTTTTTAGCTTCAGGCGTTTAGGCTGTGCGATCATAAATCAATGAGTCAATAATGTTACAATTCTATATACATATACATATATATATATATAGATACACAAACCTTTAATAATATTGTAAATAATTTAGGGTTCTTTCAGTAAAATATCCTTTTTATTTTCTATTTATTTTTTTAAACGAATGCCTTTTACTTATCGTCTTATTTTGGCATTTGTGTTCATTTATTACGAAGATGTTCATTTTATAAGAACCAAACGTGTGTGGAAAAAATGAAAGCTTTTTCAGTCACTCACCTAAAATGTGAAAACCTAAATCAGTTTTCGTTCGTTTTTTTTACGAACGAACAAATATTTTCATTTTCTAAAAACAGGCTGTAAAAGGCGGCTTTTAAAAATTAACAAAATTTTAGTGTGTTTTAATTTAAATAAAATTTAATAAATAAAATAAAAATTTATAAATATTATAATTTAAAAATCAAGGTAAATATAAATGTATATGTAAAATATATTAATGTAAATTAAAAATTGTTTTTTTATGTATTCAGCATAATCTCAAAGCAGGCCATTTTCTTCGAAAATGAGGATAAAAAAGCGGAAGAGCGACACAAGTTACAAGTTGACAAGCTTCACTTAAAAGTAGAATTATTAAATTTAGAGATATCTTTAAAAAAACTAGAAATCAGAAAATATGGGCGCATTCAATAGCTTTAACTTTTCTTGGAAAATGTCCAAACATATACTAGTATATGTTTTTAATTATTTTATAAAAGTTGTTTATGTTTTATTACTCCTATTTTATTAAAAAAAAATACTGAATTTTTTTTTTTTTTTGTTAATTTTCCTTTTTTTTAATTTTATTTTATTTTTATAATAATCAAGTTTGTGATGTAAAACGATTTTAAAAACAAAACGATTTTAAATCTATAATGGCGTTATCAGTATCTTTAAAAATGGATTTATAATACATTTTTCTCTTTTTTCTGAATACATTCATTTTGAATTTTATTCCATATGTGTAAATTGAATTGTATAATGCAAGTCTTAAATATTTTGACGGAAATGCTTTCTTGATCTACTTATTGTTTGAAAACTTTTAAAAAACAATGACAACTTATCGTGTAAGGGTTTAATTTTCCTCAAAATACTTAAGACTTGTATTGAAGTGTGAAACTGCCTTAAATATGACTGAATATTTTTTTATGTTTAGCAATAATATACATACGTATGTATGAAATATTTAATATATGAAAAAATAAAAAACAAATTTATGTATGTTTATAAAATATGCGGAATTTCATTTTATTTGTATCAATCAGGGACAGAAAATACTAATTATTTTGGATTTTTATTTTTTTGAGTAAATATAAGTTTTACTACACATTCAATTACTTGTGTTCTGAAAACAGCACATAACTGTTATTTTTGTTGGAAAAAAAAATCAAAAAATAACTTTCATTCTGGCTGGAAAAAATAAAAATCAAATAATGACTGTTATCATCCGACTTTTATAAAAAAAAGAATAATTATTGTGGTCTCATACATCAATATGTATGTATGTACCATAGCTGTAAATGAATAATTAATTTTTTTTAGCTAATTCGCGAATCATTCATGCGTTGAATTAGCAAATTTTGAATTAATTCTTTTAACACACAAAATGAATTGAATGAAATTTGAGTCAATTCAAATGAATTGCAATTATGTAATTTTAAATTCAAATGAATTTGTAGAATGAATTGCAATTTGTTTCTAATTCAAATGAATTTGTAGAAGTGGAGTAAATTTTTAGCAACTTTGAAACTCAACAACATTTTTTGTTGCCAAAGCTGTGCTGGTTTACTCGAAATTCTTTCTACTTTTACTACAATTGGAAAATTTGTTTACTTTTTGAATTAAAAACTTCCTTCCAACTGCAATAAAAATAGTAAATTTTAGTAATTCCCCCTAGATCTGCTTTTGAATTTGATTGATTGCAACTCATTTTTGATTTCATTTATTTGAATTGCTAATTCTTTTTTCTAATTCATTTGAATGAATTTAAAATCAATTCAAATGAATTGAATTGGAAACGAATTGCAACTCATTCTACAAATTCATTTGAAATGTAAAACGAATTGAAATTAATTCTTCCTAATTCTGTGAAAAGAATTTATTAAAAATTTAGCTAATTCGTAACAAATTAAAATAAAAAAAGAATGATTCATTGACAGCTCTGGTATGTAGATAGATACTTATAACTTAGAGAAATAGTTTTTAATAAGATTGCTTCGCGTACACGAAAATGTTTCTGCCGAAGGCCCTTCTGCATCAAATTCCTCTTCATCACTTGAAGAAACAGGGTCATCAAAATCTCTTTCGTCTTTCAGCTGTCTGCATATGTTGTGTAGAACCGTACATGATACTATTACTGCCATTGTTGTGCCAAGTGATATTCTCTTTCCTAAGGACAGTACGGGAAAACGACGTTTCATGACTCCAGACAGATTTTCAGCTTCAGTCTTTGGATTAGCTAGTGGTGTCATCAAATATGATTTCACCCCATAGCCACCATCCCCCAAAAGAAAGTATGACCCAAATTCACCGTTTTCAAATCTGGATCTAATACGGCTATTGCTAAAGATATAGCTGTCATGTGCCGATCCAGGCCATCTTGCTACTAGATCTGTTATTTCCAGATTTGAATTGCAGATAGCCTTAGCCATAAAAAAACAATTGTTAAAGAAATTAAATGAAATCTTTCAAAATAACTCACCTGAACATTAAATGAAAAAAAAACCCTTGCGACACCGAAAAATTTCTGCATCTAATCCACCTGGAGATTGTATTTTTATGTGAGTACAATCTATAGCTCCTATTACTTTAGGAAATGCCGCAATTTTATGAAAAAAGGTAGCGGGTTTTTTCATGTCCTCTGAAGAATGCGGCATTTTTATAAATTTTAATGATTGCCGTGCGATAGCCGTAGAGACTTTCTTTACAACGCGGCTTGCTGTTGCGATTGATGCACCGCAATAATCCCCAATAACCATCATAAAGCTACCGATGGCGTAAAACCTTAAGTTCAATAGTACCATTTGTATTGGCGATAAGGCATTATTTCTAAATTCAATTTTAATTAATAATTTTATATATTTTTCGAAATATCTTACCTATCTGTTGCAGGCTTTATATTGTTGTGAACAAGACTGCAAACAAAACGTATTGCAGACTTTGATAATCTATATCTCTGTCTGAATTCTTCATCAGATAATTTGAAGTGGTTCCGGTGGCCAGGAACATTTCTTTTTTTGCGATATGAACTTTTAAAATACAAAATATTACAAAACTGTAAATGTTGGTTCATATTTCTATCCATTTTATTTGTTTTATTTTCCGATTAGTGTGCTAACCGCCAAATTTTCTTCGGTTAAATTTAACACACACTTTTTGGTTAAATTATGTCAGTTAAGAGTTAATCATATATTGTGTAATACAATTTGGCCAAACTTTCGGTTAAAATTATGATTATTTTTTAATCAAAGGTGGTGAAAACGGGCGTTATATGAAAAGTCTTATTTAATTAAGATAAAAGTATGGTAGCACTACTAAATACTAAAAAATATCATAAAAAAGGGTAGTTATTTACAAGGTGATCCCAAAAAACAGCTGGTTCTTATTACTTTGTCTGTTGTTTGTAGCATGCAACGACTAACAAGGATTCAAGCTATATAAGCGGAGGTTACCAATGATTCAATAGTGGCCAATGCACGCTGGTGTACCGGCTTACTTACTCGTCGGAGGGAGGGTTCGGTGGCTATATTGTATCATTGTATCTTGGCTACATATAAATCTATTTTAAATGCGTGCATTAAGGAAGAGGGAGGAAGAAAAGAGAGAGTGACCTGTTTCCTACAAGTGGGGTATACAGATTGGTAAACTAGGGTGTTATTAGCTATGCAATCTGTTGCCCACCCATCCTTGATCATATTTAGTAACTCCTGTGACTTGCCAACAAAAAGAATAATCTTATGATCCCCAATGTTACACAACCGAGTTTTAATGACCCAGCGTTAAAAATTAAACAGTCAAAATGTTGAGCTTATGCGCTAATTTCCTTCATGATTTTATTGCTTTTGAAAATTCATTGTTTAAAATCTAACTTTAACATTTAATATTTTTTCTTGATTGGGGTTTTTTCCTTTTTTTTTTTTTTTTTTTTTTCCAAACTTAGGATTATTTATACTTAGTTTATCAAATTTAACTCTAAACTAGAATAATAAAAAAAAATATATAAAAAGAATTGATTAATGGAACTAATAATCTAACAAAAGAAAATAAATCGCAGGTGCTTCACGGGTTAGCAAAATTAACTAGACGACAACTCAAAGATATGCGATTAAGAAAAGGAAAAAAAAAATCACACAGAATGCATGATCAAATAATAAATAAAAAAAAATATTTTGACTTACGTTATCTCATTGTTGCTCTCCCCGCCGAAAGTACTTTCGTTGAGTGCAGCTTACGATGTCGATGTGGTTGAGAGGTATCAAGTTAGAAAAATAATTGAATTTTCTTCTTTTTTCTGGATCTTTACATTCATTTCATATTTAGGTTCCAAAACCCATGAAGCCTTTATGTTTCTATTTTCTTTTAACTATCAATATGTATATAACTAGGTAAAGGAAACATGTTTTAAATTCTTTCTTAAAATTATTCAGTTGTCGCTTCCCATTTAACTGTGTAATTACATCTCATACCCACAACCAAAAGAGCTTTCAAAATTTTGCAATGTTAACATTCAAGGCACAAAATGTTATATGTAACAGAATTGATATATGTACGTACATATATATTTACATACATTACATGCACATATATGAATGTATACGCACGTAGGTATATTTGTATAAACATACGTTTGTTTGTATGGTTAACCGTTTGGGTATGGTATGCAATTACAGTTACTTTGTTCTTTTTTTTTTTTGTTTTTTTTTCGAAATGATCAAATGACTTTGGGAACACTTTTGACTCTACATATGAATTAACAAATTCTCACTAAACTTATGTAAATGTTTTTTTTTCCTTCGGATATTTTGTTTCGGTTTAATTTTCTTTCTGTATTTCTGGTTATTATATTTTTTTTTTTCCTTTTCGTTTTTTTTTTAAAATTACATAGGTACTTGCAAAAATTTTCTTTTCTTTTAATTTTTTTTTAAGATTCCTGATTTTAAATAATTATTTTTTTCCTTTTTTATTTTTATACAGGGGTCACTGGGGTTTTTTTCACGTTTTAAAAAAAAAATTCGTTTCTGACACTTGCGGTTTCTAATTTTAATGAAGATTTACAGCAAAACAACTAGCACGAATTAAACATCACCGTCAACTAAATCCATTCATTGACTTGAGACCTTCTCATAGTATGTTAAAGCTTCTTGTACGACTAGAATAACCCAGGAAAGTACAACACCAACCACAAATTTTCCCTCTTCGTTCTCTTCACCTCTTTTCCTTTTTTTTTATGCTAACTTTCTCTCGATTGCTACCATTTGGGTACAAAACGCCAAACCCCAACTTGGCAGCCTTTGGATGGTATGGGATGTTGTTCCCAAATAGTCGAGCGATTAATTTAAAGTCCAATTCCACCGAAAACGAGGGCTGTAGTTGAATGTTGTTACCAATGCAAATCACTCTCGCCCAATAGGCCACGAGCGATCAATAATTTTCCAAGCGCAGTGGGCTTAATTTTCTGTCTTATTAATGATATTACATATAAAACATTTGCATTCCGTGCAAAAAACTACGTTTAAAGATGGAAGTAATTTTCACTTGGTGTTAAATTAGCACTTAAAGAAAAATTTTAATGGTGTTTACTCGCTGTGGCCTCGCTTAAATTTCATTGCGTCTTAAAATCTTTCTAAGCTAGAGGACTCGGTTTCCTGTAAAACAGTATCAATAACGCAACATTTCCAAATTTGTGACATAAGTTTATCATAAACAAATAAGGAGACAGAGGTAATGCACGATAAGCAAGCATATTGCGCGGTTGTGTGGTGAGTTTTTTCCAACGTATAGATGGCGCTTATGACCGTTAAAATGAAACAAAATTTTCTATTTCGGAAAATAAAAACTGAGGCAGGCAACACTACAAAACCCCCCCAAAAAAATCAGGTTTTGGGGATTTAAGTTTTAAATTACCAAAAATGATTTCACCTGCCACTGTTATAGGCGAGGAATTACTGACGGATGTCCTTCGCATGGTAATTTCCAAGAAGATTTCCTTGTAAATCCTCCAGTTCATAATAGCAGTTCCCGAGCTTCTTCCGTATACGAGCTTTAACGAAATTTGGTGCAAGCTTAGCACTATAATTTTTCCCAAAGTTGCTTTGCCTAAAGTTGCGTCTATAGACTTCTTGCCCCTCGTCAAAAGTGACGTTTCTGACTCTAAGGTTATAGGACTTTTCGTTGCGATCAAATTGTTTTTGCATTAACTCAGAAGCACGTTTAGACATTATCTGCAGCGAGTCATTACGATCGAAACGAACAGAACGATCCTCCAGCAATTCAAGCTGACGCAATAGTGTATAGGTGCTCCCGTTAGTCACCATATGTTGACCAAAAGTGAGGTAGTAAGGCGACGTACCTATGGCAGAGTGGTTAGCCGAGCGAAGAGCGCAACAAATATTGCTGAGAAGTTCATCCCAGTTTTTTTGATCAGGCCTTATATACGCTTTTATAGCCGACAACACAGATCGGTTTACACGTTCCGACGCATTAGCCTGGGGTGCATGAATCGCTGTATAAGTGTGGGTTATACCGTATTGCTGAAGAAGCCTATTAAATTCATGGGACTTAAACTGGGTGCCATTGTCGGACACAATTCTCTCAGGGACTCCAAAGGTGTGAAATAGATCCCGTTCCAAGTATTTCACAACTTCACTAGCAGTAAACTTTTTAACTGCTTTCAGGAAAGGAAATTTTGAATAATGGTCCAGAACAATGAAAATTCCAATATTGCCTGACCGAGATCTTGGATATGGTCCCAAGAAGTCCACATATAGCTTTTGAAAGAATCGTTTCGTTTCAGGAATTTTTCCCATTGGCGGTCTTAGGACATGGTTCGGATGCTTTGTCATTTTGCACACCTCACAATTATTAACATAGTTCTTAACGTCTACCACAAGATTCGGCCAATAGTAAAACCTTCTTATTCTCCCCAAGGTCTTATTGATACCACCGTGTGCTGACATGACGCCATCATGAGCTTTTCTGAGAACTTCTGGGATCATTGGCTTTGGAATCCAGAGTTTCCAAGCTAAATCATCCTGAATCTTCTCCCCTGAAGCATGTTCAGTCCGTCTGTATAAGAACCCGTCTACTATCTTCAAGTCCGGCATTTTATCTATATTCCTACTCACTCCGTTCACTAATTCCCTGTGTTCATCCGAGAGAAAATGGGTGGAATCCAAATCCACGAAAAGCCCTGAACCACTGTCCGAATTGTCCACACTTTCCAATCCTAAGGCTGACAAATCATCCGTGGAGGCCCTAGAAAGAGTGTCCGGAACTACGTTCAAACTACCACGCCTATGTTCTATTCGGAATCTGTATCCCTGTAATTTCAAAGCCCATCGAGCTAGCCTCGAACTTAGGTCAGTCTGAGACATGAGCCACTTCAACGACGCATGGTCCGTTATAACAGTGAACTCATGCCCCTCGACATAAGGTCGGAATTTTTTTATGCTAAGCATTGCGGCCAAGCACTCTTGTTCGGTCACTGAATAGTTACGTTGGGCTTGATTGAGTTTCTTTGACATAAATGCCACAGGAATCTCTTCACCCTCCGCAGTTTTCTGGACCAACACGCTTCCTATTCCTGTTTTGCTGGCATCGCAATGTATAAAAAACGGTTGCGAGAAATCAGGGCTATGCAAAACAGGGGCTGAGCTCAAATGGGATTTCAAAATTTCGAAAGCCTTTTGAGCCTCCTCCGACCACACAAATCGCTTCTTCTTCTTTAACAAATCAGTCAAAGGCGTGGTAATGGAAGCATAGTTTCGAATAAACTTCCTATACCAACCTGTCATCCCTAGAAATCTTCTTATTTGCTTAACAGATTTAGGAACTGGAAAGTCGGTAACAGCAGACACTTTATCCGGATCTGTCCGAATGACACCATTTCCCACCACATGACCAAGATATTTTACCTCCCTGACACAAAACCTACTCTTTTCCACATTAATCGTTAACCCTGAGTCACGTATCCTTTGGGCAACAATCCGCAACACGTCAAGATGCTTATCAAAAGATTCCGTTATAATAAGTAGATCGTCGAGGTAAACAAACACCCCTGTTCTGAGAGCCGGTGGAATAACCCTATCCATTAGGCGAGACATAGTCTGCGGGGCATTACACAACCCGAATGGCATAACTTTAAAATGGTATAACGGTCTCCCAGGAACAGTAAATGCTGTTTTTTCCCTAGATCCCCTATCTAACGGAATCTGCCAAAAAGCATCTTTCAGATCTATGGCCGTTATAAATTCCGCTTTGGGGAGTCTACTAATAATACCGTCTATATGCGGTAAAGGATATGCATCTCCTATTGTGACAGAATTTAATTTCCGACTGTCTAAACAAAGTCTATTCTTTCCCGGCTTTCTATGGAGAACAACAGGAGATGACCACGCACTATTTGACTCCTCGATCACCCCCAAGTCCAACATACGATCCAGCTCTTCATATATTAATTTTTCCACGGCCGGTGAAACCGGAAAGTGCCTTTGCTTGATAGGTTTAGCATTTCCGGTGTCTATGGAATGACATAACACACTTGTTCTACCAAGGCCCTCTTTGGCAAATGATGGGAATAAGGCAATCACCTGGTTTAGTTGCTGTTGTTAAATCGAGGTTAAAGATACATGAAGAGAAAGTTCTGCAAGTTCTGGAGAGGGCTTCAAACTAGCAGGCAAACGGTTTAACCCTGCAGGAAGAAGTTGAAATAATTCCCAGAAGTCAATGCCAAGAAACAAATTTCTCCCTAAACTCGGAATTATAAAAATAATAATTGGTTTCGAAACCCCCTTAAAGGTTATCGTCGTTTTCACCAATCCCCTAACTTCCTGACTTTTTCCGTCCGCCGTCTTGACTGATGATTTTAATTTTTTAAATGCTGCTCCAGAGGACAGAAAATCCCTCGCTGCATTTGAGCCTATACAAGTGATTGAAGCACCGGTATCCAACAAACCCAACATCTTCTTTCCAAATAAATCAACTTCAGCAAAAGGTCTCACGTCACATGGTTCATCTAAAACTGAACAAATAAATTTTTTCCTAAGTTGTTTCACCTGTTGCCAAAAATTACGCATGCGGGTAGCTGATCGAGAGGATTTATGAGATTCACCGAAAATTCTCGCACGAGCACGATAATACTCTTGAAGTCGGATATGAAAGGGTTTAAATTTTAAGGAAAAATCTGAGTTATTAATTTCTAACTGGGTAGTGGGGGGACAAGTCTGGTTTTTAGAGGTGCCAAATTCATGTTTGCTTCGGTTCAATATTGTAGTTATATTTCGGTCTCTGCAGGTTTGGTCCTCGTGTTGTGTGCACCCTTTGGTGCAATGGCTCTCAAGTTTTTTGAAGCACAATGTGTACAGTTGGGCTTGTACATGTCTGGAGTGCCACAACCGTAACAAAATATGGTTCTCTCCGAGAGGCATTCTTGATAACGGTGGCCTGGTCTACGACAGTTCCAGCAGACTAAACTTATTCCACAAACTTCTTCACTCTTCAGATCAGGTAAAATCTCCACCTCATTATCCAATTCCTGAACTATTTCGGAAACCCTTTTCTGACTTCCAGAAACCCTAGAAGGAACTACACCCTGCCTTCTTCTTACATCCGCGAAAAAGAATTCCCTACGCCTACAAATATCTCTTAGATCCTGTACTGATGAAATACGCATATTCAAGATTTCGTGCTGGATCTCGGGCAACAGATTACGCCGTACAATCTCAACCAAATAGTCATCGGGAATTGGTTCCCTGAGATGATCAGCCAATTCCACAATTGATTCATAAAATACATCAAAAGTTTCATTGGGTCTTTGCTTCCGATCACGAATCATTTCAAGATAATCCACATCCGTTCGAGAATCTCTATACTCCTTTCGCAAGGCAAGACATAAATTTGGCCATCTAATGGAAGATACCGTCCTGTGATAGCGCCAAACCACACACTAGCCTTGCCATCAAACAATAAACTGGCATTATTGCAAATCAAATCAAAATCACCCTGCAAAGTCTGAGCTGTTAATGATTCTACCCGATATATAAAGCTATTCACTGACAGACCATTGGCTCCACCGGAAAATTTTATTTTCCAATTCGAAATAATTTGTAATACTTTATCTGGACGTAGACGAAGGCTATTTGGAGAGGATATCCCAGGAATTGTAGGGTTAGGACGACGTGATAAATTCCCTATTTCCGGACCGTTTTGAAAAGAGCTATTCGAATCATTCGATTCAGCACGAATGCCTAATAAGTTCCTAAAAACCTGCTGTTCCACAGCCGGTAAAGTATGCATTTGGGGAGGTGAACGAGAGTTATTCTGCGTTGACGACTGATTATCCTGTGACGTTTCTGACATCTGCTGAGGATTAAGATTCAATCCTGAAATTCTAGTCTCGATAGCTGTATCTACTAAGTTGGAAATTTGACGACTTAATGAAGACAAAAGCTGTTCCTGTTGATCAGAAACTATGGAAGCCATCATATCCCTAAACGAATCATTAGCCGAAACTATAGGCTGATCCGATTTAGTTTGTTGCAAAACAGAAGAATTCCAATTGGCAGAACCTGATTCTGTATTCTCCTCTGCAATAGTAGAACTCGTAGTTCGTAGTCCCTCGCTTTGGGGCAAAGGGGATGCCATAGTCTTTGAACGAGTAATAGGAGGGTCATTAACTATTCTGACGTTACAAACTGGACAATAGGGTCTGGTTTTTAAGCCCAATGCCAAACAGTTTCTATGAAAAGTATGACCACAACAAGTCCGCACCAAGGTTAACTTAGATGTCACATTTTCATTGCAAGCACTGCAAACTAAAGGTTTGTTTGGAGCCGTAGGAACATCCTCACTACCTTCCATTTTTGATCAACCAAAACAAGAACCTCAGTTAGCACACAACAAAATTAAACCAAATATGGTCAACTTAACAGAAAAAGACTATTAAAATGGGAGAAATACTCCCCAAAAATATTAATACCCAATTAGCTCTACAACTTATATAAGTGTTACTTAGCCCAAATTTCCCCTAAACAACGTATCCACGGGAAATAGGAAATAAACCATCCAATGTACTGTATTCTAAAAAAAAATTTATGAACTACCAAGCTCACCTATACCTATAGTTAAAACTAGCCAAGCAGCCCGGAAAAACGATTTTAGTTATATGCAATCCCGTCTTCACTATGCAAAAACCCAGTTGAGTGCAGGCAAATTAAATAAACAATAGACTCATATAATAACGGACTTTAAACTGGTCAAATGCTCTAAAGCAAAAATAAAAAAAAATAAAGAGCTATAATTAAGAAATAAAGTAAGTAGATTTTAACTCAAATTATTTAAACTTTAAGTCGAAACTGTAATTTTAATTATTGAAAGTATAAGTATTAATTTAGAAAAACAGTGTTGTAAATATATTATCAAAGACTTTTTATTTCCTTTTTTTCTCTTTTACATATTGGACTGTTTAATTTTATGCGCGAATCAGTAAAACTGGCTGTGAACAATACCACTCGTGGAAAACATTTTGTAAGACAAAACAGTAAAAACAGAAAAGTGACAATGAGGGTTAGATGTTTAATTAGTAAAACAACTATAATTCCTCGCATTGTATACAATTATTGCTCAATGAAGTACAACACAACAGGGGTCAGAAACCTAGCATAGATATCCAAGTTCTGCATTCCAACATGCTATAATTGAAGTTCATCAACCAACTACTGGGATACAAGTTAGGGAATATCTTGAGATATTAGGTTGCAAAATAGAAAAGCTTATAAGCTTGTAACCATAAGACAAAATCCATAAGATTTCAAGATAAACAAAGTGAAAAAATAAAAGGTAACAATAGAAAAGATAGGTTATGTATAGGGGATCCGAACAATCATTACTCAATTGCCAAAGACAACGGAAGATAGAGTTTGAGAAAAGTTGTTATCATTCGGGCCCCACGTTGGGCGCCAAAAATTTATATTGTAGCATGCAACGACTAACAAGGATTCAAGCTATATAAGCGGAGGTTACCAATGATTCAATAGTGGCCAATGCACGCTGGTGTACCGGCTTACTTACTCGTCGGAGGGAGGGTTCGGTGGCTATATTGTATCATTGTATCTTGGCTACATATAAATCTATTTTAAATGCGTGCATTAAGGAAGAGGGAGGAAGAAAAGAGAGAGTGACCTGTTTCCTACAAGTGGGGTATACAGATTGGTAAACTAGGGTGTTATTAGCTATGCAATCTGTTGCCCACCCATCCTTGATCATATTTAGTAACTCCTGTGACTTGCCAACAAAAAGAATAATCTTATGATCCCCAATGTTACACAACCGAGTTTTAATGACCCAGCGTTAAAAATTAAACAGTCAAAATGTTGAGCTTATGCGCTAATTTCCTTCATGATTTTATTGCTTTTGAAAATTCATTGTTTAAAATCTAACTTTAACATTTAATATTTTTTCTTGATTGGGGTTTTTTCCTTTTTTTTTTTTTTTTTTTTTTCCAAACTTAGGATTATTTATACTTAGTTTATCAAATTTAACTCTAAACTAGAATAATAAAAAAAAATATATAAAAAGAATTGATTAATGGAACTAATAATCTAACAAAAGAAAATAAATCGCAGGTGCTTCACGGGTTAGCAAAATTAACTAGACGACAACTCAAAGATATGCGATTAAGAAAAGGAAAAAAAAATCACACAGAATGCATGATCAAATAATAAATAAAAAAAAATATTTTGACTTACGTTATCTCATTGTTGCTCTCCCCGCCGAAAGTACTTTCGTTGAGTGCAGCTTACGATGTCGATGTGGTTGAGAGGTATCAAGTTAGAAAAATAATTGAATTTTCTTCTTTTTTCTGGATCTTTACATTCATTTCATATTTAGGTTCCAAAACCCATGAAGCCTTTATGTTTCTATTTTCTTTTAACTATCAATATGTATATAACTAGGTAAAGGAAACATGTTTTAAATTCTTTCTTAAAATTATTCAGTTGTCGCTTCCCATTTAACTGTGTAATTACATCTCATACCCACAACCAAAAGAGCTTTCAAAATTTTGCAATGTTAACATTCAAGGCACAAAATGTTATATGTAACAGAATTGATATATGTACGTACATATATATTTACATACATTACATGCACATATATGAATGTATACGCACGTAGGTATATTTGTATAAACATACGTTTGTTTGTATGGTTAACCGTTTGGGTATGGTATGCAATTACAGTTACTTTGTTCTTTTTTTTTTTTGTTTTTTTTTCGAAATGATCAAATGACTTTGGGAACACTTTTGACTCTACATATGAATTTACAAATTCTCACTAAACTTATGTAAATGTTTTTTTTTCCTTCGGATATTTTGTTTCGGTTTAATTTTCTTTCTGTATTTCTGGTTATTATATTTTTTTTTTTCCTTTTCGTTTTTTTTTTTAAAATTACATAGGTACTTGCAAAAATTTTCTTTTCTTTTAATTTTTTTTTAAGATTCCTGATTTTAAATAATTATTTTTTTCCTTTTTGATTTTTATACAGGGGTCACTGGGGTTTTTTTCACGTTTTAAAAAAAAAATTCGTTTCTGACACTTGCGGTTTCTAATTTTAATGAAGATTTACAGCAAAACAACTAGCACGAATTAAACATCACCGTCAACTAAATCCATTCATTGACTTGAGACCTTCTCATAGTATGTTAAAGCTTCTTGTACGACTAGAATAACCCAGGAAAGTACAACACCAACCACAAATTTTCCCTCTTCGTTCTCTTCACCTCTTTTCCTTTTTTTTTATGCTAACTTTCTCTCGATTGCTACCATTTGGGTACAAAACGCCAAACCCCAACTTGGCAGCCTTTGGATGGTATGGGATGTTGTTCCCAAATAGTCGAGCGATTAATTTAAAGTCCAATTCCACCGAAAACGAGGGCTGTAGTTGAATGTTGTTACCAATGCAAATCACTCTCGCCCAATAGGCCACGAGCGATCAATAATTTTCCAAGCGCAGTGGGCTTAATTTTCTGTCTTATTAATGATATTACATATAAAACATTTGCATTCCGTGCAAAAAACTACGTTTAAAGATGGAAGTAATTTTCACTTGGTGTTAAATTAGCACTTAAAGAAAAATTTTAATGGTGTTTACTCGCTGTGGCCTCGCTTAAATTTCATTGCGTCTTAAAATCTTTCTAAGCTAGAGGACTCGGTTTTCTGTAAAACAGTATCAATAACGCAACATTTCCAAATTTGTGACATAAGTTTATCATAAACAAATAAGAAGACAGAGGTAATGCACGATAAGCAAGCATATTGCGCGGTTGTGTGGTGAGTTTTTTCCAACGTATAGATGGCGCTTATGACCGTTAAAATGAAACAAAATTTTCAATTTCGGAAAATAAAAACTGAGGCAGGCAACACTACATGTTTTTGTACTGTTGTGATATTGAGGCCACCCTGCTAAGTTAATCCAATGGAAACTTAAAGGGCATAATAAACCACACAAATTGCTTGGCAAACATGACAAAATATTAGTTGAATTTAAATGTACCACATCGGTGACTTAAGTTTCATTTAATTGTTTAGTGAAGAAGAGAATTTTGTCCAGCCACCGGTACAAATTTTTTAGCTTCAGGCGTTTAGGCTGTGCGATCATAAATCAATGAGTCAATAATGTTACAATTCTATATATATATACATATATATATATATATAGATACACAAACCTTTAATAATATTGTAAATAATTTAGGGTTCTTTCAGTAAAATATCCTTTTTATTTTCTATTTATTTTTTTAAACGAATGCCTTTTACTTATCGTCTTATTTTGGCATTTGTGTTCATTTATTACGAAGATGTTCATTTTATAAGAACCAAACGTGTGTGGAAAAAATGAAAGCTTTTTCAGTCACTCACCTAAAATGTGTTTTAATTTTATGAAAACCTAAATCAGTTTTCGTTCGTTTTTTTTTACGAACGAACAAATATTTTCATTTTCTAAAAACAGGCTGTAAAAGGCGGCTTTTAAAAATGAACAAAATTTTAGTGTGTTTTAATTTAAATAAAATTTAATAAATAAAATAAAAATTTATAAATATTATAATTTAAAAATCAAGGTAAATATAAATGTATATGTAAAATATATTAATGTAAATTAAAAATTGTTTTTTTATGTATTCAGCATAATCTCAAAGCAGGCCATTTTCTTCGAAAATGAGGATAAAAGAGCGGAAGAGCGACACAAGTTACAAGTTGACAAGCTTCACTTAAAAGTAGAATTATTAAATTTAGAGATATCTTTAAAAAAACTAGAAATCAGAAAATATGGGCGCATTCAATAGCTTTAACTTTTCTTGGAAAATGTCCAAACATATACTAGTATATGTTTTTAATTATTTTATAAAAGTTGTTTATGTTTTATTACTCCTATTTTATTAAAAAAAAATACTGAATTTTTTTTTTTTTTTTTTGTTAATTTTCCTTTTTTTTTTAATTTTATTTTATTTTTATAATAATCAAGTTTGTGATGTAAAACGATTTTAAAAACAAAACGATTTTAAATCTATAATGGCGTTATCAGTATCTTTAAAAATGGATTTATAATACATTTTTCTCTTGTTTCTGAATACATTCATTTTGAATTTTATTCCATATGTGTAAATTGAATTGTATAATGCAAGTCTTAAATATTTTGACGGAAATGCTTTCTTGATCTACTTATTGTTTGAAAACTTTTAAAAAACAATGACAACTTATCGTGTAAGGGTTTAATTTTCCTCAAAATACTTAAGACTTGTATTGAAGTGTGAAACTGCCTTAAATATGACTGAATATTTTTTTATGTTTAGCAATAATATACATACGTATGTATGAAATATTTAATATATGAAAAAATAAAAAACAAATTTATGTATGTTTATAAAATATGCGGAATTTCATTTTATTTGTATCAATCAGGGACAGAAAATACTAATTATTTTGGATTTTTATTTTTTTGAGTAAATATAAGTTTTACTACACATTCAATTACTTGTGTTCTGAAAACAGCACATAACTGTTATTTTTGTTAGAAAAAAAAATCAAAAAATAACTTTCATTCTGGCTGGAAAAAATAAAAATCAAATAATGACTGTTATCATCCGACTTTTATAAAAAAAAGAATAATTATTGTGGTCTCAGACATCAATATGTATGTATGTACCATAGCTGTAAATGAATAATTAATTTTTTTTAGTTAATTCGCGAATCATTCATGCGTTGAATTAGCAAATTTTGAATTAATTCTTTTAACACACAAAATGAATTGAATGAAATTTGAGTCAATTCAAATGAATTGCAATTATGTAATTTTAAATTCAAATGAATTTGTAGAATGAATTGCAATTTGTTTCTAATTCAAATGAATTTGTAGAAGTGGAGTAAATTTTTAGCAACTTTGAAACTCAACAACATTTTTTGCTGCCAAAGCTGTGCTGGTTTACTCGAAATTCTTTCTACTTTTACTACAATTGGAAAATTTGTTTACTTTTTGAATTAAAAACTTCCTTCCAACTGCAATAAAAATAGTAAATTTTAGTAATTCCCCCTAGATCTGCTTTTGAATTTGATTGATTGCAACTCATTTTTGATTTCATTTATTTGAATTGCTAATTCTTTTTTCTAATTCATTTGAATGAATTTAAAATCAATTCAAATGAATTGAATTGGAAACGAATTGCAACTCATTCTACAAATTCATTTGAAATGTAAAACGAATTGAAATTAATTCTTCCTAATTCTGTGAAAAGAATTTATTAAAAATTTAGCTAATTCGTAACAAATTAAAATAAAAAAAGAATGATTCATTGACAGCTCTGGTATGTAGATAGATACTTATAACTTAGAGAAATAGTTTTTAATAAGATTGCTTCGCGTACACGAAAATGTTTCTGCCGAAGGCCCTTCTGCATCAAATTCCTCTTCATCACTTGAAGAAACAGGGTCATCAAAATCTCTTTCGTCTTTCAGCTATCTGCATATGTTGTGTAGAACCGTACATGATACTATTACTGCCATTGTTGTGCCAAGTGATATTCTCTTTCCTAAGGACAGTACGGGAAAACGACGTTTCATGACTCCAGACAGATTTTCAGCTTCAGTCTTTGGATTAGCTAGTGGTGTCATCAAATATGATTTCACCCCATAGCCACCATCCCCCAAAAGAAAGTATGACCCAAATTCACCGTTTTCAAATCTGGATCTAATACGGCTATTGCTAAAGATATAGCTGTCATGTGCCGATCCAGGCCATCTTGCTACTAGATCTGTTATTTCCAGATTTGAATTGCAGATAGCCTTAGCCATAAAAAAACAATTGTTAAAGAAATTAAATGAAATCTTTCAAAATAACTCACCTGAACATTAAATGAAAAATAACCCTTGCGACACCGAAAAATTTCTGCATCTAATCCACCTGGAGATTGTATTTTTATGTGAGTACAATCTATAGCTCCTATTACTTTAGGAAATGCCGCAATTTTATGAAAAAAGGTAGCGGGTTTTTTCATGTCCTCTGAAGAATGCGGCATTTTTATAAATTTTAATGATTGCCGTGCGATAGCCGTAGAGACTTTCTTTACAACGCGGCTTGCTGTTGCGATTGATGCGCCGCAATAATCCCCAATAACCATCATCATAAAGCTACCGATGGCGTAAAACCTTAAGTTCAATAGTACCATTTGTATTGGCGATAAGGCATTATTTCTAAATTCAATTTTAATTAATAATTTTATATATTTTTCGAAATATCTTACCTATCTGTTGCAGACTTTATATTGTTGTGAACAAGACTGCAAACAAAACGTATTGCAGACTTTGATAATCTATATCTCTGTCTGAATTCTTCATCAGATAATTTGAAGTGGTTCCGGTGGCCAGGAACATTTCTTTTTTTGCGATATGAACTTTTAAAATACAAAATATTACAAAACTGTAAATGTTGGTTCATATTTCTATCCATTTTATTTGTTTTATTTTCCGATTAGTGTGCTAACCGCCAAATTTTCTTCGGTTAAATTTAACACACACTTTTTGGTTAAATTATGTCAGTTAAGAGTTAATCATATATTGTGTAATACAATTTGGCCAAACTTTCGGTTAAAATTATGATTATTTTTTAATCAAAGGTGGTGAAAACGGGCGTTATATGAAAAGTCTTATTTAATTAAGATAAAAGTATGGTAGCACTACTAAATACTAAAAAATATCATAAAAAAGGGTAGTTATTTACAAGGTGATCCCAAAAAACAGCTGGTTCTTATTACTTTGTCTGTTGTTTTTGTACTGTTGTGATATTGAGGCCACCCTGCTAAGTTAATCCAATGGAAACTTAAAGGGCATAATAAACCACACAAATTGCTTTGCAAACATGACAAAATATTAGTTGAATTTAAATGTACCACATCGGTGACTTAAGTTTCATTTAATTGTTTAGTGAAGAAGAGAATTTTGTCCAGCCACCGGTACAAATTTTTTAGCTTCAGGCGTTTAGGCTGTGCGATCATAAATCAATTAGTCAATAATGTTACAATTCTATATACATATACATATATATATATATAGATACACAAACCTTTAATAATATTGTAAATAATTTAGGGTTCTTTCAGTAAAATATCCTTTTTATTTTCTATTTATTTTTTTAAACGAATGCCTTTTACTTATCGTCTTATTTTGGCATTTGTGTTCATTTATTACGAAGATGTTCATTTTATAAGAACCAAACGTGTGTGGAAAAAATTAAAGCTTTTTCAGTCACTCACCTAAAATGTGTTTTAATTTTATGAAAACCTAAATCAGTTTTCGTTCGTTTTTTTTACGAACGAACAAATATTTTCATTTTCTAAAAACAGGCTGTAAAAGGCGGCTTTTAAAAGTGAACAAAATTTTAGTGTGTTTTAATTTAAATAAAATTTAATAAATAAAATAAAAATTTATAAATATTATAATTTAAAAATCAAGGTAAATATAAATGTATATGTAAAATATATTAATGTAAATTAAAAATTGTTTTTTTATGTATTCAGCATGTTCTCAAAGCAGGCCATTTTCTTCGAAAATGAGGATAAAAGAGCGGAAGAGCGACACAAGTTACAAGTTGACAAGCTTCACTTAAAAGTAGAATTATTAAATTTAGAGATATCTTTAAAAAAACTAGAAATCAGAAAATATGGGCGCCTTCAATAGCTTTAACTTTTCTTGGAAAATGTCCAAACATATACTAGTATATGTTTTTAATTATTTTATAAAAGTTGTTTATGTTTTATTACTCCTATTTTATTAAAAAAAAATACTGAATTTTTTTTTTTTTTTTGTTAATTTTCCTTTTTTTTAATTTTATTTTATTTTTATAATAATCAAGTTTGTGATGTAAAACGATTTTAAAAACAAAACGATTTTAAATCTATAATGGCGTTATCAGTATCTTTAAAAATGGATTTATAATACATTTTTCTCTTTTTTCTGAATACATTCATTTTGAATTTTATTCCATATGTGTAAATTGAATTGTATAATGCAAGTCTTAAATATTTTGACGGAAATGCTTTCTTGATCTACTTATTGTTTGAAAACTTTTAAAAAACAATGACAACTTATCGTGTAAGGGTTTAATATTCCTCAAAATACTTAAGACTTGTATTGAAGTGTGAAACTGCCTTAAATATGACTGAATATTTTTTTATGTTTATCAATAATATACATACGTATGTATGAAATATTTAATATATGAAAAAATAAAAAACAAATTTATGTATGTTTATAAAATATGCGGAATTTCATTTTATTTGTATCAATCAGGGACAGAAAATACTAATTATTTTGGATTTTTATTTTTTTGAGTAAATATAAGTTTTACTACACATTCAATTACTTGTGTTCTGAAAACAGCACATAACTGTTATTTTTGTTGGAAAAAAAATCAAAAAATAACTTTCATTCTGGGCTGGAAAAAATAAAAATCAAATAATGACTGTTATCATCCGACTTTTATAAAAAAAAGAATAATTATTGTGGTCTCAGACATCAATATGTATGTATGTACCATAGCTGTAAATGAATAATTAATTTTTTTTAATTAATTCGCGAATCATTCATGCGTTGAATTAGCAAATTTTGAATTAATTCTTTTAACACACAAAATGAATTGAATGAAATTTGAGTCAATTCAAATGAATTGCAATTATGTAATTTTAAATTCAAATGAATTTGTAGAATGAATTACAATTTGTTTCTAATTCAAATGAATTTGTAGAAGTGGAGTAAATTTTTAGCAACTTTGAAACTCAACAACATTTTTTGCTGCCAAAGCTGTGCTGGTTTACTCGAAATTCTTTCTACTTTTACTACAATTGGAAAATTTGTTTACTTTTTGAATTAAAAACTTCCTTCCAACTGCAATAAAAATAGTAAATTTTAGTAATTCCCCCTAGATCTGCTTTTGAATTTGATTGATTGCAACTCATTTTTGATTTCATTTATTTGAATTGCTAATTCTTTTTTCTAATTCATTTGAATGAATTTAAAATCAATTCAAATGAATTGAATTGGAAACGAATTGCAACTCATTCTACAAATTCATTTGAAATGTAAAACGAATTGAAATTAATTCTTCCTAATTCTGTGAAAAGAATTTATTAAAAATTTAGCTAATTCGTAACAAATTAAAATAAAAAAAGAATGATTCATTGACAGCTCTGGTATGTAGATAGATACTTATAACTTAGAGAAATAGTTTTTAATAAGATTGCTTCGCGTACACGAAAATGTTTCTGCCGAAGGCCCTTCTGCATCAAATTCCTCTTCATCACTTGAAGAAACAGGGTCATCAAAATCTCTTTCGTCTTTCAGCTGTCTGCATATGTTGTGTAGAACCGTACATGATACTATTACTGCCATTGTTGTGCCAAGTGATATTCTCTTTCCTAAGGACAGTACGGGAAAACGACGTTTCATGACTCCAGACAGATTTTCAGCTTCAGTCTTTGGATTAGCTAGTGGTGTCATCAAATATGATTTCACCCCATAGCCACCATCCCCCAAAAGAAAGTATGACCCAAATTCACCGTTTTCAAATCTGGATCTAATACGGCTATTGCTAAAGATATAGCTGTCATGTGCCGATCCAGGCCATCTTGCTACTAGATCTGTTATTTCCAGATTTGAATTGCAGATAGCCTTAGCCATAAAAAAACAATTGTTAAAGAAATTAAATGAAATCTTTCAAAATAACTCACCTGAACATTAAATGAAAAATAACCCTTGCGACACCGAAAAATTTCTGCATCTAATCCACCTGGAGATTGTATTTTTATGTGAGTACAATCTATAGCTCCTATTACTTTAGGAAATGCCGCAATTTTATGAAAAAAGGTAGCGGGTTTTTTCATGTCCTCTGAAGAATGCGGCATTTTTATAAATTTTAATGATTGCCGTGCGATAGCCGTAGAGACTTTCTTTACAACGCGGCTTGCTGTTGCGATTGATGCGCCGCAATAATCCCCAATAACCATCATCATAAAGCTACCGATGGCGTAAAACCTTAAGTTCAATAGTACCATTTGTATTGGCGATAAGGCATTATTTCTAAATTCAATTTTAATTAATAATTTTATATATTTTTCGAAATATCTTACCTATCTGTTGCAGACTTTATATTGTTGTGAACAAGACTGCAAACAAAACGTATTGCAGACTTTGATAATCTATATCTCTGTCTGAATTCTTCATCAGATAATTTGAAGTGGTTCCGGTGGCCAGGAACATTTCTTTTTTTGCGATATGAACTTTTAAAATACAAAATATTACAAAACTGTAAATGTTGGTTCATATTTCTATCCATTTTATTTGTTTTATTTTCCGATTAGTGTGCTAACCGCCAAATTTTCTTCGGTTAAATTTAACACACACTTTTTGGTTAAATTATGTCAGTTAAGAGTTAATCATATATTGTGTAATACAATTTGGCCAAACTTTCGGTTAAAATTATGATTATTTTTTAATCAAAGGTGGTGAAAACGGGCGTTATATGAAAAGTCTTATTTAATTAAGATAAAAGTATGGTAGCACTACTAAATACTAAAAAATATCATAAAAAAGGGTAGTTATTTACAAGGTGATCCCAAAAAACAGCTGGTTCTTATTACTTTGTCTGTTGTTTTTGTACTGTTGTGATATTGAGGCCACCCTGCTAAGTTAATCCAATGGAAACTTAAAGGGCATAATAAACCACACAAATTGCTTTGCAAACATGACAAAATATTAGTTGAATTTAAATGTACCACATCGGTGACTTAAGTTTCATTTAATTGTTTAGTGAAGAAGAGAATTTTGTCCAGCCACCGGTACAAATTTTTTAGCTTCAGGCGTTTAGGCTGTGCGATCATAAATCAATTAGTCAATAATGTTACAATTCTATATACATATACATATATATATATATAGATACACAAACCTTTAATAATATTGTAAATAATTTAGGGTTCTTTCAGTAAAATATCCTTTTTATTTTCTATTTATTTTTTTAAACGAATGCCTTTTACTTATCGTCTTATTTTGGCATTTGTGTTCATTTATTACGAAGATGTTCATTTTATAAGAACCAAACGTGTGTGGAAAAAATGAAAGCTTTTTCAGTCACTCACCTAAAATGTGTTTTAATTTTATGAAAACCTAAATCAGTTTTCGTTCGTTTTTTTTACGAACGAACAAATATTTTCATTTTCTAAAAACAGGCTGTAAAAGGCGGCTTTTAAAAGTGAACAAAATTTTAGTGTGTTTTAATTTTAATAAAATTTAATAAATAAAATAAAAATTTATAAATATTATAATTTAAAAATCAAGGTAAATATAAATGTATATGTAAAATATATTAATGTAAATTAAAAATTGTTTTTTTATGTATTCAGCATGTTCTCAAAGCAGGCCATTTTCTTCGAAAATGAGGATAAAAGAGCGGAAGAGCGACACAAGTTACAAGTTGACAAGCTTCACTTAAAAGTAGAATTATTAAATTTAGAGATATCTTTAAAAAAACTAGAAATCAGAAAATATGGGCGCATTCAATAGCTTTAACTTTTCTTGGAAAATGTCCAAACATATACTAGTATATGTTTTTAATTATTTTATAAAAGTTGTTTATGTTTTATTACTCCTATTTTATTAAAAAAAAGTACTGAATTTTTTTTTTTTTTTGTTTATTTTCCTTTTTTTTTAATTTTATTTTATTTTTATAATAATCAAGTTTGTGATGTAAAACGATTTTAAAAACAAAACGATTTTAAATCTATAATGGCGTTATCAGTATCTTTAAAAATGGATTTATAATACATTTTTCTCGTTTTTCTGAATACATTCATTTTGAATTTTATTCCATATGTGTAAATTGAATTGTATAATGCAAGTCTTAAATATTTTGACGGAAATGCTTTCTTGATCTACTTATTGTTTGAAAACTTTTAAAAAACAATGACAACTTATCGTGTAAGGGTTTAATTTTCCTCAAAATACTTAAGACTTGTATTGAAGTGTGAAACTGCCTTAAATATGACTGAATATTTTTTTATGTTTAGCAATAATATACATACGTATGTATGAAATATTTAATATATGAAAAAATAAAAAACAAATTTATGTATGTTTATAAAATATGCGGAATTTCATTTTATTTGTATCAATCAGGGACAGAAAATACTAATTATTTTGGATTTTTATTTTTTTGAGTAAATATAAGTTTTACTACACATTCAATTACTTGTGTTCTGAAAACAGCACATAACTGTTATTTTTGTTGGAAAAAAAAAATCAAAAAATAACTTTCATTCTGGCTGGAAAAAATAAAAATCAAATAATGACTGTTATCATCCGACTTTTATAAAAAAAAGAATAATTATTGTGGTCTCAGACATCAATATGTATGTATGTACCATAGCTGTAAATGAATAATTAATTTTTTTTAATTAATTCGCGAATCATTCATGCGTTGAATTAGCAAATTTTGAATTAATTCTTTTAACACACAAAATGAATTGAATGAAATTTGAGTCAATTCAAATGAATTGCAATTATGTAATTTTAAATTCAAATGAATTTGTAGAATGAATTGCAATTTGTTTCCAATTCAAATGAATTTGTAGAAGTGGAGTAAATTTTTAGGAACTTTGAAACTCAACAACATTTTTTGCTGCCAAAGCTGTGCTGGTTTACTCGAAATTCTTTATACTTTTACTACAATTGGAAAATTTGTTTACTTTTTGAATTAAAAACTTCCTTCCAACTGCAATAAAAATAGTAAATTTTAGTAATTCCCCCTAGATCTGCTTTTGAATTTGATTGATTGCAACTCATTTTTGATTTCATTTATTTGAATTGCTAATTCTTTTTTCTAATTCATTTGAATGAATTTAAAATCAATTCACTTGAAGAAACAGGGTCATCAAAATCTCTTTCGTCTTTCAGCTGTCTGCATATGTTGTGTAGAACCGTACATGATACTATTACTGCCATTGTTGTGCCAAGTGATATTCTCTTTCCTAAGGACAGTACGGGAAAACGACGTTTCATGACTCCAGACAGATTTTCAGCTTCAGTCTTTGGATTAGCTAGTGGTGTCATCAAATATGATTTCACCCCATAGCCACCATCCCCCAAAAGAAAGTTTGACCCAAATTCACCGTTTTCAAATCTGGATCTAATACGGCTATTGCTAAAGATATAGCTGTCATGTGCCGATCCAGGCCATCTTGCTTCTAGATCTGTTATTTCCAGATTTGAATTGCAGATAGCCTTAGCCATAAAAAAACAATTGTTAAAGAAATTAAATGAAATCTTTCAAAATAACTCAGCTGAACATTAAATGAAAAATAACCCTTGCGACACCGAAAAATTTCTGCATCTAATCCACCTGGAGATTGTATTTTTATGTGAGTACAATCTATAGCTCCTATTACTTTAGGAAATGCCGCAATTTTATGAAAAAAGGTAGCGGGTTTTTTCATGTCCTCTGAAGAATGCGGCATTTTTATAAATTTTAATGATTGCCGTGCGATAGCCGTAGAGACTTTCTTTACAACGCGGCTTGCTGTTGCGATTGATGCGCCGCAATAATCCCCAATAACCATCATAAAGCTACCGATGGCGTAAAACCTTAAGTTCAATAGTACCATTTGTATTGGCGATAAGGCATTATTTCTAAATTCAATTTTAATTAATAATTTTATATATTTTTCGAAATATCTTACCTATCTGTTGCAGGCTTTATATTGTTGTGAACAAGACTGCAAACAAAACGTATTGCAGACTTTGATAATCTATATCTCTGTCTGAATTCTTCATCAGATAATTTGAAGTGGTTCCGGTGGCCAGGAACATTTCTTTTTTTGCGATATGAACTTTTAAAATACAAAATATTACAAAACTGTAAATGTTGGTTCATATTTCTATCCATTTTATTTGTTTTATTTTCCGATTAGTGTGCTAACCGCCAAATTTTCTTCGGTTAAATTTAACACACACTTTTTGGTTAAATTATGTCAGTTAAGAGTTAATCATATATTGTGTAATACAATTTGGCCAAACTTTCGGTTAAAATTATGATTATTTTTTAATCAAAGGTGGTGAAAACGGGCGTTATATGAAAAGTCTTATTTAATTAAGATAAAAGTATGGTAGCACTACTAAATACTAAAAAATATCATAAAAAAGGGTAGTTATTTACAAGGTGATCCCAAAAAACAGCTGGTTCTTATTACTTTGTCTGTTGTTTTTGTACTGTTGTGATATTGAGGCCACCCTGCTAAGTTAATCCAATGGAAACTTAAAGGGCATAATAAACCACACAAATTGCTTGGCAAACATGACAAAATATTAGTTGAATTTAAATGTACCACATCGGTGACTTAAGTTTCATTTAATTGTTTAGTGAAGAAGAGAATTTTGTCCAGCCACCGGTACAAATTTTTTAGCTTCAGGCGTTTAGGCTGTGCGATCATAAATCAATGAGTCAATAATGTTACAATTCTATATACATATACATATATATATATATAGATACACAAACCTTTAATAATATTGTAAATAATTTAGGGTTCTTTCAGTAAAATATCCTTTTTATTTTCTATTTATTTTTTTAAACGAATGCCTTTTACTTATCGTCTTATTTTGGCATTTGTGTTCATTTATTACGAAGATGTTCATTTTATAAGAACCAAACGTGTGTGGAAAAAATGAAAGCTTTTTCAGTCACTCACCTAAAATGTGTTTTAATTTTATGAAAACCTAAATCAGTTTTCGTTCGTTTTTTTTACGAACGAACAAATATTTTCATTTTCTAAAAACAGGCTGTAAAAGGCGGCTTTTAAAAGTGAACAAAATTTTAGTGTGTTTTAATTTAAATAAAATTTAATAAATAAAATAAAAATTTATAAATATTATAATTTAAAAATCAAGGTAAATATAAATGTATATGTAAAATATATTAATGTAAATTAAAAATTGTTTTTTTATGTATTCAGCATAATCTCAAAGCAGGCCATTTTCTTCGAAAATGAGGATAAAAGAGCGGAAGAGCGACACAAGTTACAAGTTGACAAGCTTCACTTAAAAGTAGAATTATTAAATTTAGAGATATCTTTAAAAAAACTAGAAATCAGAAAATATGGGCGCATTCAATAGCTTTAACTTTTCTTGGAAAATGTCCAAACATATACTAGTATATGTTTTTAATTATTTTATAAAAGTTGTTTATGTTTTATTACTCCTATTTTATTAAAAAAAAATACTGATTTTTTTTTTTTTTTTTGTTAATTTTCCTTTTTTTTAATTTTATTTTATTTTTATAATAATCAAGTTTGTGATGTAAAACGATTTTAAAAACAAAACGATTTTAAATCTATAATGGCGTTATCAGTATCTTTAAAAATGGATTTATAATACATTTTTCTCTTTTTTCTGAATACATTCATTTTGAATTTTATTCCATATGTGTAAATTGAATTGTATAATGCAAGTCTTAAATATTTTGACGGAAATGCTTTCTTGATCTACTTATTGTTTGAAAACTTTTAAAAAACAATGACAACTTATCGTGTAAGGGTTTAATTTTCCTCAAAATACTTAAGACTTGTATTGAAGTGTGAAACTGCCTTAAATATGACTGAATATTTTTTTATGTTTAGCAATAATATACATACGTATGTATGAAATATTTAATATATGAAAAAATAAAAAACAAATTTATGTATGTTTATAAAATATGCGGAATTTCATTTTATTTGTATCAATCAGGGACAGAAAATACTAATTATTTTGGATTTTTATTTTTTTGAGTAAATATAAGTTTTACTACACATTCAATTACTTGTATTGAAGTGTGAAACTGCCTTAAATATGACTGAATATTTTTTTATGTTTAGCAATAATATACATACGTATGTATGAAATATTTAATATATGAAAAAATAAAAAACTAATTTATGTATGTTTATAAAATATGCGGAATTTCATTTTATTTGTATCAATCAGGGACAGAAAATACTAATTATTTTGGATTTTTATTTTTTTGAGTAAATATAAGTTTTACTACACATTCAATTACTTGTGTTCTGAAAACAGCACATAACTGTTATTTTTGTTGGAAAAAAAAATCAAAAAATAACTTTCATTCTGGCTGGAAAAAATAAAAATCAAATAATGACTGTTATCATCCGACTTTTATAAAAAAAAGAATAATTATTGTGGTCTCAGACATCAATATGTATGTATGTACCATAGCTGTAAATGAATAATTAATGTTTTTTAATTAATTCGCGAATCATTCATGCGTTGAATTAGCAAATTTTGAATTAATTCTTTTAACACACAAAATGAATTGAATGAAATTTGAGTCAATTCAAATGAATTGCAATTATGTAATTTTAAATTCAAATGAATTTGTAGAATGAATTGCAATTTGTTTCTAATTCAAATGAATTTGTAGAAGTGGAGTAAATTTTTAGCAACTTTGAAACTCAACAACATTTTTTGCTGCCAAAGCTGTGCTGGTTTACTCGAAATTCTTTATACTTTTACTACAATTGGAAAATTTGTTTACTTTTTGAATTAAAAACTTCCTTCCAACTGCAATAAAAATAGTAAATTTTAGTAATTCCCCCTAGATCTGCTTTTGAATTTGATTGATTGCAACTCATTTTTGATTTCATTTATTTGAATTGCTAATTCTTTTTTCTAATTCATTTGAATGAATTTAAAATCAATTCAAATGAATTGAATTGGAAACGAATTGCAACTCATTCTACAAATTCATTTGAAATGTAAAACGAATTGAAATTAATTCTTTCTAATTCTGCGAAAAGAATTTATTAAAAATTTAGCTAATTCGTAACAAATTAAAATCAAAAAAGAATGATTCATTGACAGCTCTGGTATGTAGATAGATACTTATAACTTAGAGAAATAGTTTTTAATAAGATTGCTTCGCGTACACGAAAATGTTTCTGCCGAAGGCCCTTCTGCATCAAATTCCTCTTCATCACTTGAAGAAACAGGGTCATCAAAATCTCTTTCGTCTTTCAGCTGTCTGCATATGTTGTGTAGAACCGTACATGATACTATTACTGCCATTGTTGTGCCAAGTGATATTCTCTTTCCTAAGGACAGTACGGGAAAACGACGTTTCATGCCTAGTGGTGTCATCAAATATGATTTCACCCCATAGCCACCATCCCCCAAAAGAAAGTATGACCCAAATTCACCGTTTTCAAATCTGGATCTAATGCGGCTAAAGATATAGCTGTCATGTGCCGATCCAGGCCATCTTGCTACTAGATCTGTTATTTCCAGATTTGAATTGCAGATAGCCTTAGCCATAAAAAAACAATTGTTAAAGAAATTAAATGAAATCTTTCAAAATAACTCAGCTGAACATTAAATGAAAAATAACCCTTGCGACACCGAAAAATTTCTGCATCTAATCCACCTGGAGATTGTATTTTTATGTGAGTACAATCTATAGCTCCTATTACTTTAGGAAATGCCGCAATTTTATGAAAAAAGGTAGCGGGTTTTTTCATGTCCTCTGAAGAATGCGGCATTTTTATAAATTTTAATGATTGCCGTGCGATAGCCGTAGAGACTTTCTTTACAACGCGGCTTGCTGTTGCGATTGATGCGCCGCAATAATCCCCAATAACCATCATAAAGCTACCGGTGGCGTAAAACCTTAAGTTCAATAGTACCATTTGTATTGGCGATAAGGCATTATTTCTAAATTCAATTTTAATTAATAATTTTATATATTTTTCGAAATATCTTACCTATCTGTTGCAGACTTTATATTGTTGTGAACAAGACTGCAAACAAAACGTATTGCAGACTTTGATAATCTATATCTCTGTCTGAATTCTTCATCAGATAATTTGAAGTGGTTCCGGTGGCCAGGAACATTTCTTTTTTTGCGATATGAACTTTTAAAATACAAAATATTACAAAACTGTAAATGTTGGTTCATATTTCTATCCATTTTATTTGTTTTATTTTCCGATTAGTGTGCTAACCGCCAAATTTTCTTCGGTTAAATTTAACACACACTTTTTGGTTAAATTATGTCAGTTAAGAGTTAATCATATATTGTGTAATACAATTTGGCCAAACTTTCGGTTAAAATTATGATTATTTTTTAATCAAAGGTGGTGAAAACGGGCGTTATATGAAAAGTCTTATTTAATTAAGATAAAAGTATGGTAGCACTACTAAATACTAAAAAATATCATAAAAAAGGGTAGTTATTTACAAGGTGATCCCAAAAAACAGCTGGTTCTTATTACTTTGTCTGTTGTTTTTGTACTGTTGTGATATTGAGGCCACCCTGCTAAGTTAATCCAATGGAAACTTAAAGGGCATAATAAACCACACAAATTGCTTGGCAAACATGACAAAATATTAGTTGAATTTAAATGTACCACATCGGTGACTTAAGTTTCATTTAATTGTTTAGTGAAGAAGAGAATTTTGTCCAGCCACCGGTACAAATTTTTTAGCTTCAGGCGTTTAGGCTGTGCGATCATAAATCAATGAGTCAATAATGTTACAATTCTATATACATATACATATATATATATATAGATACACAAACCTTTAATAATATTGTAAATAATTTAGGGTTCTTTCAGTAAAATATCCTTTTTATTTTCTATTTATTTTTTTAAACGAATGCCTTTTACTTATCGTCTTATTTTGGCATTTGTGTTCATTTATTACGAAGATGTTCATTTTATAAGAACCAAACGTGTGTGGAAAAAATGAAAGCTTTTTCAGTCACTCACCTAAAATGTGTTTTAATTTTATGAAAACCTAAATCAGTTTTCGTTCGTTTTTTTTACGAACGAACAAATATTTTCATTTTCTAAAAACAGGCTGTAAAAGGCGGCTTTTAAAAGTGAACAAAATTTTAGTGTGTTTTAATTTAAATAAAATTTAATAAATAAAATAAAAATTTATAAATATTATAATTTAAAAATCAAGGTAAATATAAATGTATATGTAAAATATATTAATGTAAATTAAAAATTGTTTTTTTATGTATTCAGCATAATCTCAAAGCAGGCCATTTTCTTCGAAAATGAGGATAAAAGAGCGGAAGAGCGACACAAGTTACAAGTTGACAAGCTTCACTTAAAAGTAGAATTATTAAATTTAGAGATATCTTTAAAAAAACTAGAAATCAGAAAATATGGGCGCATTCAATAGCTTTAACTTTTCTTGGAAAATGTCCAAACATATACTAGTATATGTTTTTAATTATTTTATAAAAGTTGTTTATGTTTTATTACTCCTATTTTATTAAAAAAAAATACTGATTTTTTTTTTTTTTTTTGTTAATTTTCCTTTTTTTTAATTTTATTTTATTTTTATAATAATCAAGTTTGTGATGTAAAACGATTTTAAAAACAAAACGATTTTAAATCTATAATGGCGTTATCAGTATCTTTAAAAATGGATTTATAATACATTTTTCTCTTTTTTCTGAATACATTCATTTTGAATTTTATTCCATATGTGTAAATTGAATTGTATAATGCAAGTCTTAAATATTTTGACGGAAATGCTTTCTTGATCTACTTATTGTTTGAAAACTTTTAAAAAACAATGACAACTTATCGTGTAAGGGTTTAATTTTCCTCAAAATACTTAAGACTTGTATTGAAGTGTGAAACTGCCTTAAATATGACTGAATATTTTTTTATGTTTAGCAATAATATACATACGTATGTATGAAATATTTAATATATGAAAAAATAAAAAACAAATTTATGTATGTTTATAAAATATGCGGAATTTCATTTTATTTGTATCAATCAGGGACAGAAAATACTAATTATTTTGGATTTTTATTTTTTTGAGTAAATATAAGTTTTACTACACATTCAATTACTTGTATTGAAGTGTGAAACTGCCTTAAATATGACTGAATATTTTTTTATGTTTAGCAATAATATACATACGTATGTATGAAATATTTAATATATGAAAAAATAAAAAACAAATTTATGTATGTTTATAAAATATGCGGAATTTCATTTTATTTGTATCAATCAGGGACAGAAAATACTAATTATTTTGGATTTTTATTTTTTTGAGTAAATATAAGTTTTACTACACATTCAATTACTTGTGTTCTGAAAACAGCACATAACTGTTATTTTTGTTGGAAAAAAAAATCAAAAAATAACTTTCATTCTGGCTGGAAAAAATAAAAATCAAATAATGACTGTTATCATCCGACTTTTATAAAAAAAAGAATAATTATTGTGGTCTCAGACATCAATATGTATGTATGTACCATAGCTGTAAATGAATAATTAATTTTTTTTAATTAATTCGCGAATCATTCATGCGTTGAATTAGCAAATTTTGAATTAATTCTTTTAACACACAAAATGAATTGAATGAAATTTGAGTCAATTCAAATGAATTGCAATTATGTAATTTTAAATTCAAATGAATTTGTAGAATGAATTGCAATTTGTTTCTAATTCAAATGAATTTGTAGAAGTGGAGTAAATTTTTAGCAACTTTGAAACTCAACAACATTTTTTGCTGCCAAAGCTGTGCTGGTTTACTCGAAATTCTTTATACTTTTACTACAATTGGAAAATTTGTTTACTTTTTGAATTAAAAACTTCCTTCCAACTGCAATAAAAATAGTAAATTTTAGTAATTCCCCCTAGATCTGCTTTTGAATTTGATTGATTGCAACTCATTTTTGATTTCATTTATTTGAATTGCTAATTCTTTTTTCTAATTCATTTGAATGAATTTAAAATCAATTCAAATGAATTGAATTGGAAACGAATTGCAACTCATTCTACAAATTCATTTGAAATGTAAAACGAATTGAAATTAATTCTTTCTAATTCTGCGAAAAGAATTTATTAAAAATTTAGCTAATTCGTAACAAATTAAAATCAAAAAAGAATGATTCATTGACAGCTCTGGTATGTAGATAGATACTTATAACTTAGAGAAATAGTTTTTAATAAGATTGCTTCGCGTACACGAAAATGTTTCTGCCGAAGGCCCTTCTGCATCAAATTCCTCTTCATCACTTGAAGAAACAGGGTCATCAAAATCTCTTTCGTCTTTCAGCTGTCTGCATATGTTGTGTAGAACCGTACATGATACTATTACTGCCATTGTTGTGCCAAGTGATATTCTCTTTCCTAAGGACAGTACGGGAAAACGACGTTTCATGACTAGTGGTGTCATCAAATATGATTTCACCCCATAGCCACCATCCCCCAAAAGAAAGTATGACCCAAATTCACCGTTTTCAAATCTGGATCTAATGCGGCTATTGCTAAAGATATAGCTGTCATGTGCCGATCCAGGCCATCTTGCTACTAGATCTGTTATTTCCAGATTTGAATTGCAGATAGCCTTAGCCATAAAAAAACAATTGTTAAAGAAATTAAATGAAATCTTTCAAAATAACTCAGCTGAACATTAAATGAAAAATAACCCTTGCGACACCGAAAAATTTCTGCATCTAATCCACCTGGAGATTGTATTTTTATGTGAGTACAATCTATAGCTCCTATTACTTTAGGAAATGCCGCAATTTTATGAAAAAAAGGTAGCGGGTTTTTTCATGTCCTCTGAAGAATGCGGCATTTTTATAAATTTTAATGATTGCCGTGCGATAGCCGTAGAGACTTTCTTTACAACGCGGCTTGCTGTTGCGATTGATGCGCCGCAATAATCCCCAATAACCATCATAAAGCTACCGGTGGCGTAAAACCTTAAGTTCAATAGTACCATTTGTATTGGCGATAAGGCATTATTTCTAAATTCAATTTTAATTAATAATTTTATATATTTTTCGAAATATCTTACCTATCTGTTGCAGACTTTATATTGTTGTGAACAAGACTGCAAACAAAACGTATTGCAGACTTTGATAATCTATATCTCTGTCTGAATTCTTCATCAGATAATTTGAAGTGGTTCCGGTGGCCAGGAACATTTCTTTTTTTGCGATATGAACTTTTAAAATACAAAATATTACAAAACTGTAAATGTTGGTTCATATTTCTATCCATTTTATTTGTTTTATTTTCCGATTAGTGTGCTTACCGCCAAATTTTCTTCGGTTAAATTTAACACACACTTTTTGGTTAAATTATGTCAGTTAAGAGTTAATCATATATTGTGTAATACAATTTGGCCAAACTTTCGGTTAAAATTATGATTATTTTTTAATCAAAGGTGGTGAAAACGGGCGTAACGCCCGTTAATTAAGATAAAAGTATGGTAGCACTACTAAATACTAAAAAATATCATAAAAAAGGGTTGTTATTTACAAGGTGATCCCAAAAATCAGCTGGTTCTTATTACTTTGTCTGTTGTTTTTGTACTGTTGTGATATTGAGGCCACCCTGCTAAGTTAATCCAATGGAAACTTAAAGGGCATAATAAACCACACAAATTGCTTGGCAAACATGACAAAATATTAGTTGAATTTAAATGTACCACATCGGTGACTTCAGTTTCATTTAATTGTTTAGTGAAGAAGAGAATTTTGTATTTAAAACGATTTTAAACATAAATGTGTTTTAATGTCAATCCTGAAAATTGGCCATTAGAGTCCACACTTAAACAGCGTTTACATTTGACAGTACTGGCAAGACAGTAAGCAAATACATATTAGTTGCCAAAGACACTACTCGCTGTTTTCGTGACGGAGCGTCCAGACAGTAGTTAAGACAGTGCAAGTTCTAGCTAAACGTTTTTTATATGAACTTAGCAAATTAAAAATAGCATTTACCAACTATTTTTTGTGAACATAGATAACACTTAAGTAAAACATACAAAACCAAAGCATAATTTATTAATTTTCTTTTAATTGTTGATTTTTTTTTACTTTTTCAAACAAAACTTCAAATTACTGACAGCAAATGTCAAATCACTGTCCATTTTACTGTCTGCAAAATTTGCAAGACAGAAACAAGACAGTTGGAAAAGTGTACAAGTATTAGTGAAAAGGTTTGTATGTATTGCAACTGTCTTGACAGTACTGTCAAATGTAAACACCGTGTTAAAATAACACCCAGCCTACAACTGACATCAAATGGTTAACATTAACACTAACATCATGTTAGTGTTAGGTATAGCCTCCTCATGTTAGTGTTTTGTTTGTGTTTTAACAGTGTTGTTAAGCAATCTGTCTTGAAAGCTATTTTATAACATAACTTGACGTTTAAGATTGACAGACAGCTTTTTTTTGTTGCTTTTTATTAACTTTTTTATACAACTTGTCAAAAAATACGCGCGTGGCTGATAAATAATTAAAATTAAAGCGCAAAATAAAGTGCAAAATAAGTTTTCCGAAAATAAATTCATTTTAAAAGCAAATTGGTGAAAAATAAAAGAGAACTTGACGCTACGGTAGCAAAAAAAAAATATAACAAGCACGTTAATATTTAATATTGTTATTTTTAGCGATGTATACTATGTTTAAGCGCTAAACTTTTTCTTCGCTATGAATATAACACACAACCTGTCTTTAGCTTGTTTTTAAACTTATGTTGTAAGATAATTACGTGTTCTCCACCTAAAACACATTGGCAATTTGACTAAGTTAATCTGCCGGCGTTATTGCTTGTGTTAAGACATCACAAATTGCAGGTTTGGCCGTAAGGTAATAACCTCTGCGATTGAATTTGACGTATGCTGATATAAAAAAACATTGGCAATTTGGCGAAGTTAATCTGCCGGCGTTATTGCTTGTGTTAATACATCACAAATTGCACGTGTGGCCGTAAGGTAATAACCCCTGCGATTGAATTTGACGTTTGCTGATATAAAAATCGTATTTTAATCGTATTTTGTACCGCAAGGTACAAAACGTTAATTTAACGAAAAACGTGTTTGTTTTTACGTCATTAGAAGCATTGGCACCACTGTTAAATAGTTTTAAAATTTAAAACGTTTTTCAACACTTGCCTAACAACAAAGAATTTACCAACCCAGTAGGCGCCATATTTTTTAAAGCCATTATTACCGGGTTACCTGAACAAAAACACAAACAATTGCATGCAATTTATTCGGCTTCTAATACAAACTTTGCAATTTCGTTCAGTTTGTCCAGGACATTGAGCGGGAAACGAGCATTATTTTTTATTTTTGTCATTTGAGACGGGAGTAGGTGTGTCGGCTTGGTTTATTAAAGTGAAAAACGAGTGTTTAATAACAAAAATGTAAGATTCTTCAAACAAATTTAAAAAATTAAGAACGTGTAAAGAAAAAAAGTTGTAAAAATTTCAAGTGTTTTTTGGTTTTTGAAAGTCGATTTTAAGTAATTAAACGTAAATATGTATGTACATATTTTTATAGTATTTGCATTTTTGCCATTTAAAGGGAAATAAAGTTACATGTTCGTAAACAACAAATTTGATATTATTTAATTTAAAAAAAATAATTTGTAAAAGAAAGCTCAACGTCCTAATGTATACACATAGACACAGTTTGAGAATGCACGCGCACACCCATGTAATGTGTTTTTTATGTGATTTTATGTTTGCTAATAAACAAGTTCTTAAAAATACAACGAGTAAGTACTTTTAGTTATTATAAAAATTGCTATCTTTGTACAAAAGAGTTTGCAATGTACATTAAAATAAAAAATGAGTGAAACATGCATGTATTGCCAATAATCAAAAGAAATTGTGTGCCGGTATCAGCGTTGCCATTTCCTAAATAATTATTCAAAACTATACTACTGTTCGAATACTTTTGATTTTTTTAAGCAATTGCATTTTTGTGTATCCTTTGTGCAATTATACCCTACACCTTTATAGTGGGGTTTTATCCGTTTTTGCTAAGTTTGCAACTCATACCCTACCTTTTAATACAGTTTAACCTCGCTTATCAGGGGCTCTATTAACCGCTGTTTCCTATCTTTTACAACCTCTATTCGTGTTCTTACCACTATTACCGTGTAAAAAACATAAGTTTGTTTTCCTTCCAATCAAATACACATAAGCATAACTAAAATCCGGTGATTCCCATTGTTTGTTATGTATGCACTCATGTTTATCTTACATAAAAGTACATACGTATGTATGTAGAACGTATTAATTTAAAACATCTCTGTAAAATGTAGACGAATTTATAAAAATATGTAATTTTTTGTGTTTTCACACGAAAATCTGACGGAATTCTATCCGACATAAAAACAATGTCTGCAAAATTTGCTGTCAATGCCACACTATCCCACAAAAAAGATGCAAACTCAAATGACTCATCTACTTTACAAGAAAAGGCAACTCTGATCGCATATAATCTATAATTTTATGAAAATGTTCATAAACATTTCCAAGTCGGACAGACTTGTCAAAAAAATCTGTCACTCAATTCATTTTTAAGCCACACTGTCATACATTATGAGCACACATTTTTTTGACATATCGTGCGACTAAATAGGATAGTGAATACCGGCCTTAACCGTGTTTTTTGATTATCTGTGCATAGTCCGGTTCAGTGCTAGCCGGATAATCGAGGTTCAACTGTATACCGATAGACTCGCAATTACTTTCTGTATCGATAATAACATGTCCAGATCTGCCGTTTTTGGTTATTTCTAAAAAAATTGGATATGTGGAGATGCGAATACAAGGTTATTTTATTTTACAGGTGGCGTTGAAAACACAGCTGAGCTACTTTTTTCTTACTTAGAGAAAGGAATGTCAAAAGTTGCTGGTGTTTTTGACTTATTGGCTACGAAAGCAACAAATAAAATTATATGTTGTGTTCTTGGTGTTGTACTTGTTGTAGTATCGCCACCACCGTTTATATGAATTCACCTTGCGCGAATACTTTTTCTCGTATTTTTTATATATCGCGATTAACTGTCAAAGCACTTTTTTTAATTTTTAACATTGTTATCTATCTGTTTATATTACGTTTGTTGCACACCCTTGACAACTCGCTGTGCTACTAAAGGGTAGTTTACACGACCACACAAGTCGTAGGTATTTTGAAGAAAATACAACCCTTTCATGGTAAGTTGTCATTGTTTTTTTTTTTAAAATTTCAAACAACAAGATGCCTTAAATCTGGTTTACCGACTAAAGAGCACTACACAGAACTGTCAAAAGACGGAAGATATTGCGTTTTTTATGTCTCTTTTTTCGAAAGCTACATTCGTAACTGATTTGGGCATTTTTCAGACGTCACTTTTCACAGTTCTGTATAGTACTATGTGGTACCGACGCAAATCCAAATAAAGAACCATGTTCCTAGAGTAAAAATAAAATGAAGTTAAAGTGGCGCAAATGCGTAGTTTTCGAGTTATGGACCTCAACAGTTTTCATATATAGCTATATATGCGATTTCCCACCATATTTCTCAACGTATATGGCCAATATTAGTATCATTGTAAAGCTTTTGAATATATCTTTCTTTCTTTGTATTTAAAAATTCCTAACTCATTAAAAAGTAAAAATACAAGAGCTTTTAGTAAGCATAATAATTACTATGGAGAAAAGTTTTTGTAAGCGAAGCCGGCTATGAAGAGGATCTTTAGTTATGAAATCCTATGTTTCATATCCAATAAATTTTAATTATTTTGACTTTTATTGAAATAAGACACACAAGTATTTACTTATTGCACTTCCTTAAAATTTTGATGTACAATTTTGTAAAAACTGTAATTTGAGTTAAAGAGTTAAACATTTTGAAATAAATTATACGTTGAGAAATAAAGTGGTAAACCGCATATTTATATGAAAATTTTAAAGGTCCATAATTTGAATACTATGGGTTTGCGCCACTGTTTTCACTTTATATTTTCTTATTTCTAAATTTTCTATCCTCCTAGGTACTTTTTTTATTTGGAGCTACGTTGGTAATCTATATTTGTTACTATATTACTTTAGATCCTATAAAGTATATATATTCAGGATCCTTATGTGAAGAGAAGTTCAAATCCAGTTGACCGTCTGTTGAAATGGTGTTTCTGAAGACCAAGGGTGTTACTCTGTATTGCGATACGAATACAACTTCGACGCGAAAGCTAAATGCCAACTTGGTACTCAATCACTTTCCCAAAATTGTTTGAAAATTAAGCAATACTGGTATAAAAGTCAAAGATAGCGCAGATTTGCAGTAATGAAATGGCAAAATATGTAAAAAGATTGGAAATTGATAGTTTAAATAAAAGAAAAGATGCGAAAGCTATCTTACACTTTTGTAATTATAAACACTTTAATTTTTATATACATAGATAGATTCATATATTAATTTATTTATAATTATTAGTAAAAATTTGTAACCGATTATGGCCTTTAAAGGCTAGGTCATAGTATTGTGAGAAATAAAACAAATAAATGCGCAAACACATTAAAGAGTAATAATCACTAGATTTGCCACAATTTTCTTTCGCATCGCAATAGAGAGTAGCCCCCCAGAGCGGAACATAAATGGCTGAGCATATATGGAGCAAAAAAAAAAAAGAAAAAAAAAATGCCTCTAATTTTTTCATAAATTGATGTCCGTCTGTTTTTATGTAAATATATCTGGAGAACGGAAAAAGCAAAAGTTTCCAAATTAAGTAGGTACAAGCATCTTGGTTATCAATACACAACTTCTGAAAAGATGCGGGCGGGATCGGAGATGTTGGCGTGGCACCAAATATATTTATTTATATCCAAAAACCGGTATTTATAAAACTTTCTGTTCTTATCGCACAATGGGGAAGGGTATATAAAATTCGGTAGAGCCGAATATAGCACTCTTGCTTATTTACAAATAAGTCCTCAAAAAAATTAAAAATTTTATTTTCTAGTTATTTTTCCGGAACAAGTCCAGTTTACCAACGCAGCTCCAAATAAAAAAAAAATTACATAGGGTGATAGAAAATTGAAAAATAAGAAGAAAAAATAAAATGGCAAAATTCTCGGAAACGCATAGTTTCCGAGTTATAGACCTAGGAAGTTTTCATATGAATTTGTGATTTCCCACTACATTTCTGAACGTATATGGCCAATATTGGTATCATTTGAAAGCTTTTGAACAGATCTTTCTGGAAATGCAAAATTTAGCTCTTTAGCTCCTAATACAGTTTTTACAAAATTTTATATCAAAATGTTACGGAAGTGCACTAGGTAATAAAAATTTTATCAAAAAATCCCAGCTTCGCTAAATAAAGCTTCTCCACATAGCCAGCCTTTGACCGGGCGCAAGGGTTTTCTCCTCTATGGTATAATAAACACCGGCTTCGCTATATAAAGCTTTTCCACATAGCCGGCCTTCGGCCGGGCGCAAGGATTTTCTCCTCTATGGTATAACAAACACCGGCTTCGCTAAATAAAGCTTCTCCGGATTAAAAAACAAATTTAAAACATAAATACATATATTGGTTTTTATGCTTACTAAAAACTTTTGTTTTTTCGTAAATTCATCGCCGCTCCTTAATGGATTTAGAATTTTTAAATAAAATATTTATATCCAGAAAGATCTATTCAAAAGCTTTCAAATGATACCAATATTGGCCATATAGGTTCAGAAATGTAATGGGAAATCGCAAATTCATATGAAAACTTCAGAGGTCCATAACTCGGAAACTATGCGTTTCCGAGAATTTTGCCATTTTATTTTTTCTTCTTATTTTTCAATTTTCTATCACCCTATGTACTTTTTTTTTTATTTGGAGCTGCGTTGGTAAACTGGACTTAAGCCATTTTTCCATTTATTAGTACGTATTTTTCAATATGTAAAAAATTACATCTCTGGTTTTGTTTCTTTGATTTGTAATTATTATTTAACTATTAGTTGCATACAACTTTTGCAACTTAATATAAATTTTAATGCTTTCTTCATTGAAAAAAAATTTTTAAATTTGGTTATTTTTCTTCACATTTGGTAACTTTTCAAAAATGTTGTTTGCTATATATGTCGTGGCAGCACTGAGCATGTCTTTCTGGTCTTTCAGTTTGAAATGTGCATTAAAAGGGAAAATGAAGGAAGCATTGCATGCATTGTCAACAGTGTGACCATTTTTGCAGCTAAATTTAGCATTAAACATTTGGATTTAATTGCAAAAATTTTATTAAGCACTTGGAATTTTCTTTAGCATTTTTATAAAAAGGTTTTAGCTTTTTTTTAGCTTTATTTTAAAAATTTGGAATAACAGTTTGATTGATTAAACTTAATTTTTTTTATAAATTATAAATTTTGACTAAAAATGCTTGCACCCAAAAATAAATTTTGTATGAAAACGGATAATTTTTCTCTTAAGAAATGACTTAGTCATGATGATTGAAGAAATAATTTGGCATTTAATTATAACGATATAAAAGTTTAGTTAAGCCTCGATTTTCGCGGGCTATTGGGACCGAATAAAGTACGTGTAAATCAAATTCGTTATATTTTTAACAAATATTTAAATTAACAAGATTCAAATAGTTTTAATAGATCAGAAATTTCGGATGACAATGGGGGTTTCAATATATCAGTTTTTTAAGCAATCATTTAGTGTGAATTTGTTTTAATTTTTTTTAAAGATTTTAATGCAATCTAAAATTAAAAATACTCTCCATAACTAATAGGCATAGGTACATTTGAATTTTCTTTCTCTAAGGCTAAGATACATTTTAGGGACTTCTTTATATAATAAGATTTACGCGTTGAAACAATACCCTGACCTATTGTATTAGTTGGCAGCAATAAAACTTTAAATGCTTCAAAGTTTAAGTGACACTTGTGAACACTCCTGCTTCTTAAACAAAATTTGGAACCAATCTTCAAAACTGTTGGTAGTTAACCAGGTTCTATTAAATTCGCGTAAAAAGAACGCATATTATAAGTCCGTGTTATATAGGAATCACACTCACATAAGAATCACACTCTTTTGAGGCAAGCCGGGCACCTGGCGTTTAACCTAATTTGGGTGCGCTGAATCCAGTGGTGCGTTCTTTTAGGTTAGCGCTTGTTTTTGAGATATACCGTTATTTCGAAAATGGAGGGGAGGTTACACAACCTATATTCGCGTAACTAAAAAACGGTTTAGCTTATTGAACAAACTAAAAAACCGAAACTCCGCAATAAAATCTCCTTTAATACGACGACTTGTTCTAAATAAAAAAAAAAAAAAAAAACAGACTGACCAAACAAACTTCGAAATATGAACGTAAACAAAAATTTCTACACAAGCTAATTATTTTTGTTTACCGCTAAGAAATTAAATATACCACCAATAGTTTTTAAATTATTTTGAATATTAAATATAAAAAAAATACTATTAACGGCTAATTTTTTTTTTTTAATATTTCAATAAAAAATAAACAAAAGGTTGTTTGTAAAACTTAAAACGATTTTAAATATGCATTGTTATTTCAAAAGGTATTGTGTTTTCTGTACTATGATTATTGTCTGTGATTTGCTGCATATGATAAACACACAAAATGCCTGTCATGTTTGTCAAATTTCACTACTGTATTGAAATTCGGTCTAATTTAGGGTTTTAATACCAGAAATCACTACAGTTTAAGTGATGATTGATCCATTACTTACCATGGGTCCAATATAAATTTCCCTTCTGAAAATCATTTTAGTACGGCTAAAACTGTTACGAATCATGACATTTTAATCAAATTATATAGTTAAAAAGACTAGAAATAAAAGCATTAAACTTTCTGGTGGTTTAACATACTTTGGTCTTAACCGCAAACATTTATAATACTGACGACAGTTTTTATAAAAAATTGTTAATACATAATTTATAGGTCCCATATTCTAACTGTCGGTGGAGGGTATCTAACATTCGGCACAGCCGAATATAGCAATCTACCTTGGTTTAATTTAAATAAGGGATGTAACGATACGCCTTTTTGCCGATACCGATACTCAAAGAGAAATATCGCCGATACCGATACGAATATTAAATTTACTGCCTGGCCCACAATGTCGATAAGAACATTTATTTCGTATATTTATATTCAAAACAAAAACCAATTTAAGTTCTTTATTATTGTTTTCAATAAACATACATATGTTAATATGCGAAAGAAATGTTCTTGTCGACATTGTAGGACTGGCAGTTAAACTCAAGGTAAAGTTAACACTCAAGTAGAGCAATTTCTTTATTATACAAAATAACAGTTGAAGAGATTATTAATATTTAAAATTGATTTAAATAAGATTTTAAAAACAACAAAATTTATTTAAATTCATGGTAAAATGAATTGATTTTTAAAACAAACAAACAGTGTAAGAATAAATATTCAAAATTAATATGAATATGATTTTTGTTTAAAAAACAAAATATTCTCAACTTTTGCGGATATAATTTCACAAATTCGCTTGAAGCAGACCTGCATTTAAATACTTAAAAGTATTTCTGCGCCATGGTCTTACATTTTGAGTATAATATTTAATAGCGCCAGTAAACAAAAGTATCTTCGTCTATAGAAAAATTGAAGATCTAACGTGTATCTAGACTTTTTATTAAGCTGAAACACACCGTAGAATGGACAGACGATCATTCTTCTCCAAATTTTTTTTTAAGATTTTCACAAACGCTTCAACAGTCAGTTCATGTAGACTTTCCTGAACATTTACTAGGTGTAGGGTGACGGTGTTTTCAACACTTTCGGAAAGTAGAGCCATGTTGAGTCTATAAGACGTTTTTTGCATCTATCTTCTCAAATCTTTCATTCAGAGCTAATGGTACTTAAATTGCCAATTATTGGGAATCTAAACTGTTTTGCTTATGCATTTTGTGGTCTCTTTGAAGTAACCCAAAATTTGTAGTGAAATAATTTTTATTTTCACAAAAATCATTAAAACTTAGCATACAATATTTTTAAGCATACAATTACATACAAGATTTTTTATTTATTTATTTATTTAATTATTTCATTGTAGTAATACAATAATCCTATACGGTCAAAAATTTCACATTACATAGGTACATACATACATCCTGAATAACAGATTATATTATCTATCTATATATATAAAATTGTAACGTTACTGACTGACTGACTGATTCATCATCGCACAGCCTAAACGCCTGAAGCTAAAAACTTGAAATTTGGACCAGAGGTTGGTCTCTCCCCAAATCGATCCACTAAGACGGGATTTTTGGAAATTCGAATGTTTAGGAGGTAAAAAAGGGTAAATTCGGTAACCTTATATCTCCAAAACTAAATGAGATACGAAATTAAATTAATACTTATCGTTGTTCTTTAGAAAAATAAGCGGACAGGTGTCTGGTACTCTTTGGAAATTCAGCCCTTTAACGGAGTAAACGGGTAAAACATGTATTTTGGTACTTTTTTGTCACCCCATCTATCTTTTAAACCCATAAACATAGAAATAAGGGTTATATCACATTTGAAACTTATCTAAAAAATCCCCTAATTGTTTTTCATTTCATTGCGTTTCAGAATTAGAGGTTATTGATGCACTTGGTAAAGTTCGATCTCAATCGTTAGGAATAGACAATATTCCAGCTCGCATGGTTAAAATGGTTTTTCCCATTTTATCTAGATATATACTGCACTTTTTGAATACTATTTTAACTACTTCAACATTTCCGATGGCTTGGAAGATTGCCCGTGTTACTCCCATTCCAAAAACGCGAGTAGTAAATGAACCTGGAGATCTTAGACCAATTTCGATCCTTCCGGCTTTGTCTAAAGTTCTTGAGCATTTAATGAAACAGCAAATGTTGGATTCTACCTTTTTAAATATTAGTAGCAGCCAATATGCATTTCGTAATGGCTATAGTTCGACGCTGATGATTCTTGATCTTACTGAGCATATCCGCCATAATATTAATGAGAATAATCTTAGTGTCCTTATATCTCTTGATCTTGCTAACGCTTTTGGTTCTATTTGTCATTCTACGATGATGAGGAAACTCAGGGATGAATATAAATTTTCAAAGTCGGCTTGTAAACTCATTTTTTCATATTTGGCTGGTAGATCTCAATATGTAGAATATAATGGTAATACGTCTGTCTTGCGTATTTTAACCAAGGGTATACCTCAGGGTTCCGTTTTAGGACCTCTACTTTTTACGTTATATATTAATAGCATCTCTGATTTTGTTACTTCATCGTTATGCAAACCATTCATTTTTGCCGATGATGTCTTTTTACTCTTTAAAAGCCGAATTGACTTTAGTGACGTTTTGCAGAACAATATAAATTTTTGCTTAGATCGGGTATGTGAATGGACTTCTTTCAATTCGTTATCTATTAATCCTACTAAGTCTAAAGCAATAATGTTTGGCCCAACCAGTCGTTTTTATCCTGACATTAATATAGTTTTGAGCAATACTCATATTTCTTTGGTTGACCATATAAAGTGTCTAGGTGTATATTTGGACAGCAAACTTTCCTTTGATCCCCATATTGATATGGTTTATGGTAAAATCTATGGTATATTGCGTAAAATTAATTCTACCAACTTATACTTACCTCTACGAATTAGGTATAACTTGGCACATGCTTTGATGTTTTCGAATATCTTATATGGCGTTGAAGCTTACTCAGGTACTGGTTCTATGCGCTTGAGGATGATTAGACGTATATTTAATTTAATAATTCGTTTCGTTTATAATGTTAGACGCTATGAGCATATTAGTAATACCGCTTTTAGTTTTCTTGGATGTACTTTTAATAACTTTATTAAATATCGGAACATGATTTTGTTTTATAAAATTATCAAAAATGGCAAACCACCGGAATTATTAAACTCCTTTGTGTTTACGCGTTCTTCTAGAAATCCCTTAATTCGTATACCAAGAATCTCAACATCCTGTTTCGAAAAATCTTTTATTGTTCGGATTGCTAGGCTTTGGAACTTGTTGCCATTTTCGTTACGGATTTTTTCTTATTCAAATAATGTTTTTCGGTTAAAAATTTTAAACTTCTTAAATACTCTTGATTAGCTACTGATGGATGGATGATAATTATGATATTTATATTTTAATTTGGCTGGGGAGCCTTAATCTAAAGTGATGGTATATTATTATTTTTTATTTTTCATTTTGTTAGTTTTAATTATGAATTATAACTATAGATTAATGAATATTTTATACATGTAGCTTAAGCATTAATTACTTGTAATATTGATTTTTGGCCTTAATGGCTTAATATTACGTAAATAAATGAATAAATAAAAAAAAAAAAAAAAAAAAAATACAAATTTGGTACTTTCTCGAAATTCGGACGTTTAAGGGGTAAAAAGTGTAACTATTTTTGGTACTTTTTTTACAAAACATTTTTGTTATTTATTGACATATACGTATTAAATTATGGGCTGCCACTACAATGTTGAAATTTTTTATGCTTCAATGGGAAGAAAAAAGTACCAAAAAGGGGAAATACGGGAAATTTAATTTCTTAATTTAGCTTTTTGGTTCCACAACTGGCAATTTGTTTAATTATTGTTAATATTGGACCTAGAAACATAAACTTCAACATGCAATATCCTGAGTGGATAACAACCTCTGAGGGTACATTTTGGTACTATTTGAATTTCCGTTATTACATAAAATTCAACATTAAATGAATTATAACTATAGATTAATGAATATTTTATACATGTAGCTTAAGCATTAATTACTTGTAATATTGATTTTTGGCCTTAATGGCTTAATATTACGTAAATAAATGGATAAATAAATAAATAAATGTTCTGAGTAGACAAGAATCTATAAAAGGGAAATTTGTGGTACTTTTTGTTTTTTAACTGGTACTTTTTGAATTTCCGTTAAAATTGGATTTATAAACAGAATATTAAACTTGCAAGTTCCCAAGTGAATGAGAATCTGTAACAGTGGTCTTTTGGTACTAGAAACAAAGCCTAGAAAGAAAGTCCAAGAAAGAAAAGGCGACGCTAACAAAGTATCGGGTTAAATGCAAGTATCCTTAATATTATCTTACATCTAATGGGTGATTTTTTAACCGTAGTTTTTTTAAAAATATAAAAAAACACTCAAATTTGCATCATATATTCAAAATTTTTATTGGAATCGATAAATTGGTCTTTGCCATTAACTTTTTAAAAATAACTTCATGTAAATGTTGCCCGCGGCTCCGGTTCAAATGGTCCATTCGTAGGGTCCAATTTTGCACCACTTTTTCGAGCATTTCGGGCTGTATTCCATGAATAACACGTGTTATGTTATACCCTAAGACTTCAATCGTGTTTGACTTGTCCACATAGACCAACGACTTCACATAACCCCACAAGAAATAGTCAAGAGGCGTCAAATCACATGATATTGGCGGCCAACTCACAGGGCCATTTCGAGAGATAAACTGCTCACCAAATTCATTCTTCAATTTGTCCATTGTTTCACGAGCTGTGTGGCATGTGGCACCGTCTTGTTGAAACCAAATATCAACCAAGTCCAACTCAGTCAATTAGGGCAAAAGAAGTCGCGTATCATGGCTCGATATCGTTCGCCGTTGACGGTAACGTTTTTTCAACGGTTGTCTTTGAAGAAAAATGAACCGATGATGCCACCAGCCCATAAACCACACCAAACTGTAGTTTTTTTGATTTTTATTTTTACGAGCAAAAATAAAAGTTATTCTTTAAAGAAATGTACGTGTTATAATTATTGAGTTGTCTTTAAATATTTATTTTAATGCGCATAAGAAATCCCAATGATGATCACACATTTAAATAAATATTTAAAGACAACTCAATAAATATAACACATATACCTATTTCTTTAAAGAATAACTTTTATTTTTGCTCGAAAAAATAAAAATCAAAAAATAATTGTCATTTTTGTTAAAAAAAAAAAATTTAAATAATTTAAATATTTTTAGTATTAACTCAGGTATATTTCTTTGTAATATAGTTTATTGGCCTAATGAGGCTTTTATATTACCTGCAATAAATTGAAATTGAAATTGAAATTGAAAATAACTTTTATTTATGATCGAAAAAATAAAAATCATAAAATAACTGTTATTTTTATTCAAAAAAATAAAAATCAAAAAATTACTGATTTTTGTTCAAAAAAATAAAAATAAAAAAATTACTGTTATCATCTGACTTTTATGAAAAAAAGGAATAACTGTTACGGTCCCTGTTATTTACTAAAATAAACTGTCAGCTAAACATTCGGCACCATCCATGGTACAATTAATAAGGTAACCACACTAGTCCAGCTGAATATTGTTAACGAACTTTACATTATGTCACAATTGGTTGTGTCACAATTTTATTTGTTGACAAATAAGAATATTTATTAGATTTATTAGAATTAGAGAAATACATGTTGTAGAACTAAGGTTACCTTAGTAATAGTTCCATAGTGAAATAACGCAGGTACTATCGCTACGCAATAAATACAACATTACAATAAAAGTGGAAATTAGTCCCAGCTTACGTCAAAAATTATGTTAAACAAAAATCGAAGCGTGCCGCTGAACGTGATGAAATAAATTAATATATTGTATAGGATGGAGTTTATAAAAATATAAACTCCATCGGTATTTTTAAAACATTATGTGAAATATATTTCGAAGTAAATACTTTAAAGATTCAGTTTTTTCCTAAAGATATATTGATAAAGTGCTCTAAAACTTTAACGACCTATAATTCTTAAACCACGTGCTTTGGCGCAAAAAATTATGTAGGTATATTAGCATTTTTTATTTTAAAAGTATATTTAACCTGCCGTTAAGACATGAGTTCCAAAAACAACAATATTAAAATATTTTAAATGTTTTTTAATAAATTCATTTGTTTTTACGTTATAAAATGTATTATAAATTTGCAAGCATTTATATTTTTGTAGGCTTAAATTAAGATGGTGTACCTACGAGTCTGCAATTATGCATGATGTTCTAGTTATAAAAATAAATATTAATAGTGACACCACTGAAGAATAAATACATTATAAAAAAACACCTGTTTATATTTTTTCAATTGTAGCTGTCGTCTTCATAATAATTCAGTATCTGGCTACACGACTCCAATTGCAGCCAGCAGCATTTTAGCGAGACCTGAAGAACAGGTGCTGCTGAGTTGACAATCCTTGGCCGGTGATCTTTGAACGCCGAGTCGTTCCCGTGCGTAGAACCGATTGTCGTGGTAACACGACTCCAATTGCAGCCAGCAGCATTTGTAGTCGTGTATCCTGCTGTGGTGAATGTGTTTAATGCATTAAGTGATGTAACTAGGGGTTTTCCATATATGTACTACTAAAAAAAAATTTCCTTTATAAGAAAAATTATTTAATTTTACAGAAAACAAACGGAAAATGGCGAAAATTCACATATTTTAAGAAAATAGTAATAAAATGGTACAGATAAATAAAATTGATAAAATAAACAAATTTTATTATAAATAAAAGGTAATGTACATTTCTAAATTAGTTGTATTGCAAATTGTTTTACTGTCACTAAACGCAGGTTAAATGCATAAAATCTACGATCAATTAAAATAGTACAACACTTTAACTTGCAATCAAAACCCTGCACATCAGCAAAATCTCGCTTAAATCTAAAAAAAGTTATATCGTATGTGCGTGTTTTTTGATTTTTGTGATGCAGAGGAAATTAAACAAGATGAAGTTTTGTCAATAATGGAATAATTCTTTGCTTTAATCCTGAAAAACAAGTTTGTAGTTTTTAAATTGAGCGCAAAATTTTAGTTGCACTCAGATGAGTCAAGAACAAAAAAGTTGAAATAAACTGATGATTGCAACTGCCTATTTTGAATTCATTACTTAACATCAACAAAATTATTGGAATAATTTTGCACTATCACTGAGTGTGAGTTAAAACTGCAAAATGAGTGCACTACCCCCATCTATGATATTACAAAAAAAAAACAGTCAGCTGTTTTGGTTATGAACAAATTCTGCTTATATCAAAAAACTGCAATGTAACCGCACTAGATTTTGAAGAAGATTTTAAATCAAATCTAAAAATGTCGTTGCAATTTAAACAGCTTATAACACCATAAAAATTTTCAAATTTTGCAGCTCAACTTTCAAGAGATTTTAGGAGAGATCGAATTTTTGGCACTTACAACAAATTAATGTCAAAAATATAAACACTGCTACCAAACTGTGGCTACAACTATTATAGTTTTACATATTTTGAGTTCATTTAAACGGTTTTTTTTTTTTGGAAATATACATATACTAGACAATTGATTTCCTTTTAAAACGTCAATCTCTTTTTATAGAAATGAAGTTCTGTTTCGCACTTGGTAACTCTGATTTTTAAAAAACTTTGACTTGAAACATAGTACTGCCAACGCAAATTCACTACAGCGAAAAGCCTGCTGACTGACAGTACGAACCAATTTGTTTTGGTTTTACAATGTTTTCTTTATAAATTGTTGCCATTTCGAGCCGTTAACACTTACAATGCAATACAAAAAAAATCTGTTGTGTTTTCTGTATTGTTGTAGTATTGCTGCCACCGTGTACATAAATCCGTATTGAGCAAGGTGTTTTTAATAAATACGCATATACACTGAGTGCCAAAAGCCACTTTAAAATGTACAAAAAGAAACTTTTATCTCTCTAGCTGGGAAGAACATATATAAATGGCTTGATTAAATATATGTTATATAGAGTGTATCCTGGTTAAATCCCACTACCTTTATAACAATATTCATTTTGTGAGAGTAATGGTTTTTTGTAATAAAGAGAAAACTTATCTTCTCTTTTCATTCCTGCTTTCTCTCTTCCTCCCTTTTTAACTTCTGGAATTTTCCTGTTTCTCATAAAATATTTTGAGAAAATAATAAGAAAGTGCCTGCTGCTGTCTGTTTCCTTTTTATTGATTTATTTGGCAGTAGTAGTACATTTGAAACTTAAACAACTCCCTAATGGTAAGAATTTGTCTACCTTTTGCCGAAAATATTTATCTTTTGTGCATTGTTTGTTATATTGTTATTATACTTTTATAAATAAAAGAAATTCAGTGCGAAAATTTGTGTGACTGTTTGTAAAAAATCCCGCTTTATTGAAAACAAAAAAATATCAATAATTGTTAAATTTGTTTATAACATACCAGATTTGCCGGTAATAGAAAAATTGTTTATATAAATAAAAAAAAAAAAAATTTTTAAGTTTTATTACAAAATAAAAAATAAGGGATGAATACGAAATATATTTTCTGTCGTTTTAGTATTTGCAAAAATTTTTCGCTGTTTAAAAAGCAACAACAACAAAATTACAGAAATAACAAAAAAAAATATTACCGGCTTAAAAGCCATCATACACCGGTGTTTAAATGTTCTGAAAAGTAATTTTTTTTTTATCTTTTTGCCGCGCCCACTGAAAGTGTCTAAAACTTTATTCAGTCAGTGTTTCGTAAAAGTATCTAAAACTATATTCATTCAATGCTTCTTAAAAATATATCTTAAAAATGTGCAAATAAACTAGCCAAGAATAAAAAATTATTCGAGTTTCGAAAGGCAAATTTGTTTACAAATGAAGCTTTGAATTTATGTTTGTGAAAAATACTGGCTTGGGCAAGAAGCTATTAGTTTGCAAGATATATTTATAATCGTATTTAAACACAATTGGTGGATTCAAACGGTAGTCATAAAGTCATATGTCTTAAAATAATAAGAAAAAAATGACTACTGTGCAGCGCTGACGGGATTTGTGGTACAATTGTATAAAATTTGGTACAACCAAAACTTTATTGCAATGTAGCCATTTTGGCATTTTTGCAGCTAAATTTAGCATTAAAAATTTATATTTAGCTGCAAAATTTTCTCATCCCCCAGAGAATTCTAAAGGGTAAATTGTCAATAAGTCGCTTCAACTCACTCTGTTAAAAATACTAATTATACCTAGCAAACGATGGAGAAACTTATTATGCACAATTCCTAATCATTTTTGTTCGCCCACGTTGACTCCTTTTCCAGAAATCTGGACTCATCCCCCAGAGAATTCTAAAGGGTAAATTGTGAATAAGTCGATTCAACTCACTCTTTTAAAAATATTGGTGATGAAAGACGATGGAGAAACTTATTGTCCACAAATCCTAATAATATTTGTTCGCCCACGTTGACTCCTTTTCCAGAAATCTAGACTCATCCCCCACAGAATTCTAAAGCGTAAATTGTCAATAAGTCGCTTCAACTCACTCTGTTAAAACTATTGGTGATGGGGAAACTTATTGTCCACAATTCCTAATCATATTTGTTCGCCCACGTTGACTTCTTTTCCAGAAATCTGGACTCATCCCCCAGGGAATTCTAAAGGATAAATTGTCAATAAGTCGCTTCAGCTCAGTCTGTTAAAAATACTGGCGATGGCAAACGATGGAGAAACCTAATGTCCACAATTCATAATCATTTTTGTTCGCCCACGTTAACTCCTTTTCCAGAAATCTGGACTTATCCCTCATAAAAGCGTTAACATAAGTTCTGTTAAATGGTTAACATTATTCCGTTAACATAACAGAATGTGTCTAGCGTTATCAATTTTAAAATTTAACTTCACACATATTTAAGTTCTTTTAAGTGGTTAACATTATTCTGTAAACATAACAGAATGTGTCTAGGGTTTTAAATTTTAAAATTTAACTTCACACACATATGAATCCGATTGTTGACGTGTTAAATTTAATCTTATGTTTCACATAAAATCAATAGCATTTTAACGACCTTATAAACCAAATTAAAAATCATTTACGGATGCTATTCAGAGAAACTCATGCAATCGAGGTTGGCCAAAAATAAATCTGTACATAAATTGCGAAACATGAAGAGTTTATAATTAGCCAAGGATTAGGAGATAAATATAACGTCCCTGGACCATCTTTTATCAATTCAATTCAAAAAAAAATTTTTTTTTAAGTGATATTTCAAATAAATCTCTAAAAAATATTAAAAATGTTTCTAATAATAGTTTTATAAATAGAAGGCACAAAAAAGTTGCGAGTTTTCATAATAAAAACAACTGCAATGATGTTAAACTCCGCTGGGAACTCATTGTTGTAGAATAACATCCGTATACCATTATTTTCCTATTATTATTAAGCTTCGTACAGTCGGTGGTCAGATCTTATAAAATTGGTAAACAGCGTTGCTTAAATAACATTAAAATTTACTAAAAATGTATTGCTACTGTTTGAACATTGTAAGCTCATTTGTATTTGGTAGACGTGTAAAATTAATGCATCTGACAATGGCGCCAATTTTCTATTGGCAAGGCCTGCTAAGCTTAAGTTGCAAATTTTTTTTAAAGTCCGTTGAAGCTCTATTGTAGCTCTATTTTTTTGTTAACATTTTCTCTCAAAACTTAAGACATGTAATATGTTTTTTAGATACTGAAAACTTTGAAGTACACTTATCTTAATTTTGCAGTGTATAATTGCAAATTATTTCTAATTCGTACTGTTGTTGATATGTTTTTTCGTTAATACTTTTTTTTATTATTATTATTTATTAATTAGTATTATGTTTATTTTATTGACCTGTTAATGGTTTTTAATCCAAATTTGATATTGTTATCAGGCTTAAGTTCATTGAATTTAACTTTCATTAAATTATTTTTATGAAGAGAGGAATTTTACAACATGAAATGAATTAAAATTTATTGATAATTTTTCATTCTTGACTGAGCTGGGAAATGAACCCAGGGTTTCACGGACAGGTAGCCCAGACTAGTTTCGATTGTAGCAACACAATCCCTTCAGTGGGGTTTGCCGTTTAGCTCTCACCGCCATTGACGACGGATGACGTTTTTAGTCAAACATCAATCTTTAAACCAATTGGTATTTTAACTTGGTAGATCGAAATTTGCTTTTGAATGAATGATTAGCTATTTTAATTGATTTACATGTTCTTTCTTACCTCTTGTTTTTCGTACTTTTTTTCAAGAATTCTTCTTTTATCATGTTATTTGTCTTTCTTTTTTCTTGTTGAAATTTTTCAGCACAACTTGAAGGACAAATGTAAAATTATTATTTATTTTGATTTATTTTTTTGGTAATTACAGGTTTTTTTTTGTTATACATATAATATACGAAGATATGAGCCTAAATAAAGAATTCTATTAATGAATAACAGTATAACAATTATCAAGTAAAAACGAGCTATTCGAATTTGATTAGAAATGTCTTTAGCAACAAGTGTAGCAGGTTCTACATTGAGGCCGCAACAAGAAAATGCAAAGGCACAACAAAACTGTACTAAAACACCTCAAACTAATAATAGCAGCACGATAACTACTTCAGCACAAGCAGCGGTCAATTGTTTGCAGCAATCAGTGTCATCATCCTCACCACCCACATCAATTAAGACTTCCTTATCAACGTCACCGATTGCTGCTAATTTCATGGGCTCATCGTTGTTTTCCTTCGAAAGTGGTGTTGTTCTAAGCGGCAGTTCTGGGTGTTGCTCATTATCAAATTCTCCATCGTCATCTTCATCATCAAACTCTTATTTAACACCACAGTCGTTAGAAAATAACTGCAATAAATTGCCAGCAACTAATGGAAATCAAATGTGTTTAATTTCCTCAACAAGTTTAGATGATTCTTTTCACTCAACTACTTGCCCATTAAACTCTTCGTTGTTGGCTGCTGTTAATGCCGATTTCGAGGAGGATCATCATCATGGAATGGCTAAGTCATTAAATGATAATCTTAATCAAAATGAAACGAATCTTCATACTTCTACGGATGCACTTCAAAATCACATTGAAAATAGCGAAAATGGACAACAACGAACACATTTAATGGAAAATATTCATAATCAACATCAATCTAATGCTGCTGACAGTTCTTGTTTGAATAACGAAGATGCACGAACTCTTCAGTTGGCTGTCGAATTAACTATGATAAATTTAAATCAAATGCCATCTCCAACATCGATAGCTGCCCAACGCACTTTATCGCCAAACTCATCCATTTCAAATCATCATTACCAACAATTGCAATCGCATCAACCATCGTTTGCAACGGTTGGCAATCCCTATCATATGACTACAAAAGTATTTTTACAAACGCAATCTCAAGCTGCTGCTACATTAATAAATCAAAAATTTTTAAACGATGCTACTAATCAAGATAACATTCCAGTGACAACTCCCAACCAAAATTTGCCGATTGTAACACTGCCAACGACAACAACAGAAGAACGCTCAAAAAAATCACAAAATATGACAGAATGTGTTCCAGTACCAAGTTCGGAACATGTAGCAGAAATTGTTGGAAGGCAAGGTAAGAATAATCCCCTTCAAATGTTGACTTAAAATTTTTTATACTTAAAAGTTAAAATGAAACTAGACACAATGAATTGGCTAGATCAGTCAGACGGTCTTAATAAAATAAAATTACTAATCAATAAATAAATAAATAAAATAAAATAAATAAATAACCAAATTAGCATGTATTAAGCGCTTTCAGAATTCATACGCATTATACTGGAATTGGTGTTTTTTAATTTGTAGAGTTCCAACTAGGGATGCCTGGTATTCGCAAATGGCGGTATTTGGGATTTCAAAAAATCAAATTCAAGAATACCGGGTGTTTTTGGGATCCCGGGATGTCTCGGGATATAGGAATCTTTCGGAATTCGGTGTGTTTTGAAAATTAAAATAAAAAAAATCTTAATTCATGTTTTAGATACATTTTAAGCCTAAAAAAAGCTTTTTTTTAAATTCGTATTCATGATCAGCATTTTAACGTATTTTTTAATTGGATTGTGGCAGCACTATCTTCTATTTGTCACTTGAATCGTAATGATGCAAAACACTGGTTTTTAATCGTATCTATAATTTATTTTGTCGTGTATGAGAAGAAAAAATTGTTTTTATAAATTAAAAATTGTGCGATAATTTATCTTTTAATTAAATAAATAAAAAGAGTTAAACAATTGTTTAGTAAAAGTGCAATTTAGATGATTGTTGATAAAAAAGTATTAAAATAACGAGTTTTATTTTATTTGTTTTGATGGTTTACACATCACTAGTTCTTTTGTACAATTAAAATTATATTGTTCTTTTATTTGTAAAATTCTTAAATGTAAATATATAAAAATATATGCATCCTGGTTTTGATATTATTGGTATATCAGAATCATGGTATAAATCTAACATATACTCTCAATCGTTGGCTCTTCCAGGCTACAATCTTGTTAGAAATGATTGTCCTGACAGAGATCGAGGTGGCGGTGTTTGTTTGTACATTTCAGAAAAGTTGCGTTACAGAATTATTTTTCGTGGGGAACAATATCATCGCTGTGAATCTTTATTTGTTGAAGTTTTTGGCAATAGAGTTTCGGCTGTAGTAGGAATTGTCTATCTGCCAAATGGGGATTTAAATGAATTTGAAGAACTCCATGGTGAATTATTTGATCGTTTTCCAAATATTATTACTATGGGTTTCTGGGTTCGATTTCTGAAGCTGTTCGTTCTCTAATTTCAAGATGTGGTCTGACTTGTGTACATAACTGTTTACCTACACACTTGTGTGTACGAAACAATACTACTTCGTTAATTGATTACTTCATGCTCAGCCAGCCATCTTTAGTAGTGCATAAGGGTCAAATGTTGTTTCCATTTTTCAATTCCCATCATAGTCTTATATTTGTTTCGCTAAATTTTGCCCCTAGGGAGCGGGAAAATGGAATTGAACTTAAGAACTATAAACGAATCAATTTTGATGAATTTGGTCAATATGTAAGTCGATTTAATACATCGCCTGTTTATTGTACTAATGATGTAGATTTGCATCTTTCAACATTAAATGATTTGGTAAATGGATTACATAATTTGGTTCCTACTTTTAAAACTAAACCGTTTTCAAATGACAATCAGTGGATGAAATCTAGGGAAATTATTCAAGTTAGATCGCTGAGAGACGCTGCATATGATGCTTACATACGAGATCGCACTGATGATAACTGGAAAATTTTTTGTAAACTTAGAAATAAAACTAAATCAGTCATTAGAAGAGTTCGTAGAAATTACGGTAAGGGCTTATTTACTGGTGTTGATAGCACTCAAATGTGGAGTAACATTCGTAGGTTGGGCTGTGTTGGTCGTGAGAGTCCTAAACTTGATGAAGCAGACATTGAGTCGATTGCAACTGGGTTTTTAAATAACCTAAATCCTAGCCACATGGGTAATTATAATTTTGAAAACTTTATTGATGGCCCGAACTCCTTTTCTTTTAGTACGGTTACGGAATATGATGTTTTCATTTCTATTAACTCAATAAAGTCTAATGCAGCTGGTTATGATATGGTCCCAATAAAGTTTTTAAAAATTATATACCCGCTGATTTCAAGAATGCTTCTTCAACTTATAAATACTATGTTTACAGTATCTAAATTTCCAAGTGCGTGGAAATTAGGTCGTATAGTACCGATTGCTAAATCAAATAATTTCAACATTGATAATTTGAGACCCATAAGCATATTGCCAGCTATGTCAAAAATAGTTGAAAATATAATGAAGTCTCAGATTTTATCACACTGTCAACGTTTTTCACTTTTTCACCCTAATCAATACGCTTTTCGTCGTACTCACAATACAACATCTCTACTTATTTCCCTTACTGGATAAATTCAATTTTTCTAAAACTGCGTGCAAGTTGATATACTCTTATCTGAATGATCGATCTCAGTTTGTATCTTTAGGTGGATTAAGTTCTAGTGTTGGTAGCGTTACCTCCGGTGTGCCACAAGGTTCTGTATTAGGCCCAATACTCTTTCTAGCTTATTTAAATGATTGCATTCCTCTCATGGATAGTGAGTTTTGTAAATCGTATGTTTTTGTGGATGACATTTTTCTTGTATATAAAATGGATTCTGAAATAAATATAATGTCTGAGATCCGTTTAAATAATCATATTAATACTGTTCTAAATTGGATGCATTTAAATTGTTTGGAAATAAATTTAACTAAAACTAAAGCAATATTTTTTTGTTTACCTAATCAGATTTTAAATTATCCCAGAATTCGTATTGATAATCAATTAATTAGTTATGTTGACTCACTTAAATGCCTTGGTATAATTGTTGATTCAAATCTTAATTTTGCAAATCATATTAATTCTATATCAAATCAAGTTTCTTTTATTTTGAGAAGATTGTATGCCTTGAAAGCATATACACCAAGATATGTGAGATATCGCTTGGCTCATGCCTTGCAAATGTCTAAAATTAACTACTGTTTGGAAGTTTTTTCTGGAACATTGTCTGGTAATTTGGACCTTCTTGAGAGGATTGTTAGAAAAGTTGTTAGATATGTATTTAATGTTCGTATTCGTGATCATGATCGAGTGACTGAGCTTGTCCCTGAATTTTTGGGTTGCGAATTTCATGAATTTCAACATTTACGTCTTTTACTATATTTTTACAAAATCATGTAATTAAGACAGCCTATTTTTCTTGTCGATGAATTTACATTTATTCACTCAACGCGTAATATACAACTTGAGATACCTCGGATACATCTGTCGATTTATGAACATTCATTTAAAATAGGAGTCTGTCGTGTTTGGAACAATTTACCACCTAACCTACGACTGTTTTCATACTCCTACCTCACTTATAAAAAAATGTTTTTGATTAGGTCTGTATGATTATTCTTTCTTAGTTTTTTTACGGGATTTGATCTCTGGTATACAGGATTTATGGAAATTTTATGGTTTTATTAATTTTTGTACAGTTTTGTGTGGTTGGGGAGCCACTTATATAGTACTTACGTATTTTTCTTTTTTGTAAAGTAGTTTTCAGTTACATTGTATCTTAACATAATTCTAGCTCATAGTCAAAATCTTTGTCATACATATACATAACATAGATATTAATCAAACAATACATGTATAATTGGCCTTTAAGGCTTCCAATGTATTGAAATAATAAATAAATAAAAATAAATAAATAAATATATCAATAATAATATATTTATTTTATTTCTCACAATACTATAACCTAGCCTTTAAAGGCCATAATCGGTTACAAATTTCTACTAATAATTATAAATAAATTATTATTTAATGAAAATTTTTTATAAAAATTTTCAAAATGACAATCAACACAAAGCAAAAATATCATTTTAAAATAGGTTTAAAATTCTTTGATTTACACAAGGTTTAAAATAGGGGTTTTAAAGTAATATTCCCGGGTAATAATATAGATATTTATTATATTATATTATATTTGTTATAAAGAATTCAAACCAATATAGCTCCTCCTGCGCCGCCCTGTATAATAGAACTGCAACTATATATAACTAGGTATACCAATCGGGTTTTCGCAAATCCCGGGATTCGGAATTTCAAAAAATCAAATCCCGGAATTCTGGGATATTTCGGGATATCGGAGTTTTTCAGGATTTTAGGTTTTTGACAATTAAAAATTACATGATTTTCATAGACATTACACGGACTAGCACTTTAAAAATGTACTTTAGGCACCTAAAATATGTCATTAAAAACGCGAAATATGCACTAAAAACAATAAAATATGCATTTATTTAAAAAATTTTTTTTTAAAAAATAACATTTTAATAAAGTATTCTTAGAAAAATATAAATTGAAGGTACAAAAAGTAAAAAAAAAAAAATAAATGTATGTATGTAAAAATAAATTTAAACCCCTTTGACGTTAGTCAAAAAGGTGTTAAGACAAAATAATGTATTATGAGTTTTTGATTAGGTGAAACTAAATTTTTTTTACTCTTTGGTTTGGTATAAAAAACTTAAATCTAGCACAACTGCTTATAATCGTTATCTTTTGCTCTTTAGGAAATAATTAAATAAAATTTTTATATTAAAAACGAGATTACCATTTACATTAAAGATATGAATGCTGATGTTGAAGCATGTACTAAGCTAACTAATAATGCTGACCTTGCAACTATTACGAAATGTGCTGCTCTAGAGTTTGAAAATAATGTTTTACATCGTAGACTTAACCGTAGTGATATTATCATAATTGGCCTACCTTTGGAGTTAAGTGACTAAACCTCTGTGATTATATCTTTATGTTTTGTATATAAAGTTAATATGTCCAGTCGTGATCTCAATCTGGTGTGCTATATTAACAAGAGTGGCAACATTTTGTGCTAAATTTGTTAATGTTGAAGTGCGAGCCAGTGTTGCGAGAGAATATTTTAAAACACGTTCTCTCAAGGTCACGGATGTATAGGAGGTGATGTAGATAGCCGTGTATACATGTATACACCGTGTATATATGATCACTACTCACCGGCTACATCTAACCTGAACTACTTATGCCGTAAAATGATTCGGCAAAAAATCGTTTCCAATTACAGTATAATGAATTCTGATAAACCTTACGCCAAACTTACCTTATGTGGCGGGTCTGTAGTAATATATAATGTTGAGGAGTGTGCTGCTTTTATTAATAATAATGCTGACGATACTTGAATAATTGTACTGGCAACTTAATTTATCGTTTGATTGTCACGATCCTTAAAGTACTGAAACCAACCAACTTTTATCAATTTTCTTTTTCTTGAAATTTAGTTTCAAATATATTTGTTCAACAATAATTTTTATTTTTTTACTTCTTGGAAAAAATCGCCTCGTAGTATTCATACCCAGCAAAAACTTACATTGAAAAGTAATAAGTTAAAAAGCTGATAAAACTACTATTCACTTCTTATACATTGGCAATTTAACTCATTATTTTAACATGGTGATGTCATTGGAGGCAAGCAGCCACCTCAGCCTGCTGCACTGTAGCCTGGGACAGCGGCACAAAATGTGTTCAACCGTCTCCAGCTCCTCCGGGTCCTCACACAACCCGCACATATCCGACACGTCGGATCCCAACCTCATCGCCATCCTGCCTATCATGCAATGACCCGTGATGATTCCTATTATGGTCCTCACGCAGACCCTAATTCTGCCCAGCAACAACTCCGAGTCGGGCTTCCTAAGCACCGGCCACAGCGTCCGTGATACCCGGCAGTCCGTTCGGTTCCCCCAGGCCCTATTAGTCGCGTCCAGAATCCATTCCCTAATCTTCCCAAAGTAGAATCCTATTGGAGGCCTAACCGCCTCCATATGATTAGGATCATCCATCTCTGAGCCCTGTCTCGCCAACTCATCAGCAATCTCGTTGCCGTTTATGTTGCAGTGACCAGGCACCCAGCACAATCTCAACATATACTCTCCTAAGGCTCCCTCCAGAGCCCTCCTGCAACCGTCAACTAGCTTGGAGTTCACGTAACAGCCCCGTACGGCCATAAGGGCCGCCTGGCTGTCGACGTATATAGTGACCTCCGAGCCCCTATCAATGTTTTCCCTCATCAGTTCCACGGCCCTCAAGACCCGAAAAAGTGAATAACTCTGCTGCTCAGCATCAGAGTTATCCATTCGACCAGAAACAGTGGAACGCCTATATCCACCAATGCCTGCCTAATAGCCTCTATCTTCAAATTGCTAAAGGCGCCCTCTATATCCAGGAATGCCGCCAAGGTGTATTCCTTGTTTCGCAATCCCCGCTCTACATAACCCACCACATCATGAAGCGCACTCTCAACAGATCTACCCTTAAGATAGGCGTGTTGAGCGCCGCTGATGATGCCGGCGTCAATTTTCGTCCTCAGATGTAGATCAATCAGTCTTACCAACGTCTTCAAAAGAAAAGACGATAAGCTGATTGGTCTTAAATTCTTGGGTTTAGAGTGACCGGTTCTTCCCGCCTTGGGTATGAAAACCACCCTGACCTCCTTCCACCCTTTAGGAATGTGCCCGTTCAGCACACAGACCCTAAACAGTTCCACCAACAGCAGGAGTTATGATCTCCCGATATTCTGTAACATCGCCGGAAAGATACCGTCTGGTCCTGCCGATTTGTAAGACCCAAAGGTATTAACCGCCCATGTTACTTTATCCAAGGTGATCATGTCCCCCACCGTCTCTCTCTCTCCTCACCGCCCGAGCCTGACCCAGAGAAGGGGTTACCACATTCAATCTGTTCCCCCACCCAGGATCCACACATCCCGGAATGTGAGTCTCCATTAGCAGACAAAGAGATTCAGAGCTAGATTCCGTCCATGAGTTGTCCGGTCTCTGAATAAATCCCAGGACTACAGGGTGCTTGGATAAAATTCTCCTGAACCTGGACATCTCATTTACAGATTCCACTTATATCTATTGTAACTCAATCTGAAGTTACTCCAATCTTCTTCCCTACGCGTATACTTCGCTCTATTGAACAACCTTCTGACAGTGGACCCAGGATCCACACATCCCGGAAAGTGAGTCTCCATTAGCAGACAAAGAGATTCAGTGCTAGATTCCGTCCATGAGTTGTCCGGTCTCTGAATAAATCCCAGGACTACAGGGTGCTTGGATAAAATTCTCCTGAACCTGGACATCTCATTTACAGATTCCACTTATATCTATTGTAACTCAATCTGAAGTTACTCCAATCTTCTTCCCTACGCGTATACTTCGCTCTATTGAACAACCTTCTGACAGTGGACCTTTGAGTCCTCAACTCGTCTGTCCACCATCTTGGTTGTGTGCGCCTGCCCGGAAAGTTCAAAGGACAGGATCGCTCATAACTACTAGTCAGTACCTCCGTGAAGGTGCTCACCAGTTGCTCTACACCGGTCGAAGTCGACCTCCAGTGTAACTCTAAGGTTACTTTGCACCAATCTCGAAAAGTAATCCCAATCCGTCCTTCTCGGATTCCTATACGGACACCTTTTCGACCTCTCAAACATTAGATTAAAGGACAGGCCTATGGTCAGAGAAGGAAAAACCCAGGTCCACCCTCCAATCCTCCACTTATTCCCTACAGGTCGTCAATGTCATGTCTATCACTGCCTCCCTATCCCTAGTTCTGAACGTAGGTGTATTCCTCCTGTTACAGATATAAAGATTGCTGGCAATAATAAAATCAAACATAGACTCACCTCTTTTGTTGATGTCGGCACTTCCCCATTGGGTATGGTGTGCATTGGCGTCACACCCTAGTACCAGCCTCGAGCCACTTCTGCCTGAGTACTCCACCAACTCTCGCACTTTTTTCACCAGGAGGATCGGTAGCCTCGTATGGCAAGTATACCGATGCTAATGCCAGGACCGTTCTGTCCTTGGCTGACATCAAATCGTCCTCTGTTTGGCCGGTGGCATCTTCGTGGCTTTCATCAAGCGTTGGACAACAGCTACACCAAGGTTTGAGTTTGGCTGCATACACAGATGAAAACTTCCGGCTGGTAATTTAAATGCCAGGGACATCCTCAATCAAATAACGGTCGTTGCCCAAAACTTTGGCAATGATGTACGGACCACGGAATTTCGGCTCTAATTTTCTAGAGTCCCCTGTAGCCGGCGCTTCATTTTCGATCACAGCAACATCTTTTTCGGTATATTGTTTAGGGACGGCATGATGTGCATTGAAACGCCTTTCCCACTTTTCTCGTCCTTTCCGAATGTTTTCGACTGCTCTATTCCTCTTGTCGGTTATAAGAAGATCGGGTTCGCCAGTGTCATCGTGGATGGCAGCGACTAAGTGGTTGTGAACAATATCGCGTAGTTTGAATTCGAATACAAGTTCATTTGGCGTGAAGCCAGAGGTTGAGTTTCGTTGAGAGTTTACGGCCCATTGGAGCTCTCGTAATGTTAAATCACAATCTTTCGGATTTTCAACTGTTATACGGATATACGACGGGATCGTCTGGTTAACCCGTTCGACCTGTCCATTAGCCCTTGGAGTACGGACAGCTGTTAATTTTATCGAATTATGGTTACAAAAATCTTAACGAGGTTCCTCTGTCGCTAATAATACATTTTGGAAGTCCAAAGAATGACGTCATCCCGTTCAGGGCGTTAATAACGGGAGTGGTTTTTTGTATTGCGTACGGCCTTTACAACTAAATATTTACTAAACGAATCCGAGATAGCAAGAACATAACTGTGTCCTCTTTTGCTCTTCGTGAACGGACCCAAGTGGTCGATGTGGACGGTTTGAAACGGAATCGGTTCAGTTTCACTAAAGTAAAGAGCTTCGGACTTCCTACTTCGGGCTTTGTTGTAGCAGCAGGATATACAACTGGCAATGTACTCTTTGGTGTATTTTCTTAGTTTTGGGAACCAAAATTTCTATCGAATTCGTTGAATTGTTTTTTCCAAGCCAAAGTGCCCCATATCATCATGTGAGTACTTTACAATTCTCCATCGGATATCCCTTGGAACGACTAGCTTTAACCCATCATCATCTCTGTGGTAAAGTCTAAAATTACGAAGGCAGTAATCGATTTTAAGTTGTTTTTCCTGGTCGGATTTAATTTCCCCTTTCAAGACAGCCATAAGGTTAAGTAGGTCTTCATCCCTGAGTTGCATGGATACTACCCAATCATCAACTTCTGCGGTAACCTTCCTTATAAAAGCGGCGGGTTCGATTGGTTCTGGCAGGTTATCGGGGGCTCTGTTCAATGCATCTACGTGAGCCTTACGAGTACCTTCACGGTGAATTAGCGTAAAATCGTATTCTTACAGGCGCATCCACCACCGGGCGATTTTTGGTTTTAGCTCTTTGTTGGTTTGAGCTGTTTGTTGGCTTTCATTTGAGCAACAGCACTGCAATCAGTCACCAAACGGAATGGCTTACCTAATACGTAAATCCTAAAACGATCCAGTACCTCGACTATTGCTAGGGCTTCGAGCTCATAGCTGTGATAGCGGCTTTCAGTATCGGTACAGTGTCTACTGTAGTAAAATACGGGTTTCCACGGATTACCATCGGATGACTGTAGCAAAATACCAGCCAGACCCAAACTGCTGGCATCAGTGTGGACTTCACGTTGAGTTAACTATTGTAGAGTGCTAAAACCGGTTGCTGAGTAAGTACTTCGAGTAGCTATTCAAAAGCGTGTTGTTGACCAAGACCCCAATTAAAAATATTTTCCGATTTTCGTAGCAGCATCGTAATGGGTTAAAGAAGCCTGTTAATCCCAGGAATCTCTTTACCTCGGTCACATTGGTAGGTGGGCGGAAATTTTTGATAGCGCAAAACTTGCGTTCGCCAGGGCGAATACCGGTTTCGTCGATGACATGTCCCAAATGGGAGATCTTCGTTGCGAGGAAATTGCATTTGTCGAATCGGAGCGTTAGACCACTTTCGGCCAAAATGTTAAGAAATCTATCAAGGCGTGACAGACCATCTTCTATTGCTCTGCTCGGGATGACAATATCGTCCAAATAAGCTAAGATTTCACCTCGACCCATTTTTGAAACAAGCTTGTTCATAACTGATTGGAAAACGGCTGGGGCATTCACGAGCCCGAACGGTATACGAATATATTTGAAATGTCCGTCATTAGTAACAAATGCGGTAAACTTCTTCGAATCGTCGTGAACTTCGATCTGATGGTATCCCATTCGCAAATCTAACGTTGTAAAATACCTATTGTTAGCCAGCTGTGCGAATTGTTCATCCATTACCGGCATTGGATATGGTATATTAGACGTAATCGAAATTAGTTGACGGTAGTCAACACACATACGGTGTTCACCATTACTTTTGGCTACCAGTACAACGGCAGAGGCATACGGTGAATCAGACGGACTAATGATTTCATGTTTCAATAAATCATCTGTTATTTCCGATAATATTGAACGTTTTGCAAACGGCTTCATTTAAACAGGGGTGCTGGATGTAAGACAAATCTCCATCTTGGCTACATTACATTTACCAAGGTCGGACGTGTTTTCAGCAAAACACTTATGATGTTTCACAAGCAAAACCTTCAGCTTCTCTACCTCATGCGGCGTTAAATCTGACGATGGAGTAATTCTCTCCACTCTTTCCAATCGACAGTCATCGACCTCAATTACTAATCCCTTACCTTTACTACATAGAATGTCCCGACACAATAGCACATTTTCGCTTAGCAGATTATCTTCAACCAAGAACAAATCAGCAATCACTGCATTGTTGTCAACTATCACATTCACATATATTTTGTCAGTACATTTGTACAGACCTCCGGCGAACCCTTCCAACAATATACGAGAACTTTCCACCTTACCAACAGTAGGGGCATACGATTTACGAATTAGAGACCGTTTACTACCAGGGTCTATAAATGCAACGGTTTCGTTTCCGTTGACACTTATGTTCTTAATGATCTCATCGGTGTTGGACGTAGCTAGAACCGTTGTCAACCGGACATTGATTTTATTCACGGCTGCTTTTGCTGAATCCTTTTCAGGGCATTTGTCGCTTGAGTGTGTGGAACGTTTACAATTGTTACAGCGTGGTTTACGCTGCGGCTCAGGAAACTTGGCGGAAAAATGTCCCAACTTAAAACACTTCACAGCTCGATTATCACTTTTGGTTTCAGACGATTTCTTGTTCGGTGTTGCTGTGGGTGCTGCAGCGGAAACATTTAAAATTTTCCTAAACGGGATACTGGTTACTTGTACCTCGTTAAAACGAAATAGTTGATTATATCCTTTAGCAGGTCGTTGCATGTTTAGTAGTCGTTCGAGATCTTTCTTTTAAGATCTAAATCGTTTATGCCATTCATTATATGGCGCATTGTTGCAGATTCGGGTAGACCAGCTTTTGAACCAATGGCTACCATTTATAAAAATAATCCCGCGGTGTTTCATCATACTGACGTTTAGTATTTGCCATTTTTATATGCACGTCGGCAATATTCGTAATAACAGGAAAATCAGCGATAAATTTGGCACAAAAATCCGCCAACGTAAGAAAAACTTCCTCCACTGCATCGATCCAATATTTCGCAGGACCATGTAGTTTTTGTTGAACGGAAAACAAGACGATTTGGTCACACCATTTGTAGGCCTGTTTGAGACCATCGATTCGTCTAATGAATTGATGTGCATTTAGTGACGTTACCAATGACGGATTAAAATCGGGTAGGAGTCCGACTATTTCACGGACATTGTTGTACGGGTTATCCGTTGTGTGCTGCGTTTGCGGTACAGATGATGGTGCCACACATGCACCAGTTAAATTATACGATTGTGGTATAAAACCACTTGTGGGGTTATACGATTGCGGTATAAAACCACTTGTCGGTTGGGCATACGGCGTTGCTATAAAAGCAGTTGTCGAATTATACGTTGGTGCCACAAAAGCATTTGTTGCATGGTGAAACGGAGGTGGTGCAAAAGCACTCGTTGTATTATACGATGACAGAGGATTTGGTCGGCCACCTTGACTAACAGTGGTGTATATGGGATCGGTTGCTGTATTTGCCAAACACGACCCAAAAAAATTACCTCTCGGTGGTATATTTTCAATGGATGCGGCTTGTGCCATTACGTTCGCATGGGTGGTTATCGGTTGCATAAAAACGGGTCCACCTGTTGTAACACCAGATGATGGTACATTGGGATTAAGTTCACCCAACGTCGACGACGCAAAATCACGAAAACCATTACCTTGCAAATCCGAGAGTGACTCCAAAGCGTGCACTCTTTGCATTAATTCTTCCCCATTTGAAAAGCTTCTATATTCGTCGTCAAAGTAAAAATCCTCCAGACGTTTAATAGGAACATTTTTATTACAAGAATGTGGTAATCCAACATCTTTACATTTTTTCCGCAACTAATCGAGTTTAAATTTATTAAAATCATGGACGGTACTCATTATGAATTGATTTCACGACACAAAAAAAAAATTAGTTTTATATTTCTCTTTTCCAAATTTTTCTTTTATTAACGAAAATTTTAAAAGTTCTAGAAAAAATGCGTATTTCCGTCGTTACTTTTTTTCTTTTTCTTTTTTAACGTCGACTCGGCTGTGTGCAAGTCGCCACACGATCAGAAAAAAAAACTGCATACATACAACGATATTACTGACGCCTATGTGTACAATAACAAAACCAGCAATGGCGTATATTCAAATCCAACCGTGATTTGACAAATATATCCTAAAGTTTTTTTTTCTGGAAATACGGCTTAGTCGGGGTAAACGCTCTTAATCAAAATACGCTATGATTACGCGAAAAAACGCTCACATATAAGTACGTCAGGAACAAATAAATTTGTTTTCGAATATGCTTCTATTTTTTTCTCCTTTTACGGAAACACAAATCTAACTTTTGCACTTATCCAAAATATTTCTTCATTTATATTTCACGGCTTCGTAGGCTAACTTATCCCACTTCTGAAAGATTGTTACATGCGGTGACAATGTGGTATCAAACAAATAGTATTACTTTTATTGTTCTTTTTTAATTAAATTTAATTCGGAAAATATAAATGATATGTTTTAAAATAAATACTCGCGAACACGTCCTTTCAGTTGTCGACCTTTTTCGGTGACAAAATGTTAAGTTCCGTCTAGTCTTACATCTTTGGGAGGCGGTATCTGCGAATTCGGTTTACATTTGTTCTTCTGGATTTCAGTTTCAAGGTTTGGTAGTCGACGAAATGAAACATCTTTTGATGAATTTTTATATTTAAATAGAGAATCCGCCAGTTCCAATTTTAAATCTATTAATCTTAGAATTTTTATTCCTGATTGGGGTTCGTTAATTTATTTATTTATTTAAGAGTTCATTTTGTAATACAAAGCCCAAAGGCCAAAAATATATAACATTGCAATAAAGTCTGAGTAGTGCCAAAAATACATATATAATATTCGAACTTATCAACTAAACAACCTAGCATATTATTCCCAACCATAAAAAGAAGTGTAAGTTAAAAAACAGTAAAAAATAGTAATCTTAAGCCTAGTACTCTGTTCAACATTTCACGTGAAATGCTGTCAAAACTCATATGAAAAAAACTTGTGCGGAATTTCTATGAAAATATGTTGATAGAGTTGTACTCTGTTTAATGTGTGAAAAAGTTGCGAAATGTTTCTGGCAACATTTTTTTTACAACTGCGAAATAATATAAGCTGCACTTATTTCACGTGGAATTTTAAGCAAATGAAAAAAGTTTAAACTTAATATTAAAATGAGAACTGCAAAACATAAATAACACAACCGGTAACAGTTTTTCATCAATATTTACTTTCATTTTTACTGAATTTTTTATTTAAAAAAATTCTTTTTAGTAAAATACATGTGGGTTTTTTTTACATATCCAAAACAATGTCGCATACTTTTAAAGATTAAAAACGTCAAATTGTGCAAACTCTCGAGATAGGTAACATTTATACATGTCAAATTTTTCGCATGAAATAATAGATGTTGCAGAACATTTTTCACAAATTGGAACTGAGTACTAGGCTTTAGCAAGTAAAAAGGCAGCAAACGCAAAACAATACCGTAAAGAATTTAATTCAGATATGCAAGTGCACGTACATATTAAAATATACATAAATATGTACATTCACCTGTATATATGTACGTGTAAATAATAATCAAACAAGTAAATTACCTGATTCCCACGTAGGAGCCAGAGACATATTGGCAAAAGGGAATTACAGTCTATGAAAAATAATTCATCAGATTCAACCGAAAAACATGGTTAGAGTGAGAGAATAATTTCAGTTCATACGGCAAACAATTCCACCAACGAGCAATTCTTATAAAAAACGATCTTTCAAAGACTGAACATGCTATCCTCGGTATAACTATCTGTTTTCTCCTTATTGAATAAGAAAAAACAAATTCTTAATCCAAATTTAGATATTTTAATTAGGTTTAAGTTCATTGAATTTAATTTTCATTAAATTATTTTTATGAAGACATGAATCTTAAAAAACAAATTCATTATTTAAAGGAGCAACTACACCTGACGTAATGAGCTTATAGAAAAATAAAAGATTATGAAACTTCACAAAGCTACTAAAATAACCTAAAAACCTTTTCCCATATCCAGACATATGATCATATCTACGAGCATTATAAATATATCGAGCAATAGAGTTTACAACACGTTCTATTTTCAGGCAATAGTGGTTTCAGTAGGTCGAGTATGCGCATCGAAAGTTCCTCGAATCGCACGAAAAACATTTCTCACAGAACGCAGATTTTCGTAATACAGCTGAACAATTTGGAGACGCTATTGTAGTATAAGTCTTTCCAAAGCAGTTTGATATGAGTCACGCGTGATCTGTAAAAATACATATTGAAAATCAAACCTCATGATGAATCGCCCTTTATAAGGATACGGTCATTACGTACCATTTGTCAGAACATGTTTTGGTGGTCTTTACATGCCAGTAACTCCAACTGTTAATACCTGTGTTGAAAGAGTATTTTAAATAATGAACTCCACTAAAACTCGGATTCGAAATAGAATACATTACGAACTTCTTGACGCGTTATTTCAAGTTATTCATAACTTTTGTACATACCCACGATATGCTTACTAAATTTAATTCCTAAATAATGAATTCCAAAAAGAGAAAATGAGGAATGTCTTGACGAAGAAGTGTATGGCGTTTTAAATATTCATATATCCAAAAATTGGTTAAAACTAACTGCAAAAGTTGTTTGGTGCTTCTTTTCAAAACTAGACTTTTCTACTTTTTTGTGTTTTTGCAAACCTTAAGAAAATTGTTTTTAATGAATAAATTTTTATAATAATTCGAATGTGTATTCTAGGTCAAATTACAATTTATAAAGCTTTCATACTTTAATAGTCTTATTCCTTCAATATTTTCCGGGAATATTTTCTATGTACTCCCAGAATTGTTTTATAATAAAAATTATACTCAACATGAGAACTAAAATTTCCAGTTTCTATTTTTTTAATGAATGTAATCTTAAACTACAATAATCTACTGTGACGAATCATGCGTTTTATTCTTTTTCTTTCCTGGGGGCCAATTCCTGTTTTATGATAATGTGATGTGAAGAAAATAAATGCATTTTCATAGATACATATTTTGGTGCTAGGTATTAAACTTTGAACTTAGCTATAACGTTAAAACCCTGGAATTGGTCCATCCTTTTTGGAATTTTTAGCGTTTAAAATAAGGAATTATAAAATCAACATCTCAAAACTTTGGTGAAGCTTATTAACTAAAATCAACCTTTTCCATTGTATCTCACCAAGAAAAAAAACTTCCGCTCAGGACGTTTTGTAGTTTAAATATTAATGAAAATAAGAATTTATTTTATATGGGATTAATATTTCCCCTGCTCTTACCAAGACAATTTTACACTACCAATGGTTCTTTTCACTTGTTATCTCTAAATTTGGCTCCATCTGCAGTAACAATTCTTCAAATAGGTGATTAGTAGCGTTTATTTTTATTGTCCACATTCACTTCTAATGAGTTAATTATGTATTCCTTTGATTTCCACTGGCTCACTTTCCTCATAGTAATGTTTCATTATTGTTCACAAACAAATTTTTTATGTAAATTAGTTTTTCATATGAAAGTATCTTGACACTTGTTTTCACTTTATTACAATAAGGGAATCGACAAAGTTGTGTAACTGTGAAAAATATTTTGTTTCGTTCCATTTTTCCCGTGAAAAAATTTTTAAGCTCTTTTTTATTTATCACTTGTAACGACACGTTTACCGCTGGTTGATGGGGTAGACTCAAGGGTGTCCAAGTTCGTACGGGATACCAAATAAAACTACTTGGGTTTCACACAACGTTATAACAAATACTCTTTATTTACTAAAATACACAATTTACAAACAGGTTAAGTGGTCGCCACTCAAGGTGTCAGTTGCTCAATAGATGGCAACACAGATAACCTTACGGCGATGGTTCGGACGGAGACTCAAGATCACCCGAGGTGTACCCACACACAGGCAGACTCAATTCCCAATCGCTACGATGGAAAACACAGATAACACGAGGTGTACCCACACAAGTGCTGTCCAAGATCCCCAGTGTACCAAGGAGCCAACGCGTGGATCAAAATAGTTTAAGAGTAATTAGGATGTGTATCCACTGTCCTAAGTAGGGTAACCCTATTGCGATCCCACGACCGACTGTCTCGCATTGAATGTTTGCCCTTTTATACGATTTCCTTTGTGTATGCACAATATCACGGGCAGACTTAATTCCCAATCGCTACGATGGAAAACACAGACAACACGAGGTGTACCCACACAAGTGCTGTCCAAGATCCCCAGAGTACCAAGGAGCCAACGCGTGGATCAAAATAGTTTAAGAGTAATTAGGATGTGTATCCACTGTTCTAAGTAGGGTTACCCTATTGCGATTCCACGACCGACTGTCTCGCATTGAATGTTTGCCCTTTTATACGATTTCCTTTGTGTATGCACAATACACACACACGCACCCACTATAAAACTGTCGTATTGCAAACATATGATATTCACTCAGGGTTGTTCTATTATAAATAACTCCATTTCTGACAACCAGGTGGCGTCCTGCTAACCGTTAAATTAAAACTTACAAACTTAACAGATTTACATATATCTTTAACTGCCTATGATTAAATAACTACACTAAACAAACAAACAAACAAATGAAAATAAAATAGAAATCAAATAAAATAAATTCATGTGTGAATCAAAACGAAACACTGGTTGACTTTGCTCGCCACACTAAACAGGAATCAAAAGTACCATCAAAATGGGAATAAACTTTTCATTTCACAGTTTCATAAAACAAGAATTGGTCCCCTGGTGTAATTATAAAGTTATGGCCAGTGTGGCCATTTTAGCATTTTTTAAGCTAAATTTAACATTGAAACATTTTATTTAGCTGCAAAATTTTCATTTAGCACTTGGCATTATTTTTAGCATTTTTTGAAATCATTTTTAGCATTTTTGGCCAATTCTAATGCCAGATTTTTTTAGACCTGGCCACACTGGTTATGGCCCAATCATTAGTATTGCGGTTATTTTATATGGCCCAATTTTATTTACGCTTAGTTTTCATTTCAATGTTACAAAAAAAAAAAAAAAAAATACATGCAAATTTATTATCAAAATTTATTTTCGGGAATGCAAAATTTATTATTCATTTATTAATGACGTGCTAAATTCCCAATCTTTATTTATGATTAAAAAACTGAAAATTTTTATTTTTATATATTCGGAGAACGGCAAGAGCCAAAGTTTCCAAATAATATACAAGCGTCTTGGTTATCAGTATATAACCTTTTTTCCGCTGCTCATACCGGCTGTAAAATTTATGCACGCATAAAACTTCTCTTCAATATGGAGTTCGCAAAACTCCTCTATAAACTTAAACAAAACCCAAGCTATTTGTCCATTTAGCCACAGACATCTACATATGTATATAGTTTATCTTTTCTTACATTCCCCCTACAATTAGTTGGAATTCTCCCAACATTAATTGTCGTTGTAAGACGGTAAAGAAAAAACATACTAAAAACAAAAACAAAGTGTTTCCCAACTAATTGTAAGGGGAATGTAAGAAAAGATAAACTCATCACTGGTTTATTGTTTGGTATTTTGTTTAAGCTTTGATATTCATATTTCGTTGCAAAAAATACTTTTTTGAGTGTTTGTAGGTAATTCTCATTCCCTATGTAGTCTTGTTTGCTGATAGCTTTGGCTTTTCTAAAATTATTTAGGAGAACGTTTCCTGATGATCTGGCCTAAGCAACCAGTGAAATGCGCATAGGAACAGCTTATCCTCAATACATTTCAGTATTTTTTTATCAATTAATAAAAAAAAGGGAATTAAGCACAACAAACAATATATTTTGATAAATAATAGTATTCCCAATAACAACTTTGATAATGAAAAGTTAATAATATTAAAATGAATTATTTTTGTGTTTTCAAATTGAATATTTGAAAACAAATAAAATAAAGAAAAAACTAACAACAATTTCAATAAATTTCGATTTTTCTAATATTATTTTCGAAGGAAAACAAAGTACGTCTACGATGGAATTGTGCGTAAAGCAGGAAGGATACATTTTATTTACTACATATATTTAATAACATATTTTAATACAGTTTAATAACCCTTAATCAGTAGTGGTGTATAAAGGTATACTAAGTTTGTCATTCCATGTGAATCTTTTTTTAATATTCATCTTAGGTCCCATAAAGTATTTGTATTATTAGTACTTCATTAATTCTAAGATTTAGCCATTTGGATGTCAAATTGCTTCTAGATCTTCTATCTCTTTTGGCCACAAAGTCTTTCCACGTTGCGTTTATGCAGTTTTTGCCGACAAGTTTATCTCTTCTAAGTGTTTTATAAATGTCATTTTTGTTGTCAATGTAACATCCATATACGTGTACGACTCTAATAGGCCCTCCAGTAAAATCCATTTTTCATATTTAGAGATTCTGCCTCCACACCCATGGTTCGTGGATGAAACAAACATTCCGGAGGTTAATGGTGAACCTACGGAATAGCAAAAAAGAGGCTGCCTTGGCGTGGTATATGTTCACCCGAAGACACCTTAGATGCCTAGTACCCTTATTATTTTTCGTGGCGGCTGCGTACATCATTTCCTCCTTTTCCTCAAAGCTATTTAACGCAAACTAACCCAGAGCCAGTTGCGGCCCTAGCAGCGGGCCTTGTTTGATCAGTTTTGTTACCTGGCTTCTTCCTCTTGTGTACGCCATTCACTGGCCCGTGTTGACGATTTAATTAGTTAAATAATATATTAAATTTTATGTGCAATTTGCCCAGAATTGTGGAATTGTCGAAAATATTTTAAATTTTGATAAACAATATTGATTTAAAAATAACGTAATAACGTTCATATTAATTGATAAACTTTTTGTTCATAAACATCTTGGAATTTTGCCTATAGAGCTCAAATTTGTGGCAGGGATGGACAAAATAGTTTAGCTAGAGCATAAAAGGATTCCCCACTCGATAAAAGACTGACAACTCCACAAGTCAAAAAAAACGTTCGTAAGATAAAATAAAAATGTCTATATACGAGTGAGATTTAGCCATTTGGATGTCAAATTGCTTCTAGATCTTCTATCTCTTTTGGCCACAAAGACTTTCCACGTTGCGTTTATGCAGTTTTTGCCGACAAGTTTATCTCTTCTAAGTGTTTTATAAATGTCATTATTGTTGTCAATGTAACATCCATATACGTGTACGACTCTAATAGGCTCTCCAGTAAAATCCATTTTTCATATTTAGAGCTTCTGCCTCCACACCCATGGTTCGTGGATGAAACAAACATTCCGGAGGTTAATGGTGAACCTACGGCTTAGCAAAAAAGAGGCTGCCTTGGCGTGGTATATGTTCACCCGAAGACACCTTAGATGCCTAGTACCCTTATTATTTTTCGTGGCGGCTGCGTACATCATTTCCTCCTTTTCCTCAAAGCCATTTAACGCAAACTAACCCAGAGCCAGTTGCGGCCCTAGCAGCGGACCTTGTTTGATCAGTTTTGTTACCTGGCTTCTTCCTCCTGTGTACGCCATTCACTGGCCCGTGTTGACGATTTAATTAGTTAAATAATATATTAAATTTTATTTGCAATTTGCCCAGAATTGTGGAATTGTCGAAAATATTTGAAAGAATGAAATAAAATAAAAAAATAAAAATAAAATAAAATTTTGATAAACAATATTGATTTAAAAATAACGTAATAACGTTCATATTAATTGATAAACTTTTTGTTCATAAACATCTTGGAATTTTGCCTATAGAGCTCAAATTTGTGGCAGGGATGGACAAAATAGTTTAGCTAGAGCATAAAAGGATTCCCCACTCGATAAAAAACTGACAACTCCACAAGTCAAAAAAACGTTCGTAAGATAAAATAAAAATGTCTATATACGAGTGGCAATTTAATAAAACTAAAGAGAAGAAAATGTACGGTAATCAGAAAGTACGTCCGATATTTAAAAAAACCAGACCAATTTATTGCAAAATTATTAACAACCGTATTCATAACAAAAAGTTAGCCACAGTTTGTACACTTCGTACAACGAGCTGCTAACTAGAATGTAGATTAAGCTTAGCAGCTTGTTAGCATATAGTTTATTCATAACAAATTTTATCCGTCTGCTTACTTTTAATAAACCAACTCTGAATATTATTGATGCAATATTATATTTCTCACAAATGCAACACGTTTTGCAGTAATCATCGCTGGTTTTGTCTTTTCATTTCATTTTTATACCCACACCACAATAGTGGAGAGGGTATTATGCAGTTGTGCTGATGTGTGTAACACCTTAAAATATTGGTCCTAGACCCACCTTAAAGTATACCGATCAACTCAGAATCTCTTTCTGAGTCGATCGAACGATGTCCGTCCGGCTGGCTGGCTGTCCATGTAACCTTGTGCGCAAATTACATGTCTTAATTTTGAAGATAATTTGATGAAATTTGATACATATATAGGTTGTAATTGGCACAATGGGCAGGGAATTATGTACTGGAGAAATTTAAGGTTATTTTTAACAGGATTATTCGTAAGGTTTTTGTTTGAGAATTCGGGATCATGTGAATTGCCATACGATTACCTTTCTAAGGACATCTTTTGAATATTTTTTTGCTATTAGAATATTATTACTTTTCAATAAATGCATTGTAAATGGTAACCCTGATTATATGGTTGAAAGTTTTAATTTCTCTCGGTCTACAAGGATTCCTCAAATTATTTTGCCTATTAGACGTTTGGACAATTTTGGAAAATCGTATCAGATTCGGGGTTCAAAAATCTGGAATACTTTGCCTAGAGATCTAAGAAAATTTTCTTACTCGACGCCTTTATTTAAATCTAAGTTGATTAAATTTGCAGAGCTAAATAACTTGTCAAGCCACTTATATGAATATTTCAATATGTTTGAATTTTCTCTCTCGTGCTGAATAATATGGAAACTAGATACATATATATCATTCTTTATGTCTTTGTTATTTAATATATTAATTCTCTTGAACTTAAGAGTTATTTATCGTTTGTACGACACATACGAGTAGCTAAGTTAAATTGTATACATATGTTATTTGTTTTCTTGCTTATTGTATTTTTTATTATTAACTGAAGTTTATTGTAATTAGTAGCTTTTATTAGCCATAAAACGCCTTAAGGGCTCGGCTATGTAATTGAAGAAATAAAATTAAATAAACGGGAGCGAATCGGTCCAAAATTTCCAAAATAGTCCCCATACAAGCTGCTTTCCGGAATAGGGTCTTTGTGTCCACTATCAAACCAATTTTAATGAAACTTAAAACGTAGATATTTCCATATTAATATGGACACATAAGCTATGCATTATTTAAAAAATAGGACTACGAGGAGAGATAGAGGGCAATTTCTGCCTCAGAAACTATCAAACCAGTTTTAATGAAACTTAAAACATATATATTTCCCTATTCATATAGCCACATTAGCTATGGATTTTTTAAAACTCGGTCCCAAATAGGTTCACTTGCAGAAATTTGTTCTTAGATACTGTGGTGCAGTGTATCATATGGTCGGGCTTGACCGACTATACTTTCTTACTTTTTTTTATTTTTTTTGTTTTTCCCTCCCTATATAATAATTTTAAATGTTTTTAAATTAAAATAAATTTAAAAAAGGGCTCTAAATTAAAAAAAGACAGTGAATTAAAAAAAACAAACAAAATTATTCAACATTAAAAGCCTGTTTTTCCCAAGTTGGCAAACGTTTGACAGCTCTTTAACAAGAGTTTAGCAAATCGTAAGCCAAAGTTTTGGTAAGTGTATATGAATGAATTTTGAGCTAACTTCATGCCAAATTTTCGTTAAGAATACGGCTGTAAATTTCTATTTTTATTCGCATGCCGTACTGTGTGATTGGAGCTGCTGAGCCAAATTTATGTGCGCACACAAAATTTGTTGTTGTTTGAATATATATTATTTAAAAAAATAGAATATAAAAGCTTAATAATTGTATAATATGTATGTTAATGTAATTATTATATTGGTTTTTTTTTTTAATTTTTAGGTTGCAAAATAAAAGCTCTCCGAGCCAAAACTAATACATATATTAAAACTCCTGTACGCAATGAAGAACCAGTATTTGTAGTTACTGGTCGCAAAGAAGATGTGGCTAAAGCTAAACGCGAAATATTATCTGCAGCCGAACATTTTACCCTTATACGGGCGACAAGACGTACAAATGATAGCATTAATGGTTGTTTATCTGTCTTAGCTGGTGCAGCAAGTGGCAGTGCTGGTGGTGGCGGTCACTTGATGTCATTAAATAAAAATTCTTTCTCAACGACTACACCACTGCCAGGACAAATTTCGATACAAGTTCGAGTGCCATATAGAGTTGTGGGCTTGGTTGTGGGTCCAAAAGGCAATACCATAAAGCATATTCAACATGAGACACAAACTTATATAGTCACACCCTCACGTGATAAAGAGCCAATTTTTGAAGTAACGGGAATGCCAGAAAATGTACAAATGGCTAGAAAACAAATTGAGGCGCATATTGCTACTCGAACCGGCAATTCGTTGGCTGTACCACAACCAGCAGTACCGCCTCCTCCACCGCCGCCACCACCTCCAGCAGCAGGTGGTGTATTCCAGCGTTTAAATGAGAGCTTAAACACGAATTCGGCTTTTCATTCTTTAAATTCTTTAAATCAAATGCTAAACGATGATCTGCATTCAGAAATTCTGACATCCATTTATAAAAATGGTATAGGTCCAGCATTAGAATACAACAATCAAATTACAGGCAGTAGCGGTACTTTGAACTCGGTAAACAAATGTAACACTGCTAATCTATACAATAGTTTTTCCAGTAATGATTTGAATCCAAGTATAACTTCTGTCAATGATTTGCAGCGCAGAGTAGCAATAAACGCTACAAACAATATTCAATTAAATTGCAATGATTTTATAAACACTGTAATGGACTCTACTACTTCGACTACACCCCAGTTTGCCAATGAACAAAATGTTAATTTTTCTCAATTAGCAAGTAATAACACAACTATAAGAAATTTAAAATCTGTTATAAACAACATTAATCTGCTTGAAAATACAAATACAGGCACAACCAGTGGACTTTTTCAACAGCAAAACAATTTAACTGCAGCAACAAATGCTTTGCTAACGCGTTCCTGTTCATCGGCCTCGTCTACAACATCATCCAAAAGTTTTAACAACAACGCCAACAATACATCACAATTGTGGAAATCTTTAGGATCGGCTACAAATAATATGTGTGTTGTCAACGATAACATAGATGTAGATGAAGGTATTGGCGAATCTCCTTTATATAGTTGGGGCTTACCCAATACTTTGGCAGCTCTTACCAATTCCTACTGTTCACCCACATCAGCATCAATAAGTCCGACTGATTCACTCTTTAGTGAACATAATAATAAAACTGCAGCAGCGAATTTACAGCAACAGCAATTGCTTAAAATTTCATCAAAAACAAAATTATTAGAAAAACTTAAATGCAAAAAATGTTGGATGTGTCATGAAAAAGATATTGTCGCTACCTTAATACCTTGCGGCCATACCATTTTATGTTCATTGTGTGCAAATCGTCTGTGTCAACAAACTGATGCCAATTGTCCCATTTGTTCCACACAAATCTATCAAGTCATCAGAGTTCACTAAGATCTGTATTTACACCCACATATTTTTAATAGAGTTTTAAACTTTATTTAGCAATTACAAAAGACGAGATGAAAAGCATTTATTTTTAATACACGTTTTTGTACGTGAGTAATGAACCTAATAAATATTAAAATATTTTTTTTTTTTTTATATAAAATTTTATTTCCTACCGTTTGTATTTCTACGCAAAATTTGTTATTTCTTATTTTTCTCTTTAAATGTTGAAGGAACATTTATGCACCAAATAGATTAATGTGCAGTAACTCACAAAAGTTTGTGAATTTTATTGTACAACAAAAGTTATATATAGATAAATTAAACAATTGAGATGGTTTCCAGTATACATATGTATGTATAATGGAGATACAAAATCAAATTTATTTATATCTTATAATTTTAATAGGGCGTGAATATTCGTTTGCTTTATATTTTCATACGATGCAGATTAAAATTAAAAAATACGACGTTCACAAACTTATGAGAGCTACACACAGTTCTAGTGTGTAATCGTATTAATAATAAAAATTTAACTTCTAAAAATTATTTAAAATTTTTTGCACTGGAAGCTTTAAATTGTTAACGGTTTTAGATATATATAAATATATATATTTATATATATATATATATCTATATATACTTATATAAACATATACATATATATATATACATATACATAAATATATATATATCTATAATTTTTTTTAAACTCTTAAATAAATAAGTTTCTTTCATATCGTTATTTTAGTTTTATATACTTTGAAGTGAATGTTTAATCTATTTTAAAAAAATTGTTTATTTGTTTATATTAAAATATAACAATATATAGTTTTTCATAATGAAATACACAATATATTAAATAAATTATTTAAAAAAAAACTGCTAACAGCCAGAATCTTCCAGAAATATGCATTTAAATAAAAAAAAACATGAAAACAAATAAACATAATAACTAAATTTACCAAGTATTAAAAAAATTAAAAATCTTAAGATTGCGTGCATGCATAAATTTATATAATTACTAGTCACATAATCCAAATGAAAATATAAATTAAAATAAATATATTACAAAATAGATTTTTATATTTACATTATAAAGAAAAAAAAAAAAAAAAAAAAAAAAAAAAAAAAAAAAAAAAAGAACGTTGGGTTATCCCATTTTTTTTTAACTATATATTCTCAGTTCTTAACAGAAAGACTTTAAAAAAGGAAGCAAACGAAAGACTTTACCAGATATTAATTTAAATTATTTACTATAATAGTTTAAAAATTGAATTTTTTTTATTATTTTTAAGTTTTTTTGTTATATAATAATTAATTGTTTTTATTCTTTTAAAATAAATTAAATTAACATTGTATAAAAAGTGAATTAAATATATTAACCTGCATCAGGGTGCTCAAAAAAAATTAACTTTTATTTATATTTCTTTTCGTTTCTGATTTCACACCTAGTATTTTAAAAAATTTTTAACATATAGAATGTGAGAACTATTTATTTTTACAAGTTATTTTTTTGTTATATTAACCAATAGTAAGAAAGGAAAAAAAAGTATGTGAAATATTGAGGGAATTGGACTATTGCAAGAATGCTTAATAAATTTAAATTTGATTCATTGAACACATTCGAAAAATAAAGTTTTTTTTAACTTTGTGTCTGTTACAAGGCTTAAATGCAAATACATTTGACAGCAAATTTTTAAACTACCTATCGGTCGAGCATTTGTGTATACCATAAGGTGTAGTAAAAACTTATTTTTTAATTATTTATTAAATCAATGTGACACAAAAAACCGAGCACAGTGGTCCATATGTGATTTAAAAATACAAATCAAAATATCGACCGAGCATGTATACATATGTATACCATAAGGTGTAGAGTAAACTTATTTGTTCATCTGCAGAATATTGCTTGTCATTCCGCTTGAAACTTTATTATTCACCTTTATACACTTTATTATTTATTATGAAAGTCGATGGCAACGGAACAGTAAGTGTATTCTCTTAGTAGTTATTGACAATATTCGATAACTATTGAGTCACTTGATATTTTCTAATGCGCTTTTAAGTCGATGTCGAGTAGAATTGAATCGGTTTTAGTCGACTTGTAATTTTGCGGCGACTCAAATGAAAGCTTAAGAAATATGTTTAAAAAAATGCATATTTAAAAGAAGTTATGCACACAATTTTTATTCGTTAACTAAACGCGAAAACTGCAAAAATTCGAAAAAGTTTGATAAAACAGCGAAACTTTTTAATTTGCGACGATTGCCTCAAATAGCAACAAAGCTACGCGGAAATTGCAATTCGGAAAGTTTGCTTAAATGATAAAAGGAAACTAAAACGTGGCAAAAATTCACTAAAAATTACTAAACTAGCGCAAATTCCCAAAATTTGCTAACTATTTATTAAAAATCGTTAAAACTGTAAAAAAAAATTTGAAAATTTAAAGGAAAAAATCGCTTCTATCGCGAAATTTGTGAAAAATTGTCAAATTGGAATCAAACCCTAAAATTTCTTTGAAATCGCTAAATTGCGTGAAAAAACAAAATTTCGGAAAATAACAACAACAAAAAAAGGAACATTTTTAATATTTAAACAATATTTAAAATTAAAATTTAAAAAAATATAACTACAAGGAATGGTAACAATTCGGTTAAAATTGCTAAATTAACAGAAATTCGCAAAAATTTGCTAACAGCGGCATGATAGCAAATTTTTATATATTAAAAATTGTTTAAGCTGTAAAGTACAAGAAAACTTACAGTAAAAAAATCGCTTATATCGCGAGCATGGCAAAAATTCGCGAAAAATTTAAAACTGGAAACAATCCCTAAAATTTATTTGAAATCGCTAAATCGGTTAAAAATAAAATGTCGGAAAATAGCGTTAAAAGCAGCTATAATGATGTGAAACAAAAATAATAGAAAAATAATTAGAGATGGGATTTGTTTTTCACATTTTCGATAACTAGTCGACGACGACACAACAATCTTATAACGTCTAATGCTATGTTCAGGGCGAATTCATGTATACGGTGGTGTCGATACTACAACAATATTCATATATCTAAAAAAAAAATAATTTGTAAACATTAAAAATATTTTGCGACCAAATTAACCACACGTTCTTACCTTTTAAAAACAGCTTTGAAATTAAATTTGATGGTTTGAGTTTGATACGTTGCTGTGTTAGGCAAAACCAAATATTACCAATACATACATATTTGTCAAATAAGGCTAGATTCAGACCGTGATTTAAAAATCATGTCTTTTTTTTAATTCCTTTTGAAAGTTGCTTCCAAAATCACAACAGATTCAAACGAAGATTTTTTCCCCATGATTTTAGGGTTGATTTTTTTTCCCATTATCGGTAATTCTTCTTTACTTGCTTATTTATAAAAACAAACAATTTTAATGCGCTCCATGTTTTGTATTGTAAGGAGATGTTGCCACATTGAAATAAAAAATAAAATGAAGCAACATAACAAAAATACGAATGTGTGCAAAGAAAAATATAAAAAAAGACACAGATATCAGAAAACGTGTTTTTTTCTCTACCCCTCTTGCTTTTCTACACCGTTCGCCTACAAACACAAAAAATCATGTCTTAAAAAACATGGAAAAAATCACCGTGTGAACCGCGTGTAAGTTTGAACGTAGCCATCGTGCTTAAGTAAGAAAAAAAGTAGCACAGCTGTGCTTTCAACGCCACCTGATAAATGAATTCGCCTTGGCTATGTTCATACGACGATATAAACCACTTGTTTCATTCTCTGAAACTAGATTGCAAAACATGCTGTTCATACGATTCATTCTAGTTTCATTTTGACATTTTTTTTGCACTTATGTATGTATTTTTGGGTTCTGTTTTTTTTTTTGTAATTGTGATTTGATTTAAAATAGATACAAAAAGTAAGTAAAAATTAAAAATATATTATTTTATGTAAATTTGGGTTTTATGTGTGTGTGTGGTTTAGTATTATCTTAGCACTACTGCCGTCATGGGTACGAGCATCAAAATGTCTTTTGTTTTGAGAATCAAAGTCACTTTTTGAAGTTGAAATCAATTCTAATTTATTTTGACAATTGTACAAGCTTATATGTATACTAAATTTATTTTATAGGTCAGCATTAATTTGGGCTACAAACAAATCACTAATTGATTTGCTGTTCCCGTGAGAAAAATTCCAAGGCACGTGAAAGACTTCAATGCGACAATAATAATATAAAAAAAAGAATTCAATTAAGGATTCATATTACAAGTCGCTCGCATGCCACACAGTATTACAATTTTATTTCACACATTATTTGATACAAAAAAATTAATGGTTATTACTGCTGACCAACATAAGATTAAAATAAGTTCATTCATCAAAAACTTAACTTACTAAAATGTAAACAATTAATGATACAGTGTTTGCTCTAAGTATGCATACACTACACCCTTACCCTTTTAGGTTTGGGTATTATAAAAAAAATAAAACAGAATTTAATAATTTAAATAAATGTATCAGTCTTGTACTATCGCTTGATACGTTTAAAAAGTTTACAGCTATTTTTTCTTATTCTTTTATAACAAAAAATAACTAAAAAATAAAAAAAAAATATAAAAACAAAATTAAACGGGTGAGAGGAGATGATGTTTCTGCCTCTGCTAGGCATAATATGAGTAAAAAAATAAACCAAACAGTTCTCAGAGAACTGAAAATCAAAACTTGTTTGCCCCTTTGCAAACAATAGATGATATCGATGATGAAGCTGTTATCGAAAAAACTGTTAAAGTTAATATCCCACCAATAACAATATTAAAATGCAAAATAGAGCAAGTATATGAAGTATGTAGATTATTAAAAATAACACAATATTCAATTTGTAAAATATCCATTGGGCTAACACTATTTTGCACCAATAAAAACGATGTAGTATGTGATGCACTAACAAATAAATTTCAGCATGAATATTTTACATATGCTTCAAAAAATGAGAAACCTGTTAAAGCTGTGCTCTTAGGGCTTGAGAAAACCGACCCAGCAGTTGTGAAAGTTCGTCTCATAGCGATGGGACTAAAATGTACTGATGTCAAAATAATTACAAAAGACAGAGACAACAACGAAAAAGTAATCTTTGTAGTTTACTTCGAACGTAAATCCATCACGATTAAGGAATTGAGGCCAAACTACTCAGCCTTAAACTATATAAAAGTTAGATGGGATTATCAAAAACCCAACAGATCCAATTTGACACAGTGCTATAACTGTCAGATGTTCGGTCATGGCTCTAGCCGCTGTAAAGTCAAAACGTTTTGTGCCAAATGTGCCGGGAGCCATAAAACAACGGAGTGTGATGCAACTTACGAGAAATGTGCCAACTGCAATGGTACAAATAAAGCCATGTCACCTGAATGTCCAAGTGGAAGAACCTACATTCAAATTAGGCAACGTGTTCAGCCCAGGAAACCAAACAAAAGAACCCCTCAATTTAAAATTACAAATTATAATTCAAATTTCCCAAACACACTAAATCAGCCGGAAAGGCCAACTGCTAGCAGTTCGGGTAACAACCAAACCTATAACCAAAATTTTATCGATGACAATGTTAATAACACCAATAACAATTTGTTTTCTTTTGAGGAAATCAAGAACCTAACAACAATGTTAAATGCATGCCTTAAGCTGTGCTATTTTCCCCAATCATGGAAATTATCTAAAACAATTCCTATTCTTAAGCCAAACAAACCGCCTAATTCGCCAAATTCGTATAGACCAATTAGCTTGCTTTCTTCTATAAGCAAAGTGCTAGAAAAAATAATTAAAGAACAATTAGTTGAATTTATTGATAATTACAGTATTCCATCCCAACAATATGGATTCAGAAAGGAACACAGCACCTCACAACCATTATTAAAAATCAGAAAACTAGTAAAAAATAATTTCCAGAATGGCTTATCTACGGGAATGGTCCTCTTAGGTAAAAAATCAGCATTTGACTCGGTTTGGCATAACGGGCTCATTTTTAAAATGAACAGATTCAACTTCCCCATAGAGGTTATAAAAATCATCCAAAGCTACCTTTCTAACAGGTCGTTCAAAGTTTACCTTGGTAATACTAATTCACAAGAAATAAATATAACTGCGGGGTGCCCCCAAGGGTCTTGTCTCTCGCCCATCTTATACAACATCTTTACTGCGGACATCCCAACGTTTCCCGACTGTGTCACATCAATATTTGCAGATGACACCTCAATACTCTGCTCAGATGCCTTTGCAACAAATGTTATATCAAGCTTACAATCAGCTCTATCCGAATTACAGATTTATTTCAATAAATGGAATATTTTAGTAAATCCTGAGAAAACCCAGGCCATTTATTTTACGAGAAAACGCAAAGAGTGCTTTATTCCTCAAAGCCCTCTCCAATTCTTAAGCCATGACATTCAGTGGGAAGATAACGTTAAGTACCTAGGAGTAATACTCGATACCAAACTAAACTTTAACTATCACATTCCCTATCTGGTAAACAAAATCAACAAATTTACGAGAATATTGTATCCGCTTATAAGCAGAATCTCCGAACTAAATATTGATAACAAGAAAATGATTATTAAAGCAATATTTCATCCCATAATGTTTTACGGTTGTGCAGTATGGTCCACGTCCGCAAAATGCCACTTAAGCAAACTACAGGTACCACAAAATAAGCTACTAAAAATGATATTCAAACTACCCTGGCACTATTCCACCCGACATTTGCATGCACTAGCAAATTTCGAGCTCGTATATGATAAAATTGATCGACTGACACAAAATTTCAACAGGAGATGTGAATTCTCACAATTCACCCATATCAATGAACTTACTTCAGCATAATTTTATCTTAACTATTTTAGCTTCCTTTTATCTTATAAACTTTTGTTTCACAAAGGTTTTTATATCTTTTTTCCTCCAATTATAAAAATAGAACAAAATGGACAGAAATAAATAATACTAATATAAAATTTACTACTAAGTAGAATAGGAACAAATGTTCTTAAACTCTTTACTACTTTAAGTCAAATGTAAATAATATTAATATTATATGAATGTACATCGAATAAATAAATAAATGTATATAAGTATGTTGAGGGATGAACTTTTAATTTTCAGCTCCTCAAATTGTTTCACGGTTCACTTTATTTTCTATTTTAAATAAAACACTTTATTTTTATGAATGTAAGTAGTTATTTTGTTTATTTAATTTTTTTGTTGTGTCACAATTTAAATGTTTTTTTTGTTACTTTGCTTGTTCACTATTTAACGATCGAAACTAGAGTAAGTTTTAATTGTTTTTCAATATACAAAAAAGGGTCACATATTTAGTCAATTCACAAGGTATCCTAACATGTCATATTGTCAAAATGTCCTAATATTTCACAATGGTTTAAAAATATTGTTGTACGGCTCAGCCGCTCAGCGCTGGACTTTTCTGATTAATTACGACAGCTGTTGGTAGGGGTCATCTCTAAACATTCCGCCCCCCATGATATGGTGATATATTCAACTGGGCTCAAGTTCTTTAAGGGGTCCGGAAAATAAATAGCCGCATTATAGCACCTTGTTTTTGGGTTTCATCACGTAGAATGCTGGAGTACAGATGATGTTACCAGGGGGTGAACTGTGTGCCATAGTATTAGATGTGGAGTTGTTGAAAAATAGTAAACTGAGATGAGACCATACGACCAATGCCACAAAGTTATTTGTGTTTTTCTTGGGTGACTTTTACTGGAATTATAAAAAATAATTATTAGAAATGTGTATTTAATTATTAAATAACAGTACGAGTTTCGTTATGGGTCTCGTAATAATTCCATTTGTAGTTCGAATATCAGCAACCCTAATGTTGTGATCCGATCCGGAGTAGGTTTTCGTCACGCGACCCAATTTCCATTCATTGGGCGGTAAATTGTTCTCTTTGATAACGACTAGATCATTCACTTTGACATTTTCCTGTGGAAACTTCCACTTGTACCTTCTATGGAGTTCGGCAAGGTATTCTGTTTTCCATCTTTGGCAAAAGGAATTATAGATAATTTTAAGGTGTTTCCAGCGATTGGCAAGTGTCATATTTTCATTTGTTAAGTCTGGTTCTGCTGGGGTCATTAGTGGAGTACCAATTAAAAAGTGTCCTGGGGTCAATGGGGTCAAATCGTTAGGGTCATCGCTAGCAGGGCTTAGGGGTCTAGAATTCAGGCAAGATTCAATACGGGCTAAAATTGTGGATAACTCTTCAAACGTTACTTTCATATTCGGCAATAATTTTTTCAGGTGTGTTTTAAACGACTTTACGCCTGCTTCCCAAAGTCCACCCATGTGTGGAGCCGCGGGAGGAATGAATTTCCAGTTGATGTTTTGATGCCTATATTGTTGAATAAGTTGATTCTGAAGAGTCTTTTGGAATTCTAAACGATCTTTCTTTAGAAGCTCTGCTGCTCCGACGAAGTTTTTCCCATTATCTGAGTACATGACGGCAGGACATCCTCGGCGACCTATAAAGCGAGAAAAGGCCGCCAAAAAAGCTTGGGTTGTTAGGTCGCTTACAGCCTCTAATTGTATGGCTTTAGTGGCGAAGCAGATGAAGAGGCAGACATAACCCTTTGTTATGAGGCAGGCTCGACCCGTGAAGTTGCGTATATCAAAGCGTCCAGCGTAATCAACACCTGTAACTGTAAAAGGTCTTGATATTGTTGTGCGCTCAGGTGGCAGGGACGCCATGATCTGACTTTGAGTATGTTTTTTGAAAAGGACACATGTCTTGCAATTATTTATGACGGTTTTAACTAAGGGCTTTAGTCGAAATATCCAAAATTCTGTTCTTATTACTCGGGTCATGAGCTGATTTCCTCCATGCAAGGTAATTTTATGCACAAATTCTGTAATTATTCTGGCCAATTTTGATTCGTATGGCAACAGAATTGGACAGCGTTCATTGTACGTTAATGCTGGGGACTGCGCTAAACGCCCATTGGCCCTTATAATCCCATTGCGATCGAGAAATGGCGTAAGGGTTAAGAGTTTACTTCGAGGGGAAATTGGACGCTTGTGAAGTAAAGCAGTATATTCGTCAGGAAATAAAGTTTTTTGTGTCCAAATTATGATGCGATTTTTTGCAGATTGTATTTCTTCTGGTGTTGGTTCTATGGATGAGATTTTACTTCTTGGTGTGAGTCTTCCGAAACGTAAAACATAGGCTATGACTCGATAGGCACGGGGTAGAGATGAAAATCGGCTTAACGGGTATTCTGTGTTTGTGACTGTTAGAATTTTGATTGTCTTGGCTTCTATATTTGTATCCTGAGGAATACGTGGCGATGGCCATTGCTGTTTTGGCAATTTTAACCACGAAGGTCCACTCCACCATAGACTATGTGATTCTAACTCACTTGGTGAACAACCTCTGCTTGCTAGGTCAGCGGGATTCATTTTTGAGTCAACATGATGCCAGTTTTGAGTCCCGACTTTTTGTATTATTTCCGACACTCGATTTCCACCAAACGTGTTCCAGGTACATGGCGGTTTCTTAAGCCACGATAATACTATTGTCGAGTCAGTCCAATAGTGGGTTACTACATTTTGAAATTCATAGGTTTTTAATAGACTTGATGCCAAATTAGCTAGCAATACAGCTCCACAAAGTTCTAAGCGTGGTAGTGTAGCGTACGATTTGATAAGCCGTAAAATACTCTTCAAAACATAGCACAATCAGTTATTAAGAGAACAAATCACTACATCTATTCACGCGTTCTCTTTTAACTTTGCCAAGCGAACACACAGCGGTCATCGTGGGTTTGTGAATAGATGGAATAGTTGTGAAGAAACTGACCCACTAAGGTTTCTTTTACATCATGGGAACTAACATGTTCACTATAGCCCAATAATGATAAGTTTTAGTTGTTCATTTTACACACTTTATTGTTTAAACAAAATTGTTATTAGTTATAATTCATAGGTATAATTTATAATATAAATAGTTATATAAGATCTAAATTAATTTCAATATAATTTCTTTTAGAATTCATTAGTTTTTCTTTTTTTTAACTTACATATACTTTAAATATGTTGTTTTTATACTTTTTTTTCAAACGTAAGGTAGAGCAATCAAGGCAATTTGGAACAGTTCAATTTATATCCAATGACTTATATACGTGTGAGTATGATTAGGATTAGCACAGATATGGACATGGAAGAATATTTTGTCATCTCGTTGCGGTATGAACGTAAGTTCAATATGTTACATACACCGAGTTTCCTAGTAAGAATATTTATTAAAATTGGATTTAATTACTTTGCACTTCTTCAATTTATTTACCTCGGTGGCACAGAACACAATATTAAAATTTTAGATTTTACTTTAATGCACTTCAATAGGAACATTAACTTCTTCCTATTTATTTATTAATATTTAATTATGCGTAGGTCTTTGCTGCGATATGCTATTCCTCGAACTAAACTTTACTAGTGCCTTTTTGTATTTCTTACTTTCATTTTGCCGATTTAATGTATGAACAAGAAGAATAACGGTGTAGTCTTATTAAATTTAATTGTTGTAATAATACGCATTTCAAAATTACCATACAAGGTAATAACGATCACTGCAAAAACTGGTTTTTTTTTTTTTTTTTTTTTTTTTTTATTTGTGGGGGAATATAGAGAGTGATAATTATTTATAACACTTTTACACTCCCTAAGATTTGAATAAGGAACTTTAGAAAAATTACACTACAACACAAATTAATCACATATTTCATATATTTTTATATAAAATAAAAATTGATTAATTTGGAAAAGTAATTTCACTAAATGTAAACTAAACGTGGGGCAGACCCATGCCCTGAGACTCATGCTCTAAGCCAGCCGGGCTGGTGAAAACAAATCTTTTGCATGTACTCTATTATACCTTTTACCATTAAAATCCTCTAAATTATAAATAAAATTACTCAATTTTTTTAACACCTTACATTTTGTAAATTTTGGAGCTAATTTACTATTAAAACGTTTAGACTTGTCACTTTGAAAAAAATTACGCTTATACACTATCTGGTTTTCCTGAAAATCATCTGTTCGAGATCTAAGGTTGTACATCCTTGTATGTACCTTCTGAGCTCTTGTTAAACTGTCATAAACCTTGTCTCTTATCTGAAGAAGTTTATCCTGTCTATTTAAAATCAATACGTCCTCATCTGCCAAATTTTCTAGTTTCCTAAGAATGTCATAATTACGGCCATTTGTAACCATATTATAACCAAACAAAACATAGAATGGACTAAAGCCCGTAGATTCATGAATTATATTTCTCAGGGCGCAACAAATTCCTCCTAAATGTTTATCCCAGTCACGATGGTCATCCCTTATATACATTCTAACGGCCGTAAATATTGTTTTATTGGCCCTTTCAGCAGCATTAGCCTGCGGTGAGTATGCTCCTGTAAATATTTGTGCCACACCATGCGATTCACAGAATTCCCTAAATTCTTTTGCTAGAAATTGACTTCCATTGTCCGATAATATTTTCTCTGGTACCCCGAATAAATTGAAAACCTCACTCAAGCAATCAATGGCAATCTTCGCAGTAGCGCTCCTAATCGCCTTTACGTAAATATATTTAGAGTAGTTATCTAATATTACAAACGCAAAAACATTTCCAGCTTTTGATCTGGGAAAGGGTCCTACGAAATCTACGTGAAGTTCTTGAAACGGTCTTAATGGCGGGGGTCTAGGGTTTGTAGGTGGACGCATTTGGAAATTTGGTACTTTTGAAGTCAAGCATGTTTCACAGTTATTCACAAACTTTTTCACTTCCTTAAACATTTTAGGCCAATAGTACATTCGTCTCAATTTTTCTAAAAGCTTATTCATACCACAATGTGCGCTATTAGGGGGACAATGATTTTTCTCAATCAAGATTTTTCTCAGTTCCTTAGGAACCCATAAACGCCATTCTTTTTTATCATCTCCACCCTCAAAGTTCTTTAATATTACTCTTTTATACAATTTGCCGTCCACGACCTTCAAACTAGGATATTTTTCACTATTTATCTGAACTAATTTCATCTTCTCCACATAATTAATGTTTTTGAAAAATTCTGATTCCATATCAATATCAAAGTTTATTTCCTCAACTTCTACCCTGGATAACATATCAGCTGCTACATGATTTTTTCCCTTTCGATGAACTATTTCAAAATCGTGGTGCTGAAGCTTAAGTGCCCAACGTGCCAAACGCCCCTGCAAATCCCTAGTGGACATCAGCCACTTTAAAGCTGCGTGATCAGTTACAACTACAAAATGTGTTCCCTCTATATAAGGCCTAAATTTCCTTATTCCTTCTAAAACTGCCAAACATTCAATTTCACTAACACTGTATTTCCTTTGAGCTGGTGATAATTTTCTTGACATATACGCCACAGGGCGTTCTTCCTGGTGCTCATCTAATTGTATTAGGGCGGCACCCACCCCACTTGAACTACCATCGCAATGTAAATAGAAGGTTTTCTCGTAGTCAGGTGCAACAAGCACAGGTGTCGATGTCAATAGTTCCTTTAATTTTATAAAGGCTTCATCTGCCTCAGATGACCATTCCCCTGTGAAGTTCTTTCCTGTCATACTAGTGAGTGGTGCTGCTATTGCAGAATAATTGGGTATCATTCTCATAAACCATTGACACATACCTAGAAATCTTCGCAACTCCTTTAACGTGGTAGGTTTTTTCATTTTTACAATAGTGTCAATTTTTCCGGGATTCGGTTTAAGACCATCCTCACCTACTATATAACCTAAAAATGGAATTTCCTTTTGGATGAAACGTGACTTCTCTAAATTTATTGTTAAATTCGCCAACCTCAATCTTAGAGCAACATCCCTTATAAGATTTATGTGATCTTTAAAATTTTCAGAAATAAGCAACATATCATCCACATATGGATATACATTAGTTTGCATTTCATACGGTATAACCTTATCAATTAATTTACACATTGATTGAGTAGCATTTTTGAGACCAAATGGCATAACCTTGTACTGAAACAAACCCCTACCAGGAACCGGAAATGCTGTTTTGCACTTAGCCGAATCCGCTAACGGCACTTGCCAAAAACTATCTTTTAAATCTAAAGCAGAAATATATTTTGCCTTTTTCAAGGTTGCCAAAACCTTTTCAATACTTGGCATTGGATACGCATCGCGTTCAGTAACCCGATTTAACTCACGTGCATCCAAGCACAATCTCCATTTACTATTGCTTTTGGGAACAAGTGTACATGGTGAACACCAACTACTTTCACTTTTTTCAATAATATCTTCCTTAAGCATTCTATCTACTTCATCGTTTAGATGCTTTTGCATGTAGGGTGACATGTGATAAATTTTTTGTTTTATAGGTTCTGCAGAACCAGTTTTTATATCATGCTCAATAAGACTTGTGCGTCCCAAACCTTCATTTTGATACGATGGAATCAAAGAAATAGCACTTTCTAGTTCTTTTTTCTGTTCCAAAGTTAGGCAGTGAGTTCTCTCCTCAGTCTTGGAAGTAACTTCCTCAACTAAAGCCGAAACCAAGCCAAATTCTAACCAAAAGTCTATACCCAAAGTAAATAACCTTGGCAAATCAGGTGAGATAAAGAATCTAATAGTCTTTGTCTGTGAATGATAAGTTATCGGGATGAACACATATCCTATTATATCATGAGCTAATCCATCAGCTGTGTGTAATTTCGAGTCTAATTTTAAAAATGACAAGTTTAAATTTTCAATTACGTCTTTGTAACCTTTACCAATTACTGATATGTTAGCCCCACTGTCAAGTAAACCCTCAAATACTTTTTCATTGATAATAAATTTTGCAAACATTCTTCTATCTACTTGCATACTAATCTTAAAACCCTCTACCAACTTCTTTAATTTCTTTTTATTATTAAAATATTCCTTTATTCTTATACATCTGTTTGTGTACTTGATTGTCTGTGTGCTGGTCGTTGTATAATCCTGACAAGATTTCCGGACTGTTGGGCCTTTATTAAGGGTTGTGAAGGTGCCCTCCATTGTCTCACACCCCTTTCCAAGTTTAAATTCGAACAACATCTTGGACAGTTTGGTTTAGTAACATTCTTATAACCACAGGAATAACAAAATAGATTCCTCTTATATGATGGACAGTCCTGAAAGTTGTGGCCTATATCGTCACAATTCCAACAAATGTTTAAATTGTTTTCCTCAACTTGATAGTCCCTATCATCTTTTCCCTCTAACTCATTTTTACTCAATCCCACTTCATTTACTATTCTTCTTCTGCCCACTATTTGGTCCTCGAATGTTTCTCCTACCTCCCCTAACATTTTCTCTACCTGTAAGCATTTAACCCTCAATTCATTCAAATTAATTGGCTTAGCCAAGACTAACAGTTTCTTTAAAGCCGGATGCATATTATTCATTAAAACACTAACTAGCTCGTTATCAGAATAAGGTACACGCAATTCTGTATTCATGCCCTCCATTGCCAGCTTAAATTCCGTAAAACTTTCCCTTGACTTCTGACGCCTGTTTTCCATTCTTCTCCGAATTTCATGGTCACTAGTCAACGTCTGAAACTCACTTATCAGTCCCCCTCTAAAACTGTTCCATGTTACATTTCTGTTTTTGCTAACAAATACCCAAAACCAATTGTTGGCAATACCAGTAAGCAGATGGTGCATTGAGAGACAAAGGCTATCTAGAGGTATATCTTCACTACGTGCTAGAATTTCAATTCTCATTATAAACTGCTCAACACTAATAGGATAAGACAATCCATTAAAACTTACATTCCATTTGGGAATGCTAGACAATTTCCTCACATCTACAATATCCGAAGCTACCTCCCTATTATTCTGAAGATTTTGGTTTACTGTATGATTATTAAAATTATCTTGAAAAAAGTTTGTACTCCTACGAGGTCTATTTGGTGGTACTGAACCAACCACGTGCGAAGTATGAGGATTTCTCCTAAAATTAGGTCTGTTTATCCAGTTTGGCTCATAATTATTTGGGTGTCTTGGAGTCTTACTAATAGCACCACTATAAGCCTGTGTTTTCTTTTCAGGTCTATTTTCCCGGAAAGAAGAATTTGAAACATTTTGATCCACGTCCAAAAGATTCATTGACCCCAAACTTAAATTAGATGTATTGTCCTTGTTATATAGAGCAGCCTGAGAAATATTATCAGAATCAGTCGCTACTAAGGAACTCATAATACCATTTAGATTACTTTTTAATTTATCAATACATTCTTTTAGTTCAGGAGCTCTTTCCTGAAGCATGTCCAATCTGTTCATAACGTGTTCACCTTTAGCAACAGCCCGATTCTGTTTTACATAGTCTCTCTTTCCCTTATCAGATTGAATTAATTCCCCTATCTCCCTAATTTTCTCCTCACAAATTTCATATTCTTGAGATGGGGTATTAATTACCACCATTTCCTTTTTACGACTACCCTCATATTCTTCTTGCATTACTTTCTTTAACCTGCCAGCTAATATTCTTACACTTCCTTCTACTTCCATTCCTCTTATCAACAATTCGTGTCTTAATTCCTCACTATCTAATAATCCTAAATCCATGATTGCTCTTTACATTCACTTGATTTGATAAAATATATTTGTTTTAATACTAACTTAACAATTAATGAAAATGTAAATATATGAAAATAATTTTAAGAACTGTATACAATTATTAAACCATACATGTACCAATTAAAGGTGTATTTATAACAAGATTTCAACAAAAAAAATTCTTACAAAAATTTTTTTTTTTTTTTGTTTTAGATTTCAAGTTTTACTTCAATTTTAATATGAAGTAATCCAATCTTAACTTTAGCTACAATTTATCAAAAAAAAATTTTTTTTTTTTTTTTTTTTTTTTTTTATATGGATGTATATATTTCCTGTGTGTATACTGGGCTATAGATTCCATGCTTTCTAAGTTCCATGATGCTTTAATATCTTCCTTCGCAACATTGCTCAATTGAAATATGAACTCTCTTTTTAAAGAAATACTTTGTAGGAACTAATACAATTTGTACAATTTCTTACTACAAAAATAGAATAAAGACCTTATGTTATAAGTTCTAATTTATTCCAATCAACGTAAGATAACTTTTATTGAAGTTTTCTAATTACATTGAAGTAATTAAGTTAAGGTTTTTTTTTTTTCATTAAATAGGTTATTGACTAATAACCTCCAGTTTGGGCGCCATACTATTGTAGCGTACGATTTGATAAGCCGTAAAATACTCTTCAAAACATAGCACAATCAGTTATTAAGAGAACAAATCACTACATCTATTCACGCGTTCTCTTTTAACTTTGCCAAGCGAACACACAGCGGTCATCGTGGGTTTGTGAATAGATGGAATAGTTGTGAAGAAACTGACCCACTAAGGTTTCTTTTACATCATGGGAACTAACATGTTCACTATAGCCCAATAATGATAAGTTTTAGTTGTTCATTTTACACACTTTATTGTTTAAACAAAATTGTTATTAGTTATAATTCATAGGTATAATTTATAATATAAATAGTTATATAAGATCTAAATTAATTTCAATATAATTTCTTTTAGAATTCATTAGTTTTTCTTTTTTTTAACTTACATATACTTTAAATATGTTGTTTTTATACTTTTTTTTCAAACGTAAGGTAGAGCAATCAAGGCAATTTGGAACAGTTCAATTTATATCCAATGACTTATATACGTGTGAGTATGATTAGGATTAGCACAGATATGGACATGGAAGAATATTTTGTCATCTCGTTGCGGTATGAACGTAAGTTCAATATGTTACATACACCGAGTTTCCTAGTAAGAATATTTATTAAAATTGGATTTAATTACTTTGCACTTCTTCAATTTATTTACCTCGGTGGCACAGAACACAATATTAAAATTTTAGATTTTACTTTAATGCACTTCAATAGGAACATTAACTTCTTCCTATTTATTTATTAATATTTAATTATGCGTAGGTCTTTGCTGCGATATGCTATTCCTCGAACTAAACTTTACTAGTGCCTTTTTGTATTTCTTACTTTCATTTTGCCGATTTAATGTATGAACAAGAAGAATAACGGTGTAGTCTTATTAAATTTAATTGTTGTAATAATACGCATTTCAAAATTACCATACAAGGTAATAACGATCACTGCAAAAACTTGTTTTTTTTTTTTTTTTTTTTTTTTTTATTTGTGGGGGAATATAGAGAGTGATAATTATTTATAACACTTTTACACTCCCTAAGATTTGAATAAGGAACTTTAGAAAAATTACACTACAGTAGCGATAAGCTTTTGAGGGGGGCTACTCGAGTCTTCGAAACCAAAAGAGTTGTGTGTATAGATGTTTCGTCATTTTGTATTCGAATGTATAATGAAGCAGCATAAGCTTTTTCTGAAGCGTCGCTAAAGCCATGTATTTCGATGTGACTTAAGGGTGTATATTTTATCCAACGGGGTATTTTTATAATTTTAATATTGGGAAAATTGTTTACGAATCTTTTCCATTTATGTTGAGAAATTGGTTTTAAAATGTCATCCCAGTTTGTCTTTTCTAACCATATTTGCTGCATGATTACTTTAGCGTCTATTATTATTGGACCTATCCATCCACTTGGGTCAAAAAATTTGGCAATTGTAGACAAAACTTCTCTCTTTGTATACGCCTCTTTAACTTTTATATCTGGGGCTGTGAATGTAAAGGAGTCCGATGAAATGTTCCATTTTATACCTAGAGTCTTGGTCCCGTCATTTTCGGACAGATTTAACCAGTCGAGTGGTAGTAGATTTGATAGCTTCTTCTGTAGTGTTACCTCCTGCTAAGACATCATCCACATACATATTTTGTTTAAGAATCTTGGACGCTAAGGGATGAGTCATTTGCACCTCTTCAGCTAATTGAAGAAGCATTCTGATGGCTAAAAATGGGGCGCAATTAACTCCAAATGTGACGGTGAGAAGCTCGTAATCTTCTATCGGGTCATTTTTGGATTTTCTGAATAAGATTCTTTGAAACTTTGTTTGAGTTGGGTCGATTAATATTTGACGATACATTTTAGTAATGTCGGCGTTGAATACAAAGCGGAAAAATCTCCATTTTGCTATCAGAAGAACAAGATCTTGCTGAAGAATGGGTCCTGGATATAAAATGTCATTAAGACTAGTCTTATTTGACGTTGGGCTAGAGGCATTAAAAACCACTCTAAGTTTAGTGGTCAATCGGTCAGGTTTTATTATTGCGTGATGCGGCAGATAATAGTTAGGTGCTTTGTTTATATCCGAGGGTGCGATTTTTCTCATGTGGCCTAACTCAAGATATTCCAAAATAACATTGTCATATAATTGCTTTATTTCGGGTTTCTGGCTGAGCGTGCGTTCCATTCGTAGGTACTGAGCCATAGCAATGTTGCGAGAAGAGCCTATTTCTTCTGTTTTTTTGAAGGGCAGGGTAACTATATACCTTCCCCTGTCGTTTCTACGTGTTGTTTCCTTGAAATTGTGTTCCACAATAGTGTCCTCGTCTGACTTCAAAATCTGTTTTGGGGTTTCCTCCACCTCCCAAAAGGATTTGGTCAAGGGACGATGTATTTAATAAAGAAATTGTTGTTCTGGGTTGAGTCCTTTTTGGAGTTGGTCCCCCCACAATCCAGCCAAATACTGTTTTTTGTGCCAAAAGGGATCCAATAGACCACATCGGTGTGTCCATGCAATAAATAGAGGGGCCTACGTCGAGGCCTATTAGCAAGTCGATGGGTCTACTTTGATTGAAGTGAGGGTCTGCAAGTTGCAATTTTGCAGTCTCACTGAGCTTTTGCATGTCTAACGTTTGAGGTGGTAAATTAGAGGGAAGGGTCTTGAGAACTGGGGCCCAAACTTCTAACTTTAACGATGTGTCCACCCGTGAGCAAAGGTTAAGCAAACATGCTTTAGTTGAGGTTTCAGAAACTGTTTGACTCAAACCAGAAACGTGTACTATGTTTCTTTTAGTGGGTAATTTTAATCGGTTTTTTAGTTTGTCCGATATAAAGGTTGATTGTGATCCAGGGTCGATGATAGCTCTCGCCTGGTATCTTTGACCTCTAGTTTCTATTTCGACAATAGCAGTGAAAAGCAAGGTTTCTCGGTCTGTTTGATTTGTCGATGTCTGTATTTTTTCGCGCAGGGTCAGGGAAGTAAAGTTAGGAATACTTGATCTTGAAGTGGACTGTATGTATTGGGCTTGAGCTGCGGCACTTGTGCTTGGTTGCTCGTTAGCGTAATTTTGTGGCAAGTTTGTAGGCTGGGTCACCGTTGCCTTGTGCAACAAAGTGTTGTGTTTTTGTTTACACAGCCTACAACTGTATTTACTAGGGCACTCCCTGACACTATGATTGATCGACAGACAGTTGTAACATGAATTTGTGACTCTTACGATATGAATTCGATCACTTACATTTTTTTCTAAAAAGGTGGGGCATGATCGTAGGGTGTGTGACTCGCTACAATGTTGGCACGTTATGGAGTTATTATAAGAACTTCTGACGGGTTTATTTTTGTTCTGATTGTGACTTTCAGATTTCGTTATATTCGTTTGGAATGAATTAATGTTCCGTTTATTTTGGTTGTTTTTCGCGACCTCTGACTTGGGCGGTATGAATTTGTCCTTTGATGATTTAATATTGCCTACTGATTCTAGGGTCTTAAATTTGCGGGTCAAAAACTTGTCGAATTCTTGCCATTTGGGTACTTCGGCACAATCTTCACGAGAATTTTCAAATTCTTGAACAAGGGCTCTGGGAAGTTTTTGAGAGCAAATGTAAATTAAAAAGGACTCCCATGTTGAAGTGTCAATTCCTAGTGTGCCTAATGTCTGCCTACAATCGTTTATTGTCCTTTGTAATTTTTTAATTGAGGCTCCAGAGTCCATAGAGGCATGAGGCAGATCCAAAATAATTTTATATTGCTCATGAACCTGCATCCATTTATTTTCGTACCGGTCAACTAAATTTTTCCAAGCCATGATAAACCCATCGTTTGTTAAAGGGACATGCGAAATTGCGTCTCTGGCTTCTCCCCCGGTTTTTTGGGTCAGATAAAAAAGCCTTTTAACATTGCTAATTTTTGGATTTCTAACGTATATGGCTGTGAACAAGTCACGAAAACTGGGCCATAATTTATAATCCCCAAAAAAGTGTCTGTGTCGCAAGGAGGGAGTCTTATTGATGAGACCTCTCTTTCTAACGGAATATTTGACTGGCGTTCAACTGGTTCTATGGCTGTGTCCGTAAGCGCATGGATTTCAGCATTGATGGACGACAAACAATTTTTATAGGCTGTTAGGGCTCTTTGGTATCGCTCCCGTAATTTATTTTTGTCAATTGGTTTATCACCATCCTGATCTACGTCCCTACATTCTTCATATGACCTTTTTACCTGGGTCCATATGGAGTCTAATTCTACTCGAATTATTTCTAACGCGTGTACATTATCTTCAGCGCTCGCTTCTGCTTGAATCTTTTCGAAGTCGACTAAATCGTTTGTGCAATTGACGAATTTTTTCAGGGACATGTTTGTAGATTGAAAGTGTCAGAATAATAATAAATTGAGTCAAGAAATTTGCCTGCTAGCGAAAAACAAATTGTATTGTAGAAAATTTGTGGGTCAAATATTGTTTTAATTTCCCCGGTTAATTTTTCAAATATGACCGCAATGGTAACTCGGTTTTTATTTTTATAGTGACGTCACGGTTATTTTACGCAAAAGAATCAAGCAAACACACAAGTAGAAAATAGCAATGTTTTAATTGTTCGCTTTTGTTATTTAAATTTTGTTTTTATTTTCTTCTTGTGGTTTTTGTAGTTATTGTATGTTCACTTACTTGCTGAATGCTTGCTTGTGTTGTTGTTGTTGCTGCTGCTTGTTTTCTGCTAGGCGCGTACAAACTTCTCTTCTGCTGAGCTATGATCTGCCGGTGGTGGTTTACCGTTAGTAATTTTAATTTTTGTAATTTTTGTTGACTGTTCTTTTTTTTTCAAATTTTTGTTCTTTTAAATTGTTGTTTAGAGTCACAATTTAATACCGTATTATTTTCGCGATTCACAAGAATTTTTGTCTTCTTTTTTTGACAAAGTTTATTTTCTTATGTTTTAAATCACACACTTTTTTTCAAAAAAATTTGTTCTTTTAAATTTTTATATTTTAGAGTCACAAATTTTCCAAGTTTTTTAAGTTTTTAAATACCTACACAATTTTTCCAAAGTTTTTGTAAAAAATTATCCGGTTCGTTTGGACCAAATGTTGAGGGATGAACTTTTAATTTTCAGCTCCTCAAATTGTTTCACGGTTCACTTTATTTTCTATTTTAAAAAAACACTTTATTTTTATGAATGTATGTAGTTATTTTGTTTATTTAATTTTTTTGTTGTGTCACAATTTAAATGTTTTTTTTGTTACTTTGCTTGTTCACTATTTAACGATCGAAACTAGAGTAAGTTTTAATTGTTTTTCAATATACAATACAAAAAAGGGTCACATATTATAAAAGAATTTTTGTACTAAATATAACGGGATATACTGAGTGCAAATGTAACAACAATTTAACTTTATAATGTTTACATATGAATATGAATATGCAGATTAAAGAAAATAAAATATAACAAGTTGTTGGTAGGCAGGGTCGTCGCTGTTGGTAGGGGTCATCTCTAAACATTCCGCCCCCCATGATATGGTGATATATTCAACTGGGCTCAAGTTCTTCAAGGGGTCCGGAAAATAAATAGCCGCATTATAGCACCTTGTTTTTGGGTTTCATCACGTAGAATGCTGGAGTACAGATGATGTTACCAGGGGGTGAACTGTGTGCCATAGTATTAGATGTGGAGTTGTTGAAAAATAGTAAACTGAGATGAGACCATACGACCAATGCCACAAAGTTATTTGTGTTTTTCTTGGGTGACTTTTACTGGAATTATAAAAAATAATTATTAGAAATGTGTATTTAATTATTAAATAACAGTACGAGTTTCGTTATGGGTCTCGTAATAATTCCATTTGTAGTTCGAATATCAGCAACCCTAATGTTGTGATCCGATCCGGAGTAGGTTTTCGTCACGCGACCCAATTTCCATTCATTGGGCGGTAAATTGTTCTCTTTGATAACGACTAGATCATTCACTTTGACATTTTCCTGTGGAAACTTCCACTTGTACCTTCTATGGAGTTCGGCAAGGTATTCTGTTTTCCATCTTTGGCAAAAGGAATTATAGATAATTTTAAGGTGTTTCCAGCGATTGGCAAGTGTCATATTTTCATTTGTTAAGTCTGGTTCTGCTGGGGTCATTAATGGAGTACCAATTAAAAAGTGTCCTGGGGTCAATGGGGTCAAATCGTTAGGGTCATCGCTAGCAGGGCTTAGGGGTCTAGAATTCAGGCAAGATTCAATACGGGCTAAAATTGTGGATAACTCTTCAAACGTTACTTTCATATTCGGCAATAATTTTTTCAGGTGTGTTTTAAACGACTTTACGCCTGCTTCCCAAAGTCCACCCATGTGTGGAGCCGCGGGAGGAATGAATTTCCAGTTGATGTTTTGATGCCTATATTGTTGAATAAGTTGATTCTGAAGAGTCTTTTGGAATTCTAAACGATCTTTCTTTAGAAGCTCTGCTGCTCCGACGAAGTTTTTCCCATTATCTGAGTACATGACGGCAGGACATCCTCGGCGACCTATAAAGCGAGAAAAGGCCGCCAAAAAAGCTTGGGTTGTTAGGTCGCTTACAGCCTCTAATTGTATGGCTTGAGTGGCGAAGCAGATGAAGAGGCAGACATAACCCTTTGTTATGAGGCAGGCTCGACCCGTGAAGTTGCGTATATCAAAGCGTCCAGCGTAATCAACACCTGTAACTGTAAAAGGTCTTGATATTGTTGTGCGCTCAGGTGGCAGGGACGCCATGATCTGACTTTGAGTATGTTTTTTGAAAAGGACACATGTCTTGCAATTATTTATGACGGTTTTAACTAAGGGCTTTAGTCGAAATATCCAAAATTCTGTTCTTATTACTCGGGTCATGAGCTGATTTCCTCCATGCAAGGTAATTTTACGCACAAATTCTGTAATTATTCTGGCCAATTTTGATTCGTATGGCAACAGAATTGGACAGCGTTCATTGTACGTTAATGCTGGGGACTGCGCTAAACGCCCATTGGCCCTTATAATCCCATTGCGATCGAGAAATGGCGTAAGGGTTAAGAGTTTACTTCGAGGGGAAATTGGACGCTTGTGAAGTAAAGCAGTATATTCGTCAGGAAATAAAGTTTTTTGTGTCCAAATTATGATGCGATTTTTTGCAGATTGTATTTCTTCTGGTGTTGGTTCTATGGATGAGATTTTACTTCTTGGTGTGAGTCTTCCGAAACGTAAAACATAGGCTATGACTCGATAGGCACGGGGTAGAGATGAAAATCGGCTTAACGGGTATTCTGTGTTTGTGACTGTTAGAATTTTGATTGTCTTGGCTTCTATATTTGTATCCTGAGGAATACGTGGCGATGGCCATTGCTGTTTTGGCAATTTTAACCACGAAGGTCCACTCCACCATAGACTATGTGATTCTAACTCACTTGGTGAACAACCTCTGCTTGCTAGGTCAGCGGGATTCATTTTTGAGTCAACATGATGCCAGTTTTGAGTCCCGACTTTTTGTATTATTTCCGACACTCGATTTCCAACAAACGTGTTCCAGGTACATGGCGGTTTCTTAAGCCACGATAATACTATTGTCGAGTCAGTCCAATAGTGGGTTACTACTAGCTAATTGATGCCAAATTAGCTAGCAATACAGCTCCACAAAGTTCTAAGCGTGGTAGCGATAAGCTTTTGAGGGGGGCTACTCGAGTCTTCGAAACCAAAAGAGTTGTGTGTATAGATGTTTCGTCATTTTGTATTCGAATGTATAATGAAGCAGCATAAGCTTTTTCTGAAGCGTCGCTAAAGCCATGTATTTCGATGTGACTTAAGGGTGTATATTTTATCCAACGGGGTATTTTTATAATTTTAATATTGGGAAAATTCTTTACGAATCTTTTCCATTTATGTTGAGAAATTGGTTTTAAAATGTCATCCCAGTTTGTCTTTTCTAACCATATTTGCTGCATGATTACTTTAGCGTCTATTATTATTGGACCTATCCATCCACTTGGGTCAAAAAATTTGGCAATTGTAGACAAAACTTCTCTCTTTGTATACGCCTCTTTAACTTTTATATCTGGGGCTGTGAATGTAAAGGAGTCCGATGAAATGTTCCATTTTATACCTAGAGTCTTGGTCCCGTCATTTTCGGACAGATTTAACCAGTCGAGTGGTAGTAGATTTGATAGCTTCTTCTGTAGTGTTACCTCCTGCTAAGACATCATCCACATACATATTTTGTTTAAGAATCTTGGACGCTAAGGGATGAGTCATTTGCACCTCTTCAGCTAATTGAAGAAGCATTCTGATGGCTAAAAATGGGGCGCAATTAACTCCAAATGTGACGGTGAGAAGCTCGTAATCTTCTATCGGGTCATTTTTGGATTTTCTGAATAAGATTCTTTAAAACTTTGTTTGAGTTGGGTCGATTAATATTTGACGATACATTTTAGTAATGTCGGCGTTGAATACAAAGCGGAAAAATCTCCATTTTGCTATCAGAAGAACAAGATCTTGCTGAAGAATGGGTCCTGGATATAAAATGTCATTAAGACTAGTCTTATTTGACGTTGGGCTAGAGGCATTAAAAACCACTCTAAGTTTAGTGGTCAATCGGTCAGGTTTTATTATTGCGTGATGCGGCAGATAATAGTTAGGTGCTTTGTTTATATCCGAGGGTGCGATTTTTCTCATGTGGCCTAACTCAAGATATTCCAAAATAACATTGTCATATAATTGCTTTATTTCGGGTTTCTGGCTGAGCGTGCGTTCCATTCGTAGGTACTGAGCCATAGCAATGTTGCGAGAAGAGCCTATTTCTTCTGTTTTTTTGAAGGGCAGGGTAACTATATACCTTCCCCTGTCGTTTCTACGTGTTGTTTCCTTGAAATTGTGTTCCACAATAGTGTCCTCGTCTGACTTCAAAATCTGTTTTGGGGTTTCCTCCACCTCCCAAAAGGATTTGGTCAAGGGACGATGTATTTAATAAAGAAATTGTTGTTCTGGGTTGAGTCCTTTTTGGAGTTGGTCCCCCCACAATCCAGCCAAATACTGTTTTTTGTGCCAAAAGGGATCCAATAGACCACATCGGTGTGTCCATGCAATAAATAGAGGGGCCTACGTCGAGGCCTATTAGCAAGTCGATGGGTCTACTTTGATTGAAGTGAGGGTCTGCAAGTTGCAATTTTGCAGTCTCACTGAGCTTTTGCATGTCTAACGTTTGAGGTGGTAAATTAGAGGGAAGGGTCTTGAGAACTGGGGCCCAAACTTCTAACTTTAACGATGTGTCCACCCGTGAGCAAAGGTTAAGCAAACATGCTTTAGTTGAGGTTTCAGAAACTGTTTGACTCAAACCAGAAACGTGTACTATGTTTCTTTTAGTGGGTAATTTTAATCGGTTTTTTAGTTTGTCCGATATAAAGGTTGATTGTGATCCAGGGTCGATGATAGCTCTCGCCTGGTATCTATGACCTCTAGTTTCTATTTCGACAATAGCAGTGAAAAGCAAGGTTTCTCGGTCTGTTTGATTTGTCGATGTCTGTATTTTTTCGCGCAGGGTCAGGGAAGTAAAGTTAGGAATACTTGATCTTGAAGTGGACTGTATGTATTGGGCTTGAGCTGCGGCACTTGTGCTTGGTTGCTCGTTAGCGTAATTTTGTGGCAAGTTTGTAGGCTGGGTCACCGTTGCCTTGTGCAACAAAGTGTTGTGTTTTTGTTTACACAGCCTACAACTGTATTTACTAGGGCACTCCCTGACACTATGATTGATCGACAGACAGTTGTAACATGAATTTGTGACTCTTACGATATGAATTCGATCACTTACATTTTTTTCTAAAAAGGTGGGGCATGATCGTAGGGTGTGTGACTCGCTACAATGTTGGCACGTTATGGAGTTATTATAAGAACTTCTGACGGGTTTATTTTTGTTCTGATTGTGACTTTCAGATTTCGTTATATTCGTTTGGAATGAATTAATGTTCCGTTTATTTTGGTTGTTTTTCGCGACCTCTGACTTGGGCGGTATGAATTTGTCCTTTGATGATTTAATATTGCCTACTGATTCTAGGGTCTTAAATTTGCGGGTCAAAAACTTGTCGAATTCTTGCCATTTGGGTACTTCGGCACAATCTTCACGAGAATTTTCAAATTCTTGAACAAGGGCTCTGGGAAGTTTTTGAGAGCAAATGTAAATTAAAAAGGACTCCCATGTTGAAGTGTCAATTCCTAGTGTGCCTAATGTCTGCCTACAATCGTTTATTGTCCTTTGTAATTTTTTAATTGAGGCTCCAGAGTCCATAGAGGCATGAGGCAGATCCAAAATAATTTTATATTGCTCATGAACCTGCATCCATTTATTTTCGTACCGGTCAACTAAATTTTTCCAAGCCATGATAAACCCATCGTTTGTTAAAGGGACATGCGAAATTGCGTCTCTGGCTTCTCCCCCGGTTTTTTGGGTCAGATAAAAAAGCCTTTTAACATTGCTAATTTTTGGATTTCTAACGTATATGGCTGTGAACAAGTCACGAAAACTGGGCCATAATTTATAATCCCCAAAAAAGTGTCTGTGTCGCAAGGAGGGAGTCTTATTGATGAGACCTCTCTTTCTAACGGAATATTTGACTGGCGTTCAACTGGTTCTATGGCTGTGTCCGTAAGCGCATGGATTTCAGCATTGATGGACGACAAACAATTTTTATAGGCTGTTAGGGCTCTTTGGTATCGCTCCCGTAATTTATTTTTGTCAATTGGTTTATCACCATCCTGATCTACGTCCCTACATTCTTCATATGACCTTTTTACCTGGGTCCATATGGAGTCTAATTCTACTCGAATTATTTCTAACGCGTGTACATTATCTTCAGCGCTCGCTTCTGCTTGAATCTTTTCGAAGTCGACTAAATCGTTTGTGCAATTGACGAATTTTTTCAGGGACATGTTTGTAGATTGAAAAAGTGTCAGAATAATAATAAATTGAGTCAAGAAATTTGCCTGCTAGCGAAAAACAAATTGTATTGTAGAAAATTTGTGGGTCAAATATTGTTTTAAGTTCCCCGGTTAATTTTTCAAATATGACCGCAATGGTAACTCGGTTTTTATTTTTATAGTGACGTCACGGTTATTTTACGCAAAAGAATCAAGCAAACACACAAGTAGAAAATAGCAATGTTTTAATTGTTCGCTTTTGTTATTTAAATTTTGTTTTTATTTTCTTCTTGTGGTTTTTGTAGTTATTGTATGTTCACTTACTTGCTGAATGCTTGCTTGTGTTGTTGTTGTTGCTGCTGCTTGTTTTCTGCTAGGCGCGTACAAACTTCTCTTTTGCTGAGCTATGATCTGCCGGTGGTGGTTTACCGTTAGTAATTTTAATTTTTGTAATTTTTGTTGACTGTTCTTTTTTTCAAATTTTTGTTCTTTTAAATTGTTGTTTAGAGTCACAATTTAATACCGTATTATTTTCGCGATTCACAAGAATTTTTGTCTTCTTTTTTTGACAAAGTTTATTTTCTTATGTTTTAAATCACACACTTTTTTTCAAAAAAATTTGTTCTTTTAAATTTTTATATTTTAGAGTCACAAATTTTCCAAGTTTTTTAAGTTTTTAAATACCTACACAATTTTTCCAAAGTTTTTGTAAAAAATTATCCGGTTCGTTTGGACCAAATGTTGAGGGATGAACTTTTAATTTTCAGCTCCTCAAATTGTTTCACGGTTCACTTTATTTTCTATTTTAAAAAAACACTTTATTTTTATGAATGTATGTAGTTATTTTGTTTATTTAATTTTTTTGTTGTGTCACAATTTAAATGTTTTTTTTGTTACTTTGCTTGTTCACTATTTAACGATCGAAACTAGAGTAAGTTTTAATTGTTTTTCAATATACAATACAAAAAAGGGTCACATATTATAAAAGAATTTTTGTACTAAATATAACGGGATATACTGAGTGCAAATGTAACAACAATTTAACTTTATAATGTTTACATATGAATATGAATATGCAGATTAAAGAAAATAAAATATAACAAGTTGTTGGTAGGCAGGGTCGTCGCTGTTGGTAGGGGTCATCTCTAAACAAAGTATGATTATATTTATAAAGTAAATTTTAAGTAATTACTTCTTATATTTCTTACTTATTTGTATATATAGATTTTAAGTTCTTATATTTCTTACCTATATACTTATATGTTAAATTAAATATTTTTTTTAGCAAATTCTTATGTACTAGTTTTGTTTTTGTTTTATCAACTTCTAAGAGTACATTTAAGTATTTTAAATCTAAAACTTTGTATGGGCCTTTGTATGGAGGCTCATACTTTTTTCTATTTAAAACTTTAACTAAAACCAAATTTCCTATTCTAAGATCTATTTTATTTTGCCTATTTATGGATTCTAATCTTCTTTTATTTTTTATCCTTAAAATTATTTCCTGTGCTCTTTGTAATGAGAATTGAAATCTAGCTTTTAGTTCATTTGAATATTTTTCCAAATCATAAATTCGTTCAGAATTTTGCATTTCTTCATTTGGCAATCTAGGCAACTTTCCGAATACAAATTCAAAAGGTGTATAGTCCGTGTCAACGTTTGGGGTAGTGTTAAAGGCAAATGAAAAATAAGGTATCCATAGATGCCATTCATTATCCTTTACGAAATTTAGTAAATACTCATTGAGTACTCGATGACTTCGTTCCACTGTACCTAACGTTTCGTGATGATATGGGGTAGAAAAATTTTGTTTTATTTTTAATAATTCACAAACCTCTTTCATTAATTCATTTGTAAATTCTGTGCCCCTATCTGTTTTCAAAATGTTGAATAAGCCGTATTTTAGAATTACCTGTTCTACTAATTTCTGTGCTACCGTTTTTGCGTCCTTAGATTCAATAGGACATGCGATCATATATTTCGTTAATTCGCATTGCATCGTAAGTATGTATCTAAAATTGTAAGATGGTCTTAAAATTCCAACTGTGTCCATTACTATGATGTCAAAACTCTTTGATGGCGTGTCAGTTATTGTAAAAGGTTCTTTTGTATTTTTTATTTGTTTATGCCTCTGGCATGAATCACATGTTGTTATGTACTTTTTAACCATTTTGTTCATATTTTTCCATATATATCGTTGTTTTAATTTGGAAAGTGTTTTTCTAATTCCAAAGTGTGCTTCATGTGGTGAGTCATGAAATTCCTCTATTAATCTATATTGCGTTATGTTGTCATTTATTCTTCTTGGCATACTGTATATAATTATTTCTATATCATTCTTTTTTATATTGTTATACTTTTCTTTCAATTCTTTGGCCTATATATATATCATCATTATCATATAGTACGTACTTTTTCAATTTCAATTTCTTCAGTTTCAATAAAAGTTTCTCCATAAATGTTTCTGAAAACATAGGATTTTCGCTTTTATTGCATACTATGCGCGTTATTTTATTATCTTTCTCTTTCAATTCTTTTTTCAATTCTTTCTTCAATTCTGAGTGCAGCTTATTATCATACATAAATTTAATTTTTTGGAGCTCCTTAATATCATTTATTGACGTTCATTCCCATATAAGGAGGTGATCAGTCTCCTTCCGAAATATGCAGTCTTTTACAATATTTTCTTTTCTATGAACGTTCATTTTATCCTTATTTTTATCATATTTAGTCTTCATTTCATTATTCTTCATTTCGTTGTTAAACATATTTCTTGTTATTGCCAAGGTTTTCTTTTCTTTTTCATCAATATAAATTGGAATCATGTCTCTTAATATTTGTGAGTTTATTTCTACACGCGATAGAGCGTCTGCGTTTGTATTATTCGCTCCTTTCTTATATTTTATGTCAAAGTCGTAATCTGATAGTTCAAGTCTAATTCTGGTTCATTTTGAAGATGGGTTTAAATGGGTAAACAAAGCAATAAGTGGTCTATGGTCTGTAACCACGGTAAATTTTCTACCATATATGTAGATATGGCCTGAAAAATTGTATTCCCCAATGAATACCTAGTAGCTCTTTTTCAATTACTGATTTATTTTTTTCGTGTTTATTTAGCGTTCTGCTAGCATAAGATATGGGTAGATCGTCTCCGATCTCAACTTGTGAAAGTGCAGCTCGCAGAGCTACATTTGAAGCGTCTGTCGTTAAAATGAATGGTTCGTCAAAGTTCGGATATCGTTATATAGGCGGGTTTTTTAATTTGTCTCTTAGAGTCTCAAATGCTGTTTGGCAATCTTCTGTCCAATTAAAAGTAACTTTTTTTTAATAAATTATTAAGGCAAGTTGCCGTTTTGGCGAAATCTGGAATGACCCTTCTGTAATAATTGCAGAAAGCTATGAACCGTCTAACATCGTCTGCGTTTTTTGGAATAGGATATTGTTCAATTACTTTGTATTTCGTCGGGTCGGTTTTTATACCGTTTTTTGTAATCAAATGTCCCAAATACAAAACTTCTGGTCTCAAGAAACAACATTTCGCTGGATTTAGTTTCAACTCGTAATGTTTTAGTCTTTCTAGCACTCTAATGAGGTTTTCATTATGGTGCTTCAAACTGCATCCGAAAATAATAACGTCATCAACGTACAAAAATGCTTCTGACTCATAACCAGATAATGCTATTGTCAACATTCTTTGGAAACTGTTAGATGATATTTTTAAACCAAAAGGTAGTCTTTTATATTGGAAGTGACCGTTTGGCGTTGAAAATGCTGTTAGTGGTTGTGATTGTGGTTCGAGCTCTATTTGGTGAAATGAGCTTGTCATGTCCAAAGTGGAAAAATATTTAGCTCTACCTAATTTGTCCAATACATCTTCAAGTCGGGTTAAAGGGAATTTGTCATTTACTATCTTATTATTAAACGTCTTAAATCTACAACCAAACGCCATTTTTCCATGTCGTCTTGTCCTTTTTTTGGTACCAATTATAATGGAGAACTAGATGACCCGTGCGAATATTTCGCACCGTTAGTTGTCATTTTTGTAACATAAAATGAAAATAATTAATAGAAATTTTAGTAACTTCAATACATTTTGTTTAAAGTATAAAAATATTATAAATCATACATATTTACATACATATGTTTAAATGCTTTTATAATACTTCTTTGAATACAATGTTAGAGGTAATGACATTGTTTGGTTTATTTACGGTCCAGACAAATAAAACCCGTTGCTTTCACTTAGTTTTTAATTCAAGCAATTAATTTATTATTTACTTATTTTAACACAAATTGATGTTGCTGCTGCAGATGCCAAAATTCGAAGTGAACGATCAAAAAACTATTTATGTCGGACGACTTAACTTTATTTGTCGAATCCCTGTTTGCAGCACTGCAGCAGCTCCCATTACTATTCACTATCCACCTTACTTCCAGAGTTACCAATCGACTTAAGATTATTGAGCAATTCCATATGAAAACGATCAAAATTGGCAAATTTTTGGACGACCCCTCTCCGATTTTAAAATAAATAGTCTCAATCGATTGCCCAGCAAAAAAAAATGTACCTACATATTTTTTTTTTTTTTATAGTGACTGGTTTAGTGGTGGTGTACACCACTGTCATGTGACAAAATTGAAGAATTCTTCATAAGGGACCTCATTGAAAGTTGTTTAAAAAAAAACTACTAAAGCGATCGCAACGAGTGATAGCTCGTTGGAAAGGTATTGAATCAGGCTTTAATTGAAAAATAAAATTTTCCTAATTTTTCTTAGAAATTTACCTTTAAATTTTCACAAGAAAATTAAATTTTCCGATTTTCCACAGAAGCTCCTAAATTTTCCGGCTAATTTTTTTTTTTTTTGGATTCCTCATAATTTTTGCTTTAAGAATCAGCAATAAAAAAATGGGCCCCGACTCCTTGTTTGGACAGGAGAAGAGCATTTAAGAGACCACCTTGTTAAAAATACATTTTAAAAATTATTTTACAGTTAAAAATACATTTATGAAGAAAAATCTTTCTTATTTTGCTGCTTATACTTAATTACAATATTTATTAAAAATTTCAATTTTCTTGGCATCATTATAAAATTTAGCATGTCGGCAGACGAAGAGTACCGCTTTACATTAATTGACATATCAGAAATATTTGGTATGAAGCAATGAAACTTTTGCGTTCCAGTTATAGTTTTGACATTATTATATCTGTTTTGAATTCGTCGCTCCATGGCATCGTGTTCTTTTTGAGTGCATAAAACTGTGTTAATGGCAATTTCCTTGCTTTGAATCCACGAAAACAAATTTTGTACATTTAAGATCTGGTCAGTATATGGCCTTTGCAAACTTGCCTTAGTCGCCATGCGTTTTAGGGTTCCCCCTAACGCATCGCATGGGCCCTTACCGTGGGACGTCGCGAAAAAGTGCCACTCGACCTTGCAGTTTTGTTCTTCTTCAATTATGCAAAGATTGTAAAAATTTTTTTTATTCTTCTACTGAGAAGCCGCGCCGTCTGAGAAAAACGTTACTTTGTCGATTGCATCGAATTTTGATCTTAAGAATTCAAACAGTTTCATTTGAAATAAATAAACGGACACATAATTATGAGCTAAACTCTCCGCGACAACAACAAGGCTTACGGTCTGTAGTTCGTTATCTTCGTTTTTGATATAAATGCAAAAAGGATGCACCGTGCACTGGTCGTTTGCCCAGTGATAAGCCTGAATTTCATCCTGAACGAGAAAAGTGTAATTCTCGGCAAAGTCGCTTATCACAATGAATTAATGTTGGGCTAATTTCTCCTTACTTTCCTTTAGAAATTTCGATTGCATCTCGGATATGAAATGGTGCGCCTTCAGTTCATTCAACTTGAAACCGAATTCCTCGATGAATTCCGGAATCTGCTTTACCACGGTCTCAAGGGAACATCTGCCGCTGCTAATTATCCACTGTTTGAAATGCACCTCCTGAATTAACAGCTGTTCAAACTTTTCCGCCAAATATTGCTCTAGCTCGTCAATCTTCGGACAATTGTCGCATTTGGACAGATGACAATTTTCCGTGGGGTATGCGCACAACGACTTCGACAGGAGGTCCCTATATGTTTCAATTTCACCGTGAAATACTTTCAATTTCTTGCATGGAAAGAAAATTAATTTGATGTTTTGATGAAACATGCAAACGCAGACTGAATGCGTTCCGTGCCTGTCTAATGCCAGCACGCATTCTTTTGGTCGTAGGATGGCAAACTTAGAAAATCCCACTTTTTCTGCTGGGTATTTCTCATTGAACTGATGGTATGCTTCGGATAGATTACATAATAATAATCTGCACTGCTTGTGTACTTTTTCTCCATCTTCACGTGTGATAACATAGTCACGTGTACCTGGGCAGACGCGGCTGTTGTCATCATTGCAGTAAAAATCTTGAATCAATTTCACCGTTGCTTCGTTGAGGGTCCTTGAGCCAAATTTTTTGGTGGGAGTCGCCAATATGCCCTTCTGTCGAACTAATTCTTTGCTTCTTCTCGCGATGTAAAAAGATGTTTGAAACTGTTCAGAAATCTTGCGTATAGACCATGATTGAGGCAGCACAGATAAAATGAGATATTTCTCCGGAAAAGTGGTCGCTAAATTGAATTTTCTTTTCAACTGCTCAATCATTTGTTTGCCGTCATCAACGTCATCTGCTTGACTGCATTCGTTATCAGAGCCTTCATCAAATATTGTCGCGATTGCACTCATAACCTTGCCTTTTTTCACTTTCCTGTATGTTTTATTTTATGTCAAAGTCGTAATCTGATAGTTCAAGTCTAATTCTGGTTCATTTTGAAGATGGGTTTAAATGGGTAAACAAAGCAATAATTGGTCTATGGTCTGTAACCACGGTAAATTTTCTACCATATATGTAGATATGGCCTGAAAAATTGTATTCCCCAATGAATACCTAGTAGCTCTTTTTCAATTACTGATTTATTTTTTTCGTGTTTATTTAGCGTTCTGCTAGCATAAGATATGGGTAGATCGTCTCCGATCTCACCTTGTGAAAGTGCAGCTCGCAGAGCTACATTTGAAGCGTCTGTCGTTAAAATGAATGGTTCGTCAAAGTTCGGATATCGTTATATAGGCGGGTTTTTTAATTTGTCTCTTAGAGTCTCAAATGCTGTTTGGCAATCTTCTGTCCAATTAAAAGTAACTTTTTTTTAATAAATTATTAAGGCAAGTTGCCGTTTTGGCGAAATCTGGAATGACCCTTCTGTAATAATTGCAGAAAGCTATGAACCGTCTAACATCGTCTGCGTTTTTTGGAATAGGATATTGTTCAATTACTTTGTATTTCGTCGGGTCGGTTTTTATACCGTTTTTTGTAATCAAATGTCCCAAATACAAAACTTCTGGTCTCAAGAAACAACATTTCGCTGGATTTAGTTTCAACTCGTAATGTTTTAGTCTTTCTAGCACCCTAATGAGGTTTTCATTATGGTGCTTCAAACTGCATCCGAAAATAATAACGTCATCAACGTACAAAAATGCTTCTGACTCTAAACCAGATAATGCTATTGTCAACATTCTTTGGAAACTGTTAGATGATATTTTTAAACCAAAAGGTAGTCTTTTATATTGGAAGTGACCGTTTGGCGTTGAAAATGCTGTTAGTGGTTGTGATTGTGGTTCGAGCTCTATTTGGTGAAATGAGCTTGTCATGTCCAAAGTGGAAAAATATTTAGCTCTACCTAATTTGTCCAATACATCTTCAAGTCGGGTTAAAGGGAATTTGTCATTTACTATCTTATTATTAAACGTCTTAAATCTACAACCAAACGCCATTTTTCCATGTCGTCTTGTCCTTTTTTTGGTACCAATTATAATGGAGAACTAGATGACCCGTGCGAATATTTCGCACCGTTAGTTGTCATTTTTGTAACATAAAATGAAAATAATTAATAGAAATTTTAGTAACTTCAATACATTTTGTTTAAAGTATAAAAATATTATAAATCATACATATTTATATACATATGTTTAAATGCTTTTATAATACTTCTTTGGATACAATGTTAGAGGTAATGACATTGTTTGGTTTATTTACGGTCCAGACAAATAAAACCCGTTGCTTTCACTTAGTTTTTAATTCAAGCAATTAATTTATTATTTACTTATTTTAACACAAATTGATGTTGCTGCTGCAGATGCCAAAATTCGAAGTGAACGATCAAAAAACTATTTATGTCGGACGACTTAACTTTATTTGTCGAATCCCTGTTTGCAGCACTGCAGCAGCTCCCATTACTATTCACTATCCACCTTACTTCCAGAGTTACCAATCGACTTAAGATTATTGAGCAATTCCATATGAAAACGATCAAAATTGGCAAATTTTTGGACGACCCCTCTCCGATTTTAAAATAAATAGTCTCAATCGATAGCCCAGCAAAAAAAAATGTACGTACATATTTTTTTTTTTTTTTATAGTGACTGGTTTAGTGGTGGTGTACACCACTGTCATGTGACAAAATTGAAGAATTCTTCATAAGGGACCTCATTGAAAGTTGTTTTAAAAAAAAAGCGATCGCAACGAGTGATAGCTCGTTGGAAAGGTATTGAATCAGGCTTTAATTGAAAAGTAAAATTTTCCTAATTTTTCTTAGAAATTTACCTTTAAATTTTCCCAAGAAAATTAAATTTTCCGATTTTCCACAGAAGCTCCTAAATTTTCCGGCTAATTTTTTTTTTTTTGGATTCCTCATAATTTTTGCTTTAAGAATCAGCAATAAAAAAATGGGCCCCGACTCCTTGTTTGGACAGGAGAAGAGCATTTAAGAGACCACCTTGTTAAAAATACATTTTAAAAATTATTTTACAGTTAAAAATACATTTATGAAGAAAAAATCTTTCTTATTTTGCTGCTTATACTTAATTACAATATTTATTAAAAATTTCAATTGTCTTGGCATCATTATAAAATTAAAGTAACTTTAAATTTAGCACGTCGGCAGACGAAGAGTACCGCTTTACATTAATTGACATATCAGAAATATTTGGTATGAAGCAATGAAACTTTTGCGTTCCAGTTATAGTTTTGACATTATTATATCTGTTTTGAATTCGTCGCTCAATGGCATCGTGTTCTTTTTGAGTGCATAAAACTGTGTTAATGGCAATTTCCTTGCTTTGAATCCACGAAAACAAATGTTGTACATTTAAGATCTGGTCAGTATATGGCCTTTGCAAACTTGCCTTAGTCGCCATGCGTTTTAGGGTTCCCCCTAACGCATCGCATGGGCCCTTACCGTGGGACGTCGCGAAAAAGTGCCACTCGACCTTGCAGTTTTGTTCTTCTTCAATTATGCAAAGATTGTAAAAATTTTTTTATTCTTGTACTGAGAAGCCGCGCCGTCTGAGAAAAACGTTACTTTGTCGATTGCATCGAATTTTGATCTTAAGAATTCAAACAGTTTCATTTGAAATAAATAAACGGACACATAATTATGAGCTAAACTCTCCGCGACAACAACAAGGCTTACGGTCTGTAGTTCGTTATCTTCGTTTTTGATATAAATGCAAAAAGGATGCACCGTGCACTGGTCGTTTGCCCAGTGATAAGCCTGAATTTCATCCTGAACGAGAAAAGTGTAATTCTCGGCAAAGTCGCTTATCACAATGAATTAATTTTGGGCTAATTTCTCCTTACTTTCCTTTAGAAATTTCGATTGCATCTCGGATATGAAATGGTGCGCCTTCAGTTCATTCAACTTGAAACCGAATTCCTCGATGAATTCCGGAATCTGCTTTACCACGGTCTCAAGGGAACATCTGCCGCTGCTAATTATCCACTGTTTGAAATGCACCTCCTGAATTAACAGCTGTTCAAACTTTTCCGCCAAATATTGCTCTAGCTCGTCAATCTTCGGACAATTGTCGCATTTGGACAGATGACAATTTTCCGTGGGGTATGCGCACAACGACTTCGACAGGAGGTCCCTATATGTTTCAATTTCACCGTGAAATACTTTCAATTTCTTGCATGGAAAGAAAATTAATTTGATGTTTTGATGAAACATGCAAACGCAGACTGAATGCGTTCCGTGCCTGTCTAATGCCAGCACGCATTCTTTTGGTCGTAGGATGGCAAACTTAGAAAATCCCACTTTTTCTGCTGGGTATTTCTCATTGAACTGATGGTATGCTTCGGATAGATTACATAATAATAATCTGCACTGCTTGTGTACTTTTTCTCCATCTTCACGTGTGATAACATAGTCACGTGTACCTGGGCAGACGCGGCTGTTGTCATCATTGCAGTAAAAATCTTGAATCAATTTCACCGTTGCTTCGCTGAGGGTCCTTGAGCCAAATTTTTTGGTGGGAGTCGCCAATATGCCCTTCTGTCGAACTAATTCTTTGCTTCTTGTCGCGATGTAAAAAGATGTTTGAAACTGTTCAGAAATCTTGCGTATAGACCATGATTGAGGCAGCACAGATAAAATGAGATATTTCTCCGGAAAAGTGGTCGCTAAATTGAATTTTCTTTTCAACTGCTCAATCATTTGTTTGCCGTCATCAACGTCATCTGCTTGACTGCATTCGTTATCAGAGCCTTCATCAAATATTGTCGCGATTGCACTCATAACCTTGCCTTTTTTCACTTTCCTGTATGTTTCACTTCGCAACTTTCTTTTTCTAATAGGCGTTTCACCTAAAGTGGTAATAGCCTCATTCAAAGGACTCAAAGACATATTGACCATCGGAATGTCTGCCTCACTATCAGATGAAACATTTTGTTCACTTGTCATTTCACTCTCGGATTGTGGCTGCATTTGTTTCAATGCATTTGCTTGTTGAGACAAATCGATTTTACACTTGGGGCAAATTAATTCTGCTTCTTCACCGTATTGTATATTTAATTCATTCATGTATCGCTTCGAAACACCAGTTAATTTTAATACTTTTATCTTTTTCGAACGATGTCCACTCTTGTTAAACGGATTGCAGCAAAATTTATTCATTTTACTTTAAATTGTCTTTACAGCTTCACTCTTTACTTTACAAAAAAAAACACTTTAACACTTTCACGTTTAGTATTCAACTGAAATTTGACTCAGAGTGTGTGAAGTATTTATATTTATTTTTTGGTAAAAAATAGGTAAACAAATAAGCGATATTTGCTTTTCTTTAATAGGAAAATTTGCGTGAACTACTGGTCATAAAATGTTTTTTAAAAGGGACGTAATTGGTTACTGCCAATAAGCCGACCACAGGTCATAAAATGTTTTGCAAATTTTTTAAATTACCAGGTAATAAATATTTCGTTATATTTATGGAAAATCCGTGTTTTATGACTTGTTTCTGCACGTGTCATTTTAGGCGAAATATTTATTACCTGGTAATTTAAAAAATTTACAAAACATTTTATGACCTGTAGCCTCAGTCGGGTTTGGTGTGCCATTACATGCCACTGCTGCTATTATCCATGGATTTATGGCCGATCTTGTGAAGGCAGGCAGACCATATTCACTAACACACTCAACTTGGGGCTCTTAAAAAAAAAATTGATTTTTTCTTCATAAATGTATTTTTAACTGTAAAATAATTTTTAAAATGTATTTTTAACAAGGTGGTCTCTTAAATGCTCTTCTCCTGTCCAAACAAGGAGTCGGGGCCCATTTTTTTATTGCTGATTCTTAAAGCAAAAATTATGAGGAATCCAAAAAAAAAAAAATTAGCCGGAAAATTTAGGAGCTTCTGTGGAAAATCGGAAAATTTAATTTTCTTGGGAAAATTTAAAGGTAAATTTCTAAGAAAAATAAGGAAAATTTTATTTTTCAATTAAAGCCTGATTCAATACCTTTCCAACGAGCTATCACTCGTTGCGATCGCTTTAGTAGTTTTTTTTTAAAACAACTTTCAATGAGGTCCCTTATGAAGAATTCTTCAATTTTTCACATGAAAAAAAATATGTAGGTACATTATTTTTTGCTGGGCAATCGATTGAGACTATTTATTTTAAAATCGGAGAGGGGTCGTCCAAAAGGTGATCGCTTTCATATGGAATTGCTCTATTACTGTTGATGTTAATGTCAATGGTAAGATACATGTTTGCCTCAACACCGCCCGCCTTGCACAACTAATATTAAATATTAGTTTGAAACCCGTCAAATGGAAGTGGAGCTAACTTATGTATCGGCCTTTTATAAACGCCGGTTTTGGTTTTTACTGTAGCCACGCGAACCTTTCCATCGCTGCTGTGCTCGACGGTTTCTACCTTGCCTAACAGCCACTTCTGAGGGGGAAGGTTGTCTTCGTGAATTATAACGACGTCGCCGGGTTGTAAATTGTGCTTGCATGTTCTCCACTTGACTCGTTGTTGCAAGTCTCGGACATAATCCCGCTGCCACGCAACCCAAAAGTGTTCCTTGAGCGATGACAGCAGCCGAAAACGCTTCAAGGAGCCTCCCCTGTTGGCTGGTCCCACGATTTCTGGCAGAGCCTTGAGCGAGCACCCTATTAACAAATGACCCGGTGTGAGTGCTTCTTCGTCGTTTGGATCTTCGGTTATTGCCACGATTGGACGAGAATTGAGCACGGCTTCGACATCTATGAGAATTGTGGTGAGTTCTTCGAAAGTTAAATTGGCTCTGCCTATTGTTCGAGGCAGTAACGATTTCGCAGACTTCACCGCTGCTTCCCATAACCCTCCGAAGTACGGTGCTCGTGGAGGTATGAACTGAAACTGGACGCCTTTCTCTGCTGTTACCTCCTGTATTCGTACCTTGTCCTTCTCGCTCCACAGTCGGGCGGCTCCGACGAAATTTGTGGCGTTGTCGCACCATATCTTCTTTGGAAGTCCCCTTCTGCCCACAAACCTATTTAATGAAGAAAGAAAAGTATCAGTTTGCAAATCTGACAATGCCTCCAAATGCACAGCTTTAGATGCAAAGCATACAAATACTGCAATATAAGTCTTAACAGGAGGTTTTCCCCTCACTCGTAACGTCGTAAGCACTGGGCCACACAAATCAACACCACACACCCAGAAAGGTCTACAGCCTACTACTCGATCGCGAGGCAAGTCTGCCATTATTTGTGAAGCTAGTTTCGGTCGCAAATAGAAGCATGACAAACAGCTATTCACGATTTTTCGAGCTAGTTTACGAGCATTAATTACCCAAATTTTTTCACGAGAAATTCCTATTAATTCTTTAGGCCCTGCATGACAATTCGATTTATGAAGCTCAAAAAATTATATCTGTACAAAGTGAGATTCTTCCGTTACTAGAAGAGGATATTTAGAATCATACGGAAGCATGCTCTTACTGAAACGTCCACCTACACGTAACACAGAAATACTCAGATTCTCATCTGAATATTTTTGTACAAACGGATTCAATTTCTGAATCCTGCAGTGGTTTTTCAGTGATGATTTTGACAATATTCGTATCTCGTCTTAAAATTCAACATTTTGCACCATTTCAATTATTTTCAAGAACGAGAAACAGAGTTCATCTACAGTCAATGGCAAAACTTTATTTCCCAGTTTTTTATTTAACCGCCACTTGTTTTTCACACCCTTTATGAAACGGATAATGTATGAGACTATTCGAACCACTTTATTATAAGACGATTTCTTTTCAATCATTTGCAATATTCGATTAGTAGACTTACTATCAACACTTTCACTGGTAGTTAATTCTCTTAGTGCGATATTTAGGAGCGTTGTTTCTGGTTTTTCCAGCCTTATAGATTTTTCTTTTCAAGTACTAACAATTCAGGAGAGAGATTAAAATGTAAATTTGTTGGCCAATTCTCAGAACTCCCCTTAATAAAATTTGGTCCATTAAACCATATTGAATTTCTTAAGTCATTTACACTACATCCACGGGACACAATATCCGCTGGATTAAGGTCTGATGGAACATGTCGCCAAATGGCCTTGGCAGAGTTTTGTTGGATTTCTGATACACGGTTGCTAACAAAAATATGAAGTAGCGATGGATGAGTTTTAATCCAATGAATAACTATTTCTGAGTCGCACCAAAATACAATATCTTCTATCAAAAAATTTGATAGCGTAGCTTTAATAGTATTCCACAATTTCGATAACAAGTGTGCTGCGCATAGTTCTAGGCGAGGCAGCGTATTAACTTTCTTTGAAGGAGCTACTTTAGACTTCGCAACTAACAATTGTGTCACTTGACTTTGCGGGCAACTTACATAAATACAGCATCCATACGCACGCATTGAAACATCTGCAAAACCGTGTATTTGTATTTTAGAATTTAATACTGTACCAACAAATCTTGGAACTGCAATTGAATTTATTTGTGCAAGTTCACACTTAAAAGATCGCCATGTTATATCCATATTACGAGGAATTATCTCATCCCAGTCTATTTTACTTTCCCAAATTTCTTGCAACAGAATCTTTGCTTCGCTTTAGTAGTTTTTTTTTTAAACAACTTTCAATGAGGTCCCTTATGAAGAATTCTTCAATTTTTCACATGACAGTGGTGTACACCACCACTAAACCAGTCACTATAAAAAAAAAAAAAAATATGTAGGTACATTATTTTTTGCTGGGCAATCGATTGAGACTATTTATTTTAAAATCGGAGAGGGGTCGTCCAAAAGGTGATCGCTTTCATATGGAATTGCTCTATTACTGTTGATGTTAATGTCAATGGTAAGATACATGTTTGCCTCAACACCGCCCGCCTTGCACAACTAATATTAAATATTAGTTTGAAACCCGTCAAATGGAAGTGGAGCTAACTTATGTATCGGCCTTTTATAAACGCCGGTTTTGGTTTTTACTGTAGCCACGCGAACCTTTCCATCGCTGCTGTGCTCGACGGTTTCTACCTTGCCTAACAGCCACTTCTGAGGGGGAAGGTTGTCTTCGTGAATTATAACGACGTCGCCGGGTTGTAAATTGTGCTTGCATGTTCTCCACTTGACTCGTTGTTGCAAGTCTCGGACATAATCCCGCTGCCACGCAACCCAAAAGTGTTCCTTGAGCGATGACAGCAGCCGAAAACGCTTCAAGGAGCCTCCCCTGTTGGCTGGTCCCCCGATTTCTGGCAGAGCCTTGAGCGAGCACCCTATTAACAAATGACCCGGTGTGAGTGCTTCTTCGTCGTTTGGATCTTCGGCTATTGCCACGATTGGACGAGAATTGAGCACGGCTTCGACATCTATGAGAATTGTGGTGAGTTCTTCGAAAGTTAAATTGGCTCTGCCTATTGTTCGAGGCAGTAACGATTTCGCAGACTTCACCGCTGCTTCCCATAACCCTCCGAAGTACGGTGCTCGTGGAGGTATGAACTGAAACTGGACGCCTTTCTCTGCTGTTACCTCCTGTATTCGTACCTTGTCCTTCTCGCTCCACAGTCGGGCGGCTCCGACGAAATTTGTGGCGTTGTCGCACCATATCTTCTTTGGAAGTCCCCTTCTGCCCACAAACCTATTTAATGAAGAAAGAAAAGTATCAGTTTGCAAATCTGACAATGCCTCCAAATGCACAGCTTTAGATGCAAAGCATACAAATACTGCAATATAAGTCTTAACAGGAGGTTTTCCCCTCACTCGTAACGTCGTAAGCACTGGGCCACACAAATCAACACCACACACCCAGAAAGGTCCTCAGCCTACTACTCGATCGCGAGGCAAGTCTGCCATTATTTGTGAAGCTAGTTTCGGTCGCAAATAGAAGCATGACAAACAGCTATTCACGATTTTTCGAGCTAGTTTACGAGCATTAATTACCCAAATTTTTTCACGAGAAATTCCTATTAATACTTTAGGCCCTGCATGACAATTCGATTTATGAAGCTCAAAAAATTATATCTGTACAAAGTGAGATTCTTCCGTTACTAGAAGAGGATATTTAGAATCATACGGAAGCATGCTCTTACTGAAACGTCCACCTACACGTAACACAGAAATACTCAGATTCTCAACTGAATATTTTTGTACAAACGGATTCAATTTCTGAATCCTGCAGTGGTTTTTCAGTGATGATTTTGACAATATTCGTATCTCGTCTTGAAATTCAACATTTTGCACCATTTCAATTATTTTCAAGAACGAGAAACAGAGTTCATCTACAGTCAATGGCAAAACTTTATTTCCCAGTTTTTTATTTAACCGCCACTTGTTTTTCACACCCTTTATGAAACGGATAATGTATGAGACTATTCGAACCACTTTATTATAAGACGATTTCTTTTCAATCATTTGCAATATTCGATTAGTAGACTTACTATCAACACTTTCACTGGTAGTTAATTCTCTTAGTGCGATATTTAGGAGCGTTGTTTCTGGTTTTTCCAGCCTTATAGATTTTTCTTTTCAAGTACTAACAATTCAGGAGAGAGATTAAAATGTAAATTTGTTGGCCAATTCTCAGAACTCCCCTTAATAAAATTTGGTCCATTAAACCATATTGAATTTCTTAAGTCATTTACACTACATCCACGGGACACAATATCCGCTGGATTAAGGTCTGATGGAACATGTCGCCAAATGGCCTTGGCAGAGTTTTGTTGGATTTCTGATACACGGTTGCTAACAAAAATATGAAGTAGCGATGGATGAGTTTTAATCCAATGAATAACTATTTCTGAGTCGCACCAAAATACAATATCTTCTATCAAAAAATTTGATAGCGTAGCTTTAATAGTATTCCACAATTTCGATAACAAGTGTGCTGCGCATAGTTCTAGGCGAGGCAGCGTATTAACTTTCTTTGAAGGAGCTACTTTAGACTTCGCAACTAACAATTGTGTCACTTGACTTTGCGGGCAACTTACATAAATACAGCATCCATACGCACGCATTGAAACATCTGCAAAACCGTGTATTTGTATTTTAGAATTTAATACTGTACCAACAAATCTTGGAACTGTAATTGAATTTATTTGTGCAAGTTCACACTTAAAAGATCGCCATGTTATATCCATATTACGAGGAATTATCTCATCCCAGTCTATTTTACTTTCCCAAATTTCTTGCAACAGAATCTTTGCTCTTATTATTATAGGCGCTAATAGTCCCAAGGGATCAAATAAACGAGATGAAATTGACAATATATTTCGTTTAGTAGACGAAAGATGGTCAAAATTGTTTTCCAATTGAAAACATAAATTATCTTCCTCGGGTTTCCACATAATTCCAAGAGCTCTTGTTACATCGGCATCGTTTACCTTCAAATGCATTACACGCTCATTATTATTAAAGTCTTTACAATTTGAATACCACTTTGCTAATGGAAATCCACATGAATTTTAAATATGAGAAACCTCTTTCTGAATTTGCTTTAGAGTTTTAATGTCATCGGCTCCGGTAAGCAAATCATCGACATTAAAATCGTTTGATACAACCTTTGAACCAAGCACGAATACATTCTTAAAAATATCACTGATCTCCTTTAAACATCGAAATGCAAGAAATGGCGCCAGAGCTGTGCCATATGTTATAGTATTTAACTCGTAAATCTGTAATGGAAATTGTGGACTTTCTCGCCATATAATTAATTGAAACTTGCGATGGTCCTTATGGACTCTAACCTGTCTATACATTTTAGTTATGTCAGCCGTTATGGCGAATCTATTTAAAAGGAACTTCAGTAATATCGAAAACAAATCATTTTCTATAGTAGGTCCAATCATAAGAGTCTCATTTAGTGATTTTTGAGTTGTTGTTTTACTCGATGCATCGAATACAACCCTTAATTTAGTAGTGGTACTATGCTCTTTGATTACACAGTGATGAGGTATAAAATAATGAGGCATATTTGGAATAATGTTTTTAATAGGCGACATATGCCCAAGATTTAAATACTCTCTCATAAAGTCTACATACATTTCCTTCATAATAGGGTTTTTTGCCATTCTGCGTTCAATTTGAAGGAACCGACGTTTTGCAACGTCGCACAGTGGCGCCATTTGAGTTTTTTCGTTGCAAAAATCATATCTTTTGAACCGAATAAGATAATTGAACAGTTTAAACAGCATATGATAGATAACTGTTCAGCCTATGAAATGAGCGTTTGGAAAGGGTGCTACGCTTTGTAGGGGCCTATTTATGGGTTATCAAAGTTAAAATTAGTAGAAAAATCAATTTTATGGTAACTAAAAAAAATTATTTTTACATTTTTAGATTGTTTTTATTTTTTTTCTTAAGGGTTTTATGTTTTAAATTATTACCCAACAAATTAAAAAAAAAATTATTTTTTTTTAAATTTATTTTTTCAATTTTCTGTAAAATATTCATCACAATTCGTAAGAGAAGGTATATCTAAAAGACTAACCATTTCTAAACTATAATTATTTTGTAACTCTATTCGTGACTTCACATACCGCAGGGAAGAAATAAGTGGATCGGAAGATGCTGCCAACATGTTGAAGAGGTCCTTATTTTGCCTTACCCTTGATGCTTTGAATGTGTTCTGCAATCTATATTTTTTATAAAATTTGTTAAGAGACTCCTGTGCTTCTTCAGAAAGCTCTCCAATTGGCAAAGACTGGTACTCAATTTTCACGATTTGATTGTCAATTCCAATGATTCTAGTTACTGCCTCATCATTTTCAAAAAATCTCCTAGAAGTGTTTCCATCGTTTGAGTTACCGTATCCGTGCTTGGGACAGTCTACTTTTAGTCCAACGTGTTTAAAAAAAGCATCCTGTATTTGCTTCTTTCTGATCTTTTCCTTATCCTTTATTGATGTATTTTCATCGAAGTTTTCCTCCTCTTGTGGTAGGGTATATGCCAGTTTTAGCAAGAATTCCATACACCTTATCCTTGCGTGCAATGGTGACATTCCATATTCGTAATTCTCCTCATTTGTAGAATCGTTTAAATTACCAAAGTTCTTCTGACAAATAATAATATAAAATTGATAAAAAAAATATAAAAATAAAACGAAAAAAGGGGTTTAAATAGGTTTTTGCTAAATTTTTACCTCCAATATAATTCTGTCTATATATATGTATATGATAACTAATTGAAATATATTATAATTAAGCAGAAAAAGATACTAATCTTAAACTCTTTACAACTAATTATATAAAATTGAGATGTCACATATTATATATGAAATAAATTGAATTGAAAAAAGTTCTTCTGACTCTTTTTGCAAATCGGGCATGACATTGTTGAGGTTGTTCCTGTCAGTTCGTTTACGACTTTTCCGTCAACCATGGTCAGGTGGAACTCGTAATTGCATTCAATATATTTTCCTTCTCCAATTTGCAGCTTTGTAGGCTTAATCTTGCTTATTTGTTCTTCAATGTCCTTCACCGCAGTCCTTATGAGTTCTGCCGATTCCCTTGCAAACTGAAACATTATTGGTCGGCAATAATGCACTGATGACGGACGTGGATTTTTCCAGTGTAGGGAATCATCCGATTTTAGCCGCAAAGGAACAACAGATGCCATAAACATATTTCCGTCCGATATTGTAGCGTCATCGGAAGATATCCTTTGCTTATAAACGCTTTGTCCGGATGATCCATCGCAGCCCCATTTGCTGATCACTGTCAACTTCTCAGGAAGAATTTTCACTTCCGTGAAAAACTTTGGTGTGGTTGACTTTCTAAACAGTTCAAATAATTTTAAATTGTTCAACGCCATGTTTTCAGTACTTAAATTGTTTAATGGTTTCAGTAATTGTTGCGCCAACTTTCAGGCGTAGACTAATCCAGGCATTATGCTTATTTTGCAATATATAGGCTTATGCTACCATGCCTAAAAATTTACCTGTTCCCTGCATACATATGGATTTAGGCTGAATAATGCAATTTTGATATTATGCACGTGTCCAAATAAGATTTGTGCCTACCTGTAGGGACCATAAGTCAATATTGTTCCTGACCATTTGTACGCCAAAGTATTGTTTATGTGAGGTACGTACCTGCTAATTTCAATGAGTAGTTTTTTTCAAACTATTAGATCAAACTACTGTCCGTCAAAACATATAAGGGATGGACGCCATACAATTTCTGCAACCATGTCTTTTTAAACTTTTTTACCTCTAGAAGCCAAACGGGCACGTACGGGCAGATAAAACTTTTTGAATTATGTAAAGAAATAATCAAAGAACAGGTTTTGCAAATATGGCAAATATAGAAAAATATAGTTTTTTTTTATTTTCCGTCAAAGTTGAAAAATAGTGAAAAAACGGATAGTTTTTAAATATTGATTTACCAGGAGAAACACAAAGCAAACAGTTAATTTTTTTTTTATCATTATACATTTAATAAATACATCAATCAATACAAACAAAAAATAAGGCGATTCGTTACCTATTTTTCGTGATATTACACCTGAAATCGCAACAAATTGACTAAAAATTGTGTGTTTTTTTGAAAACCGAAAGTCGGTCAACTTTGAACGGTTATATCTTCTAAACTAAAAATGTGATATTATTAAGAGTGGCATATTTGAAATCGTTGAAAAGTTTCCTATAACATGGGTTTATTCAAAACTTCGTCGGCACTCATGAAAATTTTGATTTTTGCAACCTCGGTTGCTCTACGGGCGCCACTGTGCGTCGTACGAATCAATCAAAATGGTAGGATCTGTCTTAAAAGGTAACCTGACTTCAAATCTACCGTCCCCAAGACGACGTGTTGTCCGATCAAAATGACGTTCACATAACATTTGCTCGTCTGCCATTTTAGAACATACTGAAACTTGCTCCAATTCCCAAAACCTTTGTACTAACTTTTCCAGACACTCGAAGTTTGCCTCCCTTTCTCCTAACACATGGTGACATAATTTTGTCTCAAGACGACGATTACCTTCACATCTGCCTGATACTATCCAGCCGAGAGTAGTTTTTTGCAAAACAGGTAGGTTAGGCCCCAATTTTAATTTCCCTTCTAACAACAACTCAAAGAATGACTCCGCCCCAATTAAAATGTCTATTTTCTGTGGCCTATTGAAATGTGGGTCTGCTAAAACCACGTTTTTAGGGATTTTTAAGCCATTAATATCAATCCTTTCTCTCGGCTGTCGAGCTGTTATGGTCTTAATAACATAAAATTATGCATTAAATCGAAACTCATTTAAACAAGATTTGAGAAACGTATGCACACAATGCCTAAGTTTCCTACTACTATTTCCTACTACCATTATATTCAAATCCGCTTCAGTCCGTTTTAGTGAAAAACGATGAGCTACTTCCTCGCATATTAAATTAATGTGAGAGCCAGAATCCAATAAAGCCCGAACTGGCTTATAATTTCCAAAATTATCTTTAATTTGTACGACAGCAATGGCTAAAATTACCTGCTTGTCATCCCTATCGGTACACATTGTCGTTGCACTCCGACTAGAAGACCCTTGTCCTACACTATGACCAATAGCTCCCATCGAACTTACATTTCGATCATTGCGTTGAGCAGAACTTTCACTAACACCTGTCTCTGCTTGATATCGTTGAGCTGAACTATTATTATTACTCGCAGCATTCGAGTTGGAAAACCATTGTGCTGAACTATTCGTAGCCGCGGATTCAGATTGACTAACCAATTCTTCATTATGTAATAAAACATGATGTGGCCTTTGACACACATCACATCGAGAAGCTCGACACTTTCTTACTGAATGTCCCAGCTTTAAACAATTAATACATAATCCCTTTTTCTTCGTAAACTCAAATCTCTGTTTAACACCTAAGGACAAAAATATTTTACAAGAGGCAATAAAATGACCCTTGCCTGAACAAAACGAGCATTCCTCCATATTAGGTTCAACACATGTAAGAGAAAATGAGGAATTTCTCCTGTCTCTAAAGTTTCCATTACCAACATTTGCTTTAGGCCTTAACTGTTTACTGAAATTATGTTCAACCCTCGTAACCTTATTATCATTCACCTCCAAAAATTGACAACGTTTAATCAAAACAGACGCGCAATCACTCCATTTCGGCAATGTATTGTACTCTAACTGTTCGTCCCACTTAACCTTCGAATCAGTATCTAATTTCGTTAAAACCAAATTAATTATTATGGCATGAGTAATATCCTCCTCTGAACCTATATGTGAGAGCGAATCCAAAATTGCCGACACAGAATCCACAATACTCCTTAAGTCAGAAGCACAGGGCCTCTCCATTTTCTTTATATTAAATAATGATGCTATGTGATCCTGAAATATAAGGCATTTGTTATCATACCTCTCGGAAAGCCTTTTCAAGGCACTTGAATAATTTTCCTCATTAACTTGGAATGCCTTCACTGTTCGTAAGGCATCATCTTGAAGGCTATTTATCAAATGATTAAACTTTTCGATTGTAGACAAGGTTGGATCGTCGTTAACTAGATTGTTAAAACAAGTAATAAAGTTCTTGCATTCTGAATATTTTCCACTAAATTTTGGAATTTTCAAATGAGGAAGACGATTTGCCGGAGGTAATGGCAAACCTACAGTGCAGTCATGAGCTACACTTGCTCTTAGACTGCCTAATTTTGATAATAACAACGCCTTGGAGCTGATACAAATGTCCTCTAACTCACCACGACTGTGGTCCTCAGGACATAGTTTCTCAATTTCATTTTGATACGCCATTAACTGTTTGATATAGGAGTTCAAAATTTCCAACCTGCATTCAAGATCAATAGGGCTTAGCGATGCAGTGCCCTGAAGATACATGTTTTTTATACGGGTAATATTACCCTTTGCTGAAGAGCGCTGCTTTTGCAACATTGAAAGGTGCTCAGCCTCCGACATGATGTATAAACTTCTCACCAAATACTAAATTTTTTAGACCTGAATCAAAACAAATTCTCCTTTAGCTTCCCAAACACAACAATTTTCTTACACCAACCAGCTTTGTTCAATATTTTATTAACAGATTTTATTATAAAAACTTTAGTAATTAAGCACTAAAATAACTTTCATGTACACTCATACAGGCTAATTGATAAACAGCTGTTGTCCGGTTCCATTTGCTATGTAACTCCTTCTTAAACTTCAATTCTAATTTCACATCAAACAATACAAGTAAATTGAACCTCAACTGTAACAAAGACGTTTTATAACCTATTAGTTTTAATCAATTTCAAGTGTCTAATGGGACTTGTGGGTAATGTAGGGTAAAAGTTTCTATAGTGGATGAGCGATGTTTTATGTGTATGGATAACAGGGACGGTTTAGTATGGATTTGTGTTGTATGTTAAGAATTATGTATTGTAAGGGATATTAGTATGGATTTGTGTTCAATGTGTAATTACTTTTTTAATAATTTTATTGTTTTGCTATACCACTACAAAAAAATGTATAATATACAACCTTATCATTGGCCATAATTTGTTCCGCCGTTACCAGTTAGATTCTGCACAACCTCAAATAGCTTTTCTGCTAATCACCACCAACAGATCTCTCTCCCTTTGTACTCCAACTCTTTATGTTACCACAGCAACCACCACCAGCCAAAAATTTATTAAAACAAATTTTTCCTTTTTTACGTTGGGCGCCAAATTGTTTGGTTTATTTACGGTCCAGACAAATAAAACCCGTTGCTTTCACTTAGTTTTTAATTCAAGCAATTAATTTATTAGATTTATTATTTACTTATTTTAACACAAATTGATGTTGCTGCTGCAGATGTCAAAATTCGAAGTGAACGATCAAAAAACGATTTATGTCGGACGACTTAACTTTATTTGTCGAATCCCTGTTTGCAGTGCTGCCAGCAGCTCCCATTACTATTCACTATCCACCTTACTTCCAGAGTTACCAATCGACTTAAGATTATTACTGTATTAATACAAACAAAAATATCTTTTAACGTACGCAATTATATATAACTGCCTTAGTAATAAACGGCATTATAGTAAATAGCGGTATTGCCAGAATGGATTTTAATACATACTATATTATGTAGAACTGCATTACTATTAAGCGACCCTGTATTACCACACTTGAACAAAAACATATAATCATAATGACAACAGTATTATCATGCAGTTCTATATAAAATATAATTTTTATCAATGAAAATATTAATTTTTCAATTTCTAATTATTTTTCGTCATTAGTGTTAGAAATAAGCTTTAAAATGAGATATCATTCATTTGATGCGGTGGTATGGGAGATATTTGCAACCGACAAAAAAAAAAGTGCTTTAGAAATAATATATATGATTATATGGACTAATAGATGGTTCCACTATATCTTTGTCTAATAACTCTTGCTCTTGTTTACTTATTTCGTCTAGTTGTGTCTGTGGCAATCTGTAGTTTTTAATGTAAGTGGGTGTGTTATCATTTAATTCAATACTTTGTTTATAAAAATTATTCACCGTTAATGGTTCGTCTTGATGAAATACTTCTTGATATTTCCTCAGAATAGCGCATATGACTCTTTTATTTTCTTCTTCAATGTTCCTGAAATCTAGTTTTTCTAGTAATTTGTTAAATCTTTGCTCTGAATGTTTAATATTACTGCGCATGCGTTTTATAAATTGTATAAATTTTTAATGGTATTGTTGTAACTCCTAACCTTTCTAGGCGCACTGGTTCTTCTAATGTATTCAAAATTTAAACATAACGTTGGCCATCTTTGGGTATTATAGTGTTTACCAAAAATATTCCGTTTGTTATTTCCTTACTACACGTAACACTATCTTCATTTATGTTAATGTTTATAGGTACTATCTTCTCTGTTTGTGGGGGTATAGTTATATAATGTATTCTTTTTGTGTTAATTTCTATTGGGATTGTTATCTTCTCTCCCTCTATGCAAGTATTTAACGTCAGTGTTTCATAGTCAATCTGACAGTTGTATTTACAGAAAAAATCGATTCCTAAAATTCCATCAGTAATAATTGGAAATCCTTCTTCCACTAAATGAAATTTTTGTGTTAATGTCTGTTCTCCAAGTATTATTTTTAAATCAGTAGTTCCTACCGTTTATTTATATTCATTCGTAATGCCACTCAATCGGCAAATATTGTCGGTATTTTTGTAATAGTTGTATATTGTATTTTCCTTACAGAGTGATATCTCTGAACCTGTGTCTATTAAAAATGTTAATTTATAGTTAATGTTTTTTACTGATAGGAAAAGGAAATTTGATGTTCCGATACTTATTGTGTATAACCTTAGTTTTCCCTGTTCGGAGATTCGTAATGAGTCTCCAGGGTTTCTACGTTTCCCTGTTGTTGTATAGTATGAACATTTGAATAGCCTGTTCCTCTTGTATTACTATTGTATCTATTACCTGTATTGGCTGTATTGCTATTGTTATTGTAATTATTGTTGTTGTTATTATTGTTATAGTGTCTGTTATTCTTATAGTTTCTATTGTTGTTATAGTTTCTGTTGTTACTGTTAGAGTTTCTGTTGATATTGTTATAATCTCTGTTGTTATTATTATAGTTTCTGTTATTTCTATTATTGTTAAAATTTCTATTGATTTGTGGATTTAGATTATTTCTATTTCTGTTATTTTTAAATCCTGAATTGATTCTATTTGTGTTATTATAATAGTTTCGTCTATTATTGTTTATTTGTAAGGTTGTAAATGTTTCTGATAGTTCTAGTGATCTTTCCTGTGTACTTGCAACATCATAGGCCTGTGCTAAGGTCTTGGGTTGTGCAGCTATTACAGCAGTTCTTATGTCTTTATATAAACCTTCTTGAAAAATTTCTAGAGCCAGTTTTTCATTCATAGACTTAATTGTAGAGCGAGCTACCTGATTTGAACTGTTCTCTTGTTCTGAAATTTGTACTAATGTCAAGTCTGCCATCAAAGTGGTAATCCGTTCTTTGTAATTAAGTACGCTTCCTTTTTGTTTGGTTTTCTTTAATTCGAAATGTATGCTACTTGCCGTTCTTGTTGATTTGAAATGTTTTACTAAAGCTGTCTTCAGCTCCTCGAAAGTCTCAAGTGTGTTTTCTATAATCAAAATGTCCCTAACTTTGTCTACTAACTTTATCGCTACTGCATATTTTATGAGATTCTTTTTTCCTTGCTCATTTAGCTCAGAATGAACCATTTCTATCATTGAAAGGAAAATATCAATATGTTTTGGCTTCCCGTCGAAAACTGGAATTATATCCGAAGCCTTTTTGCTATCAAAGTTCGACATGATTTCTGGTTTTTCTGAATCTTCTCCCTTATGTTCTGTCAATAACTGAATTGCTGTTTCTCTCAAATCTTTAAATTGAATTATTTTTTCGTCTCTTAAGGGATGTGCTAAATGCCCTACAAGTTTTCCGAATTTTTCACTTAGTTGTTCTATGGATTTTAGTTTTTCCTGTATTGTTTCTTTTGTGTATTTTCTTGATATGGATTTTTTAGCATTTACAATTATTTTTTCTAATTCTTCAATAATCTGTTCCATGAATATTATTTATTTTTACATACCTGTGGTAAAAAATTTTTTTTTAGATCTTTAGTTTCTATTCTATATCTTATTTATTTCCAATTTGTTTTTGTAAATTTATGCATTTCGTACAGAGTTTCTTACAATTTGTTTTTTTTTATATAATGCTGTAGAAACTTAAATATAACTACTATTATGAAAATTAGTAATAAAATTATTATCATTTCCTGATCTAACGTTATTTTGTTTTGGTTTATTGCGTTGGCACTCGCATGGCTTCTACTTTTGCATCTGCAATGTCCATTTTAAGTTGTTCTAATGTTAGTTCTATTTTGTCTTTCTCAGTTATCTGAAAGGTATGTAGCTCTAGACTCATTACCTATATTGTTAAGTTTTCTATAGTTTTTTTTTTTTTTTAAATTTTTCCAACCTTGTTCTTTTAACTTTCTTAGTTTATTAATTAATATTCCTTTTTGCTCTCCTTTGCTTATATTTATAATATTTTGGAGTTCCTGGCACTCTTTTTGGAAACGGCGTTTCCTACGTCCTCGCTTTTTTGGGGTTGTTATTTGAATTATTGTCTCCTTTTTCTTCTTAATTTGCTTCTTTTATATTCCTAAATAGTAATAGGTATTGGCCCCGCAGTTATCGGTGTTGGAGTATAGATTGGTGGTTCTTCTATGTTGTTATCAGCAATTGCTCCCATTTTTGGAATATTTTATTTATTGCTTCTTGTGAACTCATGGGTTAGTGATACCAAAAACAAACAAAAATGGCAATAGTCTCTGTCTAAATCCCTTTGAAAATGCAAGATCAAAATAAGCATTTAGCAGGAAAAAAATAGCAAGATCAAAATAGCAGTATCAAAATGGCAGGATCGAAAATAGCAGGATCGCCATGTAATGGAATTTGGGTATTATGTGTGTGTGCGGTTTAGTATTATCTTAGCACTACTGCCGTCATGGGTACGATCATCAAAATGCCCTTTGTTTTGAGAATCAAAGTCACTTTTTAAAGTTGAAATCAATTCTAATTTATTTTGACAATTGTATAAACTTATATACTAAATTTATTTTATAGGTCAGCATTAATTTGGGCTACAAACAAATCACTAATTGATTTGCTGTTCCCGTGAGAAAAATTCCAAGGCACGTGAAAGACTTCAATGCGACAATAATAATATAAAAAAAAGAATTCAATTTAGGATTCATATTACAAGTCGTTCGCATGCCACACAGTATTACAATTTTATTTCACACATTATTTGATACAAAAAAAATTAATGCTTATTACTGCTGACCAACATAAAATTAAAATAAGTTCATTGGCTCAAAAACTTATTAAAATGTAAACAATTAATGATACAGTGCTTGCTCTAAGTATGAATACACTACAATATTATTATTTTAATCTTGTTTGGGGCGTGAAACATGAATGAGAGAGCGAAACACGAATATTGCTGTCCGTGTGAAAAACAATTGAAAATTGATGTAGAGATCGACAACGACTAACTTAATAGGGGCTGGACATTAAAGTACATAAGTATGTATATGGGCGTTTTCATTGTGACGTGACGTGATATTTGTACGACAAAATGTAAAATAATGAAATGAAGAAGTCAAATTTGTAAAAAGATTTTTTTTTATATTTGCAAAGTAATAAATATAGTACTATACTCAGAGAAAAAATTTCAACAATCAACCCTAGGGATTTGAAGAAATAAGCAAAACTATGCGCTGGCGTGACGTTACAAAAAACAGAAGTGGATTGACTTGCATTACAAAATTGCATAAATCTGCGAATTGAGCAAGTCTTTTTGTATAAAACAACAAGCTTTGGACTTATAAAGATTTATTTTCCAAATTATCAAATTTAAAAATCTTTGCTCGTTTAAGGGTAAATATGGTAATTTCTAGCGAAAAGTCTACTTTTTGTAATGTAATGCCAGAAAGCAAATAAGCTTGCATTTTAGAACCATGTTGTTTGAATGTTATCCCTTTTGTAACGTAATGTAGAGCTAGTTGCGCTTTACATCAATATATAAAAAAGTAAATTATACTTGTACAATTTTTTGAGAAACAATTGAAATTACTTCTGCCGTTACGTTACAAAAAGTAGATTTTCGCTGGAACTGCCCATATGTCCTTTTTATTTTTATACCCTCCACCACCACTAATCCTGAATGAGGGAGTTTGTCATGCCGTGTGAAACTTTTTTAATATTCATCTAAGACCCCATCAAGCGTATATATCTGTGCCCACAAGGAATAACAGATAAAGTCGATTTATGCCAAATTTGCCTTATGTCTTTTTTACTTCTACTTTTTTAATTGTCGTTTCATTAAAAATTCAATTGAAAATTAAAATATAAAATTGCTAACACAGAACCTGAAAATATAAGCTTAATCTTAATTCGCTGAGTTTGGTCAGCGGTTTTAAATTGCTTTGCCGATCACTTGTTAATGCTTGTGGGCACAGATATTCTGGATCCTTGAATAATTCTTATTCGATTAAGATGTCCTTCTGTTAAAACACGCTCACTTTCGAAAGACTCGATAATAAAGAACAATTGGTGTCAAACTCTCTAGTACTAGTGTGAATGCAATGTGTCACAAGTATAAAAAAGTTTGACATCCCATACGACTTAATCGTTTTTTGAAAAATTTCTAAACAATAATACTTTTCATTGGATCAGGGTTGCATTTAAATAAAAGCAACCCTGTTTTTTCTTTCTACGTGTGTGTTTATACTTTGTGTGATGGTGTGAACACAAACTGTCATGTTAAATTAGATTTTTTGACAGTCGAAACAAAACTCATTTGATTTCTATCTAACAAAGTATTATGGAATACGTAAGGCTTGTGAGATAGTGTAATCTAGCCTTAAGCAGTGTGGGATTGAAATCCAACAATCGCTTCATTAGAAAAATTTGTAAAAAGATTTATTTTTTATATTTGCAAAGTAATAAATATAGTACTATACTCAGAGAAAAAATTTCAACAATCAACCCTAGGGATTTGAAGAAATAAGCAAAACTATGCGCTGGCGTGACGTTACAAAAAACAGAAGTGGATTTTGACTTGCATTACAAAATTGCATAAATCTGCGAATTGAGCAAGTCTTTTTGTATAAAACAGCAAGCTTTGGACTTATAAAGATTTATTTTCCAAATTATCAAATTTAAAAATCTTTGTTCGTTTAAGGGTAAATATGGTAATTTCCAGCGAAAAGTCTACTTTTTGTAATGTAATGCCAGAAAGCAAATAAGCTTGCATTTTAGAACCATGTTGTTTGAATGTTATCCCTTTTGTAACGTAATGTAGAGCTAGTTGCGCTTTACATCAATATATAAAAAAGTAAATTATACTTGTACAATTTTTTGAGAAACAATTGAAATTACTTCTGCCGTTACGTTACAAAAATTAGATTTTCGCTGGAACTGCCCATATGTACTTTTTATTTTTATACCCTCCACCACCACTAATCCTGAATGAGAAATTACCTCTGCCGTTACGTTACAAAAAGTAGATTTTCGCTGGAACTGCCCATATGTCCTTTTTATTTTTATACCCTTCACCACCACTAATCCTGAATGAGGGAGTTTGTCATTTCGTGTGAAACTTTTTTAATATTCATCTAAGACCCCATCAAGCGAATATATCTGTGCCCACAAGGAATAACTGTAGGGTTAAAAGTGTAAGTTCTTTTGCATAATCTTCATAGTTATATATTTTATCTCCTTCACTGTTATGAAATTCTGATGGTAAGCATGGTAATTTACCATATACTAACTCAAATGGTGTGTAACCAGTGTCTATGTGTGGTGCCGTGTTGTAGGCAAAAGTAAAGTAATTTATCCACTTGTCCCATTCGTAATCATTTGGTGTTGTCAGCAAGAATTCATTGAGAACCCTGTGATTTCTTTCTACCGCACCCATTGTTTCATGGTGGTAAGGGGTTGAAAATGTTTGTTTGATATCGAGTAGTGAACATATGTTATGTTGGTAAGTGTTGGTTTAAGAGTAGTTTAAGGGTATGCGGTGGCGACTTATGAGGTACACTACACCCTCACCGCTAAGAGAAAAATTAGGGAATTGATTTTGCTTGATATATTCATAGTACTGACAATGTTCATAAAATAATTCTTAACATTATAATTTTACAAAGTAATATAGTATTTAATATTTTCATAGTTTTATAATTTGTATTAACATAAGTTATAGTTTTTAAAGTAGTTCTTAATGTAATTAATATTTAATTTATAATTAGTTAATTATTTAAAAAAAATAGTATTCTTATAATATTTAATGTTTACTGTGTACTTAATTATTGTCTCTTAAGCCTATATATTGTTTTAATTGATTGTTATGGAATTCTTTTTCAATTCCGTGGTAGTCTATTATAGTATTTACACCGTTATTTCTAATTATTTTATATGTGCCTTTGTATGGGCTTTGATTCTTTTTCCTATTTTCTACCTTTATTAAAACTAAATCTCCTATATTTAGATTTAACCTATTACTATATCTATCTTCTAAATTTCTTTTATCTTAGTTGTAAGCTCCTTAGCTCTATTTAAAGAATATTGTAACTTTTGCATAATCTTCATAGTTATATATTTTATCTCCTTCACTGTTATGAAATTCTGATGGTAAGCATGGTAATTTACCATATACTAACTCAAATGTTGTGTAACCAGTGTCTATGTGTGGTGCCGTGTTGTAGGCAAAAGTAAAGTAATTTATCCACTTGTCCCATTCGTAATCATTTGCTGTTGTCAGCAAGAATTCATTGAGAACCCTGTGATTTCTTTCTACCGCACCCATTGTTTCATGGTGGTAAGGGGTTGGAAATGTTTGTTTGATATCGAGTAGTGAACATATGTTATGCATGAGTTCGTTTTTGAATTCTGTCCCGTTGTCTGATTTGAGCACTTTAAATTTTCCGAATTTCAAAATTAATTGTTCTACTAGTGTTTTGGCAGTTGTAAGTGCGTCTTTTGTTGACATTGGGTGAGCAATAATGAATTTCGTTAGCTCGCATTGCATTGTCAATATGTATCGGTATCCGTTTGAAATACGAAGAGGTCCTACAGTATCAATTGATATTGTCTCAAAGCTGTTGCTTGGGGTGTCCGTTATTGTAAGTGGTTCTTTAATGTGTTTGGTTTGTTTGTTTATGTTACACTTGTCACAGTATTTTACGAATTGCTTTACCATCTTATTCATGTTTTTCCAAATGTACCGCTGTTTTAATTTAATAATTGTTTTTCTTATTCCTAAGTGGCCTGCGTGTGTGGCATTGTGGAATTCGTCGATGAGTTTATATTTCAGTATGTCATTTGTTATTCTTGTTGGGGCATTGTAAATTAATATTTTTAGTTGAGGACTTTTGTTGTTTATTCTTATCTTTGCATATGCTTCTTTAAAATCTTTCATTGTATATACTTTAAATATTTTATCATTCTTTGCTAGCGCTAGTTCTTTTATATTTTCTTTATTCATTTTAGATATCAGTTTCCTCAGAATCGAATCTAGTTTCGCTGAGTTATCGCTGAATCTTGCATGCATATTATCTTTATTCTTGGAATGTAACTTCTTCATAATCAAATCTTGTTTTGATGAATTATCGTTACTACCTTCATTGAAATAATTATTCTTTTGGGTACGTGATTTCTTCATAATCGAATCTTGTTTCGATGAATTATCATCACGTCCTATGTGCACAATGTTATCTTTTACATATATATCTACTATATTCTCTATATTCTCAATACTATCAAATTGCAATTTCTTCATTTCTTTAATATCATTTATGGATGTGCATTCCCATATTAGAAGTTGATCAGACTCCTGAGAGATGCATTTTTCCATATTATTTCTATTCGCGTTATTTCTATCCGCATTATTTCTATTCGCGCGCGCTTTATTTATATCTATTTCTTCATTATCATCAACTTTATTTGCCTCATTATTTGTTACTTTATTTGCCTCTTTTTCATTTCTCTTTGTCATTGCCCTTGTGCTTATTAGAATTCTCTTTTCTTTTTCATCTTTTTCCAATGGTATCATTTCTTTTAGTACGTCTGAGTTTATTTCTATTCTTGATAATGCGTCCGCATTAGTGTTAATTTTTCCTTTCTTATAAATTATCGTGAAGTCATAATCGCTTAAATCTAGTCTAATTCTTGTCATTTTTGATGAAGGATTCTTATGTGAAAATAGTGATATCAATGGTCTATGGTCTGTTACCACTATGAATTTTTGTCCGTATAAATATGGTTTGAAGAAATTTATTCCCCAGTGAATTGCGAGCAATTCTTTTTCAATGATTGGCTTATTCATATCATGCTTTTGAAGTGATTTACTTGCGTAAGAAATAGGTAAATCTTTTCCAATTTCACCTTGTGATAAGACTGCTCCTAGTGCGTAGTTTGAGGCGTCAGTCGTCAAAATGAAAGGTTTGTCAAAATTTGGGTACTGTAAAATTGGTGGGTTCATTAATTTTTCTTTTAGTGTGTCAAAAGCATTTTGGCATTCATTTGTCCATAAGAATTTTACTGATTTTCGCAATAGCGTATTTAGATGTTTTGCAATGTCCGCAAAATTCGGTATGAATTTTTTATAATAGTTACAGAATGCAACGAAACGTCTAACTTCGTCTGCGTTTTTGGGAGTTGGGTAATTTTTAATAACTTCATATTTAGCTGGATCTGTTTTCACATAGTCCTTTGTTATTAAATGTCCTAAGTAAACTACTTCTGGTCTTAAAAAACAACATTTCTTTGGATTCAGTTTTAAATTGTATCGCTGAAGTCTATCCAAAACTTTCACAAGATTTTCATTGTGATGGTTCAAACTACATCCATAAACAATTATGTCATCGACATAAAGAAAAGCTACTGAATCAAGTCCCGAAAGTGCTATCGTAAGCATTCTCTGAAAACTGTTTGATGAAATTTTAAGTCCAAATGGTAGTCTTTTAAATTGGTAGTGTCCCTGTTGTGTAGAGAAAGCTGTTAGTGGTCTTGAGTCCTTGTCCAACTGAATTTGGTGAAATGAGCTAGTCATGTCAAGAGTCGAAAACCATTTAGCTCTTCCTAGTTTATCCAAAATATCCTCTAATCTAGTTAGTGGAAATTTGTCATTAACTATTTTGTCATTTAATTTTCTAAAGTCCACTACAAGTCTCCATTTTCGTTTGTCTTCCGTATTCTTTTTGGGTACTAAAAGAAGTGGAGCATTGTAGGGGCTAACCGATGGTTCTATTATATCGTCATTTAGCATACTTTGTACTTGTTCATTTATTATGTCTGAGTGTGTGTGGGGTAGTCTGTAGTTTTTTATATACACCGGAGTTTTATCTGAAGTTGTAATGTTTTGTTTATAAAAATTGTTTACAGTCAATTTTTCATTCTCTAAATGAAATACATTTTGATATTTTTTGAATATGTTTATTAATTCTGATTTTGCATATTCATCAGTTTTGTTGAATTGCAAGTCATTTAGAATTTGTTGAAAACGTTCGTCATTGTTTATATTTGTGTAACTTAATACGTCATAATTCTTAAGTGGGTCAGTGTGCAGTTTAATGCCCTGTAAAATTTGTGTCTCATTTGTTGTGTTTAAAATTTTGACGTGTGTCATTCCGTTTTTTGGTGCTATTGAATTACTTAAAAAAATACCGCTTTTTAATTCATTATTAAGTATTACGCAATCTTCAGTAAGGTTTAATTTCAATGGTTGTATGATTTCTGTTCGGGGGGGGGTATGGTAATTTTTAATGTGTCGAATGCTTTTGATTGCATGGGCAAAATTATGGTTTCATTGTTGGTAAAGAAAGAAATTGTGAATGTCTCATAATCTATTTTACATAAGTATTCTCTTAAAAAGTCTCTTCCTATTATGCCGTCTGTCTCTATTGGAAAATTGTCATCTACTAGATGGAATTTGTATCTGCATGTTTGGTCTGCTAGTGAAAGTTTAAGTTCACTTGTCCCCAATGAATATATTTCTTCTTTAGTGATGCCTGTTAATTTGCATCTGTTTTCTACATTTAGTGGTTCATCATCAAAAATTGTTTTATTGCGACATAGTGATATGTCGGCTCCTGTGTCGACAAGAAACATTAATTCTTTACCTTTGTATTTAGCGATTATGTAATTTGTGTTATTATTAGAAACTTTAAATACTCTTAATTTTGGCTGTCCGGAATATCCCTGTATTCCGAGCCTTCCTCGTTTCCCTCGTCTTGTACTACATGTATATTTCTTCTATTGTTATTATTTCCGTAGTTGTTGTTGGTTCTATTGGAATTATTATTTCTATTGTTATTGTTGTCATTCCTGTAGTCTCTATTGTTGCTTCTAGGTGTATTACGGCTGTAATTGTTGTTTGAGTTATTGCTATTTCTAGCGTAGTTGTCAAAGTTCCTGTTGTTTCTGTTACTGTTTGAATTGTAGTTATTATTTCTACTGTTTGGGAAATTATTGTTATTCCTAGTGTAGTTGTCAAAATGTCTGTTGTTTCTATTATTGTTTGAGTCGTAGTCGTTAGTACTACGGTTTGGGAAATTATAGTTTATCCTGTTATTAATGTTATTCCTAGCGTTATGAAAATTGCTATTGTTGTGCCTAGTATCATTATTATTACGATGTTGTTGTTGTATATACTGCACTGAGTAAGTAGTTATTTTATTTTCATTTTCTAGTTCTAGCGCAAGTTCTACCGCATCTTGTAAAGTTTTTGGACGAGCTGCAAAAATGGCTGTCTTTAAATTATCATTAATTCCTCTCTAAAATGAATCTAGAGCAAGCTTTGAGTTTAATCTGATAATGACATTTTTCTCCGCCTCTGTAGCGTCACTACTAAGTTCTTCTATTCCTAACCTGTTCAGGTTGTCTATTACTGTTAATATTCTTTCCCTGAATGCGTTGACAGACGTTTTCCCTTGGTAGATATTGCTTAGTGTGGACTGTAGTTCTGGAATGGTCTTTGTACTTTTGTATCTTTGTTGTAATAGTTTTTAAAGTACCGAAGTTTTCGGGTTTCGCATAACTACCTATCGCTGTTCTTACCCTTGAGGTTAATTTGGCGTGGTAGACATATTGTAGGAAATCTTGTTTTGCTGTTTCAGCAAGAGTTTTCTCAATGAGTTCTGCTGTTATTAAGAAACTTTCCAGTTCTTCAAAGTTTCCAGCAAAAAGTGGGAGTGCTTTAGACACTGTTTCTAAACTAAATGCTGCCATTGTATTTCCTATTTCTGAAGGTTCTGCCTCTAATGGGGTTTTAATGTCTTTGATTAAGTACTCTTTGATTTTCCTAATAATATTGCTAAATTCTAATCTGAGCACTGCTTTTTTCTTTTCGTCTTTTTCTTCTAGTTGTGCTAACTCAAATTCTTCTGTTGTAATTTTTATATCCTTTAGTCTAAGATTTATTGTTTTTTCCGAATATCTCCTTCCTGGACTTTTCTTTAAATTCTTTAATATGCCTTTAAGTTTTATTAAACTTCCTTCCATCTATTTTCACTTTCTATACTTCTGTTATCTTATTTCTACTATTGTTTCTGTTTTTACAACTATTAATAAACTTATACATGCTATGTAATAAGAATATGATTAAAGCAATAATTACTAAGACTTTTGTTATTTCAGACAACATTAATAATATTTATAATTGTACAGCGAAAATATTTGTTTTTCTTTACTTTGTTTTATTTTATGTATATTTAAATTATTAATAGTATTGGGTACAATTAGTTTTAAATTGTATCAAATTTATTTTTCCTTTACCGCCTGCTACTAAGTATTGCATACATTAACCTTATGATGTAGGCAATTACTAATAAAGCTAATGTGATTATCATTATTATTTCAAAAATGTTCACATTCTCTTCTTTATGTTCACTTTGTATTCTTATAGCATTCATGTATTCTATAATTTGCTGATTGTTCTGTTCGCTTTCATGATTTTCATTCTTTCCTACCTCGTATCCTGCAAAAACTAGTGGAATTGCTTTTAGAATGTTCTTCCACCATGTCATCTTGATAATATTCTCTTAACGATTGTATTTATTTAATTATGAAGTAAATAAATGTATATATATATATATATATATTTTTTTTTTAAAACTATCGGATTTTTTTAAAAATTTTTATCCTTGGACATCTAGTGCTGGATGTGGAAATGGCAGGAATAATTCAAAATTTTCTTAACCAGCCTGGAATATCTACAAAAGGATCTGGAGTGGACAGGATCTAAAAAGTTTAGCCTGACAGGATAATTAATTTGTTCTGGTCCTAGTGGTCCGAGTGCAGGATCGCCATGTAGGGTTAGAAGTGTAATGGCAGGATCGCCATGTAGAGGTTTGTGTTGTGGTGTGAGCGTGTTTTTCTAATGTGTATTGGTCCCTATAGCCCTTATTTTGTTTTAATAGCTGTTAGGGTACCAGCTGATTTGCAAGGCGTTCAAAAGAACTGCCGAATTAATTGAGGCTCTAAATTAAAACTAGGCAAGTTATTGCCGGATTAAGTTGTTAATTTTAAGTCTAATTTATTTTAAATTTACTGGTGCTTATATACTATACATGAAATTTTAACTTAACCGTTCTAACTTATTTTAATTATTTACATCATTATGTTTGTCTTTGTCAGTCATATGGAGATATCAATAAATTGTAACAATAACAAACTCTCGTGACTATTCTCGCCAATCAGAATGTTGCAAGTTGGAATGCACTCAATTCTCACTCAATGAAATGTCATTCACTTACATTCCGATTGTCGTCATTTGTTTATACCGTTATTTGATATTTAAAATACCCTACTCTATATAAGTTGGTAAGTGTTGGTTTAAGAGTAGTTTAAGGGTATGCGGTGGCGACTTATGAGGTACACTACATAACAGATAAAGTCGATTTATGCCAAATTTGCCGTATGTCTTTTTTACTTCTCCATTTTTAATTGTCGTTTCATTAAAAATTCAATTGAAAATTAAAATATAAAGTTGCTAACACAGAACCTGAATATATAAGCTTAATCTTAATTCGCTGAGTTTGGTCAGCGGTTTTAAATTGCTTTGCCGATCACTTGTTAATGCTTGTGGGCACAGATATTCTGGATCCTTGAATAATTCTTATTCGATTAAGATGTCCTTCTGTTAAAACACGCTCACTTTCGAAAGACTAGATAATAAAGAACAATTGGTGTCAAACTCTCTAGTTCTCCTGAGCAGTGTGGGATTGAAATCCAACAATCGCTTCATTAGGAAAACTTGTTACGAAAACTAGCATAAATTAGCACCGATTTTCATTTAATTTTGCACAAATTCATTTTGTATGAATGAAAAACATACTGTTGAGATACCATGGTTCCTATATAAAGCTCAATGTCGAAAACACTTTAGTTCGCCTAAAACCGTAACGAATAATGTTACTGGAGTAAAATTTAGTCATTTAGTATGAATGAAAAACATACTATTAACTTACCATAGTTCGTATATAAATCCCAATCTCGGAAAAACTTTAGAACGCCTAAAACCGTAGCGAATGTTATAACATTTAGTCTATCATAGTTTTGTAAAATTAGTAACCATTCCGCCAAATTCCGTGAAAATCGGTCCATAATTTACAGTAGGCAGAATATTACGTTCACTCTGGAAAATCATTAAATACAAATATACTCGTAACAAATATAGCTATTGTGGAAAATTTGGTCCAATTTAGCAATGTTCGTACGACAACGTTTTTTTCGTAATTCGCTCTTATATAAGTAATTCAAAGCCTAATTATGATCCAAATTACATAATTCGTCATGCAATAAGCGAATTATCTAATTGTACGTATTTTATTTTGAATTACTATGCCAATTACAAACAAATCATTGTCATCACTAATTTTTATCGAAGGAGGTAAAAAAACAAATAAGAAAAAAACAAAATTGTAAAAAAAGTTTTTGTTAAATTTAAAACAAAGTAGAAATGATTAAAATAATGAGACATATTAAATTAAAACTAATTTTTCATTGAAAACCAGCTTAGTCCAGTAAGTTTCGCTACCTTCATTGAAACAAAATTAGTAAAATGTTTTTATACACATCTCGTTTGATAAGGAAGTTATTTGTACCAAATTTGGCAACTTTTGATGTTACCGTTTTGAAAAGATATAGAATTTTATATTTCTTTGCAGGGGAAGTACCACGCCCACTTCTAAAATTCATCCCAGTTTTAAACAATGTTCTGTATTGATAACCAAGCTATTTGTAACAAATATGGGAGGTGAAATGCTCACTTGTCCACTCCTGCCAACTTTTTGACAGATATTGTGTATTGATAACCTAGCTTTTAGTACCAAATTTAGGAACTTAAGCAATTGCCGTTCTCCAGATGTACAGAATTCGGCTTAAGTCTAGTTTACCGACAAAGCTCCAAATAAAAAAAACTAGTACCTAGAGTTATAGCAAATTGGAAAATAAGAACATATAAAGCGAAAAAAGTGGACCTTCTAAGTTTTCATATACAGGGCCAGCTCGCTAATCCGAAGGTGAGTAATCCGAATTGAATTTATGACGTATTACATACTAAAGGGCTGCATGAATAACTTAATTCATAAGCATACTGAAATGTTTATTCAATGAAGTTCGTATTCAAACAAACTTCAGACTACTGAACAAACTGTTGTTTTATTCATGCTTCTAGCAAACACATTTGGTTTCATATGGCAAACACAAAGACTTTGTTCAATGAACTTTGTTTTGTTTTGCAGTTTTCACTCTCTCTCATTTTTTTTTATACAAATACTCAATAGCAATGTTGCCACTTAGTAAATTTATGTAATTTTTTCTTTTTTGTTACCTTTACAATAATATACATATGTAATTTATAAAGCATTTTTTAAATTAAATTAAAATTTTTTTCCTAACAACTTTTTTATGTACTTCCAAGCAAAACACATTGCTAAAAATGTTTATGAAAATAAAATGAAATTTTTTTGACGTTTTAAAATTTACATTAAAAACAATTAATTTACATTGAAAATAAAGTCAAATTTGTATTATTTTTATTATTTTACAATTAATGTACTTCCTTATGTTGTTGCTTTTACTCTTCATGGTTATTTTTATTTTTCCTAATGTTTTTCATTTCTATCAACTGGCAATACTGACTTTAAAATAAATGTCTAACTCCATGAACTTATTCGACATTTATTCAGTGGTTGTTTTGTTTCAGAGTTGTTTGTATTCATATTCTCTTGCTTAGGTAAACAAAAACACTGCATCTTATTCGTATCTTAAATTTCGTGTGTTTGTTGCTTTCATTTCGTAGTTATTCATAGTACTGAATACAAACGAAGCAAATACAAAATTATAATGAAATTGCTTTGCCGATCACTTGTTAATGCTTGTGGGCACATATATTCTGGATCCTTGAATAATTCTTATTCGATTAAGATGTCCTTCTGTTAAAACACGCTCACTTTCGAAAGACTCGATAATAAAGAACAATTGGTGTCAAACTCTCTAGTTCTCCTGAGCAGTGTGGGATTGAAATCCAACAATCGCTTCATTAGGAAAACTTGTTACGAAAACTAGCATAAATTAGCACCGATTTTCATTTAATTTTGCACAAATTCATTTTGTATGAATGAAAAACATACTGTTGAGATACCATAGTTCCTATATAAAGCTCAATGTCGAAAACACTTTAGTTCTCCTAAAACCGTAACGAATAATGTTACTGGAGTAAAATTTAGTCATTTGGTATGAATGAAAAACATACTATTAACTTACCATAGTTCGTATATAAATTCCAATCTCGGAAAAACTTTAGTACGCCTAAAACCGTAGCGAATGTTATAACATTTAGTCTATCATAGTTTTGTAAAATTAGTAACCATTCCGCCAAATTCCGTGAAAATCGGTCCATAATTTACAGTAGGCAGAATATTACGTTCACTCTGGAAAATCATTAAATACAAATATACTCGTAACAAATATAGCTATTGTGGAAAATTTGGTCCAATTTAGCAATGTTCTATGTTCGTACGACAACGTTTTTTTCGTAATTCGCTCTTATATTAGTAATTCAAAGCCTAATTATGATCCAAATTACATAATTCGTCATGCAATAAGCGAATTATCTAATTGTACGTATTTTATTTTGAATTACTATGCCAATTACAAACAAATCATTGTCATCGCTAATTTTTATCGAAGGAGGTAAAAAAACAAATAAGAAAAAAACAAAATTGTAAAAAAAGTTTTTTGTTTAATTTAAAACAAAGTAGAAATGATAAAAATAATGAGACATATTAAATTAAAACTAATTTTTCATTGAAAACCAGTTTAAGTTTCGCTACCTTCATTGAAACAAAATTAGTAAAATGTTTTGATACACATCGCGTTTGATAAGGAAGTTATTTGTACCAAATTTGGCAACTTTTGATGTTACCGTATTGAAAAGATATAGAATTTTATATTGTCTTTGCAGGGGAGGTACCACGCCCACTTCTAAAATTCATCCCAGTTTTAAACAATGTTCTGTATTGATAACCAAGCTATTTGTAACAAATATGGGAGGTGATATGCTCACTTGTCCACTCCTGCCAACTTTTTGACAGATATTGTGTATTGATAACCTAGCTTTTAGTACCAAATTTAGGAACTTAAGCAATTGCCGTTCTCCAGATGTACAGAATTCGGCTTAAATCTAGTTTACCGACAAAGCTCCAAATAAAAAAAACTAGTACCTAGAGTTATAGCAAATTGGAAAATAAGAACATATAAAGCGAAAAAAGTGGACCTTATAAGTTTTCATATACAGGGCCAGCTCGCTAATCCGAAGGTGAGTAATCCGAATTGAATTTATGACGTATTACATACTAAAGGGCTGCATGAATAACTTCATTCATAAGCATACTGAAATGTTTATTCAATGAAGTTCGTATTCAAACAAACTTCAGACTACTGAACAAACTGTTGTTTTATTCATGCTTCTAGCAAACACATTTCGTTTCATATGGCAAACACAAAGACTTTGTTCAATGAACCGATTTTTGTTTTACAGTTTTCACTCTCTCTCATTTTTTTTTATACAAATACTCAATAGCAATGTTGCCACTTAGTAAATTTATGTAATTTTTTCTTTTTTGTTACCTTTACAATAATATACATATGTAATTTATAAAGCATTTTTTAAATTAAATTAAAATTTTTTTCCTAACAACTTTTTTATGTACTTCCAAGCAAAACACATTGCTAAAAATGTTTATGAAAATAAAATGAAATTTTTTTGACGTTTTAAAATTTACATTAAAAACAATTAATTTACAGTGAAAATAAAGTCAAATTGGTATTATTTTTATTATTTTAAAATTAATGTACTTCCTTATGTTGTTGCTTTTACTCTTCATGGTTATTTTTATTTTTCCTAATGTTTTTCATTTCTATCAACTGGCAATACTGACTTTAAAATAAATGTCTTACTCCATGAACTTATTCGACATTTATTCAGTGGTTGTGTGGTGAACTTTTTTTTTGAATTCATTAATTCATAATACTTCATTGTATTTTCAAAGGATTTTTGCACAATAACATTTTTTTTTTCATAGTTTTCGCCTGGCGTAAAACGGGAAAAAAAATGAAAAGAAAAAAAAAATTTTTTTAAACCTCCTTTAAGTTCTCGTAACTATTATTTTTCCCCAACCTGTATCGAACGCAACATGCATTAACATTATCATTTGCGTAAAATTGATGGGTAATGTTTATAAACATAAAATATTTACAACAGAGAATATGTATCTCATCTTACTTATACCTAGCTTTCAGTGTCATACACCATGTTACATATGATAGGGAATTAACTTTTAGATTACAACGTACTACTAATAATTCATCTTGGTGCAAATTGTTACAAATCCCAGAAAAAACCCCTTTAACCAAAATATATATTTAGTTTCTTATTACCAAGTGTGTGTGGTAATCGATAATCTATCAAACGAGACAAAGTAATTTTAAGCCGTATATTTGGTGGGTCAATGAAGTTGCCATACGGTTCGTGATTTAATCGAGTTTTCCTGTGGTAACATTCTCGTAAAAGTCAACTGGTGGGTTGAAACAGATTTGACTTCCTTTTTGGTTGCAGATTTCTTGCTAGATTGACGTCTTAAAAAAAATAATTGTCGGAAAAGTTATCCAAATTATATTTATTGATCAAAGAGGGACAAATTGTAGATACCTGATAGAAATTGCGAAGAGATTCCCATCTCCATCTCGGGAAACGTCTTTTCCTCTCTGGTTAAAAATTGGTAGAATTTTTATCTGGAATAATAACTTTTTTGGTTATAATCCATTCCCGGGATATTGGTGAGTTTGAACTATATTTAGCGTACTAAGCTCAGGAATGTTCTTTTATAAATTTTCCTTAGGTTCAGATTAACAACTAAATAAATTGTTTGAGTCAACAGAGTCTGGGCAAGATAAAGAAGGAATTATTAGTTGTCTGCCTGCTCAACAGCAAAATATATTTTACCCAAAAGAAGGGCTCTTGGCCAAATTTAATTAAACCCTCTTAAGAAGTTGCCGGAACACCCGTTAACGGCAGACATTTTGGCGAATTTTTTTTTTACACGTGTATAGATTCCATCTATATGGTTAACCTTAAAGCAAAGTGAATATAAAACCAACCATTGTACGGACGGAAAATAGAAAGTGCCACATATCTTATTTATTGTCCGAAAGTAACTCTTTTGGAACTTTTGAAACCTCCGGCTAAACTGTATATTATCACCATCTGGGAGTTATTGTCCGAGTTGCTATTTACCAACAAACAACAATATATTCATGAGCGTCTAACCTTAGCATTAGTAAAAACCTACCTACATATGTACCCTTAGCAAATAGAAATCGAGTATATGCAAGATATCCTATAAATAACTAAATTTGCTTTGATACAGAGACACCACCGCATCGAGAACGAGGAGGCCTCAACGTTTATCGCTGTAAATATTGGTGAGTAACACTTATTCGTACCTTATTTATTTATAGAACCATCTTGCATAACAAAAAAATAAAACCGTCCAACTAGTCAATGAATTAAATTAAAAACGCGTAAAGTTACGAAAGAATAACTTCTTCTCGAGGGGTATACTATGCGTAGGTAGATTCCCATGTGTTTCTGTAATTCATTGATAAAGTTGAATTGTTTTATTAATGACTCCTCAGTACACAAGAAAGTATATAATTATGTCGTTTTGTTAACCAAAAGAAAAAAAAAAACCAAAAAAAGTATATACATAGGTATTAGAGATGAGCGATATTTCTGTACCTGTGATTTAATCACTGTTACTGAAAAATCACGAATCACAGTTGTGACCAAATTTGTCAAGTAACAGGTCTTTCTAAGTCGTTCTTTTTGTATTTTGTTACATATACAAATTTATGATATTTCACTGTTTGTGTGGGTAATAGCGTTTTTTGAATGAAATGTCGAATGATATTGCTGTTCCTTTCATTCTCTTTTCTATCTTATTAGAATTTTTTTATGCCAAAATTTATTTATTCTATGTATGTATGTATATGAAAGTAAACAGATTTGAAAGCTCTTACAATTTGTTGTTGTTTCTTTGTAAAGTGCTTACAAAAGCTCTTGCAAAAGCTCGCGCATTGTACATATAGCTTGGCCGCAATTGCTATAAAAGAACAGAAAACTGATAAGCCGTGATCACAATCACAGTTTAAAGGAGCAGTGATTTTTAAATCACATTCACTAATCACGATGATCTCTAAAAAATAACGGAATCGCTCATCTCTAATAGGTATGTACATCATGTGTCGCGATGAATGAATTTATTGTAGAGAAAAAAAATTATAAGAAAAGAAAACAACAAAACAACAAAATTATTTTATGTAGACTTTCACGGTTATATTTTGTTTTGCTTATTTTCACTATCTTGCATTTGAATTTATCCATGGTTTTATTCCCCCTCATTGCATGTTTATTCTGCATAATTAATTTAATAGAAAGATCATAAATTAAAACACCTCAAACACTTTTAGAACAAGAAGAAGCAGACTAATCAGTTACACAATTTTCTGTTCTCTTTCCACGTAAATTCTTATAATCATGCCTTGTCAATGCAACACTAAATTCATGTATGCTTAAATTTGTAGTTAAACGTAATAAGCAAAGTAAAAACGTTTTCGAATCGTGAGATTAATTAAGATTAAGCTAGGCTCAGGATTAATATTTAAAGTTTTCTTTACGACATATTTTTTTTTGGAAATGAATGCTGTTATGAAAATTATCTTTGGCATTTATTTTTCTATAATTCTTATTCAAATCGAAAAAAAAAAACAATTATCTAACTTAGTATTCTGAAATAATATCGCCCATTGTCTAGCCTACTGACTATCTAGTATTTGTGTTTAAGTTGCAACCAATATTTTTGTTTTAAGTACTATTTACATTTGTTTTTTTTAAATTGTGAAAATAAAATGAATTGCTAAAATCCTTTGAGCGTTTTCTACTGGAGTAAGGTGACAGGGTAATTATGTGTGGGATTCTATCCAAATTACAATGCCAACGGAATCAAGGCTTGGGAGGGTTTTGAGGCGTAGGGTTTTCTTTAAGTCATCGGAAAACCCAACTATACGTACCTATATTAACGTTTTTGATCAATAGTTTCTTCTTATATCAATATAGCATAGTAGGGGCTTTTATTTGAAACTATGTCTATTCATACTAAATTTTAATGTAGATTTATTAACTTTAGAGGGAGTCTTTACAGAATGTGTTACAAAACGAGTTAGGAGAAGATGAGTCACGAACCCTCCCCCCCCAAACCGACTGATCGCTAGCGATTATAGGCTCCCCCCGACATCATCTGATCTTTTACTTAGAGAGGAGAATTGTTTTGGTTCGGTGTGTCTCTTTGCATGCAACCAGGGCCAAAAATTTCCATCAGACTTTTCCTGTACGTTACATATTATAAAATGGCGCCCAACGTGGGGCCGAAGTACTCTGACAACTTAAGTATTTCGGTTCTGAATTCAACTGGTTAGCTTGTAGATTTCATTATCAGATAGGTCTACCCGGCTTATATAAAATAAGCCACTACCTTTCTAAATATGTATTTATGTTTTATGGAATTTTAGGAACGTGATGATTTCAAGTTACCTAACCGATGACCTCTATCTATATTTTTTTTGGTGGTAGTAGTTTTTTTATATCTATCGGATATTACTTATTTTATTTTTGTGATAAAATAAATGGAGCTTAATTTTATAAGTGGTGATTTCCGACTACTGATAAAAAGAATGGATTATGTTATCTTTGCTATTGGCAAATTAGGATCTTTTTATATAATATAGGCAATATTTGTTTTATTTCCAAAATCCATATCCCAGTTTTTATTTGTTATTGTTCAAGATCATTAATATTAAGGTATTTGTATCTCCCTGTCACCCATACTTTTTGTAGAAAATTATTTATGAGAAAAAAAAAAAAACTCCCCCCCCCCCCCAAAGCCACAACCGAAAGTTAAAGATAAATTTTATAAATCAAGACGTGGCTTCAATTTTTAAATATATTATTGCCAAGGTAATATTAGTCGACCTAACATTTTATTTCTACAATTAAAATAAAATGTCTTTGCCAAGAACACCTCCATTATCTGGTGCCTCCAATCTGGAGCTCCCAGCGACATCTACAAATTTACCATCAGTACCTACTTTTCATGTGCCAGGTATGAACCCGGAAGCAAAATGTCACATTTGTGGTGATAAAATGGACGAAAAGATACCCTGCATGATAATAAGCAGGTGTAATCATGTCTTTCATAGGGCTTGTATTGAAAATTCGCTATCTACGGCTAAAGAATGTCCTGTCTGCCTTCTAACCTGTGAGTTATAGGACTTACGTAAAATGTCTTTCTCTCTAAAGCCAAACTTTAATAAACCAAGAGGTAAGCCTCGGGGAGCCTTTACAAAATCATATAACACTAGGAGTGCAGGCCGAAATCTCTTTCAAGATCCATCAAATCCACTGATTGATACCCCTTGCGTAGATACAGGGAACCAGGGAACAACCCGGGAAGGCCCTGACTTTAATTTATTACCACCGATTGATATTCGTAATTCTGAACCTTTTCAGACAACTAATTACCCGATTGATTATAATCGCATAAACAATATGATCGAATCATCTCTTACACGGGCTTTACAAAATCTGAACTTAAACAGCCTGAATCAAACTATTACTCAACCCCAAGTCTTGCCTTTAAATGATTCTGACATTATTGGTCGAATAGGCGACACTAATGTACAAAGGGCTCTAAGAGGCTTAAATCCTGTTAGGGCATCTAACTCTGGTAATCCGACTCATCTGCCTAACGCAAACAATATTCGTAATAATTCCCATTTAGGTCACCAGAATCGACCTCATAATTTTCCTGATGCCTCGCCAGAGCACATAGCATTTTATAATCGCCAACCGAATAGCATTAGAACACCAACATTTGGCTCACAAGCGTCCACCGTAAATATGGACAAAATCAACTCCATTATACAAAATTGGAGTCTTAAATTTGATGGTTCAAATAACGGTTTAAACGTAGAAGAATTTCTATATAGGTTAACCTCATTAACAAATGATAACTTTAATTGCGATTTTGGCGTTATATGTAGAAATCTTCATATTCTGTTATCGGGAAAAGCGCGAGACTGGTTTTGGCGTTACCATAAGCAGAAAAATGGTGTTATTGAATGGTCTGAATTTTGCCACGCAATTAGGTCCCAATATAAGGATTTTAAGTCGACCTTTGATATTCGTGACGAAGTTAGGAACCGAAAGCAAAAACCCGGAGAGTCATTCGATGTGTTTTATGAAGCAGTATCGTCTATTATGGATCGCCTACCTTTAGCTTTTTCCGAAATGGAATTAATTGAAATTCTTATGCGCAACTTAAGACCGGAGATTCGGCAAGAATTGTTATATATCCCGGTCCACTCAATATCCCACTTGCGAAAATTAGTGCAAATGCGCGAAACTTTTCTAGATGATGAACACGTTCGGCGTAACTTACAACACCGTAATGTAAATATTCATTCTAATCGAAGAAATATCGCAGAAGTAGATTTGAATTTAGAAGTTACTATGCCTGAATCTTCCGACAAATCGATCGATGATTTACATAATGCGACCGTAATTTCACTTTGCTGGAATTGCAATAAGCCTGGTCACGTTTGGGAAGACTGTTTATATGAAAGAAAAATTTTCTGCTATGGGTGTGGGGCGAAAAACACATATAAACCCCAATGTGCTAAATGTAAGGAGAGGAGGATTTCAAAAAACTACAAGACAACACCGTGTACAGAGAATCCTGTATAAAAAGTTCAATATGTTCTTCAACCAATACACCCCCAGCTTTTGTAAATATATTTGCCCATGAGTCCCAGACAATTAATTCGGAAGTCGATAATAAGTTAACTACACCTAATGGCACATCTTCCTATAAGCTGTTGAAAAGAACTGACCCATTATACGTTGAAAATTCTAGTTCAGAATGTGAGAAACTAATTTACACTAAACTGCCTTATCACCAACGATGGGAACGTTACATGGCTAAAAGAAATGAAATTTTCCAGGACTTGGAATTAGATAACCTCGACTGTACTAGGCCAAAACGCTCTACAGTGCGATTACGACATTATTTTAAACAACGTAAAATCGGCTCTAAATTATTAATATCGGCTATGCTTAGTGATCCGAAAGATAATCGTTTTTATGCAAAGGTTTCATTTTTGAACTTTAGTGAATTTGGTCTATTAGATACTGGTGCCAGCATTAGTTGCATTGGGTCTAGTTTAGCCAAGAAAGACTTTTCTAAGCTTCCAAATTTTTTTCGTTGCAAAAACTTTGTTAAAACTGCCGATGGGGCACAACAACGAGTTATTGGGTGGCTTAATGTTAAAATGTCGTTTAAACATATATGTCGTCAAATAAACCTTTTTATAATCCCTACCATTTCTCAACGACTAATTCTTGGAATAGATTTTTGGAAGAAATTTGATTTAGTACCAAATGTTCTTGAATCCGTTGATGTAGTTGATAAGTCGTTACTTAGTATACGTCCGTCCGATGACACGCTGAATAAACATCGGACAAATTTCTTTGAAATTTCTAGTAACTCTGAGGGCGAAGCCTCCTATTACTATTACCCGATTACATCTTGCCAACAGAAGCAACTCAACGCTATCATATCACTGTTTCCAAACTTTGAAGAACAAGGGCTCGGTCGAACAGGCTTAATAAAACACTTAATCGACGTGGGAGATTCCAGGCCGATTAAGCAAAGGTTTTACCCGGTATCGCCTGCTGTGGAAAAGTTAATGTTTTCAGAGGTCGATAGAATGTTAGCATTAGGTGTCATTGAACCCTCAAATTCTCCTTGGAGTTCACCAATGAGACTGGTTATAAAACCAAATAAAGTTCGCTTGTGTTTAGACGCAAGAAAAGTGAATGCTGTGACAAAAAAAAGACGCATATCCCTTGGCATCAATTGAGGGAATATTAGCACGGTTACCAAAAGCCAACATTATATCAAAATTAGATTTAAAGGATGCATATTGGCAAATTGCCTTGGAGGATGACTCAAAACCCTTAACGGCTTTTACCATACCCGGTAGACCCTTATACCAGTTTACAGTTATGCCATTCGGTTTATGCAATGCGCCACAAACCATGAGCAGGCTTATGGATGAGTTGATACCGCCGGATTTAAAAAATTGTGTATTTGGTTATCTTGACGACCTAATAATTGTTTCGGAAAATTTTGAGGAACATATTGGCATTTTAGTTCGTATTGCTTGGCAATTCAGTAAGGCTAATTTGACATTAAATGTCTCAAAAAGCAAATTTTGCGTAACCAAGGCTAGATATTTAGGGTATATAATTGGTGATGGCGGCATTGTTACCGACCCCGAAAAGGTGAGTGCAATTCTAGAATGGCCAACTCCGAAAAATGTCAAACAAGTAAGAGGCTTTCTAGGCCTAGCAGGCTGGTATAGGAGGTTCATTTCAAATTTTTCAAGCGTAGTCTTTCCCATCTCTGAAACTTTATCTACTAAGAAAAAATTCTTGTGGACAAATGAGGCCCAACAGGCATTTGAACAAATAAAAAAATTATTGGCTTCCGCTCCGGTTTTAGCTAACCCCGATTTTGATAAAAAGTTTTTCGTACACTGCTACGCCAGTGATTTCGGCATTGGTGCTGTACTTGTACAGCTAGATGAAAATAATGAAGAAAAGCCTATTGCCTTTATGAGCAAGAAATTAAACTCGGCACAAAGAAACTATAGCGTGACTGAGCGAGAATGCTTGGCGGCCATAGAAGCCATAGAAAGGTTTAGATGCTATTTGGAACTCCAAGAATTTGAAATAGTTACGGACCACTCAAGCCTTGTTTGGCTTATGAAACAATCTAATTTACGGGGAAGATTAGCTCGATGGGCGTTAAAGTTGCAAGCGTACAATTTCAATGTAAGTCATAGGAAGGGTAAAGAAGTACCAGATGCCCTGTCACGAATCATCGGAGACACAATAAGCACTATTGACATGGATTCTCCGGAAATAGATTTAAATTCCGTACATTTTGAGGACAAAGACTACAGCGATTTAAAAAGAAAGATCCAGGAAAATTCCTCGCAGTTTCCAGATATAAAAATTGTGGACAAATATGTCTATATAAGAACCGAACATTACGATGGCGTTGAAACTAATGAGCTTCAGACTTGGAAACTTTGGATACCATCTGAACTACGTATAACACTCTTAAAACGGTTACATAATTCCCCTAAGGCATCCCATGGCGGTATGTGCAAAACGTTAGATCTTCTTAGACGCAATTTTCACTGGCCTGGAATGGTAAAGGATGTCAGGAATTTTGACAAGTAATATTTAATAATATCAAAATAAGACGGTAACACATTGGCATTTAATACAAAGCAAATCTTTCCGAGTTTTACGCATTATGTTTAGTCAGTTTTTTAATATTTCTATATTTCTAACACATAAAAAAGGTTGTAAGCAATTTAATAATTATATTAATTAAAATTACGTTTGGGCTAAACTTTTGTTGAACACGAACGTACGTACCACTTAAACTTTCTTACAAAGAAGCTGAAATGAATAACAATGAGACAACATTAGCATAAGGGATTCCCCAACTTCTTTTCAAGCATATATAAATTTCGGTGTTGCTAATACTTCCCCTCAGTGGTGGAAGCCAAAGCATTTAAACTGATAGTAACTTTAAATTTAAAAAGTACATTTTCTGTTTAAAGAGTAATTAGGAAAATCAATGTTTTACTCTCAAATTTCACCGGTCGTGCACCACTTCTAAAATTGGTTATAGAATTTTGATTTTTGCATAAATTAATGTTTTTTAAAGGGTCATCTATTAATAATACAGGAGATTTAAAAATATGAAACATTTTTTTTGGCAATTTTCACTCTACCCTGCTGTATGTATACATACTTATGTATGTATATACAACATAATATTACAAAATTACAGGATGTGTTTTTGGAAAAAGATTTAATATTAGTTTAACGAATTAATGTTTGAAAAATAACAAACTGGTTTTTATTAATGTTTATAAATTTATAAGCTATTTTTTACATTTTGCGAATAGTTAAGTAATGTTAATATTAAATTGGAAACTATGTTTTTGGTACGAAAGCAAATACACTTCTCTTTATATAACATATATTGTATAACATATCTATATAGAGCAATTCCATATGAAAACGATCAAAATTGGCAAATTTTTGGACGACCCCTCTCCGATTTTAAAATAAATAGTCTCAATCGATTGCCCAGCAAAAAATAATGTACCTACATATTTTTTTTTTTTTTTATAGTGACTGGTTTAGTGGTGGTGTACACCACTGTCATGTGACAAAATTGAAGAATTCTTCATAAGGGACCTCATTGAAAGTTGTTTTAAAAAAAAACTACTAAAGCGATCGCAACGAGTGATAGCTCGTTGGAAAGGTATCAGGCTTTAATTGAAAAATAACATTTTCCTAATTTTTCTTAGAAATTTACCTTTAAATTTTCCCAAGAAAATTAAATTTTCCGATTTTCCACAGAAGCTCCTAAATTTTCCGGCTAATTTTTTTTTTTGGATTCCTCATAATTTTTGCTTTAAGAATCAGCAATAAAAAAATGGGCCCCGACTCCTTCTTTGGACAGGAGAAGAGCATTTAAGAGACCACCTTGTTAAAAATACATTTTAAAAATTATTTTACAGTTAAAAATACATTTATGACGAATAAATCAATTTTTTTTTAAGAGCCCCAAGTTGAGTGTGTAGTGAATATGGTCTGCCTGCCTTCACAAGATCGGCCATAAATCCATGGATAATAGCAGCAGTGGCATGTAATGGCACACCAAACCCGACTGAGGCTACAGGTCATAAAATGTTTTGTAAATTTTTTAAATTACCAGGTAATAAATATTTCGCCTAAAATGACACGTGCAGAAACAAGTCATAAAACACGGATTTTCCATAAATATGGCGAAATAGTAATAAATATTTGGTAATTTGAAAAATTTGCAAAACATTTTATGACCTGTGGTCGGCTTATTGGCAGTAACCAATTAAGTCCCTTTTAAAAAACATTTTATGACCAGTAGTTCACGCAAATTTTCCTATTAAAGAAAAGCAAATATCGCTTATTTTTTTTACCTTTTTTTTACCAAAAAATAAATATAAATACTTCACACACTCTGAGTCAAATTTCAGTTGAATACTAAACGTGAAAGTGTTAAAGTGTTTTTTTTTTGTAAAGTAAAGAGTGAAGCTGTAAAGACAATTTAAAGTAAAATGAATAAATTTTGCTGCAATCCGTTTAACAAGAGTGGACATCGTTCGAAAAAGATAAAAGTATTAAAATTAACTGGTGTTTCGAAGCGATACATGAATGAATTAAATATACAAGACGGTGAAGAAGCAGAATTCATTTGCCCCAAGTGTAAAATCGATTTGTCTCAACAAGCAAATGCATTGAAACAAATGCAGCCACAATCCGAGAGTGAAATGACAAGTGAACAAAATGTTTCATCTGATAGTGAGGCAGACATTCCGATGGTCAATATGTCTTTGAGTCCTTTGAATGAGGCTATTACCACTTTAGGTGAAACGCCTATTAGAAAAAGAAAGTTGCGAAGTGAAACATACAGGAAAGAGAAAAAAGGCAAGGTTATGAGTGCAATCGCGACAATATTTGATGAAGGCTCTGATAACGAATGCAGTCAAGCAGATGACGTTGATGACGGCAAACAAATGATTGAGCAGTTGAAAAGAAAATTCAATTTAGCGACCACTTTTCCGGAGAAATATCTCATTTTATCTGTGCAGCCTCAATCATGGCCTATACGCAAGATTTCTGAACAGTTTCAAACATCTTTTTACATCGCGAGAAGAAGCAAAGAATTAGTTCGACAGAAGGGCATATTGGCGACTCCCACCAAGAAATTTGGCTCAAGGACCCTCAGCAAAGCAACGGTGAAATTGATTCAAGATTTTTACTGCAATGATGACAACAGCCGCGCCTGCCCAGGTACACGTGACTATGTTATCACACGTGAAGATGGAGAAAAAGTACACAAGCAGCGCAGATTATTATTATGTAATCTATCCGAAGCATACCATCAGTTCAATGAGAAATACCCAGCAGAAAAAGTGGGATTTTCTAAGTTTGCCATCCTACGACCAGAAGAATGCGTGCTGGCATTAGACAGGAACGCATGTTTCATCAAAACATCAAATTAATTTTCTTTCCATGCAAGAAATTGAAAGTATTTCACGGTGAAATTGAAACACATAGGGACCTCCTGTCGAAGTCGTTGTGCGCATACCCCACGGAAAATTGTCATCTGTCCAAATGCGACAATTGTCCGAAGATTGACGAGCTAGAGCAATATTTGGCGGAAAAGTTTGAACAGCTATTAATTCAGGAGGTGCATTTCAAACAGTGGATAATTAGAAGCGGCAGATGTTCCCTTGAGACCGTGGTAAAGCAGATTCCGGAATTCATCGAGGAATTCGGATTCAAGTTGAATGAACTGAAGGCGCACCATTTCATATCCGAGATGCAATCGAAATTTCTAAAGGAAAGTAAGGAGAAATTAGCCCAAAATTAATTCATTGTGATAAGTGACGTTGTTGAGAATTACACTTTTCTCGTTCAGGATGAAATTCAGGCTTATCACTGGGCAAACGACCAGTGCACGGTGCATCCTTTTTGCATTTATATCAAAAACGAAGATAACGAACTACAGACCGTAAGCCTTGTTGTTGTCGCGGAGAGTTTAGCTCATAATTATGTGTCCGTTTATTTATTTCAAATGAAACTGTTTGAATTCTTAAGATCAAAATTCGATGCAATCGACAAAGTAACGTTTTTCTCAGACGGCGCGGCTTCTCAGTACAAGAATAAAAAAATTTTTACAATCTTTGCATAATTGAAGAAGAACAAAACTGCAAGGTCGAGTGGCACTTTTTCGCGACGTCCCACGGTAAGGGCCCATGCGATGCGTTAGGGAGAACCCTAAAACGCATGGCGACTAAGGCAAGTTTGCAAAGGCCATATACTGACCAGATCTTAAATGTACAACATTTGTTTTCGTGGATTCAAAGCAAGGAAATTGCCATTAACACAGTTTTATGCACTCAAAAAGAACACGATGCCATGGAGCGACGAATTCAAAACAGATATAATAATGTCAAAACTATAACTGGAACGCAAAAGTTTTATTGCTTCATACCAAATATTTCTGATATGTCAATTAATGTAAAGCGGTACTCTTCGTCTGCCGACGTGCTAAATTTAAAGTTACTTTAATTTTATAACGATGCCAAGACAATTGAAATTTTTAATAAATATTGTAATTAAGTATAAGCAGCAAAATAAGAAATATTTTTTCTTCATAAATGTATTGTTAACTGTAAAATAATTTTTAAAATGTATTTTTAACAAGGTGGTCTCTTAAATGCTCTTCTCCTGTCCAAACAAGGAGTCGGGGCCCATTTTTTGGGAAAATTTAAAGGTAAATTTCTAAGAAAAATTAGGAAAATTTTATTTTTCAATTAAAGCCTGATTCAATACCTTTCCAACGAGCTATCACTCGTTGCGATCGCTTAAGTAGTTTTTTAAAACAACTTTCAATGAGGTCTCTTATAAAGAATTCTTCAATTTTGTCACATGACAGTGGTGTACACCACCACTAAACCAGTCACTATAAAAAAAAAAATATGTAGGTACATTATTTTTTGCTGGGCAATCGATTGAGACTATTTATTTTAAAATCGGAGAGGGGTCGTCCAAAAGGTGATCGCTTTCATATGGAATTGCTCTATATTGTTACGTTTTTACTTTATAAAACGCGTTAAGGTTTATTCCCTTTATAATAAACCTTTGAGTTCTTTTAATTGCAAATCAAAATAAATACACGCACGAATTGAACTTAACAAGCTTTATTTTAATTAATGTTCACAAAATTTAACCACTATTGTAAGTATCGATCTGAACCTTTTAATGTCTCCAATCAAACTAAACTAAGCTTTCATGAGTTAGCCTGTATTTATAGTTCAAAACTATTCCTAATGATTCAAGAACCTTCTAGTATTTTCTAGAAAGTTATGTTAGAATTATTTTAAAATAACTTATACATCTAAATCTAAAGTCTACAATTATAATTGCTAGAAAATTTAGTACAGTGGCGTTCATAAAAATAGTAACTAATATGACATAAAACTATAACTTACATAATAACTTATAACTAAAACCATAAATAATTCTTAGACAAATCTATTTTCGTAACAATATAAATCGGCAAAGGCAAAACGGTTAAGAACACTTTCCGTCTCTGTTTGTCAACCGATTTAAACAAAAAATACACCATTTAAGAGGCATTTGCCTACAGAAGTGCACAATGTATATTTTATTAAGAGTGTAGAAAGGGTAAAAATGCGGTGACTTCATTTCTCCAAAACTAATAGAAACCCAAAAAAAAAAATTTATACTTATCGTTGTTCATTAAAAAAAATAAGCGGACAGGTGTCTGGTTGTCTTTGCAATTCGGCCCTTTCAGAGAGTAAACTGGTTTAACCTTTATTTTGGAACTTTTGGGTTCCCCATTTAGCTTTTAAACCAATAAGTATAGGAATAGAGGCTATACTAAATTCGTATCTTATATAAAAAATACAAATATAAATTTGGTACTTTTTCGAAATTCGAACATTTTATGGGATGAAATCGTACCTACTGCTACGTTTTTTTAAAAACATTTTTCTCTGTATATTGACATATAACACAATAAATTATGGTCTCCCATTATAACACTGAAATTTTTGATACTTAAACGGAGCGAAATAATTTTTAGAAAGGTGAAATACGGGAAATTTAATAACTGTTTTACTTTTCCGTGCTGCGTGTGGTAATTTTTAAATGTTTTCTAATATTGAACTTAGAAATAAAAAATTATTTGTGCACTCAACCGAATGAGAACCTATAAGATGAAAAATGTTGGCACTTTTTTGTTCTTCAACTCGTACTTTTTAAATTTTAGCTAATATTGGACCTAGAAACATAAAATTAAGCACGCATTGTTCTGAGGAAATAATAATCTGTAAGGGAGAGGTTCTACAACTGGTACTTTTTTTAATTTCCTTTAATATTGGACCTAGAAACATAAAACTAAACCTGCAATATCCCGAATGAGTGAGAATCTACAAGAGGGAAGTTTATTGGTCTTCAAATGGTCCTTTTTGCATTTCCGTTAGTATTGGACCTAGAAACATAAAATTAAACATGCATGGCTCTGAGTGAATAAGAATCTGTAAGGAAGAGCTTTTTGGTACTTTTCGTTCTTTAACTGGTACGTTTTGAATTTTTAATAATTCTGAACATAGAAACATAAAATTCAGCATGCAGAGTCCTGAGTGATTGAGAAACTATATTTAAGAGGCGAAATTATTGTACTTTTTCTTTTCAATTGGTACTTTCTGACTTTTTTCATATAATTCAACTTAAAAAACTAAATTAAACATTAAACGCGGACTTGAGTAGAATAGAACATTTGGTTCGGAGCTTGGTACCTAACCAAATCGATCCACTAAGATGAAACAAGTAAGAGTGCTATATTCGGCTGTGCGCAATCTTTGATACCCTCCACCGACAGGAGTGAGCTCTATATGATAAATACATATATATTATTAGCTAAGCTTCACAAAAACGAGCGTCAGCACTAAAATTAGTTGCGGTTTAGACATCAATTAAAATATTGACCGACAATAAGAAAATTTTATCCGTTTCTTGTTAGGACTTTGAACATGCTTGAGTAAAATATTATAATTCGAAAAAGTTTTAGCCGACTAAAATAATTTTTAGGAGGGTAATTTGTATTGGACCTATGGTAAATTATGGCCCAATCATCACAAAATTCTGAAGACTGATTTCTAGTATTACAAAAAATAAATTAGAATAAATTTCAAAACAGCAGTGTAATTAGTTTTAGCGTTAACAGAAAATTTCACAAATTTGCATGATATTTTTTCTGGCCATATGAATTTAAGTAAGACATTTTACCGCAATATCTATATCTGTGATGGTTTAAGGCGAATTTTATTATTTTCCCAAAGTGAGCTTTATTTGGTTTTAGGCGCAATAAACTGTTTTCCAAAGGTAGGGTTTATATGTGGCCTAGGGTAAATTATGGACCAACCTTCACGAAATTTGGCAATGTGATTTCTCGTCCTCTAAAACTGTGACGTACCGAATTTAAGTATGCTAGCGTTATTTTTTATATAAAAATAATATTTAGATAATTGATAATACTGTTATGTAGTTTTTGACATATAAAGTGTGCTTTCTGTAAAGCTTTGAGATTTCTGTTAAGATTTGTACTTTCTGTTAAGTTAGTAGATTTCTGGTCAGGCTTGTGCTTTCTTTTAAATAATGCGTTTAATGCGAATACCAGAAAAGATTATTTGAAATTTGGGATTTCCCTTATAGATTTTGTAAGCAGGCGACGAAGAAATGTTCTAACGTACGTTTGCAGTTTAGTCATTGAGCTGCAAAGGTAACAGTTGCATTTTGCATTAAATTTAAAATATTTATTGTGGTGGAATTTTACTCAGATTTTTATATTTTAATTATCGAAGGTGACGTCATCCGGCTCCAATAGCCGAGTGAGTAAAACGGCAAGCCCCACCGACGAGATTGTGTTGTTACAATCGAAACTAGTCTGGGAAACCTGTCCGTGAAAGCCTGGGTTCAAATCTCAGCGCAGTCAAGAATGAAAAATTATCAATAAAATTTTAATTAATTTCATGTTGTAAAATTCCCGTCTTCATAAAAATAATTTAATGAAAATTAAACTCAATGAACTTAAGCCTAATTAAAATATCTAAATTTGGATTAAAAACCATTAACAGTTCAATAAAAACACCACAATACTAATATTATACTAATAATTATAAATATAACATATAATAATTTCACTAGATTGTTTTATCTTCGTACCAAATTTGTATGTTCATTTTAATGTATTAACTAATTCATAAACTAATTCATATAAAAAAACCTACATAATAGATGCATTGACGTCACCTTGTATGTGAGATTTCTAAAAACATCAATTACAAACACAATGCAACTTATTTTTATATACTTACATATATAGAATATATTAGTTTTTTATGTTCTTTTAACGTACAAGTGAATTTCTTGTACGATATTTTGTAATTTTTTTTTTAACTTTTTGGTTTTTAAAAAACATATACTACTTTTTGTTGTTAAAATAAAAATTAAGAAAAAAATTTGTAAAAAAAACTTATTCTACAATAGGGGTCGGAAAAGTACAATTTTATTAATATGTTGGTTCTATTTGCAAATTCTAATTTTGCATCCTTGGTGCATACGCGCGTGTTTGTAAAAGCTTGTTTTAGAAACAACAACATTAGAAAAGTAGTTAAACCCGAATGTGCCTGCTTTACAGTACTGCCAATTCGTGTGTAATTACACATATTGTGTGTAATTTTAACTTGCATGTGAAGCCCATGTGTAATCTGTGTGTAATTTCACAGTGTGTACTATTTTTACATTCATTTTTGACAACCAAGTTTTTCTCTTCGAATTTTTTTTTTGTTTAAATAATATTTAACATAAGCTCTCAAATGTGATTGTCTCATTTCCTTGACATTTTTTATTTGCTCAAGTTAATAAAAAAAGTGTGTACATTCTATAGATTTTAGAATATAAAAGGTAAGTTCCTAGTGCTTCATTAAAAATAAATGTTTGTGCAGTTTAAAAAAAAATAAATACTTAAATATGTAGCAAAAAGAAAAAAGTGCTTAAGTCGACTTAAGCAAAATTTGATTTTATCTCCATGTTTTAAAGTACCCATGGACAAAGTTTCAATTAATGTGTACGATATTTTAGAAAGATATAGGAAAATTGCTTTGTGATTATTTGTTTTATTGTGAAAAACATTTAGAATAAAAGCTAAAGTTTAGTTCCGATCTGTGGCGTTAGGAGTATTTTAGAATAAAAAATTTTATTTTGAGACTATCGAGTGAGCGATATAGGAAACTCATAAGTCAATAAATTGTTTTCCATTAAATATAACAATTAACAGCGAATTATAAGAATTTATGTTGCTTAATTTTGAACAAGTCCGTGAAAGCCTGGGTTCAAATCTCAGCGCAGTCAAGAATGAAAAATTATCAATAAAATTTTTATAATGTCATGTTGTAAAATTCCTGTCTTCATAAAAATAAATTAATGAAAATTAAACTCAATGAACTTAAGCCTAATTAAAATATCTAAATTTGGATTAAAAACCATTAACAGTTCAATAAAATAACCACAATACTAATATTATACTAATAATTATAAATATAACATATAATAATTTCACTAGATTGTTTTATCTTCGTACCAAATTTGTATGTTCATTTTAATGTATTAACTAATTCATAAACTAATTCATAAAAAAAAACCTACATAATAGATGCATTGACGTCACCTTGTATGTGAGATTTCTAAAAACATCAATTACAAACACAATGCAACTTATTTTTATATACTTACATATATAGAATATATTAGTTTTTTATGTTCTTTTAACGTACAAGTGAATTTCTTATACGATATTTTGTAATTTTTTTTTAACTTTTTGGTTTTTATAAAAAATATACGATTTTTTGTTGTTAAAATAAAAATTAAGAAAAAAATTTGTAAAAAAAACTTATTCTACAATAGGGGTCGGAAAAGTACAATTTTATTAATATGTTGGTTCTATTTGCAAATTCTAATTTTGCATCCTTGGTGCATACGCGCGTGTTTGTAAAAGCTTGTTTTAGAAACAACAACATTAGAAAAGTAGTTAAAAGCGAATGTGCCTGCTTTGCAGTACTGCCAATTCGTGTGTAATTACACATATTGTGTGTAATTTTAACTTGCATGTGAAGCCCATGTGTAATCTGTGTGTAATTTCACTGTGTGTACTATTTTTACATTCATTTTTGACAACCAAGTTTTTCTCTTCGAATTTTTTTTTTGTTTAAATAATATTTAACATAAGCTCTCAAATGTGATTGTCTCATTTCCTTGACATTTTTTATTTGCTCAAGTTAATAAAAAAAGTGTGTACATTCTATAGATTTTAGAATTTAAAAGGTAAGTTTCTAGTGCTTCATTAAAAATAAATGTGTGTGCAGTTTAATAAAAAATAAATACTTAAATATGTGGCAAAACAAAAAGTCCTTAAGTCGACTTAAGCAAAATTTGATTTTATCTCCATGTTTTAAAGTATCCATGGACAAAGTTTCAATTATTGTGTACGATATTTTAGAAAGTTATAGGAAAATTACTTTATGATTATTTTTTTTATTGTGGAAAACATTTAGAATAAAAGCTAAGGTTTAGTTCCGATCTGTGGCGTTAGGAGTATTTTAAAATAAAAAATTTTATTTTGAGACTATCGAGTGAGCGATATAGGAAACTCATAAGTCAATAAATTGTTTTCCTTTAATTATAACAATTAACAGCGAATTATAAGAATTTATGTTGCTTAATTTTGAACCTGTCCGTGAAAGCCTGGGTTCAAATCTCAGCGCAGTCAAGAATGAAAAATTATCAATAAAATTTTAATTAATTTCATGTTGTAAAATTCCTGTCTTCATAAAAATAATTTAATGAAAATTAAACTCAATGAACTTAAGCCTAATTAAAATATCTAAATTTGGATTAAAAACCATTAACAGTTCAATAAAAACACCACAATACTAATATTATACTAATAATTATAAATATAACATATAATAATTTCACTAGATTGTTTTATCTTCGTACCAAATTTGTATGTTCATTTTAATGTATTAACTAATTCATAAACTAATTCATATAAAAAAACCTACATAATAGATGCATTGACGTCACCTTCTATGTGAGATTTCTAAAAACATCAATTACAAACACAATGCAACTTATGTTTATATACTTACATATATAGAATATACTAGCTTACCCGGTCCGCGTTGCTGGCCCTAAGCAAACATTAGTGTTGTATTACCAGACGACTTAAATTGATCTTTAAACGAAATTTATGGCCTTTAAATAAAAATCCATGAAATACCTATCATAAAGTTTTTCTTACAAAAAAAGTGGGCGTAAAAGTGGGCGGGGCAAAATTTTCTTTCCGTAAAAACCTAAGTTGGACCATGGCGATAATTTCAAAGAAAAAATCGTTCAAATCGGTCAAGCCGTTCTCAAGTTATGGATTTTGCCACGCCCCCAGGCCATTAATTTAAATAATAACTATCCTATCATCTAAGTTGGACCAAATTACATATATATGCCAATTTTCATGAATATCAGAATATAGAAAAGTAGTTAAAAGCGAATGTGCCTGCTTTGCAGTACTGCCAATTCGTGTGTAATTACACATATTGTGTGTAATTCTAACTTGCATGTGAAGCCCATGTGTAATCTGTGCGTAATTTCACTGTGTGTACTACTTTTACATTCATTTTTGACAACCAAGTATTTCTCTTCGAATTTTTTTTTTGTTTAAATAATATTTAACATAAGCTCTCAAATGTGATTGTCTCATTTCCTTGACATTTTTTATTTGCTCAAGTTAATAAAAAAAGTGTGTACATTCTATAGATTTTAGAATTTAAAAGGTAAGTTCCTAGTGCTTCATTAAAAATAAATGTTTGTGCAGTTTAATAAAAAATAAATACTTAAATATGTGGCAAAACAAAAAGTCCTTAAGTCGACTTAAGCAAAATTTGATTTTATCTCCATGTTTTAAAGTATCCATGGACATAGTTTCAATTATTGTGTACGATATTTTAGAAAGTTATAGGAAAATTACTTTATGATTATTTGTTTTATTGTGGAAAACATTTAGAATAAAAGCTAAGGTTTAGTTCCGATCTGTGGCGTTAGGAGTATTTTAAAATAAAAAATTTTATTTTGAGACTATCGAGTGAGCGATATAGGAAACTCATAAGTCAATAAATTGTTTTCCATTAAATATAACAATTAACAGCGAATTATAAGAATTTATGTTGCTTAATTTTGAACCTGTCCGTGAAAGCCTGGGTTCAAATCTCAGCGCAGTCAAGAATGAAAAATTATCAATAAAATTTTTATAATGTCATGTTGTAAAATTCCTGTCTTCATAAAAATAAATTAATGAAAATTAAACTCAATGAACTTAAGCCTAATTAAAATATCTAAATTTGGATTAAAAACCATTAACAGTTCAATAAAATAACCACAATACTAATATTATACTAATAATTATAAATATAACATATAATAATTTCACTAGATTGTTTTATCTTCGTACCAAATTTGTATGTTCATTTTAATGTATTAACTAATTCATAAACTAATTCATATAAAAAAACCTACATAATAGATGCATTGACGTCACCTTGTATGTGAGATTTCTAAAAACATCAATTAGAAACACAATGCAACTTATTTTTATATACTTACATATATAGAATATATTAGTTTTTTATGTTCTTTTAACGTACAAGTGAATTTCTTATACGATATTTTGTAATTTTTTTTTAACTTTTTGGTTTTTATAAAAAATATACGATTTTTTGTTGTTAAAATAAAAATTAAGAAAAAAATTTGTAAAAAAAACTTATTTTACAATAGGGGTCGGAAAAGTACAATTTTATCAATATGTTGGTACTATTTGCAAATTCTAATTTTGCATCCTTGGTGCATACGCGCGTGTTTGTAAAAGCTTGTTTTAGAAACAACAACATTAGAAAAGTAGTTAAAAGCGAATGTGCCTGCTTGCAGTACTGCCAATTCGTGTGTAATTACACATATTGTGTAATTTTAACTTGCATGTGAAGCCCATGTGTAATCTGTGTGTAATTTCACTGTGTGTACTATTTTTACATTCATTTTTGACAACCAAGTATTTCTCTTCGAATTTTTTTTTTTGTTTAAATAATATTTAACATAAGCTCTCAAATGTGATTGTCTCATTTCCTTGACATTTTTTATTTGCTCAAGTTAATAAAAAAAAGTGTGTACATTCTATAGATTTTAGAATTTAAAAGGTAAAAGTTCTTAGTGCTTCATTAAAAATAAATGTTTGTGCAGTTTAATAAAAAATAAATACTTAAATAGTTCAATTGTTGGATTCTTGGGTATTAGATAATGCTTTTCTAGTTAATACTGGTAAAACTAAGGCAATGTTGTTTGGCAAATGTAGTAGTTCCGAGTTTCCTATTACTCTTAGTGGTAATGATATTGAATTTGTTGATCGTCTTAATTGTCTAGGTGTAATTCTTGATACTAAATTATCTTTTGAAAGTCATGTTAATTTTATAATATCTAAAGTGAACTTTACTTTGCGTAAATTGTACAACACAGATTTAATGTTACCTACTTATGTAAAAAAACAAATTGTTCATGGGCTTATAATGCCAGTTTTTTTATATGGCTTGGAGGTGTATACTGGAACAGTTGGCTATATTCTAAAGAAATTAAGATTGGTTTTCAATCGAGTTATGAGGTATCTTTACTCGTTGAGGATAAGACAGCATGTCTCACCCTTTGTTTTAAAATTTTTAGGTTTTCCATTTGTAGAGTTCATAAATTTTAGAAATCTTGTCGACTTTTATAAGTCGTATAGATTGCATACTCCTGGATATTTGATTCAGTTATTTGATTTTTGTAGATCAACGAGAAATAGGCAGTTAATTATACCGAAATTATCTGCCATATTGGAGCGTTCTTATTATGTAAGAGTTGCACGATCTTATAATAAGTTGCCAAATTTTTTGAGAACTTTTGATGTTTCTGCTAACACATATAAAAAAAGACTCTTTATAGAACTTTCAAGAAATCATTCTTCTATATAACTGTTGTATATTTATATGTTCATATATGCGTTAGTTATTATATTCATGATATTTAAATATTTAATTCGTGAAGTTTGTTGTGTAGTATTTTCTTTATGAATATAAAATTAATGCTTATTTATACTTTGACAGTTAACAAATATCCGCTTTATATTTTTTCTGCATAGATTTAACTATTGGAAATGTATTCATATGTGTAGATAAATATGTGATATACATATAATTTTCGGAATTGTTCGTTTTGGGATTTTTCATAGCTAGTATTCTTACATTATTATTAAGCTATCTTACCCTTTTGTAATTATGCACACTTTAATTTTTATATACACATACATAGGTTCATATATTAATTTATTTATAATTATTAGTAGAAATTTGTAACCGATTATGGCCTTTAAAGGCTAGGTTATAGTATTGTGAGAAATAAAAAATAAAAAAATAAAAAATAAATATGTGGCAAAAAGAAAAAGTCCTTAAGTCGACTTAAGCAAAATTTGATTTTATCTCCATGTTTTAAAGTATCCATGGACAAAGTTTCAATTATTGTGTACGACATTTTAGAAAGTTATAGGTACTTTATGATTATTTGTTTTATTGTGGAAAACATTTAGAATAAAAGCTAAAGTTAAGTTCCGATCTGTGGCGTTAGGAGTATTTTAGAATAAAAAATTTTATTTTGAGACTATCGAGTGAGCGATATAGGAAACTCATAAGTCAATAAATTGTTTTCCATTGAATATAACAATTAACAGCGAATTATAAGAATTTATGTTGTTTAATTTTGAACCTGTCCGTGAAAGCCTGGGTTCAAATCTCAGCGCAGTCAAGAATGAAAAATTATCAATAAAATTTTAATTAATTTCATGTTGTAAAATTCCTGTCTTCATAAAAATAATTTAATGAAAATTAAACTCAATGAACTTAAGCCTAATTAAAATATCTAAATTTGGATTAAAAACCATTAACAGTTCAATAAAAACACCACAATACTTATATTATACTAATAATTATAAATATAACATATAATAATTTCACTAGATTGTTTTATCTTCATACCAAATTTGTATGTTCATTTTAATGTATTAACTAATTCATAAACTAATTCATAAAAAAAAACCTACATAATAGATGCATTGACGTCACCTTGTATGTGAGATTTCTAAAAACATCAATTACAAACACAATGCAACTTATTTTTATATACTTACATATATAGAATATATTAGTTTTTTATGTTCTTTTAACGTACAAGTGAATTTCTTGTACGATATTTTGTAATTTTTTTTTTAACTTTTTGGTTTTTAAAAAACATATACTACTTTTTGTTGTTAAAATAAAAATTAAGAAAAAAATTTGTAAAAAAAACTTATTCTACAATAGGGGTCGGAAAAGTACAATTTTATTAATATGTTGGTACTATTTGCAAATTCTAATTTTGCATCCTTGGTGCATACGCGCGTGTTTGTAAAAGCTTGTTTTAGAAACAACAACATTAGAAAAGTAGCTAAAACCGAATGTGCCTGCTTTGCAGTACTGCCAATTCGTGTGTAATTACACATATTGTGTGTAATTTTAACTTGCATGTGAAGCCCATGTGTAATTTCACTGTGTGTACTATTTTTACATTCATTTTTGACAACCAAGTTTTTCTCTTCGAATTTTTTTTTTGTTTAAATAATATTTAACATAAGCTCTCAAATGTGATTGTCTCATTTCCTTGACATTTTTTATTTGCTCAAGTTAATAAAAAAAGTGTGTACATTCTATAGATTTTAGAATTTAAAAGGTAAAAGTTCTTAGTGCTTCATTAAAAATAAATGTTTGTGCAGTTTAATAAAAAATAAATACTTAAATAGTTCAATTGTTGGATTCTTGGGTATTAGATAATGCTTTTCTAGTTAATACTGGTAAAACTAAGGCAATGTTGTTTGGCAAATGTAGTAGTTCCGAGTTTCCTATTACTCTTAGTGGTAATGATATTGAATTTGTTGATCGTCTTAATTGTCTAGGTGTAATTCTTGATACTAAATTATCTTTTGAAAGTCATGTTAATTTTATAATATCTAAAGTGAACTTTACTTTGCGTAAATTGTACAACACAGATTTAATGTTACCTACTTATGTAAAAAAACAAATTGTTCATGGGCTTATAATGCCAGTTTTTTTATATGGCTTGGAGGTGTATACTGGAACAGTTGGCTATATTCTAAAGAAATTAAGATTGGTTTTCAATCGAGTTATGAGGTATCTTTACTCGTTGAGGATAAGACAGCATGTCTCACCCTTTGTTTTAAAATTTTTAGGTTTTCCATTTGTAGAGTTCATAAATTTTAGAAATCTTGTCGACTTTTATAAGTCGTATAGATTGCATACTCCTGGATATTTGATTCAGTTATTTGATTTTTGTAGATCAACGAGAAATAGGCAGTTAATTATACCGAAATTATCTGCCATATTGGAGCGTTCTTATTATGTAAGAGTTGCACGATCTTATAATAAGTTGCCAAATTTTTTGAGAACTTTTGATGTTTCTGCTAACACATATAAAAAAAGACTCTTTATAGAACTTTCAAGAAATCATTCTTCTATATAACTGTTGTATATTTATATGTTCATATATGCGTTAGTTATTATATTCATGATATTTAAATATTTAATTCGTGAAGTTTGTTGTGTAGTATTTTCTTTATGAATATAAAATTAATGCTTATTTATACTTTGACAGTTAACAAATATCCGCTTTATATTTTTTCTGCATAGATTTAACTATTGGAAATGTATTCATATGTGTAGATAAATATGTGATATACATATAATTTTCGGAATTGTTCGTTTTGGGATTTTTCATAGCTAGTATTCTTACATTATTATTAAGCTATCTTACCCTTTTGTAATTATGCACACTTTAATTTTTATATACACATACATAGGTTCATATATTAATTTATTTATAATTATTAGTAGAAATTTGTAACCGATTATGGCCTTTAAAGGCTAGGTTATAGTATTGTGAGAAATAAAAAATAAAAAAATAAAAAATAAATATGTGGCAAAAAGAAAAAGTCCTTAAGTCGACTTAAGCAAAATTTGATTTTATCTCCATGTTTTAAAGTATCCATGGACAAAGTTTCAATTATTGTGTACGACATTTTAGAAAGTTATAGGTACTTTATGATTATTTGTTTTATTGTGGAAAACATTTAGAATAAAAGCTAAAGTTAAGTTCCGATCTGTGGCGTTAGGAGTATTTTAGAATAAAAAATTTTATTTTGAGACTATCGAGTGAGCGATATAGGAAACTCATAAGTCAATAAATTGTTTTCCATTGAATATAACAATTAACAGCGAATTATAAGAATTTATGTTGTTTAATTTTGAACCTGTCCGTGAAAGCCTGGGTTCAAATCTCAGCGCAGTCAAGAATGAAAAATTATCAATAAAATTTTAATTAATTTCATGTTGTAAAATTCCTGTCTTCATAAAAATAATTTAATGAAAATTAAACTCAATGAACTTAAGCCTAATTAAAATATCTAAATTTGGATTAAAAACCATTAACAGTTCAATAAAAACACCACAATACTTATATTATACTAATAATTATAAATATAACATATAATAATTTCACTAGATTGTTTTATCTTCATACCAAATTTGTATGTTCATTTTAATGTACTAACTAATTCATAAACTAATTCATATAAAAAAACCTACATAATAGATGCATTGACGTCACCTTGTATGTGAGATTTCTAAAAACATCAATTACAAACACAATGCAACTTATTTTTATATACTTACATATATAGAATATATTAGTTTTTTATGTTCTTTTAACGTACAAGTGAATTTCTTGTACGATATTTTGTAATTTTTTTTTTAACTTTTTGGTTTTTAAAAAACATATACTACTTTTTGTTGTTAAAATAAAAATTAAGAAAAAAATTTGTAAAAAAAACTTATTCTACAATAGGGGTCGGAAAAGTACAATTTTATTAATATGTTGGTACTATTTGCAAATTCTAATTTTGCATCCTTGGTGCATACGCGCGTGTTTGTAAAAGCTTGTTTTAGAAACAACAACATTAGAAAAGTAGCTAAAACCGAATGTGCCTGCTTTGCAGTACTGCCAATTCGTGTGTAATTACACATATTGTGTGTAATTTTAACTTGCATGTGAAGCCCATGTGTAATTTCACTGTGTGTACTATTTTTACATTCATTTTTGACAACCAAGTTTTTCTCTTCGAATTTTTTTTTTGTTTAAATAATATTTAACATAAGCTCTCAAATGTGATTGTCTCATTTCCTTGACATTTTTTATTTGCTCAAGTTAATAAAAAAAGTGTGTACATTCTATAGATTTTAGAATTTAAAAGGTAAAAGTTCTTAGTGCTTCATTAAAAATAAATGTTTGTGCAGTTTAATAAAAAATAAATACTTAAATAGTTCAATTGTTGGATTCTTGGGTACTAGATAATGCTTTTCTAGTTAATACTGGTAAAACTAAGGCAATGTTGTTTGGCAAATGTAGTAGTTCCGAGTTTCCTATTACTCTTAGTGGTAATGATATTGAATTTGTTGATCGTCTTAATTGTCTAGGTGTAATTCTTGATACTAAATTATCTTTTGAAAGTCATGTTAATTTTATAATATCTAAAGTGAACTTTACTTTGCGTAAATTGTACAACACAGATTTAATGTTACCTACTTATGTAAAAAAACAAATTGTTCATGGGCTTATGATGCCAGTTTTTTTATATGGCTTGGAGGTGTATACTGGAACAGTTGGCTATATTCTAAAGAAATTAAGATTGGTTTTCAATCGAGTTATGAGGTATCTTTACTCGTTGAGGATAAGACAGCATGTCTCACCCTTTGTTTTAAAATTTTTAGGTTTTCCATTTGTAGAGTTCATAAATTTTAGAAATCTTGTCGACTTTTATAAGTCGTATAGATTGCATACTCCTGGATATTTGATTCAGTTATTTGATTTTTGTAGATCAACTAGAAATAGGCAGTTAATTATACCGAAATTATCTGCCATATTGGAGCGTTCTTATTATGTAAGAGTTGCACGATCTTATAATAAGTTGCCAAATTTTTTGAGAACTTTTGATGTTTCTGCTAACACATATAAAAAAAGACTCTTTATAGAACTTTCAAGAAATCATTCTTCTATATAACTGTTGTATATTTATATGTTCATATATGCGTTAGTTATTATATTCATGATATTTAAATATTTAATTCGTGAAGTTTGTTGTGTAGTATTTTCTTTATGAATATAAAATTAATGCTTATTTATACTTTGACAGTTAACAAATATCCGCTTTATATTTTTTCTGCATAGATTTAACTATTGGAAATGTATTCATATGTGTAGATAAATATGTGATATACATATAATTTTCGGAATTGTTCGTTTTGGGATTTTTCATAGCTAGTATTCTTACATTATTATTAAGCTATCTTACCCTTTTGTAATTATGCACACTTTAATTTTTATATACACATACATAGGTTCATATATTAATTTATTTATAATTATTAGTAGAAATTTGTAACCGATTATGGCCTTTAAAGGCTAGGTTATAGTATTGTGAGAAATAAAAAATAAAAAAATAAAAAATAAATATGTGGCAAAAAGAAAAAGTCCTTAAGTCGACTTAAGCAAAATTTGATTTTATCTCCATGTTTTAAAGTATCCATGGACAAAGTTTCAATTATTGTGTACGACATTTTAGAAAGTTATAGGTACTTTATGATTATTTGTTTTATTGTGGAAAACATTTAGAATAAAAGCTAAAGTTTAGTTCCGATCTGTGGCGTTAGGAGTATTTTAAAATAAAAAATTTTATTTAAAATTAAACTCAATGAACTTAAGCCTAATTAAAATATCTAAATTTGGATTAAAAACCATTAACAGTTCAATAAAAACACCACAATACTAATATTATACTAATAATTATAAATATAACATATAATAATTTCACTTGATTGTTTTATCTTCGTACCAAATTTGTATGTTCATTTTAATGTATTAACTAATTCATAAACTAATTCATATAAAAAAACCTACATAATAGATGCATTGACGTCACCTTGTATGTGAGATTTCTAAAAACATCAATTACAAACACAATGCAACTTATGTTTATATACTTACATATATAGAATTTATTAGTTTTTTATGTTCTTTTTACAAGTGAATTTCTTGTACGATATTTTGTAATTTTTTTTTTAACTTTTTGGTTTTTATAAAAAACTAGCTTAACCCGGTGCGCTTCGCTACACTGGCATCCTATGGGAGGCATTTCCCCCCCTGCGCCTACCCGCTTTATTTTTATTTTCAAAAGTGTAGTATACCATAAGAGTGACTTTTAGAAAGTTTGAACATTCTCACTATTACAGTTCTTAAGATATGCGATGTTAAACATTGGCGTCCTATGGGGTATTCCTATACCCCCGCTGCTATTTTATTTCAATTCCGGGGCTCAGAAGATCCTACTACAAAAAGTTCAGCAAAATGCGTGCAGCGGCTCTTAAGATATGCGATAATTAATATTGGCATCCTATGGGGGGTACCAATTTCCCTGCCCCTATCGAAAAAATAAGTAGCCTATTTTATTTTTAGGGCTCACGTGATGTTACTGTAAAAATTTCAGGAAAATCGGTTCAGTATAATATTGGCATCCTATGGGGGGTACCAATTCCCCTGCCCCTATCGAAAAAATAAGTAGCCTATTTTATTTTAAGGGCTCACGTGATGTTACTGTAAAAATTTCAGGAAAATCGGTTCAGTATAATATTGGCATCCTATGGGGGGTACCAATTCCCCTGCCCCTATCGAAAAAATAAGTAGCCTATTTTATTTTAAGGGCTCACGTGATGTTACTGTAAAAATTTCAGGAAAATCGGTTCAGTATAATATTGGCATCCTATGGGGGGTACCAATTCCCCTGCCCCTATCGAAAAAATAAGTAGCCTATTTTATTTTTAGGGCTCACGTGATGTTACTGTAAAAATTTCAGGAAAATCGGTTCAGTAGTTTCGGAGTCTATAAAGCGACAAACATACAAACATACAAACATACAAACACACATAATTTCATTTATATATATATAAGATATACGATTTTTTGTTGTTAAAATAAAAATATAAAAAAAAGTTGTAAAAAAAACTTATTCTACAATAGGGGTCGGAAAAGTACAGTTTTATTAATATGTTGGTACTATTTGCAAATTCTAATTTTGCATCCATGGTGCATACGCGCGTGTTTGTAAAAGCTTGTTTTAGAAACAACAACATTAGAAAAGTAGTTAAAAGCGAATGTGCCTGCTTTGCAGTACTGCCAATTCGTGTGTAATTACACATATTGTGTGTAATTTTAACTTGCATGTGAAGCCCATGTGTAATCTGTGTGTAATTTCACTGTGTGTACTATTTTTTAATTCATTTTTGACAACCAAGTTTTTCTCTTCGAATTTTTTTTTTTGTTTAAATAATATTTAACATAAGCTCTCAAATGTGATTGTCTCATTTCCTTGACATTTTTTATTTGCTCAAGTTAATAAAAAAAGTGTGTACTTTTTATAGATTTTAGAATTTAAAAGGTAAGTTCCTAGTGCTTCATTAAAAATAAATGTTTGTGCAGTTTAATAAAAAATAAATAATTAAATATGTGGCAAAACGAAAAAGTCCTTAAGTCGACTTAAGCAAAATTTGATTTTATCTCCATGTTTTAAAGTATCCATGGACAAAGTTTCAATTATTGTGTACGATATTTAAGAAAAATATAGGAAAATTACTTTATGATTATTTGTTTTATTGTGGAAAACATTTAGAATAAAAGCTAAAGTTTAGTTCCGATCTGTGGCGTTAGGAGTATTTTAAAATAAAAAATTTTATTTTGAGACTATCGAGTGAGCGATATAGGAAACTCATAAGTCAATAAATTGTTTTCCATTAAATATAACAATTAACAGCGAATTATAAGAATTTATGTTGCTTAATTTTGAACCTGTCCGTGAAAGCCTGGGTTCAAATCTCAGCGCAGTCAAGAATGAAAAATTATCAATAAAATTTTAATTAATTTCATGTTGTAAAATTCCCGTCTTCATAAAAATAATTTAATGAAAATTAAACTCAATGAACTTAAGCCTAATTAAAATATCTAAATTTGGATTAAAAACCATTAACAGTTCAATAAAAACACCACAATACTAATATTATACTAATAATTATAAATATAACATATAATAATTTCACTAGATTGTTTTATCTTCGTACCAAATTTGTATGTTCATTTTAATGTATTAACTAATTCATAAACTAATTCATATAAAAAAACCTACATAATAGATGCATTGACGTCACCTTGTATGTGAGATTTCTAAAAACATCAATTACAAACACAATGCAACTTATTTTTATATACTTACATATATAGAATACTAGCTTAACCCGGTGCGCTTCGCTACACTGACCCCGCACATTTTTATATTGAAATTTATAGTTTACTATAATAGTAGCTTTAACCACGTTTGAAGACTCTCCCTTTAATAGTTCTTCAGTTGAGCGATATTTAATGTATGCATCCTATGGGAGGCATTTCCCCCCCTGCGCCCACCCGCTTTATTTTTATTTTCAAAAGTGTAGTATACCATAAGAGTGACTTTTAGAAAGTTTGAACATTCTCACTATTACAGTTCTTAAGATATGCGATGTTAAACATTGGCGTCCTATGGGGTATTCCTATACCCCCGCTGCTATTTTATTTCAATTCCGGGGCTCAGAAGATCCTACTACAAAAAGTTCAGCAAAATGCGTGCAGCGGCTCTTAAGATATGCGATAATTAATGTTGGCATCCTATGGGGGGTACCAATTCCCCTGCCCCTATCGAAAAAATAAGTAGCCTATTTAATTTTTAGGGCTCACGTGATGTTACTGTAAAAATTTCAGGAAAATCGGTTCGATAATTAATATTGGCATCCTATGGGGGTACCAATTCCCCTGCCCCTTTCAAAAAAATAAGTAGCCTATTTTATTTTTAGGGCTCACGTGATGTTACTGTAAAAATTTCAGGAAAATCGGTTCAGTAGTTTCGGAGTCTATAAAGCGACAAACAAACATACAAACATACATAATTCATTTTTATATATATAGACTAGCTTAACCCGGTGCGCTTCGCTACACTGACCCCGCACATTTTTATATTGAAATTTATAGTTTACTATAATAGTAGCTTTAACCACGTTTGAAGACTCTCCCTTTAATAGTTCTTCAGTTGAGCGATATTTAATGTATGCATCCTATGGGAGGTATTTCCCCCCCTGCGCCTACCCGCTTTATTTTTATTTTCAAAAGTGTAGTATACCATAAGAGTGACTTTTAGAAAGTTTGAACATTCTCACTATTACAGTTCTTAAGATATGCGATGTTAAACATTGGCGTCCTATGGGGTATTCCTATACCCCCGATGCTATTTTATTTCAATTCCGGGGCTCAGAAGATCCTACTACAAAAAGTTCAGCAAAATGCGTGCAGCGGCTCTTAAGATATGCGATAATTAATATTGGCATCCTATGGGGGGTACCAATTCCCCTGCCCCTATCGAAAAAATAAGTAGCCTATTTTATTTTTAGGGCTCACGTGATGTTACTGTAAACATTTCAGGAAAATCGTGCGATAATTAATATTGGCATCCTATGGGGGGTACCAATTCCCCTGCCCCTATCGAAAAAATAAGTAGCCTATTTTATTTTTAGGGCTCACGTGATGTTACTGTAAAAATTTCAGGAAAATCGTGCGATAATTAATATTGGCATCCTATGGGGGGTACCAATTCCCCTGCCCCTATCGAAAAAATAAGTAGCCTACTTTATTTTTAGGGCTCACGTGATGTCACTGTAAAAATTTCAGGAAAATCGTGCGATAATTAACATTGGCATCCTATGGGGGGTACCAATTCCCCTGCCCCTATCGAAAAAATAAGTAGCCTATTTTATTTTTAGGGCTCACGTGATGTTACTGTAAAAATTTCAGGAAAATCGGTTCAGTAGTTTCGGAGTCTATAAAGCGACAAACATACAAACATACAAACATACAAACATACAAACACACATAATTTCATTTTTATATATATAGATATTAGTTTTTTATGTTCTTTTAACGTACAAGTGAATTTCTTGTACGATATTTTGTAATTTTTTTTTTAACTTTTTGGTTTTTAAAAAACATATACTATTTTTTGTTGTTAAAATAAAAATTAAGAAAAAAATTTGTAAAAAAACTTATTCTACAATAGGGGTCGGAAAAGTACAATTTTATTAATATGTTGGTACTATTTGCAAATTCTAATTTTGCATCCTTGGTGCATACGCGCGTGTTTGTAAAAGCTTGTTTTAGAAACAACAACATTAGAAAAGTAGTTAAAAGCGAATGTGCCTGCTTTGCAGTACTGCCAATTCGTGTGTAATTACACATATTGTGTGTAATTTTAACTTGTATGTGAAGCCCATGTGTAATCTGTGTGTAATTTCACTGTGTGTACTATTTTTACATTCATTTTTGACAACCAAGTTTTTCTCTTCGATTTTTTTTTTGTTTAAATAATATTTAACATAAGCTCTCAAATGTGATTGTCTCATTTCCTAGACATTTTTTATTTGCTCAAGTTAATAAAAAAAGTGTGTACATTCTATAGATTTTAGAATTTAAAAGATAAGTTCCTAGTGCTTCATGAAAAATAAATTAATTATTAATAATAAATTATTATTATTAGTTTTTTATGTTCTTTTAACGTACAAGTGAATTTTTAATACGATATTTTGTAATTTTTTTTTAACTTTTTGGTTTTTATAAAAAATATACGATTTTTTGTTAAAATAAAAATTGAGAAAAAAATTTGAAAAAAAACTTATTTTACAATAGGGGTCGGAAAAGTACAATTTTATTAATATGTTGGTTCTATTTGCAAATTCTAATTTTGCTTCCTTGGTGCATACGCGCGTGTTTGTAAAACCTCTAGTACACGGCATGTAAAAAGCCACATGCGCATGTGGTTCTGACGTAATTTTGACGTCATCACACAACACGCAATGCATATTGTGGATTTGCATTGACGTCAAAATTACGTCAGAACCACATGCGCATGTGGCTTTTTACATTCCGTGTACTAGAGGCTTAAAAGCTTGTTTTAGAAACAACAACATTAGAAAAGTAGTTAAAAGCGAATGTGCCTGCTTTGCAGTACTGCCAATTCGTGTGTAATTACACATATTGTGTGTAATTTTAACTTGCATGTGAAGCCCACACATGCCCACACATGCTTAAATAATATTTAACATAAGCTCTCAAATGTGATTGTCTCATTTCCTTGGCATTTTTTATTTGCTCAAGTTAATAAAAAAAGTGTGTACATTCTATAGATTTTAGAATTTAAAAGGTAAATTCCTAGTGCTTCATTAAAAATAAATGTTTGTGCAGTTTAATAAAAAATAAATACTTAAATATGTGGCAAAAAGAAAAAGTCCTTAAGTCGATTTAAGCAAAATTTGATTTTATCTCCATGTTTTAAAGTATCCATGGACAAAGTTTCAATTATTGTGTACGATATTTTAGAAAGTAATAGGAAAATTACTTTATGATTATTTGTTTTATTGTGGAAAACATTTAGAATAAAAGATAAGTTTAGTTCCGTTCAGTGGCGTTAGGAGTATTTTAGAATAAAAAATTTTATTTTGAGACTATCGAGTGAGCGATATAGGAAACTCATAAGTCAATAAAATGTTTTCCATTAAATATAACAATTAACAGCGAATTATAAGAATTTATGTTGCTTAATTTTGAACCTGTCCGTGAAAGCCTGGGTTCAAATCTCAGCGCAGTCAAGAATGAAAAATTATCAATAAAATTTTTATAATGTCATGTTGTAAAATTCCTGTCTTCATAAAAATAAATTAATGAAAATTAAACTCAATGAACTTAAGCCTAGTTAAAATATCTAAATTTGGATTAAAAACCATTAACAGTTCAATAAAATAACCACAATACTAATATTATACTAATAATTATAAATATAACATATAATAATTTCACTAGATTGTTTTATCTTCGAATCAAATTTGTATGTTCATTTTAATGTATTAACTAATTCATAAACTAATTCATATAAAAAAACCTACATAATAGATGCATTGACGTCACCTTGTATGTGAGATTTCTAAAAACATCAATTACAAACACAATGCAACTTATTTTTATATACTTACATATATAGAATATATTAGTTTTTTATGTTCTTTTAACGTACAAGTGAATTTCTTATACGATATTTTGTAATTTTTTTTTAACTTTTTGGTTTTTATAAAAAATATACGATTTTTTGTTGTTAAAATAAAAATTAAGAAAAAAATTTGTAAAAAAAACTTATTTTACAATAGGGGTCGGAAAAGTACAATTTTATTACTATGTTGGTTCTATTTGCAAATTCTAATTTTGCATCCTTGGTGCATACGCGCGTGTTTGTAAAAGCTTGTTTTAGAAACAACAACATTAGAAAAGTAGTCAAAAGCGAATGTGCCTGCTTTGCAGTACTGCCAATTCGTGTGTAATTACACATATTGTGTGTAATTTTAACTTGCATGTGAAGCCCATGTGTAATCTGTGCGTAATTTCACTGTGTGTACTATTTTTACATTCATTTTTGACAACCAAGTATTTCTCTTCGAATTTTTTTTTTGTTTAAATAATATTTAACATAAGCTCTCAAATGTGATTGTCTCATTTCCTTGACATTTTTTATTTGCTCAAGTTAATAAAAAAAGTGTGTACTTTTTATAGATTTTAGAATTTAAAAGGTAAGTTCCTAGTGCTTCATTAAAAATAAATGTTTGTACAGTTTAATAAAAAATAAATACTTAAATATGTGGCAAAACGAAAAAGTCCTTAAGTCGACTTGAGCAAAATTTGATTTTATCTCCATGTTTTAAAGTATCCATGGACAAAGTTTCAATTATTGTGTACGATATTTTAGAAAGTTATAGGAAAATTACTTTATGATTATTTGTTTTATTGTGGAAAACATTTAGAATAAAAATTAAAGTTTAGTTTCGATCTGTGGCGTTAGGAGTATTTTAAAATAAAAAATTTTATTTTGAGACAATCGAGTGAGCGATATAGGAAACTCATAAGTCAATAAATTGTTTTCCATTAAATATAACAATTAACAGCGAATTATAAGAATTTATGTTGCTTAAATTTGAACCTGTCCGTGAAAGCCTGGGTTCAAATCTCAGCGCAGTCAAGAATGAAAAATTATGAATAAAATTTTAATTAATTTCATGTTGTAAAATTCCCGTCTTCATAAAAATTATTTAATGAAAATTAAACTCAATGAACTTAAGCCTAGTTAAAATATCTAAATTTGGATTAAAAACCATTAACAGTTCAATAAAATAACCACAATACTAATATTATACTAATAATTATAAATATAACATATAATAATTTCACTAGATTGTTTTATCTTCGTACCAAATTTGTATGTTCATTTTAATGTATTAACTAATTCATAAACTAATTCATATAAAAAAAACCTACATAATAGATGCATTGACGTCACCTTGTATGTGAGATTTCTAAAAACATCAATTACAAACACAATGCAACTTATTTTTATATACTTACATATATAGAATATATTAGTTTTTTATGTTCTTTTAACGTACAAGTGAATTTCTTATACGATATTTTGTAATTTTTTTTTAACTTTTTGGTTTTTATAAAAAATATACGATTTTTTGTTGTTAAAATAAAAATTAAGAAAAAAATTTGTAAAAAAAACTTATTTTACAATAGGGGTCGGAAAAGTACAATTTTATTACTATGTTGGTTCTATTTGCAAATTCTAATTTTGCATCCTTGGTGCATACGCGCGTGTTTGTAAAAGCTTGTTTTAGAAACAACAACATTAGAAAAGTAGTTAAAAGCGAATGTGCCTGCTTTGCAGTACTGCCAATTCGTGTGTAATTACACATATTGTGTGTAATTTTAACTTGCATGTGAAGCCCATGTGTAATCTGTGCGTAATTTCACTGTGTGTACTATTTTTACATTCATTTTTGACAACCAAGTATTTCTCTTCGAATTTTTTTTTTGTTTAAATAATATTTAACATAAGCTCTCAAATGTGATTGTCTCATTTCCTTGACATTTTTTATTTGCTCAAGTTAATAAAAAAAGTGTGTACTTTTTATAGATTTTAGAATTTAAAAGGTAAGTTCCTAGTGCTTCATTAAAAATAAATGTTTGTACAGTTTAATAAAAAATAAATACTTAAATATGTGGCAAAACGAAAAAGTCCTTAAGTCGACTTGAGCAAAATTTGATTTTATCTCCATGTTTTAAAGTATCCATGGACAAAGTTTCAATTATTGTGTACGATATTTTAGAAAGTTATAGGAAAATTACTTTATGATTATTTGTTTTATTGTGGAAAACATTTAGAATAAAAATTAAAGTTTAGTTTCGATCTGTGGCGTTAGGAGTATTTTAAAATAAAAAATTTTATTTTGAGACAATCGAGTGAGCGATATAGGAAACTCATAAGTCAATAAATTGTTTTCCATTAAATATAACAATTAACAGCGAATTATAAGAATTTATGTTGCTTAAATTTGAACCTGTCCGTGAAAGCCTGGGTTCAAATCTCAGCGCAGTCAAGAATGAAAAATTATGAATAAAATTTTAATTAATTTCATGTTGTAAAATTCCCGTCTTCATAAAAATTATTTAATGAAAATTAAACTCAATGAACTTAAGCCTAGTTAAAATATCTAAATTTGGATTAAAAACCATTAACAATTCAATAAAATAACCACAATACTAATATTATACTAATAATTATAAATATAACATATAATAATTTCACTAGATTGTTTTATCTTCGTACCAAATTTGTATGTTCATTTTAATGTATTAACTAATTCATAAACTAATTCATATAAAAAAAACCTACATAATAGATGCATTGACGTCACCTTGTATGTGAGATTTCTAAAAACATCAATTACAAACACAATGCAACTTATTTTTATATACTTACATATATAGAATATATTAGTTTTTTATGTTCTTTTAACGTACAAGTGAATTTCTTATACGATATTTTGTAATTTTTTTTTAACTTTTTGGTTTTTATAAAAAATATACGATTTTTTGTTGTTAAAATAAAAATTAAGAAAAAAATTTGTAAAAAAAACTTATTTTACAATAGGGGTCGGAAAAGTACAATTTTATTACTATGTTGGTTCTATTTGCAAATTCTAATTTTGCATCCTTGGTGCATACGCGCGTGTTTGTAAAAGCTTGTTTTAGAAACAACAACATTAGAAAAGTAGTTAAAAGCGAATGTGCCTGCTTTGCAGTACTGCCAATTCGTGTGTAATTACACATATTGTGTGTAATTTTAACTTGCATGTGAAGCCCATGTGTAATCTGTGCGTAATTTCACTGTGTGTACTATTTTTACATTCATTTTTGACAACCAAGTATTTCTCTTCGAATTTTTTTTTTGTTTAAATAATATTTAACATAAGCTCTCAAATGTGATTGTCTCATTTCCTTGACATTTTTTATTTGCTCAAGTTAATAAAAAAAGTGTGTACTTTTTATAGATTTTAGAATTTAAAAGGTAAGTTCCTAGTGCTTCATTAAAAATAAATGTTTGTACAGTTTAATAAAAAATAAATACTTAAATATGTGGCAAAACGAAAAAGTCCTTAAGTCGACTTGAGCAAAATTTGATTTTATCTCCATGTTTTAAAGTATCCATGGACAAAGTTTCAATTATTGTGTACGATATTTTAGAAAGTTATAGGAAAATTACTTTATGATTATTTGTTTTATTGTGGAAAACATTTAGAATAAAAATTAAAGTTTAGTTTCGATCTGTGGCGTTAGGAGTATTTTAAAATAAAAAATTTTATTTTGAGACAATCGAGTGAGCGATATAGGAAACTCATAAGTCAATAAATTGTTTTCCATTAAATATAACAATTAACAGCGAATTATAAGAATTTATGTTGCTTAAATTTGAACCTGTCCGTGAAAGCCTGGGTTCAAATCTCAGCGCAGTCAAGAATGAAAAATTATGAATAAAATTTTAATTAATTTCATGTTGTAAAATTCCCGTCTTCATAAAAATTATTTAATGAAAATTAAACTCAATGAACTTAAGCCTAGTTAAAATATCTAAATTTGGATTAAAAACCATTAACAGTTCAATAAAATAACCACAATACTAATATTATACTAATAATTATAAATATAACATATAATAATTTCACTAGATTGTTTTATCTTCGTACCAAATTTGTATGTTCATTTTAATGTATTAACTAATTCATAAACTAATTCATATAAAAAAAACCTACATAATAGATGCATTGACGTCACCTTGTATGTGAGATTTCTAAAAACATCAATTACAAACACAATGCAACTTATTTTTATATACTTACATATATAGAATATATTAGTTTTTTATTTTCTTTTAACGTACAAGTGAATTTCTTATACGATATTTTGTAATTTTTTTTTAACTTTTTGGTTTTTATAAAAAATATACGATTTTTTGTTGTTAAAATAAAAATTAAGAAAAAAATTTGTAAAAAAAACTTATTTTACAATAGGGGTCGGAAAAGTACAATTTTATTACTATGTTGGTTCTATTTGCAAATTCTAATTTTGCATCCTTGGTGCATACGCGCGTGTTTGTAAAAGCTTGTTTTAGAAACAACAACATTAGAAAAGTAGTTAAAAGCGACTGTGCCTGCTTTGCAGTACTGCCAATTCGTGTGTAATTACACATATTGTGTGTAATTTTAACTTGCATGTGAAGCCCATGTGTAATCTGTGCGTAATTTCACTGTGTGTACTATTTTTACATTCATTTTTGACAACCAAGTATTTCTCTTCGAATTTTTTTTTTGTTTAAATAATATTTAACATAAGCTCTCAAATGTGATTGTCTCATTTCCTTGACATTTTTTATTTGCTCAAGTTAATAAAAAAAGTGTGTACTTTTTATAGATTTTAGAATTTAAAAGGTAAGTTCCTAGTGCTTCATTAAAAATAAATGTTTGTACAGTTTAATAAAAAATAAATACTTAAATATGTGGCAAAACGAAAAAGTCCTTAAGTCGACTTGAGCAAAATTTGATTTTATCTCCATGTTTTAAAGTATCCATGGACAAAGTTTCAATTATTGTGTACGATATTTTAGAAAGTTATAGGAAAATTACTTTATGATTATTTGTTTTATTGTGGAAAACATTTAGAATAAAAATTAAAGTTTAGTTTCGATCTGTGGCGTTAGGAGTATTTTAAAATAAAAAATTTTATTTTGAGACAATCGAGTGAGCGATATAGGAAACTCATAAGTCAATAAATTGTTTTCCATTAAATATAACAATTAACAGCGAATTATAAGAATTTATGTTGCTTAAATTTGAACCTGTCCGTGAAAGCCTGGGTTCAAATCTCAGCGCAGTCAAGAATGAAAAATTATGAATAAAATTTTAATTAATTTCATGTTGTAAAATTCCCGTCTTCATAAAAATTATTTAATGAAAATTAAACTCAATGAACTTAAGCCTAGTTAAAATATCTAAATTTGGATTAAAAACCATTAACAGTTCAATAAAATAACCACAATACTAATATTATACTAATAATTATAAATATAACATATAATAATTTCACTAGATTGTTTTATCTTCGTACCAAATTTGTATGTTCATTTTAATGTATTAACTAATTCATAAACTAATTCATATAAAAAAAACCTACATAATAGATGCATTGACGTCACCTTGTATGTGAGATTTCTAAAAACATCAATTACAAACACAATGCAACTTATTTTTATATACTTACATATATAGAATATATTAGTTTTTTATTTTCTTTTAACGTACAAGTGAATTTCTTATACGATATTTTGTAATTTTTTTTTAACTTTTTGGTTTTTATAAAAAATATACGATTTTTTGTTGTTAAAATAAAAATTAAGAAAAAAATTTGTAAAAAAAACTTATTTTACAATAGGGGTCGGAAAAGTACAATTTTATTACTATGTTGGTTCTATTTGCAAATTCTAATTTTGCATCCTTGGTGCATACGCGCGTGTTTGTAAAAGCTTGTTTTAGAAACAACAACATTAGAAAAGTAGTTAAAAGCGAATGTGCCTGCTTTGCAGTACTGCCAATTCGTGTGTAATTACACATATTGTGTGTAATTTTAACTTGCATGTGAAGCCCATGTGTAATCTGTCCGTAATTTCACTGTGTGTACTATTTTTACATTCATTTTTGACAACCAAGTATTTCTCTTCGAATTTTTTTTTTGTTTAAATAATATTTAACATAAGCTCTCAAATGTGATTGTCTCATTTCCTTGACATTTTTTATTTGCTCAAGTTAATAAAAAAAGTGTGTACTTTTTATAGATTTTAGAATTTAAAAGGTAAGTTCCTAGTGCTTCATTAAAAATAAATGTTTGTACAGTTTAATAAAAAATAAATACTTAAATATGTGGCAAAACGAAAAAGTCCTTAAGTCGACTTGAGCAAAATTTGATTTTATCTCCATGTTTTAAAGTATCCATGGACAAAGTTTCAATTATTGTGTACGATATTTTAGAAAGTTATAGGAAAATTACTTTATGATTATTTGTTTTATTGTGGAAAACATTTAGAATAAAAATTAAAGTTTAGTTTCGATCTGTGGCGTTAGGAGTATTTTAAAATAAAAAATTTTATTTTGAGACAATCGAGTGAGCGATATAGGAAACTCATAAGTCAATAAATTGTTTTCCATTAAATATAACAATTAACAGCGAATTATAAGAATTTATGTTGCTTAAATTTGAACCTGTCCGTGAAAGCCTGGGTTCAAATCTCAGCGCAGTCAAGAATGAAAAATTATGAATAAAATTTTAATTAATTTCATGTTGTAAAATTCCCGTCTTCATAAAAATTATTTAATGAAAATTAAACTCAATGAACTTAAGCCTAGTTAAAATATCTAAATTTGGATTAAAAACCATTAACAGTTCAATAAAATAACCACAATACTAATATTATACTAATAATTATAAATATAACATATAATAATTTCACTAGATTGTTTTATCTTCGTACCAAATTTGTATGTTCATTTTAATGTATTAACTAATTCATAAACTAATTCATATAAAAAAAACCTACATAATAGATGCATTGACGTCACCTTGTATGTGAGATTTCTAAAAACATCAATTACAAACACAATGCAACTTATTTTTATATACTTACATATATAGAATATATTAGTTTTTTATTTTCTTTTAACGTACAAGTGAATTTCTTATACGATATTTTGTAATTTTTTTTTAACTTTTTGGCTTTTATAAAAAATATACGATTTTTTGTTGTTAAAATAAAAATTAAGAAAAAAATTTGTAAAAAAAACTTATTTTACAATAGGGGTCGGAAAAGTACAATTTTATTACTATGTTGGTTCTATTTGCAAATTCTAATTTTGCATCCTTGGTGCATACGCGCGTGTTTGTAAAAGCTTGTTTTAGAAACAACAACATTAGAAAAGTAGTTAAAAGCGAATGTGCCTGCTTTGCAGTACTGCCAATTCGTGTGTAATTACACATATTGTGTGTAATTTTAACTTGCATGTGAAGCCCATGTGTAATCTGTGCGTAATTTCACTGTGTGTACTATTTTTACATTCATTTTTGACAACCAAGTATTTCTCTTCGAATTTTTTTTTTGTTTAAATAATATTTAACATAAGCTCTCAAATGTGATTGTCTCATTTCCTTGACATTTTTTATTTGCTCAAGTTAATAAAAAAAGTGTGTACATTCTATAGATTTTAGAATTTAAAAGGTAAATTCCTAGTGCTTCATTAAAAATAAATGTTTGTGCAGTTTAATAAAAAATAAATACTTAAATATGTGGCAAAAAGAAAAAGTCCTTAAGTCGACTTAAGCAAAATTTGATTTTATCTCCATGTTTTAAAGTATCCATGGACAAAGTTTCAATTATTGTGTACGATATTTTAGAAAGTTATAGGAAAATTACTTTATGATTATTTGTTTTATTGTGGAAAACGTTTAGAATAAAAGCTAAAGTTAAGTTTCGATCTGTGGCGTTAGGAGTATTTTAGAATAAAAAATTTTATTTTGAGACTATCGAGTGAGCGATATAGGAAACTCATAAGTCAATAAATTGTTTTCCATTAAATATAACAATTAACAGCGAATTATAAGAATTTATGTTGCTTAATTTTGAACCTGTCCGTGAAAGCCTGGGATCAAATCTCAGCGCAGTCAAGAATGAAAAATTATCAATAAAATTTTAATTAATTTCATGTTGTAAAATTCCTGTCTTCATAAAAATAATTTAATGAAAATTAAACTCAATGAACTTAAGCCTAATTAAAATATCTAAATTTGGATTTAAAACCATTAACAGTTCAATAAAAACACCACAATACTTATATTATACTAATAATTATATGTATAACATATAATAATTTCACTAGATTGTTTTATCTTCATACCAAATTTGTATGTTCATTTTAATGTATTAACTAATTCATAAACTAATTCATATAAAAAAACCTACATAATAGATGCATTGACGTCACCTTGTATGTGAGATTTCTAAAACTTTTTGGTTTTTATAAAAAATATACGATTTTTTGTTGTTAAAATAAAAACTAAGAAAAAAAATTTGTAAAAAAAACTTATTTTACAATAGCCCAGCAAAAACTTTACTTACCTGGTAAGTTAGCAAGTAATATTGGATATATATAAACACTACTTATTTTTCGGCTGAATAACTACTTATTTTTGTTCGAGTTGTCCACAGAATTCAGTAGTTACAATACACTTACTAGAAGTCACAAAATATCTAGTGATTATTTAACTACCAGTAAGTTGAATTTTAAGTGATTACAATATACTTACTAGAAGCCAAAAAATAGCTAGTTTTTATTTAATTGGCGCTAGTTAATAGACCTCATAAATAGTTATGGTGCTAGTTACCGGTAAGTAAATGCTCAGTACTGAAAATACGACAACTAATAAGTTGTTATTTAGATGATTATTAGTAAGCAAATATTCATAACTGAAAATAATAGTAGTGAAAAGTACTTACTGAGCTAATTACTAACAAGTACTTATTGAGGTTTTCAGAATAATGACAATTGTAATGACAACTACTTACCAGGTAACGTATGAAATAACTACGACCTATTACCAAAATTCAAAAAGTTTTTCCTGGGAGGGGTCGGAAAAGTTCAATTTTATTAATATGTTGGTTCTATTTGCAAATTCTAATTTTGCATCCTTGGTGCATACGCGCGTGTTTGTAAAAGCTTGTTTTAGAAACAACAACATTAGAAAAGTAGTTAAAAGCGAATGTGCCTGCTTTGCAGTACTGCCAATTCGTGTGTAATTACACATATTGTGTGTCATTTTAACTTGCATGTGAAGCCCATGTGTAATCTGTGTGTAATTTCACTGTGTGTACTATTTTTACATTCATTTTTGACAACCAAGTTTTTCTCTTCGATTTTTTTTTTGTTTAAATAATATTTAGCATAAGCTCTCAAATGTGATTGTCTCATTTCCTAGACATTTTTTATTTGCTCAAGTTAATAAAAAAAAGTGTGTACATTCTATAGATTTTAGAATTTAAAAGATAAGTTCCTAGTGCTTCATTAAAAATAAATGTTTATGCAGTTTAAAAAAAATAAATACTTAAATATGTAGCAAAAAGAAAAAAGTGCTTAAGTCGACTTAAGCAAAATTTGATTTTATCTCCATGTTTTAAAGTACCCATGGACAAAGTTTCAATTATTGTGTACGATATTTTAGAAAGTTATAGGAAAATTACTTTGTGATTATTTGTTTTATTGTGGAAAACATTTAGAATAAAAGCTAAAATTTAGTTCCGATCTGTGGCGTTAGGAGTATTTTAGAATAACAAATTTTATTTTGAGACTATCGAGTGAGCGATATAGGGAACTCATAAGTCAATAAATTGTTTTCGATTAAATATAACAATTAACAGCGAATTATAAGAATTTATGTTGCTTAATTTTGAAGATAAAAATGTGTGTACTGCTCTTCTGTCTACGTTATTGCTAATGGTTGAGACGTGCCATTAAAAATGTGCATATTTTTCTTTTTTTACTTCCGGAATAGGATATCCTTGCCCTTTTTTGTCAACACAATCATTTAATTACAAACAAGGATTAACAAAAAAGTTGATGCCAATACGAATTATTTATCAAATGTGTAGTTTGGGACACAGTCATGCGTAATTTCCGAATTCCTCATTGGCAACACTGCTGCTTTGTAAAGAAACAACAAAAACACTGCAAGAAGTAAAACAGCCATTATTTTTAGGGATGTGACGAATACCGATTTTACTGTACGCCGATACTTTTTACATTTTTTTTGAGCAAACAATTTAATTTTCAATGCTTATTTTTTGCAAAACGACTAATAGCCTAAAATCAAAAAGGCTAATAAATTGTTTCTTTTAATTCTTAAGTTGGAGGTCACTCCACACTAGAGGTCTGCACAAATATATTTGCTAGCCAAATGATTGTTGTGTGTGTATTTGATATTCAAATCAAATGTGTAAAAAAATGAGAGCTAGTCATTCACGCTCAATCATTTTAAATGAGAGATCAACACAGCCACATACACTAACACTAATTGTGTGTGTCCCTATTATTGTTTATTGTTTGATGAACTCAAATTCATACATCTTACAATAAAAAAACCTGAGTTAAGTTAAAAATCACACTAATCATTCGTGTGTTTGTTGTCTTTCTTGTTTTGTTAAAATTGGGTTTTCCCCTATTTGATAATTTTCCCAATCGTTACAAAAAAAGTAAGAAAATAAAATGGTTGTAAAAAATATATTTTTTATATGCAAAAACAATAGCAGTAATAAAATTATAAATAAAAAAATTATTATTATGCAAACCGTCAAATATTTTACTAAAATTATCGATAAAAAATTAAATAGAAAGTTATAGGAATATTACTTTGTGATTATTTGTTTTATTGTGGAAAACATTTAGAATAAAAGCTAAAATTTAGTTCCGATCTGTGGCGTTAGGAGTATTTTAGAATAAAAAATTTTATTTTGAGACTATCGAGTGAGCGATATAGGGAACTCATAAGTCAATAAATTGTTTTCGATTAAATATAACAATTAACAGCGAATTATAAGAATTTATGTTGCTTAATTTTGAAGATAAAAATGTGTGTACTGCTCTTCTGTCTACGTTATTGCTAATGGTTGAGACGTGCCATTAAAAATGTGCATATTTTTCTTTTTTTACTTCCGGAATAGGATATCCTTGCCCTTTTTTGTCAACACAATCATTTAATTACAAACAAGGATTAACAAAAAAGTTGATGCCAATACGAATTATTTATCAAATGTGTAGTTTGGGACACAGTCATGCGTAATTTCCGAATTCCTCATTGGCAACACTGCTGCTTTGTAAAGAAACAACAAAAACACTGCAAGAAGTAAAACAGCCATTATTTTTAGGGATGTGACGAATACCGATTTTACTGTACGCCGATACTTTTTACATTTTTTTTGAGCAAACAATTTAATTTTCAATGCTTATTTTTTGCAAAACGACTAATAGCCTAAAATCAAAAAGGCTAATAAATTGTTTCTTTTAATTCTTAAGTTGGAGGTCACTCCACACTAGAGGTCTGCACAAATATATTTGCTAGCCAAATGATTGTTGTGTGTGTATTTGATATTCAAATCAAATGTGTAAAAAAATGAGAGCTAGTCATTCACGCTCAATCATTTTAAATGAGAGATCAACACAGCCACATACACTAACACTAATTGTGTGTGTCCCTATTATTGTTTATTGTTTGATGAACTCAAATTCATACATCTTACAATAAAAAAACCTGAGTTAAGTTAAAAATCACACTAATCATTCGTGTGTTTGTTGTCTTTCTTGTTTTGTTAAAATTGGGTTTTCCCCTATTTGATAATTTTCCCAATCGTTACAAAAAAAGTAAGAAAATAAAATGGTTGTAAAAAATATATTTTTTATATGCAAAAACAATAGCAGTAATAAAATTATAAATAAAAAAATTATTATTATGCAAACCGTCAAATATTTTACTAAAATTATCGATAAAAAATTAAATAGAAAGTTATAGGAATATTACTTTGTGATTATTTGTTTTATTGTGGAAAACATTTAGAATAAAAGCTAAAATTTAGTTCCGATCTGTGGCGTTAGGAGTATTTTAGAATAAAAAATTTTATTTTGAGACTATCGAGTGAGCGATATAGGGAACTCATAAGTCAATAAATTGTTTTCGATTAAATATAACAATTAACAGCGAATTATAAGAATTTATGTTGCTTAATTTTGAAGATAAAAATGTGTGTACTGCTCTTCTGTCTACGTTATTGCTAATGGTTGAGACGTGCCATTAAAAATGTGCATATTTTTCTTTTTTTACTTCCGGAATAGGATATCCTTGCCCTTTTTTGTCAACACAATCATTTAATTACAAACAAGGATTAACAAAAAAGTTGATGCCAATACGAATTATTTATCAAATGTGTAGTTTGGGACACAGTCATGCGTAATTTCCGAATTCCTCATTGGCAACACTGCTGCTTTGTAAAGAAACAACAAAAACACTGCAAGAAGTAAAACAGCCATTATTTTTAGGGATGTGACGAATACCGATTTTACTGTACGCCGATACTTTTTACATTTTTTTTGAGCAAACAATTTAATTTTCAATGCTTATTTTTTGCAAAACGACTAATAGCCTAAAATCAAAAAGGCTAATAAATTGTTTCTTTTAATTCTTAAGTTGGAGGTCACTCCACACTAGAGGTCTGCACAAATATATTTGCTAGCCAAATGATTGTTGTGTGTGTATTTGATATTCAAATCAAATGTGTAAAAAAATGAGAGCTAGTCATTCACGCTCAATCATTTTAAATGAGAGATCAACACAGCCACATACACTAACACTAATTGTGTGTGTCCCTATTATTGTTTATTGTTTGATGAACTCAAATTCATACATCTTACAATAAAAAAACCTGAGTTAAGTTAAAAATCACACTAATCATTCGTGTGTTTGTTGTCTTTCTTGTTTTGTTAAAATTGGGTTTTCCCCTATTTGATAATTTTCCCAATCGTTACAAAAAAAGTAAGAAAATAAAATGGTTGTAAAAAATATATTTTTTATATGCAAAAACAATAGCAGTAATAAAATTATAAATAAAAAAATTATTATTATGCAAACCGTCAAATATTTTACTAAAATTATCGATAAAAAATTAAATAATGTCAAAAAAAATGTAAATTGTTCAACTTAAAACTTAAAAAAATTATCAAAGCTAAGAAAGAAAGCGCGTTATAAAATAAAAATAATCTATTAACGTTTAAAAATAAGTTATAAGTTCTCTTGATTTAAAAAAAATTAAAACAAAAAAATTAACAAAAATTTCATTTGTTTAAAAATATATTTAAAACTACTTTTTGCTTCTAAAAAGTTGGTATCACTTTTAATGCAATATATTTTTACTAATATTTTGTTTTCGATACGATAAAAAAATTTCAAAAACACAAAACACATGTTGTGTTGATAAAACACAATATGTACATCGCCACACAAGTGTATTTACTCGTGTAAAACAGCATATTTGTTATTTATACTTGTATCAAATATTTCTCTCACAACACTCACATAAATAATTGAACGCTTTGCACACATAGGTTATTTCTTACACACAATAAATTGTGTGTGATTCTAAAATCACACACAACACACTACTGGCTAGTCTGGTATGTGAATTCATGTGTCGTTTAATCGCACAAATGCAGATCTCTACTCCACACCACGCGTTTTTCCCTTTTTCGAGACGCACGCTTAAGTAGAAAGTAATCCTACTTCATGCTCTCGATACTAATATGCATTTTACGCCTTTGCTGTGTAACTTGACAATACAACTTTATACTACGACTTTTGGGACATAAACGCATTGAACGCTTGGTGTGTATCTGCAGCAGTAGCCGTGTTGCTTTGCACCATAATGGTAGGGCTAATATTGATAAATCTTGTATGTAATTGTACGTTTTAAGAATTTTCTGCTAATTTTTTAATGATTTTTGTGAAAATCTTATATATATATATAAGGGAACAATTTTATTGTAGTTGATTTTTAAGTATCTTATCGCCCACCAATTTTAATAAAACATTAAAGGTATTTTTGTAGTAGTAGTAGTAGTAGATTCTTCTTTATTAACAATAAATTTTGCTTACAAATTTCATCTTAATTTATGAGATAAATTCTTATTGTAAATTAGAAGATTGAAAGTAATATTCGACAATGTTTTATAAAACGTCAGTCGATAACCTTAAGAAAAAATAAATTTTAGACTTATTTAACAAAATAGCTAATTATATTCTTGTATTAAAAAATTACGATAATGTAATGCTGACTTTAGATAATTAAACAATCTTTCCCAATCTGTATTTTTTCACCATTAAGTATATCAATCATTTCAGTGTAAAGTAAATTCGGGTTTACAAAACTAGCAATTCGGAACTCCTTGAGGACTGGACAAACACCTAGGAAATGTTCAAATGTTTCCATTGTACCCATATTACAAAGCTTGCATATTTTGTTCTCAGTTGTCGCCCCGAATGTGTTGTAATTTAGTTTAATGAGACCACATCTTGCTTTAAAGACCCACGTTATTTTAGATTGATTCATGTTGTCTATAAAATAACTTGAACCTCTTTCGAAATCCAAATCTTTATAAATTCTAGAGGTTGCAGCTTTATTCTGTAACCACAGATTAAGCTGATGTTGTTTTATACTATTTGTTAGTTCATTGCATTGGGTGATCCATTGTTGTTTATTAGGTTGTGTACTGGACCATAGAATATTTAGATTGTCTGCAACCTTTTGCAATTCTTTAAAGCAGAACAAATTTTTTCGGGCAATTTGAAACGGTAACCTATTAGCCGGGTATTGAAACATAACTCGAAATAAGTACAGCAGATTTAGTTCCAATGTATATAAATGGTTGTTTACCGCGGCAGTTTCAAGCATCAGAGCATAATTAGGTGTAAAATCTGGCAGCATCAAAACTTTTTTCAAGAAATATCTTTGCAGTAAATCAATCTCCTCAAAATACCCATAACCCCAAACTTGAGCTGCATATGATTGAATCGACCTGCAAACAGCTATAAAGAGCTTCATTCCACTTTTGTCTCAATTGAATTTGTGTAGATTTTTTGTGTATATTAAGGATTAAAGTGTTTAAAAAGCGTTTTAAATTTGCTTGCAAACACACGCACATACAAAAATTTTTTACTTTTCAAATAAAATACAAGTTTTCGTTCAGAAATTTATATATATTTTTTTATTGTTTTTTCAATATATATCTTTTATTATTTTTAAAAAACAGGCAATTTAAACTTTATTTCACCTTTTGTACTCGAAATTTTATCACATTTACAATTTTACAATGTGTAAAAATAAATAGTAAAATTTTTGCCATATTAAAATGTGCTATGCTGGTTTAGTAACGAATAAAAGGAAATATAAAAAGACAATTGTTATTTTCTTAAATTAAGGTAGGCCTTTTGAATAAGAATTACCTATTCCATACGTGCATAAAAGGCTATATTTCAGCTGTAAATGCCAAGTGATCATATTTCGGCTGCCTGGCGGTCCTAGTAAAAATAATTTCGCTACAATTTTTGGGTTACTTCAATGAGACAACAAAATCCATAGGCAAAGCCACTGCTACATTTTCTGACGCTTTTTCGCTAGTTAAAAGTCTTCGAACATTATTAGAAAATACAATAAATGAATAAACTGAGATTCCGAATAATTCCGATTCCCAAAAATTGGCGATTTACGAAGCATTGGCTCTGAATAAAAATTTGAGTGTTTAGAGAAAAATGAAATTTATTGTCTATCTACAATTGTCTACCTTCTACACAAAGCTAGAAATTTTCAAAGACAATAGATCAAAAAACCTCTTATTCAGCCTCTCAACATGACTCTACATTCCGAAAGTGTTGAAGTCACGGTAACCCCTTCACCTAGTAAAAGTTCTGATAAGTCTAAAACAACTAAAGTTTGGAGCGTTTGTGAAAATCTTAAAAAAAAATTTGGAGAAATATGATCATCTGTCCATCCTATGCTGTGGTTCAAGTAAATAAGATCTTCTTATATCTCCTAATTTCTCTAGAGACACAGATCCTTTTGTTTACTGGCGCTATTAAATATTATGCTCATCATTTAAGACCATGGCGCAGAAACACTTAAGTTGTATCTCAACACTCATTCATATCTGAGAGTCGATTTTTTGCTGCAGGTCTGCTTCAAACAGAGTTGCGAAATTATCTCCGCAAAAGTTGAGAATACTTTCTTTTTTAACCAAAAATCTTATAAATATTTGTTAAAAAAATGAATTAATTTCACCATGAACTTAATTTAATTTAACCATGAATTGAAATTAATTTCGTTGTTTTCAAAATCTTATTAAAATGAATTTGAAATATAAATAATCTTTTACAATGAAAATTTGTATAATAAATATATTACTCTACTTGAGTTTTGTTAATTTTACGTTGAATTTAAATTTAATATTGGTATTGGTATTGGTATCGGTATCGGTATCGGCGATATTTCTTTTTGAGTATCGGTATCGGTATCGATATCGTATCGGCAAAAAGGCGTATTCTGACATCCCTAATTACTTAGATGTTTAAACAGTAAAATAAGAAGCAAGAATTCTCGAATGCTATTTGTTAAATTTGTTTAGTTAAATAGAATTTATGTTTAGAGTAGAATGATTACGAAAAGCATATCGGTCATACTGGTAGTGGATAGAACTGAAGATAAAAAAAGGGAGGGTGGGTGGTAAATCAAATACACCAAAAGTATCAGAATACACCAAAAGTGAAATATATATATGTGCAGAAAATGGATAAACTAAACGATTCTCTGAGGATTTTGGGAGACCCAAAAGGGTGATTTATACTTTATTTTGTAGATAATGTTCCTAATTAAGTGTTCCATTAGTTTACTTTAATGATATTTACGAATTGGTTGATTTTTGAAGATATTTTTATGTTGTAGGGTATTTCATTGCTTCTCTGAGGGATGTTAACCCACTGTTGCCAAACTGGGAGACCCAAAAGGGTGATTTATACTTTATTTTGTAGATAATGTTCCTAATTAAGTGTTCCATTAGTTTACTTTAATGATATTTACGAATTGGTTGATTTTTGAAGATATTTTTATGTTGTAGGGTATTTCATTGCTTCTCTGAGGGATGTTAACCCACTGTTGCCAAACTGGGAGACCCAAAAGGGTGATTTATACTTTATTTTGTAGATAATGTTCCTAATTAAGTGTTCCATTAGTTTACTTTAATGATATTTACGAATTGGTTGATTTTTGAAGATATTTTTATGTTGTAGGGTATTTCATTGCTTCTCTGAGGGATGTTAACCCACTGTTGCCAAACTGGGAGACCCAAAAGGGTGATTTATACTTTATTTTGTAGATAATGTTCCTAATTAAGTGTTCCATTAGTTTACTTTAATGATATTTACGAATTGGTTGATTTTTGAAGATATTTTTATGTTGTAGGGTATTTCATTGCTTCTCTGAGGGATGTTAACCCACTGTTGCCAAACTGGGAGACCCAAAAGGGTGATTTATACTTTATTTTGTAGATAATGTTCCTAATTAAGTGTTCCATTAGTTTACTTTAATGATATTTACGAATTGGTTGATTTTTGAAGATATTTTTATGTTGTAGGGTATTTCATTGCTTCTCTGAGGGATGTTAACCCACTGTTGCCAAACTGGGAGACCCAAAAGGGTGATTTATACTTTATTTTGTAGATAATGTTCCTAATTAAGTGTTCCATTAGTTTACTTTAATGATATTTACGAATTGGTTGATTTTTGAAGATATTTTTATGTTGTAGGGTATTTCATTGCTTCTCTGAGGGATGTTAACCCACTGTTGCCAAACTGGGAGACCCAAAAGGGTGATTTATACTTTATTTTGTAGATAATGTTCCTAATTAAGTGTTCCATTAGTTTACTTTAATGATATTTACGAATTGGTTGATTTTTGAAGATATTTTTATGTTGTAGGGTATTTCATTGCTTCTCTGAGGGATGTTAACCCACTGTTGCCAAACTGGGAGACCCAAAAGGGTGATTTATACTTTATTTTGTAGATAATGTTCCTAATTAAGTGTTCCATTAGTTTACTTTAATGATATTTACGAATTGGTTGATTTTTGAAGATATTTTTATGTTGTAGGGTATTTCATTGCTTCTCTGAGGGATGTTAACCCACTGTTGCCAAACTGGGAGACCCAAAAGGGTGATTTATACTTTATTTTGTAGATAATGTTCCTAATTAAGTGTTCCATTAGTTTACTTTAATGATATTTACGAATTGGTTGATTTTTGAAGATATTTTTATGTTGTAGGGTATTTCATTGCTTCTCTGAGGGATGTTAACCCACTGTTGCCAAACTGGGAGACCCAAAAGGGTGATTTATACTTTATTTTGTAGATAATGTTCCTAATTAAGTGTTCCATTAGTTTACTTTAATGATATTTACGAATTGGTTGATTTTTGAAGATATTTTTATGTTGTAGGGTATTTCATTGCTTCTCTGAGGGATGTTAACCCACTGTTGCCAAACTGGGAGACCCAAAAGGGTGATTTATACTTTATTTTGTAGATAATGTTCCTAATTAAGTGTTCCATTAGTTTACTTTAATGATATTTACGAATTGGTTGATTTTTGAAGATATTTTTATGTTGTAGGGTATTTCATTGCTTCTCTGAGGGATGTTAACCCACTGTTGCCAAACTGGGAGACCCAAAAGGGTGATTTATACTTTATTTTGTAGATAATGTTCCTAATTAAGTGTTCCATTAGTTTACTTTAATGATATTTACGAATTGGTTGATTTTTGAAGATATTTTTATGTTGTAGGGTATTTCATTGCTTCTCTGAGGGATGTTAACCCACTGTTGCCAAACTGGGAGACCCAAAAGGGTGATTTATACTTTATTTTGTAGATAATGTTCCTAATTAAGTGTTCCATTAGTTTACTTTAATGATATTTACGAATTGGTTGATTTTTGAAGATATTTTTATGTTGTAGGGTATTTCATTGCTTCTCTGAGGGATGTTAACCCACTGTTGCCAAACTGGGAGACCCAAAAGGGTGATTTATACTTTATTTTGTAGATAATGTTCCTAATTAAGTGTTCCATTAGTTTACTTTAATGATATTTACGAATTGGTTGATTTTTGAAGATATTTTTATGTTGTAGGGTATTTCATTGCTTCTCTGAGGGATGTTAACCCACTGTTGCCAAACTGGGAGACCCAAAAGGGTGATTTATACTTTATTTTGTAGATAATGTTCCTAATTAAGTGTTCCATTAGTTTACTTTAATGATATTTACGAATTGGTTGATTTTTGAAGATATTTTTATGTTGTAGGGTATTTCATTGCTTCTCTGAGGGATGTTAACCCACTGTTGCCAAACTGGGAGACCCAAAAGGGTGATTTATACTTTATTTTGTAGATAATGTTCCTAATTAAGTGTTCCATTAGTTTACTTTAATGATATTTACGAATTGGTTGATTTTTGAAGATATTTTTATGTTGTAGGGTATTTCATTGCTTCTCTGAGGGATGTTAACCCACTGTTGCCAAACTGGGAGACCCAAAAGGGTGATTTATACTTTATTTTGTAGATAATGTTCCTAATTAAGTGTTCCATTAGTTTACTTTAATGATATTTACGAATTGGTTGATTTTTGAAGATATTTTTATGTTGTAGGGTATTTCATTGCTTCTCTGAGGGATGTTAACCCACTGTTGCCAAACTGGGAGACCCAAAAGGGTGATTTATACTTTATTTTGTAGATAATGTTCCTAATTAAGTGTTCCATTAGTTTACTTTAATGATATTTACGAATTGGTTGATTTTTGAAGATATTTTTATGTTGTAGGGTATTTCATTGCTTCTCTGAGGGATGTTAACCCACTGTTGCCAAACTGGGAGACCCAAAAGGGTGATTTATACTTTATTTTGTAGATAATGTTCCTAATTAAGTGTTCCATTAGTTTACTTTAATGATATTTACGAATTGGTTGATTTTTGAAGATATTTTTATGTTGTAGGGTATTTCATTGCTTCTCTGAGGGATGTTAACCCACTGTTGCCAAACTGGGAGACCCAAAAGGGTGATTTATACTTTATTTTGTAGATAATGTTCCTAATTAAGTGTTCCATTAGTTTACTTTAATGATATTTACGAATTGGTTGATTTTTGAAGATATTTTTATGTTGTAGGGTATTTCATTGCTTCTCTGAGGGATGTTAACCCACTGTTGCCAAACTGGGAGACCCAAAAGGGTGATTTATACTTTATTTTGTAGATAATGTTCCTAATTAAGTGTTCCATTAGTTTACTTTAATGATATTTACGAATTGGTTGATTTTTGAAGATATTTTTATGTTGTAGGGTATTTCATTGCTTCTCTGAGGGATGTTAACCCACTGTTGCCAAACTGGGAGACCCAAAAGGGTGATTTATACTTTATTTTGTAGATAATGTTCCTAATTAAGTGTTCCATTAGTTTACTTTAATGATATTTACGAATTGGTTGATTTTTGAAGATATTTTTATGTTGTAGGGTATTTCATTGCTTCTCTGAGGGATGTTAACCCACTGTTGCCAAACTGGGAGACCCAAAAGGGTGATTTATACTTTATTTTGTAGATAATGTTCCTAATTAAGTGTTCCATTAGTTTACTTTAATGATATTTACGAATTGGTTGATTTTTGAAGATATTTTTATGTTGTAGGGTATTTCATTGCTTCTCTGAGGGATGTTAACCCACTGTTGCCAAACTGGGAGACCCAAAAGGGTGATTTATACTTTATTTTGTAGATAATGTTCCTAATTAAGTGTTCCATTAGTTTACTTTAATGATATTTACGAATTGGTTGATTTTTGAAGATATTTTTATGTTGTAGGGTATTTCATTGCTTCTCTGAGGGATGTTAACCCACTGTTGCCAAACTGGGAGACCCAAAAGGGTGATTTATACTTTATTTTGTAGATAATGTTCCTAATTAAGTGTTCCATTAGTTTACTTTAATGATATTTACGAATTGGTTGATTTTTGAAGATATTTTTATGTTGTAGGGTATTTCATTGCTTCTCTGAGGGATGTTAACCCACTGTTGCCAAACTGGGAGACCCAAAAGGGTGATTTATACTTTATTTTGTAGATAATGTTCCTAATTAAGTGTTCCATTAGTTTACTTTAATGATATTTACGAATTGGTTGATTTTTGAAGATATTTTTATGTTGTAGGGTATTTCATTGCTTCTCTGAGGGATGTTAACCCACTGTTGCCAAACTGGGAGACCCAAAAGGGTGATTTATACTTTATTTTGTAGATAATGTTCCTAATTAAGTGTTCCATTAGTTTACTTTAATGATATTTACGAATTGGTTGATTTTTGAAGATATTTTTATGTTGTAGGGTATTTCATTGCTTCTCTGAGGGATGTTAACCCACTGTTGCCAAACTGGGAGACCCAAAAGGGTGATTTATACTTTATTTTGTAGATAATGTTCCTAATTAAGTGTTCCATTAGTTTACTTTAATGATATTTACGAATTGGTTGATTTTTGAAGATATTTTTATGTTGTAGGGTATTTCATTGCTTCTCTGAGGGATGTTAACCCACTGTTGCCAAACTGGGAGACCCAAAAGGGTGATTTATACTTTATTTTGTAGATAATGTTCCTAATTAAGTGTTCCATTAGTTTACTTTAATGATATTTACGAATTGGTTGATTTTTGAAGATATTTTTATGTTGTAGGGTATTTCATTGCTTCTCTGAGGGATGTTAACCCACTGTTGCCAAACTGGGAGACCCAAAAGGGTGATTTATACTTTATTTTGTAGATAATGTTCCTAATTAAGTGTTCCATTAGTTTACTTTAATGATATTTACGAATTGGTTGATTTTTGAAGATATTTTTATGTTGTAGGGTATTTCATTGCTTCTCTGAGGGATGTTAACCCACTGTTGCCAAACTGGGAGACCCAAAAGGGTGATTTATACTTTATTTTGTAGATAATGTTCCTAATTAAGTGTTCCATTAGTTTACTTTAATGATATTTACGAATTGGTTGATTTTTGAAGATATTTTTATGTTGTAGGGTATTTCATTGCTTCTCTGAGGGATGTTAACCCACTGTTGCCAAACTGGGAGACCCAAAAGGGTGATTTATACTTTATTTTGTAGATAATGTTCCTAATTAAGTGTTCCATTAGTTTACTTTAATGATATTTACGAATTGGTTGATTTTTGAAGATATTTTTATGTTGTAGGGTATTTCATTGCTTCTCTGAGGGATGTTAACCCACTGTTGCCAAACTGGGAGACCCAAAAGGGTGATTTATACTTTATTTTGTAGATAATGTTCCTAATTAAGTGTTCCATTAGTTTACTTTAATGATATTTACGAATTGGTTGATTTTTGAAGATATTTTTATGTTGTAGGGTATTTCATTGCTTCTCTGAGGGATGTTAACCCACTGTTGCCAAACTGGGAGACCCAAAAGGGTGATTTATACTTTATTTTGTAGATAATGTTCCTAATTAAGTGTTCCATTAGTTTACTTTAATGATATTTACGAATTGGTTGATTTTTGAAGATATTTTTATGTTGTAGGGTATTTCATTGCTTCTCTGAGGGATGTTAACCCACTGTTGCCAAACTGGGAGACCCAAAAGGGTGATTTATACTTTATTTTGTAGATAATGTTCCTAATTAAGTGTTCCATTAGTTTACTTTAATGATATTTACGAATTGGTTGATTTTTGAAGATATTTTTATGTTGTAGGGTATTTCATTGCTTCTCTGAGGGATGTTAACCCACTGTTGCCAAACTGGGAGACCCAAAAGGGTGATTTATACTTTATTTTGTAGATAATGTTCCTAATTAAGTGTTCCATTAGTTTACTTTAATGATATTTACGAATTGGTTGATTTTTGAAGATATTTTTATGTTGTAGGGTATTTCATTGCTTCTCTGAGGGATGTTAACCCACTGTTGCCAAACTGGGAGACCCAAAAGGGTGATTTATACTTTATTTTGTAGATAATGTTCCTAATTAAGTGTTCCATTAGTTTACTTTAATGATATTTACGAATTGGTTGATTTTTGAAGATATTTTTATGTTGTAGGGTATTTCATTGCTTCTCTGAGGGATGTTAACCCACTGTTGCCAAACTGGGAGACCCAAAAGGGTGATTTATACTTTATTTTGTAGATAATGTTCCTAATTAAGTGTTCCATTAGTTTACTTTAATGATATTTACGAATTGGTTGATTTTTGAAGATATTTTTATGTTGTAGGGTATTTCATTGCTTCTCTGAGGGATGTTAACCCACTGTTGCCAAACTGGGAGACCCAAAAGGGTGATTTATACTTTATTTTGTAGATAATGTTCCTAATTAAGTGTTCCATTAGTTTACTTTAATGATATTTACGAATTGGTTGATTTTTGAAGATATTTTTATGTTGTAGGGTATTTCATTGCTTCTCTGAGGGATGTTAACCCACTGTTGCCAAACTGGGAGACCCAAAAGGGTGATTTATACTTTATTTTGTAGATAATGTTCCTAATTAAGTGTTCCATTAGTTTACTTTAATGATATTTACGAATTGGTTGATTTTTGAAGATATTTTTATGTTGTAGGGTATTTCATTGCTTCTCTGAGGGATGTTAACCCACTGTTGCCAAACTGGGAGACCCAAAAGGGTGATTTATACTTTATTTTGTAGATAATGTTCCTAATTAAGTGTTCCATTAGTTTACTTTAATGATATTTACGAATTGGTTGATTTTTGAAGATATTTTTATGTTGTAGGGTATTTCATTGCTTCTCTGAGGGATGTTAACCCACTGTTGCCAAACTGGGAGACCCAAAAGGGTGATTTATACTTTATTTTGTAGATAATGTTCCTAATTAAGTGTTCCATTAGTTTACTTTAATGATATTTACGAATTGGTTGATTTTTGAAGATATTTTTATGTTGTAGGGTATTTCATTGCTTCTCTGAGGGATGTTAACCCACTGTTGCCAAACTGGGAGACCCAAAAGGGTGATTTATACTTTATTTTGTAGATAATGTTCCTAATTAAGTGTTCCATTAGTTTACTTTAATGATATTTACGAATTGGTTGATTTTTGAAGATATTTTTATGTTGTAGGGTATTTCATTGCTTCTCTGAGGGATGTTAACCCACTGTTGCCAAACTGGGAGACCCAAAAGGGTGATTTATACTTTATTTTGTAGATAATGTTCCTAATTAAGTGTTCCATTAGTTTACTTTAATGATATTTACGAATTGGTTGATTTTTGAAGATATTTTTATGTTGTAGGGTATTTCATTGCTTCTCTGAGGGATGTTAACCCACTGTTGCCAAACTGGGAGACCCAAAAGGGTGATTTATACTTTATTTTGTAGATAATGTTCCTAATTAAGTGTTCCATTAGTTTACTTTAATGATATTTACGAATTGGTTGATTTTTGAAGATATTTTTATGTTGTAGGGTATTTCATTGCTTCTCTGAGGGATGTTAACCCACTGTTGCCAAACTGGGAGACCCAAAAGGGTGATTTATACTTTATTTTGTAGATAATGTTCCTAATTAAGTGTTCCATTAGTTTACTTTAATGATATTTACGAATTGGTTGATTTTTGAAGATATTTTTATGTTGTAGGGTATTTCATTGCTTCTCTGAGGGATGTTAACCCACTGTTGCCAAACTGGGAGACCCAAAAGGGTGATTTATACTTTATTTTGTAGATAATGTTCCTAATTAAGTGTTCCATTAGTTTACTTTAATGATATTTACGAATTGGTTGATTTTTGAAGATATTTTTATGTTGTAGGGTATTTCATTGCTTCTCTGAGGGATGTTAACCCACTGTTGCCAAACTGGGAGACCCAAAAGGGTGATTTATACTTTATTTTGTAGATAATGTTCCTAATTAAGTGTTCCATTAGTTTACTTTAATGATATTTACGAATTGGTTGATTTTTGAAGATATTTTTATGTTGTAGGGTATTTCATTGCTTCTCTGAGGGATGTTAACCCACTGTTGCCAAACTGGGAGACCCAAAAGGGTGATTTATACTTTATTTTGTAGATAATGTTCCTAATTAAGTGTTCCATTAGTTTACTTTAATGATATTTACGAATTGGTTGATTTTTGAAGATATTTTTATGTTGTAGGGTATTTCATTGCTTCTCTGAGGGATGTTAACCCACTGTTGCCAAACTGGGAGACCCAAAAGGGTGATTTATACTTTATTTTGTAGATAATGTTCCTAATTAAGTGTTCCATTAGTTTACTTTAATGATATTTACGAATTGGTTGATTTTTGAAGATATTTTTATGTTGTAGGGTATTTCATTGCTTCTCTGAGGGATGTTAACCCACTGTTGCCAAACTGGGAGACCCAAAAGGGTGATTTATACTTTATTTTGTAGATAATGTTCCTAATTAAGTGTTCCATTAGTTTACTTTAATGATATTTACGAATTGGTTGATTTTTGAAGATATTTTTATGTTGTAGGGTATTTCATTGCTTCTCTGAGGGATGTTAACCCACTGTTGCCAAACTGGGAGACCCAAAAGGGTGATTTATACTTTATTTTGTAGATAATGTTCCTAATTAAGTGTTCCATTAGTTTACTTTAATGATATTTACGAATTGGTTGATTTTTGAAGATATTTTTATGTTGTAGGGTATTTCATTGCTTCTCTGAGGGATGTTAACCCACTGTTGCCAAACTGGGAGACCCAAAAGGGTGATTTATACTTTATTTTGTAGATAATGTTCCTAATTAAGTGTTCCATTAGTTTACTTTAATGATATTTACGAATTGGTTGATTTTTGAAGATATTTTTATGTTGTAGGGTATTTCATTGCTTCTCTGAGGGATGTTAACCCACTGTTGCCAAACTGGGAGACCCAAAAGGGTGATTTATACTTTATTTTGTAGATAATGTTCCTAATTAAGTGTTCCATTAGTTTACTTTAATGATATTTACGAATTGGTTGATTTTTGAAGATATTTTTATGTTGTAGGGTATTTCATTGCTTCTCTGAGGGATGTTAACCCACTGTTGCCAAACTGGGAGACCCAAAAGGGTGATTTATACTTTATTTTGTAGATAATGTTCCTAATTAAGTGTTCCATTAGTTTACTTTAATGATATTTACGAATTGGTTGATTTTTGAAGATATTTTTATGTTGTAGGGTATTTCATTGCTTCTCTGAGGGATGTTAACCCACTGTTGCCAAACTGGGAGACCCAAAAGGGTGATTTATACTTTATTTTGTAGATAATGTTCCTAATTAAGTGTTCCATTAGTTTACTTTAATGATATTTACGAATTGGTTGATTTTTGAAGATATTTTTATGTTGTAGGGTATTTCATTGCTTCTCTGAGGGATGTTAACCCACTGTTGCCAAACTGGGAGACCCAAAAGGGTGATTTATACTTTATTTTGTAGATAATGTTCCTAATTAAGTGTTCCATTAGTTTACTTTAATGATATTTACGAATTGGTTGATTTTTGAAGATATTTTTATGTTGTAGGGTATTTCATTGCTTCTCTGAGGGATGTTAACCCACTGTTGCCAAACTGGGAGACCCAAAAGGGTGATTTATACTTTATTTTGTAGATAATGTTCCTAATTAAGTGTTCCATTAGTTTACTTTAATGATATTTACGAATTGGTTGATTTTTGAAGATATTTTTATGTTGTAGGGTATTTCATTGCTTCTCTGAGGGATGTTAACCCACTGTTGCCAAACTGGGAGACCCAAAAGGGTGATTTATACTTTATTTTGTAGATAATGTTCCTAATTAAGTGTTCCATTAGTTTACTTTAATGATATTTACGAATTGGTTGATTTTTGAAGATATTTTTATGTTGTAGGGTATTTCATTGCTTCTCTGAGGGATGTTAACCCACTGTTGCCAAACTGGGAGACCCAAAAGGGTGATTTATACTTTATTTTGTAGATAATGTTCCTAATTAAGTGTTCCATTAGTTTACTTTAATGATATTTACGAATTGGTTGATTTTTGAAGATATTTTTATGTTGTAGGGTATTTCATTGCTTCTCTGAGGGATGTTAACCCACTGTTGCCAAACTGGGAGACCCAAAAGGGTGATTTATACTTTATTTTGTAGATAATGTTCCTAATTAAGTGTTCCATTAGTTTACTTTAATGATATTTACGAATTGGTTGATTTTTGAAGATATTTTTATGTTGTAGGGTATTTCATTGCTTCTCTGAGGGATGTTAACCCACTGTTGCCAAACTGGGAGACCCAAAAGGGTGATTTATACTTTATTTTGTAGATAATGTTCCTAATTAAGTGTTCCATTAGTTTACTTTAATGATATTTACGAATTGGTTGATTTTTGAAGATATTTTTATGTTGTAGGGTATTTCATTGCTTCTCTGAGGGATGTTAACCCACTGTTGCCAAACTGGGAGACCCAAAAGGGTGATTTATACTTTATTTTGTAGATAATGTTCCTAATTAAGTGTTCCATTAGTTTACTTTAATGATATTTACGAATTGGTTGATTTTTGAAGATATTTTTATGTTGTAGGGTATTTCATTGCTTCTCTGAGGGATGTTAACCCACTGTTGCCAAACTGGGAGACCCAAAAGGGTGATTTATACTTTATTTTGTAGATAATGTTCCTAATTAAGTGTTCCATTAGTTTACTTTAATGATATTTACGAATTGGTTGATTTTTGAAGATATTTTTATGTTGTAGGGTATTTCATTGCTTCTCTGAGGGATGTTAACCCACTGTTGCCAAACTGGGAGACCCAAAAGGGTGATTTATACTTTATTTTGTAGATAATGTTCCTAATTAAGTGTTCCATTAGTTTACTTTAATGATATTTACGAATTGGTTGATTTTTGAAGATATTTTTATGTTGTAGGGTATTTCATTGCTTCTCTGAGGGATGTTAACCCACTGTTGCCAAACTGGGAGACCCAAAAGGGTGATTTATACTTTATTTTGTAGATAATGTTCCTAATTAAGTGTTCCATTAGTTTACTTTAATGATATTTACGAATTGGTTGATTTTTGAAGATATTTTTATGTTGTAGGGTATTTCATTGCTTCTCTGAGGGATGTTAACCCACTGTTGCCAAACTGGGAGACCCAAAAGGGTGATTTATACTTTATTTTGTAGATAATGTTCCTAATTAAGTGTTCCATTAGTTTACTTTAATGATATTTACGAATTGGTTGATTTTTGAAGATATTTTTATGTTGTAGGGTATTTCATTGCTTCTCTGAGGGATGTTAACCCACTGTTGCCAAACTGGGAGACCCAAAAGGGTGATTTATACTTTATTTTGTAGATAATGTTCCTAATTAAGTGTTCCATTAGTTTACTTTAATGATATTTACGAATTGGTTGATTTTTGAAGATATTTTTATGTTGTAGGGTATTTCATTGCTTCTCTGAGGGATGTTAACCCACTGTTGCCAAACTGGGAGACCCAAAAGGGTGATTTATACTTTATTTTGTAGATAATGTTCCTAATTAAGTGTTCCATTAGTTTACTTTAATGATATTTACGAATTGGTTGATTTTTGAAGATATTTTTATGTTGTAGGGTATTTCATTGCTTCTCTGAGGGATGTTAACCCACTGTTGCCAAACTGGGAGACCCAAAAGGGTGATTTATACTTTATTTTGTAGATAATGTTCCTAATTAAGTGTTCCATTAGTTTACTTTAATGATATTTACGAATTGGTTGATTTTTGAAGATATTTTTATGTTGTAGGGTATTTCATTGCTTCTCTGAGGGATGTTAACCCACTGTTGCCAAACTGGGAGACCCAAAAGGGTGATTTATACTTTATTTTGTAGATAATGTTCCTAATTAAGTGTTCCATTAGTTTACTTTAATGATATTTACGAATTGGTTGATTTTTGAAGATATTTTTATGTTGTAGGGTATTTCATTGCTTCTCTGAGGGATGTTAACCCACTGTTGCCAAACTGGGAGACCCAAAAGGGTGATTTATACTTTATTTTGTAGATAATGTTCCTAATTAAGTGTTCCATTAGTTTACTTTAATGATATTTACGAATTGGTTGATTTTTGAAGATATTTTTATGTTGTAGGGTATTTCATTGCTTCTCTGAGGGATGTTAACCCACTGTTGCCAAACTGGGAGACCCAAAAGGGTGATTTATACTTTATTTTGTAGATAATGTTCCTAATTAAGTGTTCCATTAGTTTACTTTAATGATATTTACGAATTGGTTGATTTTTGAAGATATTTTTATGTTGTAGGGTATTTCATTGCTTCTCTGAGGGATGTTAACCCACTGTTGCCAAACTGGGAGACCCAAAAGGGTGATTTATACTTTATTTTGTAGATAATGTTCCTAATTAAGTGTTCCATTAGTTTACTTTAATGATATTTACGAATTGGTTGATTTTTGAAGATATTTTTATGTTGTAGGGTATTTCATTGCTTCTCTGAGGGATGTTAACCCACTGTTGCCAAACTGGGAGACCCAAAAGGGTGATTTATACTTTATTTT